>CAXIVR010000005.1:3302826-3972826 GCA_964035755.1 Teleogryllus oceanicus
ATTTCAATTAACTTTATTATTATTACTAAAGAAAACAACTGGAAAATAATAAATAAAACTCAAAAACGCCTAGTACTACTAAATAAATAAATTGAACGATAAAACGCAAAGAACGAAGAGCACCAAAACGCAAATCTTTAGCAACACTCGTAAACTAACACAACTTCACTTGGATGGCTTTGAATGTTGGCGGTATCTACGGAAGTAGTCATTGTTTCATTGCAAACTTAAATTTTAAAAAATGTCCCTACCGCTTGAAGGTAATATATTCAGGGTATTTGTGTGACGGTTGGCAACAAATTTTGCCAACATAAAACGAAACTAACCTAAATCGAGTATAAATGTATGTTCTCATCCGACAGTGACATTTTTCTGATAGTTATTTAAATAAACTGCAAGTAGTCCAAAATGAATGCCTAAGGGCCGCCCTCTGCGCCCCCAGGTACACTCTTATAAGAGACTTGCATCGCGACATTTCAATGCCACTGCTTAAAGATCACTTTAAAAGCATTACAGCAATTTTTTTTGAAAAAGCAGCTGACTCGGAAAACACTCTCATTTCTGAGGTCGCTTCATACGAACCCGATAAACGGGCGAAGTATAAGCGACCCAAGCAGTTCCTGGAGTAAGAGAAATCTGAAACAGCGAAATGAGACTTGAAATATAAGCCTTGAATTACTGCACACGCAATGCGCGCGCCGGTTGGCTAAAATCTTTTTTGATCTGTTTTTTCTCTCATGTTGCAGGATTGGCCAAAGATGCCCGTAAGGGTAGGAATGGTCGCACCGCAGTGGCGTGAACGTGCATTGCACTTCGTGCGTTCACAAAACTGCACAAGTTTAGCTCTCGGTGACATTTTTCAAAAGTTGTCCCGTTAGTTCGGCTTTTTAGCTGGCCAGCAGCTTAGGATGGCAAATTCTCTATAGCACGTTGACAAATGAATGCATGAATGAGTTTTTATGAATAAATAGCGTCGTTAAACTTAACTTGCAATCAGTAACTACTTCACAAGCACCCTGTTGCCTTGTCTAGTAATTTATTTGCTTATAAACGGGCTCTGCAATTCAATGACATTTTACACCTTTATTTACAGCTTGATATAGGCTAATTCCTGTATTTCATAAACCAGTCGGGAATTTATACGAATATGGACATACTTGCATTTCTACCTATAATCCTGTAGCTTCAAATAACTTATAATAATAATATTTATTGAGTCACAAATACAATTTCAATCGTGTATGACGAGTCAGATATGGCGGAGTTAAGTTACATTTACTGTCCAGAAATCAAAACAATGGGGACCATCTCAGCATTTGCTCAAAGGATCAAGGGAAACTGGACAAAAAACCCTGATCAAGTTGGTCATTGATCTTACAATAATAATAATAGTAATAATAACAATTCTAATAATAGTAATATCAATTATAATAGTAACAATACTAATAATAAAATACTATTCATTCAGAAATGATTTAACGATATTAATGATGCCTAGTGCATTTAGCAAATTCAGGATGAAGGAAATAGAATTTTGGTTTGGCATTCTCCTTCTACATCAGTCCCACTGCAATTTAACACAGGCAGGATGGGATATGCCAGTTCTTTTTTCTTTGCTTCAACTTGAACAGTCAACATGAAACAGACAATGAATGGAATTAGAATTTTTATTTTTGTTTTTTAAGGAGGTAGTGATGTGATTTGTGTATTCCTTCACACTGTAGAACATGTTGTTAAGCAGGAAAGCTTTCAATTTACTTTTAAATCTATGTATTGTATTAATATCTTTAATATCATGGCTCAATTTGTTGTAAAGTGTAATGCCCTCTATTGCAGTACTTTTTTGATAAAGTGTAGTTTCAGATTGGGGAACATGTAGGTTATCCTTTTGTCGAGTGTTATAGTTGTGTACATCAGAATTTAGAGTGAAAGTGTCTTTGTTTTCCATGAGAATCTTCTTTGTGAAGACAACTATTTCAAATATGTACATGCGCGTAGTGGAAGAATCCTTAATTTTTGAACAAGGGTTTGCAAGACTCCAGCTTATGAGTGCTGGTCATTGTTCACAGTATTCTTTTTTGGATAATAAATGTACGAGTGCTTTCAGGGGCATTTCCCCAAAATATTAATCCATATTTCAAGTGTGAGTGCACATTTGCATGATACATTGTCCTAAGAGTCTCAATGTTGGAGCTTGACCTGAGGGTGTATAGGGCATAACAAGATTTGGTGAGCTTCTTATTAAGATTTGAAATGTGAGCATTCCATTTTAGGTTTTCTTGGATTGTTAGACCAAGGAAGGTAGTTTCCTGTGATATTTTTACAAGATTATTATTTTTGAGCAAATGTTGGGAGAGTTTTTCTTTGGATGTTCTTAAGTTGTGGTATTGAATGCTACATTATTATTTTTTATTTTCTCCATATTTTGCAGTGTTAATAGCAAGCCCGTGAGGTTTATTTTGAATTTATCTTTTATTATAAAATGACTACTAAATTTTGTTTATTTTGATGGTCTGCCCCGCCCATGCGATTACAATTTTACCCAACTATACAAATCATGCTCTTGTTCTTTGTTTTATTAGTAATAAAAGCAACTTTTTGTAAATTAATGTTTCCTCTTCCATATATCAAGAAATATAATCTAAAATAAGAAAAAAGAATATTAAAAAATGCCCAAGTCTTAATAAATGAAACTTTGTGAAAATGCAATGCAGAAATTGTTTTTAATAGACTACTTGGTAGTCTACTTGTAGTACTATTAGATTACTTAGTACTCTTTAATTCAGTTAATAAACTTCATTTTGAAAATTATGAAATTTCATGTTTTGCATGAGTTTCAGAGGGTGTTATGAAAAAACCAAACCTCTTCAAATTTGATTTTACTTTGGAACTTGCTTTACATCTATTTATGTGTACATCCCCCCTAAATCTTTTAAAACCTAATTATAAGAGCATTAATAAGGCCATATTAAGGGCAAAGTAAAAAATGAAGTTTTTTCAAAATTCATTTTCTCAAATACTCCATCTCAGATTTTCATTGTTTTGTTGTCAAATTGCAGCACATACACTGCAGTTTATAGTAGTGAAAGAATCTGCATGATAAATTGGAATTTGTCAAAGTTATTACCAGTTAACATTACATTTTCATTTTTCTTTTAAGGGCTTAGGAGGACGATACGTATATAGGCTTATTTGTAAATCTTGCTTTCAATCTTTAGTGATTGATTCTCATACATTTTAAATGTATGAGAATCAATCACTAAAATCACTTGAATGCATATAAGCAATACTGGTATATGCATACAGCTATACAATTTATATACAGCATTATGTTAAATATTAGTCAACTCGAAATTAAAAACATATTTATACACAACAGTCTCCATCTTAGCAACACATCTGATGTTGGATTGCTTTATAATTTTTTCTTCTTCTTTTTGTTGATCTGTAACATGTTTAAACACATTTTTAATCTCTCTTCTCATTAACGTACCAGAAAACTATTATTAAATTAGAGTTGTAGGCTTCCACGGCCGGAGTCATTGAATTCTTGGCTGTCCGGGGTTAGCCGCATCATGGGTGATGGAGCTGACGATTCGGCCATCTTGTTGTGGCCTTCTTCAGAGCTATATGTATAGCTCCACCGACCATGACATGGCTAATCCCGGACAGCCAAGAATTCTATTATTACATTATCGTCTTACCTTGTTTTGAGACCTTCAATTGTCGTTATTATCTTTTGATTCATTAATAATCGTTCTGTTTTTATCCACAGACTGAAGTTTATAAACTTGCAACATATGTCCAAATATATGTCCCAACATTTGCTCAAGGGTTCAGGGAACTGGACAAAAAAACCTGATCGAGATGGAGTCAGTGATCTCGCTGTGCTGGGGTTTACTGACCGCGATTGTGCTTGCTGGAACTATTGTTATTGGGTTTTGGAGTAAAAAAATTAAACAATGAAAAGTTTGATTTGTTTCATATTAAAACACTCCTTTTCAATAAGAAAATACAAGTCAACTTGCTTAATGTTTTAGTTTTTAAAACTATTAGTATATATTAATATTTCTTGCAGTGCTAAATATACACAAAAATATACCCACACAGACCATAAAAACAGATTGCCATTGGTGTGCAAAATGTAACTTATCACAACCATTTTAAATGATCTAACATTTTAAGAATTAAATAAATCACATTAAATTTTCTTTCAATATATATATACATTTCTAAGTATAAATATTTAAATTGGAGTATACATGGCTGAGCCATCACTACCATTAGTGTCACCTAACAGGGGCAAAGAACGCTGTTATGCTCTTCATTTTCTTGTCTGTGGCAGGGTTCTGTTTGGGCCCAGGTCTCCCTCTCTTGCGTTTCCCAATGTCTTTTCTGGGAGAAGTTCCAGGTGATTTATTAGCACAAGAGGTATTTTGAGGAAGTGGTAGTTTATTGATTTCCTTGTCTAAATCTGTAGCCACATGAAAATCTAGATGTTCAGGATACTCTTGTAGAGAAATAAGTTGGTTACAATGTGGACACAGTTCTTTGAGAATTTCTCCAACTTCCAAAATTTCCTCATTATCAGAAGTGGATTTTTCAAGAACAGAATGAGCATCTTGCCTTATTGGAATGAAGCTTGACTCTGCTGAATTACATATTCTCTTATTAGCATTTTCATTAGATTTGTTTGGTGTGCTGCAGGATTCCTTCCTTCCATTGTTAGCTGAATTACATGGAAGATCAGTAACTTTCCCATCACTTTTTTCTTTAAGACTTGTACTAGAATCACTTGCAAAAATGTCTTCTTGGGAAGCATTTGGATAAGACTCGTCTCCATTTCTCTTCTCTGCCTGTTCAGACAAATCACAGCTCTCCTTTCTTTCTGAGGCTACTAAAACATCATTTATAATTGTTTTAGTGTGATTAAATCCAGTATCATTATTATCGGTAACTGTAGATGTATCAGTTACGTTGAATATTAAACTTTTCCTACTTTTTCCTTTTCCGCAACCTTTATTTTTTCCAACATTTTTGGCTTCCTGATGTTTTTGAATACGAGAACGAAGCTGTCGTTGCAATGGAGAAGGTAACAATGCTGCTACATCATCATCTACTTCATCCAAATTTGGAAAGATTTCTCCAGGACTCACCCAATGCTCTATTGGTTTGTCAGAATCATTTGACGAGTCATCAACTTGTAAAAGACGCAGAGCCCTGTTAGTGATTCCTGGAAGCCCTTCTGAAGTAGTGGCTTGTTGACTAGTACCTGTAGGTTCTTGTTTGTCCCCTTTCTCCTCGTGGCTGACTTCATTTTTATTATAATTTGCAATTTTCCCCACTTTGCTTGATGATGGAGTTTTTATCAATCCTTCTTGTTTAAAAAATCTCAAGAAAAAAGACTTTTTGCCTGACGACTTTGAATTTTCTTCCTTGGTAGCATTTTCAGGGGTTAAAGGGATTTCATTTGTTTTGTCAGGCAAGTTCTCATGAAAAGTTTGGCCATCTTCCACAAGGCACTCTTTTTGTTTTGGTGCCAACTTAAAAAAGTTCTCTATAGTTTTGCTTTTTGAGTCTTTCTCAATAAACTTGCCTGCAGACAAACCTAAAAATTTCAGGGGAGGATACCTGAAAGCAATACCAGTAAATTAGAACTATGAATCACCTCGTGACATATAGCAAGCACACTAGAATGAATTTCTATTATACCATGTTCAATCTTAACAACCAACATTTTCTTTATTGTAAATTGTATAAGAAATATGGGAGATTTCATTGGTAAATAACAACTTGAAACTTTTAAGTCTTTGAATTGTCAACACTTTTTACTTTCAAGAATTGAAGACCAATAAATCACATTGAAAATAAATTTAGTTTTTTGTTTCAGAACTTTTAACAATACTTTAAAAATATTTTCTAGTTTCATTGGTAAAATATACTAATTACTGAAATAAAATATTTATTATTGTTTAGGAACAGAAGAAAGAGACTACAAAGATAATGTGAGAAGAGGGAGCAATTAGGTAATGAATTTCATTAACACAAAATTAAAGAGTTCAATGAATTCATAATTAAAATGTCGTAAGTGTTTGTTCACAACAAAGTTAATATACTATCATATTCGCTTATCACCTAATTTGCAAATCGTCTAACATGCCTAAGCTTTGTTCGGGCCAGTACATGATTTTTTGCACACATTCTCAATGAGTTGGCATCAGTACAGACAGCACCATTCTGTTAAATTTATTCTTACACCTGCCAGATGAGTCAACCATCAGTTGTTAATGCTTCAAAATGTCCTTGCAATGAGTACAGTTAGATGATATCCTCGCTAACAAAAAGATTGTAAGAATCAATACAAATCATGTCTAAAAGCAGATAAGAATATGTACGGAAGTGAGGCATCAAATAGACGTAAAGAGACAGGACATAAACACATCTTAAAGAGCATGTGTTGTTTATTTTCAATTAACAATTTTACACATTTACATATTTTTAATTAAACACGCAATACACTGAATTTTAATCAAAGAATTATGCATGAGAATATTATTTCTTAGAAAGGAAGTGTACTTTTCTAGCATTCTAGCTCTTAAATACATTGATTTCACGCAAATATTCTCCAGTTGGTAGAATTCCGAAAATAATAGGAATTACCACTGTCCCAGCACAAGTTAACCAAAAGACATTCAGAAGACTGAACAGACCATATCAACATTTAAAAAAGTTCCTTTTCTGTCAGGAGTACTCTGCTTACTCACCACATTGTACTTTCACCAGGGGCAGTGTTGCTTCTTTTGAGTAGCTCCATTGCATCCAAGACCATTTGTTTTGGTTCAAGGGAGACAAGGGGACCACAACGCGAAGCAGAAACATCACGACCATCAATTGTCTGCATGTAGGAAACAACAAATTGAGAAGCTCTTCTGTTGCCCTCTGAAAGCTCTTTTTCTAGTCTCTCTCCTACTTCTTCTGCCAGCTCACTAAGCCAGTGTTCAACCTGGGGAAAAAAAAAAAAAAATTATTTATATAAATATGCATCCCCCCCCCACACACGAAGACTCACACTTGGTACAAAAAATGTCACTGCCTATGATTGTATTGTGATTCCGGCCATGTCAATTGCTATGGTCTTCAGTTCTGTAAGCATTGTGCACATTTTTGTTTGGGAGGCAGCAGTACTCCTTCCTTGCTGGAACATGAGATCTGACACCGATCCACATGTCAGCTTGTGGGGATTTTCCTAATCAGGTATCTCCACCTCTAAGCTCTAACCTTCTACCGGTCTTCTCACATTTGTGATGGTGTGATAATGTTAGTGCAATACGTGGGCATTGGTTTGTGTAAGGGGACAGGAGGGGTCAAGCCTGAAGAAGGAAAGATAGCATGTGGTATATGGCCTGTTTGTTAAGGTACCGCTCCGGCTTTTGCCTGATATTGATTGGAGAAACCAAGGAATCAGAGCAGCCAGCCACTAGAATTCTCCTTCAATGGTTGAATTCGACCTAGCTATTTAATCAATGTCGAAAATCTGTCACCATCCAGATTCATACCACAGGACCTGGTCAGGGGTGTACTGCTAATGAGCAAACTACTTCTTTGCAGATTTCCACCTTATTGTTTGCTTTGTCAAATAAAAGATCTTCAAAAAAATTAATGTAAAAAAAAATAAAGAAGTGAACTCACTGTTTCCTTGGTATTTAATGCCATTTTTCCTGGAAATTTCTTGCAGCAACCAATAGATTTTGATGTTAACTTGTTAGTAACAGCTTCATCATCAAAACCTTGAGCTATGTTAAACAGCCAAGTGCTGAAATTAAAAAGATTGACAACTATATTCTCAATCAATCCACTTTATACTTAAAATCCATGAGCCAATGATCACAAATAAAATTTACCCAGACTTTTCATCAAACGTTTTTTGTAATTGTGCCTCAGAAAACTGTTGCAGTTCACCCATATATGTAATATTCAAGCATTGCATTACCATATCTCCAAATTTGCCCCCAAGACCTCTGATCTTTTTGAGAGGAAGAGTGCGATACAAAATGGGAACTCCAGTTTGTGGCAAGATGGTCTGCCGCTGAGGCTTATGTATTCCACAAGCAAGTTTAGCCAAAATCTGTCAAAGATAAATGTATTAAAATACATCCTAATGCTTATTATCAGGACTTGGATTCTGAAGAAATGTCATTTTTTCATTGGTGCATTGTAGATGAAGCTAACTTGTAAATGAATGTTTATCACGGCATGCAGATGATTGAAATGTGTAGTTTCTTGGTCATCAGTTCATGACAAAAAGCACTACTGCAATGTAATCTTGTTTTCTAACTCTCAAAATTACACGGATCTTTGCTAACCTTTCCAAATTGATGGCTGGAAGATCAGAGCTAACGATTGCATTTCACCCTAAAATATACACATTATATTAAATATAATTTGATATAAATACATTTTATTTAAAATTGTAAAATTCATTGTATAAATAAACATATTCATACACATTTTTGAAAATTTGTTAAAAAATAGGTCATTTTCTTCCTTGTTTTTAAGATGTTTTATAAGTCATTTTCCTCTTATTTTTAAGTAATTTTATAGGTCATTTTCAAAGAATTTTTAGGTCATCAGAATCCGAGCCCTGTTTATTATTCATTTTGTAAAAAATTGCTATTAGAAATGTCAGCATGCTCAGAATTTTAAATAAAATAAATGAATTAATACAAATAAATTTAAAGGTTCTCTTTACATTCAAACAAATCATTTAATGATTAAAAAAATGAGCAGGACAACTCGTAAGGTCTGAATCAATAATATAACATATATATATATATACATACACATATTATATATATATATATATATATACATACATACATACATACATACATACATAATTTATATTCATATATTCAATTAAAAAATTTTAACATTTTTTAAATCGTACTATTAATATAAATTTTTAAGTATTAATAATTAAGAACAATCAATATGTAACACTGCAAATTTAAATATTCATTTATTTTTTACATTTTCATACATAATATTTTGGTATACATAATCACCTTCAGTGAGCTTGTGGAATTATGACTTGTGAATCAAATTGCAAATTGTTGTAAAATTGCAAGTAATTTATACAAGTTAATATTCCAATGTATTAATATTTGCAGAATACGAAGACTGGATCAGAAAAGAAGGGGAAAAAAATCAACATACTTTGTTATGAGCAATTCCAGCAGAACATCGGAAACCAGTGGTTTCATACACTGCAGTTCGCATTTCCTCAACAAGCAAAGCAGCTACTGTCAGTTTTTCAGCTGTTTCATCATGTAGCTCGCCCTGGTAGACTCTATTGAGCCAAGTCATCACACCTTTCTTTCTGTCTTCTGCAATGAGGAAAGCAATGGCACAAATAAGTATTGTTCCTCACATCATAATGAACAATTTGAAAGGGAATATAAAATATATAGGAAATATAATATTTCATTTTATCTGAGGCATCCAGACCTGATGGAGTTCTCCCCTCCCAATAAAACACTTACACCAAAACTTCATTAACGTCCTTTCACTAATCCCAAATTCCTGCCTGAAATTGTGTCCTACTTTGCCATTGCTTGGACCGCTGCATCTCCATGATCCCAAAACCTAGCAAGGACCACTGGCTTCCACTTAACTACACCCCATCAGTCTCAGTCCTATTATTTGAAAAATGTATCATTCTGTGACTCACACCTCTCCTTGATCCTGTCATCCTTCCCACAAAGTTCGGCTTCCATAAGCGTTACTCTGCGGCTCTTCAATCTCTCCACCTTGCAGGCAATAGTCACAACCTTCCAAATCCCAAAAGAAATCCAACCATTCTCACCGATCTCACCCAGGCATTTGACACTGTATCCCATTCAACGTGTCTGATAACAATTCATCCCCATGTCCCCAATCACCTTCATTCCTTTATCAGAAGTTACTTCACAGACTGATCTTTCAATGTTCACCACCAACACAAATCCTCCAGAAACTACCCTCTCCAAGCCAGTGTCCCTCAGGGTGCTGTGCTCTCCACACTCCTCTTTTGTGCCACATCAATGACATCCAATCAACTCCCGGTGTCAAAACTTTCCTCTATATCAACATCTTGCCTTTCTCGCTCCTGACTTCTCCCTTAAAACATTCCTAAAATAAACCCAAAAAGTCCTTCATAACTTCCACCCCATCCAGCAAACAGCCTCCAAAACAAACCATACATCATTGCCCTTTATCTTCTCCTAACAAAACAATCCATCCCTCCTAAAAAGAGTGTCCTCATCTACCACTCCTATATCTGCTCGATCCTTTCCTAAGCCCATCCACCTGGATATCAACCACCAAAACCAATCCAGATTACCTCACCAAAGTAAAAAACTATAATCACCTCATCTTCAAATCCCATCTTATTTATACCAAATATGACATTAGATCCCAAAACAATATGAATATGCTAAACCAAATCTATGACTGCAAATCCACTATTCAAAAACTTCCTGAAAACCAAATGCACTAATCCAAAATTTTAAAACCTAATAATCCTTCGCCATCACATCCTTACAAATCCTCCCACATACTAGAAAGAAACACATGCTTGGCATCCTTCAAATTCCCCCTCCTGACACCTGATGCAGTGGGCAGATGACAGACACTGACTGTTGACATCCAGACCACGACAACATAATTGACTGATCGAAATCAATAAAGAAACTCTTACTACCTACCACAGTCCTATTTCCCCTAACCTAGAACCAGCATCATCAACAACAAAGTACTTTCTCCCATCATCTCCTCGCCGCTCCTATCCTCTCCTTTCTCTTTCCCCTTTACCCATTGTCCTACTAACCTAATACAATTACCTTTCTTTAAACTCCCAGCTTCCCAATTCCTGTCCCTATATAGGGAAGTGAAGCTGTATTTTTCTACAGTGGTTGATGTCGTGTGCTCATTGTTACATCTCCTACCTTCTAAAACGAACCTTTTTAACAGTGGTAAGCGCATTTCTGAGGCCATGAGTCCTGTTGAGAAGGACATTCATGAATTAATTAAAAAGATTCATTTTATAAGGCAACAGTTGTAACAATGACTAAATGTCATTGGCCACTATATAAAAATCGAAGTATAGTTCAAGAAGCTAAAAACCCAATCTACACACCTAAATTACTGTTGGTGTACGGGTTAGCATGTTGGACTGTTTTACCCAAGTTTGCGCATATAATCCAAATGAAGTCAAGTATTTTTAAGAGCAAAAAAATTGTTTGTACACTTTCCTTCTAAGGGGAAGTAAAGCTGGTTGTCCCATGTTGTAGATTTTCTGGATGAAAAAGATCCTCAAGCCTAAAAGACGCCTCTGAGCCCAATTCAAATCACCTATTTCTCACCTGAGAGATATCTTCTTGTTCTGCCAGACAGTGAAAAAAACGTAGCAAAATTTGCATGGTCAGGCAAAAGAATAGGCCTCATGGCCTGAGCCTTGACATGGAAAATTAGGCATAATTGAACTCAATTGAATCGAAAAGTCTCCGCTAGAGACTGGCAATTCAAGAACTAAGAACACCAGCAGCAACTTGTCCATTAGAAATGAAAGAACACTTCTGTTTGCTGATGACATCAAAGTTCTTTGCAAAAAGAAACAATATGTAATATGATTTCAGATATTTCAAAAAATTTTAAAATTAATTGCTATGTTCAGGTGAATATATTTCTAGGTCTCTCAATTCAGTCAAACTTCAAATGGAACATCATAAACTAAATTAATTGAACTCTAAAATGAATTCATTATGTTATGTATTCAGAATTTTTTCAAATTCAGTCACAAGTGATCAATGAGTGGTCATATGACATTTCATGATATGAAATGCAGGAAACTCTTGAATGTATTTTGTTGTAATATATAGTCCCGCCTGAAAAATCCTATAGGACCCCTATTTTTAGATCATAGAAACAAATTGTACAAATAAGCAAATGCCATCCAAGTGATTCCTGCAAGCCTGTCTTCTTTCAGCTTGGAATCTTACCATTCACTATTTATTCAAGACTACTTCTGTCAAAACTGACTTAGTGGAAATACACTTTCATACTGACGTAGTGGAAATACATTTTCATGGAACATGGATATTTATAATTACAATATAATGTTGAAGGAATCATATTCATCGGGTGTCAATATCAACAGCTCATTACAAGAAATCCACAAATATTATATTTACTAAGTTACTTTGAACACATTTCCAGATGACATTAAACTATTAGAATCGATACAAAAGTGTAGGTGCCAAGTAAAATAATCTCTGCTTCTTTACTGTTTATATACTATCAGAGATTATACTGCCCATGAACAAGAATATTTATTTTAACAATGATATATAATGCATTAATTAACTTTTTTATTGAATAATTTTAAAAATACTTAATCTGCATATAACAAGTAATGCACTTGGCTTTTGGAACAATTTGACTACCATCTCAACACGGTTCTGCATCCAGTTTTTTGATTCATACAGAAAATGCTGAGATGGCCCATTGTTTTGCTTCTGAATGAAAATATAAGTTCATTCTGTAAAAATTTTATTGAGTTCTCCTTCTGTTCATAGTAGGTGTAAAGCCAAGAGAGTAGGTTGCTATTTTGTTAGCAGAACTCAAATCTATAGTTTGTTTACCTATGAAAATAAGTTTGGGAGCAAAAATGTATAGTTTATCAAATGTTGTTAAACTCACTTTGTTCTTCATACAACTCTTATTCATCATACAACTATGTTGAGTAAAAGGATGGGCAAGAGATTCTGGAGCTCAAAAAAAGTGCCAAATTCTCCCCCATAAACATCTCCCCAATTACATCACATAATTACAGTCTTTACTGCAATAAATCAAATCAATGTATTCACCAAACGGACTACACACATCAAAACAATAATACAAATAGTTTTGTTCATTAAGTATTGCAAAGAATCAAATAGTTTAAATAATCCACAAAAATGGAAATGTAGGCTACCAAAATAACCTGCAAACAAAAATAATAAATATAACATAACATGTAAAACCAATTAAAAAATCTTTTTACCTTCATCGTTTGAGTCCTCTGGAGAAAATCCAACGATAAATGTACTTTTGAGTTCATCTGACGTCACACAAGTTCCTTTTAGCTCTTTGTATCGAACATCAACAGCTTGCGTAATATCAAGATATGCTTCATCCACACTAGCTCTCTGCACAGTATCACAGAAACGACATAAAACATCCACAACTTCACGTCCTGCTTCACGATATCTATTAAGTATATACAAAAAAGGAAGTTGTAAATAATATACATTAAATCATCCGGCACTTAGAGAAATTAATACACTTACCTAGTAAGGTCAGCTTTGCCTCGAATAGACGGAACATGCACCAATATTATTTGTGGGCATTTTTTCTTTGCTTCATTGCCACGAATATGCCTGGTCACTCCAAACGCCCGTGCTTCATAATTCACGGCAATAATACTAAAACGTATGTCAAAGAATTATTGCTATTAAATCTATTAAATACTGCACTTTGATGTTTCAAATGACACCATACTAACCCCCCTCCCTGCCACTGATTATACTGCACCACAGCCATAGGTTTTCCTTTGAGACTAGGATCATATCGTGCTTCCACTTGACAGTAGAAGCAATCCATGTCCACAAGAACAATTATCCTGTCACTCATTTTGCTTAATTCATAAAAAACACTTAACACAAATAAATATTTAACCTTGTAAAAGAATCTACGTTCAAAAATAAATACATCGAATCATACATATTAAAATTTTAAAAAAAACTGTAAATTAAACTCATGATATGAAAAGCAGTGAAAATATTATAATAAACAACCCACGACATGACAGAACATGCAGCAACCCGCCATATTATTTGTACGGAATACCACAACCAAAACACCATATAATGTTCTACAAATAAAAACATATATCATTGAAGAAAATAGTTGGTATGCTTCATTAACATATTTTATACGAAAGTATAAAAAAGAAAAGAGAAAAATTTTAAAATTTTTTTAAAACAAAGTTGTAGCACTGTAACAGTAGTTAACAGTTGAAGAGTTATAGTGCAACATTTCTCCCCAGTTCTGTGAATTTCACGATATCATATTTCATTTTATAAGTATAATGTAAAATGAGATGCGCAAATCAGAATAACGAAAAAAGTAATACATGCTAAAGTAACCTCCATACAAAATGATATAAAATGCAATTCTATGTACTGAACAAGAGACGATCGAGATAATGATCAATGAAAGTCAGAGAATAATCATTTGTTCTAAGAAATGTTAATGTCCCATCAGAGTCAGACGTCAATCGTCAATATAGTGTACTTGGTGTAGTGCACTGTACCAAAAGTGAATTAATTACGGATCGTACGGAAACTGTACGCGTTTCTTTAGAAAATAGTGTTAGAGGAATCAATAAAAATTGTTTATACACATAACAATTGCCATCTTCGACGAGCAGAGATGGATAACTGTGAAAGTGGAGATGACTTAGGAAGCGGTTTTATTACTGTAGATTCCCAAAATTACATGGTCCAAGAAGAACTGGAAGGTAATCCTTCATGCACTTCATCTATTGAATGCATTATTGTTTACATCAGCCCTTGCGTTTTCAAATGATGAATCAACTACAGTTTGTTGTTTTTGTAGATGATCCTGATACTGTTTTGACTGGAGAGAATACAGACGATTCTAACCAAGGTAGCAGTGACAAAACAGGATGCCCTTTAAGAGAACAAGATCGCTTCTTGCCTATTGCCAATATAGCCAAAATTATGAAACGGGGAATTCCAGAGCCTGGAAAAATTTCCAAAGAAGCCAGAGAATGTGTTCAAGAATGTGTGTCAGAGTTCATAAGTTTCATCACAAGCGAGGCTAGTGATCGTTGTCATATGGAAAAGAGAAAAACTATCAATGGCGAAGATATTTTGTTTGCTATGACTACTTTGGGCTTTGATAACTATGTGGAACCACTGAAGTTGTATTTGCAGAAGTACAGAGAGGTGCTCATTTTGTGTGTTCATTAAAATGAATAATTATGGCCCAGTAACTTTCCTTAGTTCATGTATATGTCACTTGTAAATTAATTTTTCTTTATATTCTTCATGCAGGCAGCTAAAGGAGATAAAACTCTGGGATCGGCTGAAATATATGAAGAAGTGTCTGATGAAGCTTTCAGTAAGTATTCATTTTTTATTAATAGAATATGCTTTTGCATTTTGGAGGTACATAATAAAAGATATCTCATAAATTTATTTACCATTTTATTTTAGGTACTCAAGCAATAGCAGGCAACATTTTAACTACCGACCCAACTGGCCAAGCTACAGAAACTGTAATTTATACATATCCTGATCAAATAACACACTTTCAATTGACATGAGTGTTTTGCGCTTGAATAATAATTGGCATTTGTGTGAATGTACAGGTCTTGAAAAAAGTATTTGTATAACAAGTCATCAAATTTGAATGCTTTGTGAGCACATTGTCAGTAGATTATCTGTAATTACAAATTGAGATAATCCTTTTTGCTACCTTCTTGTTTTTAAAACTTTCAAGATGATATTTTCAGAGAGGTGATATTTTCAGACTCATATATGTTTTATTACAGTTATATTTTTGTAGTATCATACTTTTATGAATTTCTATTTTTTGTTGTATGCTTTGGTTCAGATTTGATCCCAAGTTGTTCACACAAATTGAGAATACTACAAAAATGATAATGGATTTTCAAGCCTTTTGTGATATTTTGATTCCTTGAGTAGTCAAAGCTCTTTTTAATTCCACTTGATAGAACTATTCACGAAGAAAATATTTTGCTGCATATTCATTTTTCTTCCCTGTTTTTCCAGTACTCAGTGGTTTTTGCGAACATAATCATTTTAATTTAACGTTAATTTGTAGTGGGATTATGTAAATCACTGAAAAATATTGAGGAAATATTAATTTGTTTTATTTAAAAAAATTATTATGCTCTTTTCACATTTTTGAAAACACAAATAATTGAAATAGATACTATATAAATAAAAATTATGTTGATTAATAAGATTAATTTTAACTGTATTTGAATCAGTGTTTCATATGGAACATTATACTAAATTACAAGAGCAGTAGTGCACATTTCCTCTTACAGGATTTTTTTAAACAAGATTATTCAGCTATTCATCTGTGATACAAGTTAAGAAATAACCATTTTTCAGCAGTCAGTAGCATTTTTGCTGCAACTTTATCAAAAAATGAGACTGGAATAACCTAGTACAATAACAAAGATTTTGGAAATGAGAGATGTAGCAAAGTGTAGTTGCATGTGAACACTGGGGGAAACTATTAAGTGTTAAGAATGTATGTTTATTGATGCTATGCTCACTTATGTTTTTTTTACAATTTTTTGTCTGATATTATATCTTTTTCTTTTACATTTGTTTTGTGTGGAATTAACACATGGAATGTCATGTTATTGCAGTAACAAACAAGCATTGTAAGTCTAATGAGCTACCTTGTAATATAATAGGAGTCTAATGAGCTACCTTGTATAATATAAGAAAATGTTCCTAAAATTTCTTTGACATTTATTTATGATTTGTTTCTTGTATATTTCAATAGTTTAATGTATTTTGTATAGGCCAGAATGTTTCAAAAGTGGTAATACAAGTTTAAAGTTAAAAATATTAATGATCTGTGTTTCTCGTCCTGTTGTTCACAGGTATTAATGGTCTATGGGATTAATTTGTAAGCAATGTGAGATATTTTCAACACAAATTATTATTTTGTTGTGACACCTTATGCTATAGGACGTATATAAAAAGTTGATTCATTACAAATTGCACTACAATGCAATAACATTCTGAATTTAAGATCATGAGTAATCCTTGACTGAAAAGGGTTTCGAAATGTTCTGAACAAAGGAATTCTCTTCAAACCTTGGAGTGTACTTTTTAGGATTCTGTAAATTTTGATTACATCTGCTGCTAAATGAGCAGTGCTTCCACGAAGGCACCTACAGGAACTGCCGGAAATGGAAAACAATACTGGTCTCATTTTTTTCAGAAAGAATGCAGAACTTAAAGATGTCACAAATTTGAGCCATTTATATAAAGAATTTTGAGACAAAATTGTTTTTGTTATCCAATATGTTTACTTCTCAAAATTGTTACTTTCACATTTGAAATGTATGTTTCACAATAACTGAGTCTAATAGTCTTAATCAATTTCTCCATTATTAAAATAGTTTGGACATGTGTACAATAATAAACTTTCGAATGTTTGTCCACTGTGGAATAATTTATCACTGTATGGTGTGTACTATGTATATGTCAGACTGATCTTGAAATCTCATTGTACCAAAGTATTACATAGATATAAAGTAAGTGCAATACCATTTCATTTCATTCTTATAATTTGTTTAAAAAAATATATTTATTATAGCATTCATGAACAAAATTCCTTTTATTCTTGGATAAACCTTTCTTCCACTTCCTCTTCCTGTTACACAAACATCTTTTTGTCAAAAATTAGGAAGAGCTGAATGAACTTGGTGGATTAACGAAGTACTAAAAACAAAACTAGTGCAAAAACAGCCCATATTTCCATACACTTTTCCAAATTTGCAATTTAAAAAAATAGAGTTCGAAAAAAATGCTATCTCTGTCATTCTTTTAAGTATCCCATGTTCAGCAATTTCTGAGATTTGTTTTATATTAAATTTCAACCACAATTTACGCCAAAACTACTCGATTTTTCAAAGAATTGTACATGACCTTTTAGAACACCAGAACGGCGGTTGAGGTCAAAACGAGACCTATCTTAGTTGTTCCTTCAATTATAAATTCAGTTTTTAAGTGTTTTCTTTCAAACATTGCGACTTTTCCCACAAAAAATTGAAGGCAACGCGCGCGTCCGTCCGTCTGCAAACACCGCTAGCGGCCAAACAGTTCAGCCGATTTTCTCCAAAATTGGTATTCCCCGATTGATCTGACTGATGTCGCGGCCCCTTGAATTTGAAATCCATATTTTAATTTTGGGAGGATACTTTACATGAAGTCCCTGGGACATTTTCAACATTAAAAAAATGGCCCCAACGTTTCGGATTGATTGATTTTTTCGTGTTTCCGAGCGCGTCAACTGCTTTGGTCATTAGTCCTGTTAGTGTAGTGCATGTTTTTTCTCGGGAGATGGCGGTGATTTTCCCCCGCTGGATGGCGAGATCCGGCGCCGACCTACCGTCGGCTAGTGGGGCTTCTCTCTAACCAGGACTCTCCCACCAGCGGGGCATCGCCCCACCGGGACAAGCTCTAAGCTCCCGTCCGATGTCCCGGAATATGTGGCAGTGTAATGCACGTTAGTGTAAGTGTGTGTGTAAAGGGGAGAGGATAGGACAAGGAATGGGAAGCACAGATCGCGCGCGGTCCGTGGCCCGTTTGTTAGGGTACTGCTCCGGCATTCGCTTGGTGTTGATCGGAGAAACCACGGAAAGCTACCGATCAGAGCAACCGGCCTCTAGAATTCACCTCCAGACAGCGACTGAATTCGACCTAGCTGGAAAGCTAGTGGCGAAAATCCTGCCGCTGTCAGGACTCGAACCTAGGACCTCCCTGTCAGAGGTGCTGCAGTGACATCAGTTCACTGCTTGATACGGAAGCATTGAAAATCAATCAAACTATTATGTATTTATCAACTATTTGCTTTTGCTTGCAAAAGCTGCGTTGTAAAATACATGCACCAAATGAATGCAATATCCCCATTGTTGCCTTATAGTAATACTACCAACAACGAGCTTTAGAAAAAGCAGCAGCAGCAACCGCCGCCGCCGCCGCATAGAGCTTCCTCAGAATATTAAAAAGCTTAAATAGGCATCGGATGTGTTCGTGAATTCACTGAATACCTTATACAATGAATTCAAAGCCAGAAATATATTTAAATTTTGCATAAAAAATATATTTTCCACACTTCCTTTATTTATAGGATAATGTGATGAGAGTATAAGAAAGGCATAAATTAAGCATGCACAGCATCGCACAACAGCCCTGAGGAAGACCACGACAAGATGGTCGAAACGTCGGCAACACAGCCTTCGACGCGGCGTCACCTGGACAGCCAAGATCATTTACATTGCCGTGTGAAGCTGTTTACAATGTACTGAAAGGAGAGTTTCTCTAGGTAAGAAAAGAAAGCAATCTGTTTTCTCAAATTCTTTATTCAGAATCGCTTTGATTTGTAATGTCTGCTGACGACATTGAACAACTTATTACATCCAACGCTCCACTGTTGGGAGTGGAGGGCAAAGTACAGTCCACTTGATCCCATGCGTCCATGAGGACTTTTTTCTATTTTTGTCTTGGCCCTCATTAAAATTTCTCCCCCGCATCTCTTATGCCCTTGAATTCCACGCCTACAAGTTCTGAAAAAGGATCAATAGGGTCTTTATGACCCGCGTTCCTTCGTTTCAGAACATTACTCATTTCTGACATTGTTACCCTCGCCTGTAACAATAGATTATCTATAGTGTCTATAGTGTGTGTGTGTGTGTGGGGGGGGGAGGAATAGATTCTTCCTCGAGAAAAGCAGTGTGATCCTGAAACAAGAAAAAATGGCAAATTAATAACTGCAAAATTTATTATTATTATTATTATTATTATTATTATTATTATTATTATTATTATTATTATTATTACCATACAATTATGTCTCTGGATGTTGTCCCAGGATTGAAGTGACCTTACGGGCTTTTGCCAAGTGAAGGCCCTTTCCGATTTTGATTTTGGAGTAGGATATATGTACCAGGCATGAGTCACACTGCTATCCAGAAACTTCCTAACTATTTTGCATGTGTTGAGGATTGTAACTTTTTGTAATTCTATATATAATGTTTTTGTCAGGTTTAACTGTTGTAGGCTATTATACAAGATTTTTGGGATGACTCCAGTTGTGGATACAATGATGGGTACCGTGTAAACTTTCTCCATTTTCCATCGCTATTTTATTTCTATTGCTAGTTCAGTATACTTGGAAATCTTTTCCATGAGGGAGGACTGAAGGTTGTGCGTATTTGGGATTGCGATATCTATTACGTAGGTGATTTTATTAATTTTATCAATTAACGTGATGTCTGGCCAATTGTGTGCTATAGTTTTGTCTGTAATTATGGTTCTATCCCAGTATAACTTGCAAGCTGAATTTTCCATTATTGTTGTTGGTGTGTACTTGTAATATGGCTGCTTGATTTCCAGAAGATTCCAGTTTAATGCAATCCTTTGGTGAATAATTTTGGCTACCTGGTCATGTCTGTGTTTGTAGTCTGTGTGGGTAATTATTTTGCAGCCGGATGTAATATGCTGAATTGTCTCACTGGACAGGTGACATCTTCTACATATTATTATTATTATTATTATTATTATTATTATTATTATTATTATTATTATTATTATTATTATTTTAAGTCTCTCGCCTAGCGAGGTGCCATACAGCCGACACCGTGACCTTTAGAGAACCAAGGTGCCTGCTTCGCTTGCAAACTCAGGCGGTCAGGATTCGACGGTGAAGTCAGATGATGTTATATCAATAAAAACTTCCTCACAATGCGTGCAGTACTCAGGAGAACAGCCTTTTGCATTGTGTGAATGTGCCAGTTGTTAAGGCAAGCCGTTGAAGCCGATGAAGTTAGTTCTTCAGAGACCAGTCCATTTGCAGAGATAACCACAGGAACTACTTCAACAGATACTAACCGCCACATGTGCTCAGTTCAGTAGCCAAGACCTGATATTTTCGCTTCTTCTCGGCAATAGAAGCGGCTATATTTTGGTCTAGATGGATAGCTATGTCAACTATAATCCCTTTCCGTGAAAACTTGTCGACCCATATTATGTCCGGTCTGTTGGCTTCGACCCTGCGATCAGTGGTGACTGCAACATTCCACAAGAGCTTCCACCGTTTCGTCTCCACAACTGAATCCGACCTGAACTTGTAGTATGGGACCTCTTTCTCTACCATCTCTGACTTCGCAGCCAGGGCCTGATGAACAACCGCAGCAACGTCATTGTGTCGACTCAGATATTGTGTTTGTGCCAATGCAGAACATCCGCCCATTATGTGTTGGAGGGTTGATTGCAAAGTCGGCAGCGGTCCTCTACACTCATACCCCCAATCACATACCTTTGGTAATTGCAAGTGGAGGTTACTTCGTCCTGAATAGATATGACGAAGCCTTCTGTCTCAGCAAAGGGGCCAGTTAGTCAGGAAACTGACGACGCAATGTACACAGAGTTCCCTTTGAGCTCAGAAGGAAACCTCCCATGTAAACGCTTCTGGGCCCATTCACTCAGCCTATCTTCTTTGGTGATACACAGACTCTCAGAGTCCGCTTCACTGAGGTTCAATGGAGTAAAATTCTTGTCCGTGGCACAAATTGCTTCATGCACAACCGTCGTTTTCTGAACGAAGTATTTGCGAAGACTGTTGATTTGCTTCGCGCAAAGGGACTCAAAATCCAAAAGACCTCTACCTCCTTCTTTCCGAGGTATGTAATCTTGGCACTGAACTGTTGGGATGGTGCATGCGGTATTTGGTAAGAGTGATCCTAACTTTTCGATTAAGTTGCTGCAGTGCAGTTGTTGTCCAGTGAAGAAAATCAAATGTATAGACAGCCACAGGTACTGCCCAAGTGTTGATAGCTGACATGAGGTTCTTTCCATTTAAAAGAATTTTACAAATTTTTGCGACTCTGCCAGACTTTATTTTGAATAACATGCCTCATCTTTGCTTCACTTGTGCTCAAAAGTTGATGCACGCCTAAATATTTATATGTATCCTCTTGCCCAAGTTCTTGGGTATTGATGCCACTCATCAGGATGAGTTTGTCCGGATCAAGGATTTTCCCCTTTTCGCGTGCACTGCAGCGCATTTATCAATGCCAAACTCCATACAAATAGAGTCGCCGAAGGTCTTTACAAGTTCAAGCAGCGAGGAAAGCTGGTTCTTATCTTTTGCGTATAACTTGAGATCGTCCATGTAGAACTGATGATTAATGAGGATATGGGGATATTTTGTGATTTCATATCCCATACCCGAATCTCTTAACATTCTTCTGAGAGGGTTTAGAGCTAGGGAGATCCATAAGGGACTTAGACTATCTCCCTGGAAAATTTTCTCGTTTAATCTTCAGTTCCTTGGTGGCACAGCTGCCTGCAGGAAAAAAGACTTTTATCTTTGTGCGCCAAGTTCCCATGGAGTGTCGGATTAGGTTCACATACTGGGCATTTACTTTGTAGAGGCGAAGGACATTTAAAAGCCACGAATGAGGTATTGAGTCGAAGGCCTTGGTATAGTCGATTCATCCAAAAGAAATGTTGCGGTGTCTTTTTTTGGCTTAATTGACTACAACACTGTCTTCTATCAACAATTCGTTTGAACCTTGAGCACCTTTTCTACAACCATTTTGCTCTGGTGCCAGAAGACTGTTGGCTTTCAGATGGGTATTCAGAATACTAGCTAGCACAGAAGTAAAAATCTTATATACTGCGGGGAGACAAGTGATGGGTCGATAGTCACTCGGAGCCTTAGGATTGTTAGACTTGCTTATCATAAACGTAACTCCTTCAGTAAAAGACGCCGGAATGATACTTGGATCGTTGAGTGAGGCTTGAAACCACCTGGTCAAGACCGCGTGAGTACATGGGAAATACTTCCACCAAAAGTTTTGTATCCCATCAGTACCTGATGCTTTCCAATTGTGCGTCTTCCTGATTGAATTGAAGATATCTTTCCGTGTAATATTCGGCGAACACATTTGTGGTATATCACGGCACTTTTCTTCCTCTTCTGCTATCCAAAAGCTCCATCATCATGGGTCTTGGGAATACTTCATAAATTACTCCAATATTCTTCCATTTCGGAGCTTTTAAGGACTGTTTCTGGCAACACTCTTTGATCTTTGAGTTGCTTGAAAAATTTCTTCTGGTCGCATGAATACATAGCATTCTGTTGTCTTCGTTTCTGATGTGTCCAAATTCAACACACACAAAATTCAATAAACAATTTATTGGTGAAAACGGTAAGAGCTGTAGCCGAATATCAGGAGAATGTACAGTGAAACGTAGCCGAGTTGTAACCAGTAGAAGCACCAAAATATCGCTGAGTCGCCAATTCTCCAGAGGAAAGTCCGTGGTCGAGCACTGTCCGTCGTAATCACAATCTTCAATGTTCACCATTATCGCCACTCTTCACGTTACTCGGCCGCTCACTCTCTGCCTTCCCGGGCCCGGCCGGCTTATATTCGCCCCGGGCCGTAGGTCCGCAGACTGCAGGCGTAGCAGGGGCGGGGTTGGCCTCGCCCGCTCGCTCAGGCGTGGCGGCCGCACATCGTTGAGTCCGCTGGCCTGCGCTTGTCGCTGGCCGCTGCCGCCAGGGGCGGTAACGCCGCCCTACTGTGGCGGCACCTTCAAAACTGTGCGGCCGGTCACGACAGTTTCATTGCTTTATGTTTTCTTCTTATACGACACCCAAGGGCTGCGATGCGCTGTTCCAGGTACTCAAGTCTGTCTCGAAGCCTCTCCTCAAACTTCGCCTGGGTTCTTCGAATTTTCATCTTTCGTCCCATCGCCTTCACTACATTGGAGACATTTCTAGTTGCGTTCTCAGGAGCTGTAAAGAAGGCTGTCAGGGTGCCTATGTCTCGCCGGAAGCTTTCGATCTTGCATTCAATACGCCTCAACCATGGGGGTTTGGTGGGTTTAGCAGACTGTACTGCGTCTTTCCATGTTTTCAATTGATCCTTTACAGATTTAACAAATCTCTGTACGACAGCAAGGGCTGCACAAGACACATAGCTAACTACTTCCTCAAGCGATGTCGATTGTTCTACATCAACCTTCAGCAAGTAATTGACCGTTTCCATCGCTGCATTTGTACGTGGGCCATATCCCACTCGTGGGATCCATGGTAGGGAGGATAAAGGGATACCATGATAGTATGTCTTCATGGCTTCGTAATGCACAGTCCAAGAGAATTGCTCAGACACTAGGAGGCAGGATTCATCAGAGTTCGTCTCCACAGACTCCTGATTAGCTTGTGGATCTTCATTAATTCTTCCTTCATCAGTCACATTTCTATTCTCAACACCCAATGGTATTTATTTCTGCATTTGAGATAAAGTACCTACCAATGATGGTGCTCTGCTGGTCGCACACTCTCTGCTCCGATACCGGTATGTCTGGATGCAGCTTTAATCATTCTTCGTCAAATCGCGTCCGGTATCCCTCCATGTCCGCTTCAAGCCTGGTAGCCAAAAAGTACGCATGCATAATGGAGGTATTTAACTCCTTAGTCCATTTCATGCGCTGGCGTTTCTTGTTCTTCTTGTTATTATTATTGTTATTATTGTAACGAATATTGCATCATCCGCCGGCGCCACCCCGAGCCTGTGATCGCGGGTTACGCCATTTGCCGGCGCTACCACGAGCTGCCTGTGAGCACGGGTTGCATCACCTGCCGGCGGATTATTCCAGAAAGTGCGCGGTGTCCGGAAGGTTCTGGATTGTCTTGACGAGTATAAATACGCGACGGCCGGCGACCGCGAGTCAGTCTAAAGTCCGCAGTGGAAGCTGAACTGTGAAGTGTGTGCATCGCGGTGAATAGCAGTGCAGTGAGTGTGCTCAGTGACGTGAACCGTGGTCAGTGCATCGTACTGTGATCAGTGCAGTGAACTGGCCAGTGCTTAGGACTGTGCGAGTGTGTAAGAGAAGAGTAGTATAAATAAATAATCAAGTGAAGTGTAGTGTAAATAAATAATCAAGTGTTTTCAGTGATTGTGTTAAGAACAAAATAAACGTTTTTGTTAAAATAATACGAGACTTTTAATTCACCACTTAGAAACGTAACATTATTATTATTATTATTATTTATTATTATTATTATTATTTACTATTTTCTGTAGATATACACTGATGCCGGGGTTCTCAAAATTACCCAAAGCAACAATGGTTTGCACGTAAAGTGGAACGTAAGTGGAAGTAAAGTGAAGAATATATTTTGTTTTTTATATCCGTCAAATCAGGCTTAATAATTTACGGACTATATTTGCTGTTCCCAATAATGCGGCTTTTTGAATTGTCCGTATATGCTTTTCAGTCATTTCTAACTTCTTCGCGATCTCTTGCCATTCCTTGGTGACCAATCCATTCGCTGAGCTTCGCCACTACTGGAAGCACTTCCACTGCGCGCAATTCATACATGTCCTTCAATTCAACGTCCAGGGGTCAGTATTTCCTCTTTTTCTCAGCAACAGTTGTTACAAGCCGGTCATCTGTAGGAACCGCAACATCAATGATGCATGATGTTTTAGATATTTTATCAAAGAGAACAATATCCAGTCTATTTGCTTCCACTGTTCGGTCAGTGAAGATTACACTATCCCACAGAATTCGAGCTCGATCATTGCTGATTACTTGCTCAGGTTTGCATTTATAATATGGTTGTTCACTCTCTACGAGGTCGTATCTTTTGGCAAGGGCTTGGTGGATTACTTTGGCGACGCAGTTGTGTCTCTTAAGGTATTCTGTTTGTGCTAATGCGGGCATCCACAGCAAATATGCTGGATTGACTCGGTGGATTTACATAGGCGACATCGGTTATCAATTTGCTGACCCACGATGAATTTCCTTATTATTATTATTATTATTATTATTATTATTATTATTATTATTATTATTATTATTATTATTAACGTGTTTGTATTCAGGTATGTTTAGAGGTTAAATTAGAAGTCGACTTTACCCTAAGACATTCCCTAAAGTATCCACAAAATAGGTCAAGATGAAATAACATTAACAAAACGTATGCTTTCAAACATATCATGTAATTTTCTGTATTTTTTCATATTTCTGTATATTTTTGTTTTTCTTCAAATCGAGCAGATTTGATAATTGTATTTTCTCAGAAGTTCATAAAGGTTATTTTATTATTTTAACATACACACATTTGAAATATAAAGGTCTGACTATTTTCTCCTAGTGCACTTCGTCAACACTTAAAGATTAACTTATACAACTGGCTTTACTTTGTTACATACTCCAACAACAACACAGGAATAGGCGAACATTGCAATGGAATTTGAAAAGAAATGGAATGTGTTCAATACCATGAATAATAATATGGATGGCAAACATATACGAATGAATCGTTCTCACCAGGGAGGATCCCATTTTTACAATTATAAATCTTTCACAACATAATTTTATTTGCCCTAACAGATGCAAAGAATAGATTTATATACATTGACTTTTGGACAAATGGCCACATTGACGACAGTGGTGTCTTTGCCAAAAGTAAAATTAAACAATGTTTAATGGATAGATCCATACACAATATTACACCGTAGAGATAGAAATAGATACGTAGAGATACGTAGTAATATACCGTGTTAGATATGAAGAGACTATTGAAATCTACATCAAAGCAGACTTGACTATCAATGAACTTTCGGAATTATTTTAAAGATACAAAATTGTTTCTTTCAAAATTATTGATACAGTAGTGACTCAGATGGACTAAAGATTTCAAGATTTTGAAAATTTTAATTTTATTGAATTTCTTGACGAAAAGCAGTTTTCCACCTACAAAGCGTCCCTTTCGTTCAGAAAAGTTTTCTTTCCTAATAAAACACATTTATTCTTTGACGGTGAGCAGCTTCGAAATGAACTGACAAATGCATACATTGATATAGCAAAATACACTGCTGCAGATTTGTTGCTGAAGTATTTGTAAAACAAATTGGTCTAGAAAAAAATTACCAAGAGATGATCCGGTTGACACAGTTCAGTGTAACTTTCCTTTCATCTACAGCATTATGTGAAAGGAATATGATTACATTAAAGATAGTAAAGACATTCTTGAGAAATTTCATGGGAAAATCAGAATCGGTATTTTCAGTACACTGGCTATCGAGAAGTGTGTGCTAAATTAACTGTGCAGAAACGGCAGCTTTAAAGAACAAATTATCGACGTTTTTGCTGAATGAAAAAAAAAACGATGAATGGAGTTAATTAAAAAAAAGTACAATAAAATGTTCAGAATACCCAACTGCAAGACTCTAGCTTCGGCACTGCTAGCTACAGCGGTTGAAAGTATGTATTCTATATGTAATGCGTTCGTGTGTAATTCTTATGTAATGCTGCGCAAAAAAAACGGCGAATTTTCGGCCGAAAAACTCTTTTTACATGGCCCTGGCAACGAAAAAGTGGATAAATCGATATGCTAAATGTAGAAAAAAACTTGTAAAACGTGATGTAGCCAGAATGCATGTTTTGTGGGTTCTTGATACCGAAAAATCGATTGACGGCAAAACGTCTGTCCGTCCGCCTGCTTGTGGACAACGCTAACGGCTAAACAGTTTTATTTATTTTACGTCAAAAAACAGTTAAAAACTGCGTATGACGTGCTATGGGGAAAAGTGAATTGTGTGCACATTTTCAAAAGTCTGTGATCCCTACACTAAGTCATATACTACTTAAATTTTGAATTTTGAAAGGGAGAAAAAAAACAAAAACTCCCATGTAGTAAAATCTATTTTCAAGGATAAATAATCAATAAATTTTGAATTTTGAAAGGGAGAAAAAAAACAACAAAAAACTCCCATGTAATAAAATCTATTTTCAGGGATAAATAAGCAATAAAAATTTTAAAGGGAGAAAAAAAAACAAAAAAAAACTCCCATGTAATAAAATATATTTTCAAGGATAAATAAACAATAAATTTTGGCTCTTATTACTTCCTGCCGCGACAACATGGAAACGATAATTTGAATAATTGTATTTCCCACTGAATTCTAGAAGACGTGCACAGAAAATGAAGTTACATTTATGTCCAGAAGCAAAACAAGGGGCCATCTCAGCATTTGCTCAATGGTTCAGGGAAACTGGACGAAAAACCTGATCGAGATGGGTTCAGCTGATTTTCTCCAAAATTCATATTCCCCGATCGATCTGGCTACGTCGCGGCCTCTTGAATTGAAATCGATATTTTAATTTTGGGGGTACTTTACACGATGTCCCTGGGACATTTTCAACATTTTCAAAACAACGGCCCCAACGTTTTGGTTTAAACTTCGTTATCGGATACTGTGAAGGACGTTTAAGAAACAGGCGTAGATCTCATGTTCGTTGAAAACCCTGATTTTTTGGAAATTGAAAAAAATTTTTTTTTGGCGTCTTCCTACAATTTCAATTATGAAGATTAATATTCTTTTATTAATGAATTGTTTTCATGAAAAACAGATACAAAAATAACGTTATGTTCAATTTTTCAAAAACATGAGTATTTTTTGCGAAATATGTGTCAAACATAGGCAATTATCATTTTCTTTCAACCATTTTTTTATACGGCACAAAATTTGTTGATTAAATTTGCATCTTATACTTGGGTTTTCTAACGTGGCATCTGAGGGTATTTATTTCAAGATGGAATAAGGCAAGCGTTTTTGCGTCTTTCTCGTCCCTGCCGCTACAGTTGCTTGATCTGCAGCACTGCTTGTTAGGTCGCTTATGCGACTTCTTGCGGCAGTTGGTTGGCTGTTGAATGAAATGCTTAATTTCGCAAAAAGTAAATAAATAAATAAAATAAAAAAAAAATTAAAAAAAATCGGCGTCTTCCTACAATTACCATTGCGACGATACAATTTTTACTTTCTCGAATACATATGTATATACGGGAATAATATACGTAGTATAGAGAAAGTTATGTAATGCTGCAGAAAATCGTTTTCGAGATTTCAACGGAAATGCACATTTTATGGTCTATTGATACGGAAAAAGTTTTTTTTTTCAATACGTCCGTCCATTTGTCCGTCCGTCCGTCCATTTGCCCGTCCGTCCGTCCATTTGTCCGTCCGTCCATTTGTCCGTCCATTTGTCCGTCCGTCCGTCCGTCCGTCCGTCCGTCCGTCCGCCCGCCCGCCCGTCCGCCCGTCCGCCCGTCAGTCCGTAAATCCGTAAGTCCGTAAGTCCGTCCGTCCGTATTCGCAGCCTCAACCTTCATGAATCACATCAATACCCTATTTCTTCGATAATCTCTTGGCCTGTACTAGTGTGCGAGCATCCTGTGCAATCTACTCGTGTCCATGTGGTGTTTGTGTGCGCAATTGAGGAACTGGATCCCAGCACGTAGAGCCATTGCGCGCGCACCACGCGGAGGCCGAGGGCCTGAGGCGCACGCGAGGAGGTCGAGGACCGAGCTGGATCTCAGGGGGAAGTCGGCGAGATGTGGAGGGAATGCAAGGGACCTTTTCCCTGAGAAGTCTCCTTCAGCCAGACACCCTGGAAGGACTTTTATGCGCCGATATATGGCAGCTGAGAAGTGGGCGGGCAAACCATGAAGACAGCCCCGACCCGAGAAATAGGAAACTAACGTATACGAGAAAGCCTGCGCCATTTGGAGCACCACTAATGTATTGGTTCAACCGCTATGATCAATAGTCCTGCAAATGCAAGGCATGCTATATCTCGAAGGGTGGCGTTGTGCCTTATCCGCTAGAATCCAGCTCCGTTACCTTGCGGGGATTTCCCCGCCAAGTGCGGAGGCTAAACTGTCAGGTCACCGTACAACCGGATTGATTGATTGATTGGTTAGTTTCCGGCGTCATCTGCTAAGGTTGTTGCTCCCGAAAATGTTGTGCATGTTTTTTCGTCGGGAGGTGGCTGTGAACTTCTCCTGCTGGATGGTGAGATCCGGAGCCGACCCACCGTCATCTAGCGGGGTTTCCCCTCAACCAGGACTCTCCCACCAGCGGGGCACCGCCCAAGCCAGGACAAGATCTAAGCTCCCGACCGGTTTCCCGGAATATGTGGTAGAGTAGTGCATGTTTGTGTGTGTAAGGGGAGAGGATAGGACAAGGAAGAGGAAGGACAGATCGCGCGGTCCGTGGCCCGTTTGTTAGGGTACTGCTTCTGCATTCGCCTGGTATTCATCGGAGAAACCATGCAAAACTATCGATGAGAGCAGCCGGCCGCTAGAATTCTCCTCCATCGACTGAACTCGACCGAGCTATCTAGGTAGTGACGAAAATCCAATGATGAATCCGATGCCGAAAAATGGATCGATGATATATTAAATCGTTCTGAACAAAACCTTTGGCCGCACGCCAATGCCAAACTCTTACTTTCTCGTGTAACGAGAGTCTTGATATCGAGAAGATTTTCACGATAAAAATCGACCTAAGCGTTTGACGTCAAGGCCATTTTTCACGAATTGATCTCAACATTTTGACGTTAAGGTCGCTACCTTAACATCAACACTTTTCTGATAAAATCGATCTGAACATTTTGACGTTAAGGTCGCCATCTTAACGACAACATTTTTAGATTGATTTTTGTCGTGAAAAAAATCTCTCTCGTTACAGAGAAAGTAAGTGTTTGGCTGTGACGCCATCCGCGAGGGGCGCCCGCGGCACGCGCCTGGCTGTTTCGCCACTTCGAGTACTGAATCGGTACGTTGCCGCCGAGGTCATGGAAGTAGGACATTTTCTTGCATTTACCCACAGAAAAAACTTTAACCCACCTTATTTCTGCGCAGTTGTTTCATATAAAAGTCTGTCGACTTTCTGTTCTTTAATTTCGAGATAATTTTGGCCTTAATGTACATTATCATTCTAAAAAAAGTAAGCTGTTTATTATGATTAAACCGATCGTTTAGGGAATATTACATAAAATTAAATGTAATACAGTTGAGGGGACATGTTTTTGTTTTAATTTTTAATTATTGTTAGTAATCAAAATTAAGAAAGGCAGTGTGACAAATTAAATTCTGGGATGAAGAAATTTAATAGAAAACGAAGAGGATTAAGTATTTGGAATCAGGAGATAAAACAAGACACAATATTGGGGTTAAAAATAAAGCATTTAGGGAAATATACAAAACAAAAGGAGCATACCAGTAGAATACCAGATGAAGAGTGGGCTAAACATTACAATAATCTTTGGTACGACAGAAACTAAGCATGACGTCCACGAGCGCTAGATTCATTTTGAGAGGACTCTTGAAATGGAGGCACTTTATTAGGTCGAAGAAAAAACTGAGTCAACCGGATTAGATGATGTAAAACGAAACTATAAAGTAATAGCGGAGTAGAAATCGGATCTACACGCTCATACTCGTTCGAAACATAACATAGTACGAGTACTTCTCAATTTTGAATTAACAATCACACAATATATAGCCCAACAATTGAGGAGCTCTTGTGGGAAAATAAAAATTCTTATACTTCTCATCTAGCAAAAAAAAACTGTTTAGAAATTTTGTTTGAAAAATATTGTTAAACATCATTAAATGTCTGAAAACAAATTGATGTTTTAATTAAAAATTAAAAAATTAAAAAAAAAAAAACGATTCAATTTTAACTTAATACTCGTATTCGTAGTAGGAATCGCTTATTAAATATATTGATTATCACAAAAGAATCACCGAAATCAAAAGCGTCGCAAATAGGCACAATACGGATATAGACACCGTACTTCTCTTTGCCAAGACGCATATATGACTGTCATCTTTCGGAAACCCTGAAAGCGAATTGAAACAATGCTGTCTTAAGCATTTTGCCATGCCATGGGCGTCAGCTTGTACGTAAAGGTCCATGAAAAAAAACCCAAAAGTTATTTTGTGGACTTTAGTGCTCTCCCGTGGGAGCCCCTCAATTGGTGATTCGTTATCCCTTCGGGTAAAGCTTTGAACCAAGTTTAGGTCGTGCGAGTTCTACGTTGACGGCAAGTCCGCACACATGAATTTTTGTAAAGAAAGTTGGCGAAAATTAGTTCGAAATTGTGGCTATTAATTAACAACGAAATCCCACGTGCTTGTTCCAGACTACGGACAATAAATGAGGACTATGCTGGCTTGATACGAATCCGGGACATATCAGTTATCTTGATAATATACCAGGAGAGGTGGCTCAGTGCATCAACTGAGTCACTGCACTGCTTCTGACCGGGAGGTCCTAGGCTTGAGCCCCGACGGTGGCCGAATTTTCTACGGTAGCTAAATAGCTAGGTCGAGTTCAGTCGCTGTCTGAAGGAGAATTCCAACAGCCGGCTGCTCTGATCGGAAGTTTTCCGTGGTTTGTCCGATCGACACCAGGCGAATGCCGAAGTAGTACCCTAAGAAACGGGCCACGCACCGGGTGCGATTTTTCCTTATACTATCCTCACCCCTTACACACACACTTACACTAACATGCACTACACTACCGCACACGCCGGGAGACCAGTCGGGGGCTAGAACTTTTCCCGGCTCGGGTGGTGCTCCGCTGGTGGGAGATACTTGGTTAGGGAAAGGCCGCTAACAGACAGGTAGGATAGCGCCGGATCTCACCATCCAGTGGGGTAAGAACACCATCATCTCCAGAGGAAAAAATGCACTACACTTACGGGAATAATTAGCGTAGGCGTTAACGTTCCTGGAATCAATCGACGAAAATGTGTATCAAATAATTGAAAAGCACGGCAATTGAAAAGCAATTAAATAAATTGATAATTGAAGACTTATTTATGATGACTGTTACAAAGGTTACTGTGGTACGGCCCTTGGCTGCAACTGGATCCCGCCAGCTCCGCTCAAGGTTTGCACGGAGGAGGCTGGCGGTCCATTTCACCTGGAGGCCCCCTCCACCTCCCCAACTGCCAGCCGGGAGGCCGGGCCTTGCACTCGATGTGACCGGTATGAAAGAGGCCCACTCATTTCCGTCATTGGTGAGAAACACAAGAAATGATTCGTATTTATTTCTCAAACGTAGGATACCGTGTGTTGGGGCTGTGGTGTGCTTGTTTTTTATCACTGTGCCATCTGGAGAATGTTCGCATGCATCAATGTATTTATGCAGATCGATTAGAAGAAAAGTATACATCAAACGTTATTTTTTAAATTTTATTTATAAGCAATAGACTAAAAATTAATCAAAGTGTTAGGCGAGTTTAATTGAAAGCGTGATGAACATAACCTATGCCAATTCATTGAAATTTGTTTATGGCCTGTCCGTTTACATCCCTTTGATGCCTTAATTCACACGCATACATATTATCATCTGCTTATCGACATGATTTGAATAAATTATTACAAGATTATTCTCAGACATGATATCGGAACAATGTAAATCTCTCTTTTTTAAAATTTATTTCTTCATGTTCGACAATACAGTCTTTCAAGGGTTTTAAAAATACATAAGATTATTATATGACAATTTTGGATTGGCCAGCCATAAGGTAAGTGAGGTTTAAACTCTGACATAATTATTGATTTAATGTTATTGTTAATTAAGAAGAGAAAGGAATATGATTATGTTAAGGAGCTGAGGGTATAGTGGTTTACGGAGGTTTGAATTTGTCTTTGGGAAATCTTGACTTTATTCGTGGGTGGGTGTAAATCTCTCTCAAAACTTTCACTAATACCTAATTGCAATCTCTGAGCTGACTCTTGCAGCCATTGACAGATGGCGCTCCTGCGACTGGCATTTGACAGCGGCGCCATCTTCGGACGCGCCCAACGTTTCAGAATCTCTCAAAAGTAGTCCATTGGTCTGAATGTTTTGTTTTTTATTGATTGATTGATTGATAAGTAATTCCAGGAGCGTCAACTGCTAAAGACATTGTTCCCGTGAGTGAAGTGGTGCTTTTCAATCGGTAGGTGGCGGTGATCTTCCCCCGCTGGAAGGTGAGATCGGGCGCCGACCTATAGTCGCCTAGAGGGGTTTCTCCAACAAGGTATCTCCCACCAACGGTCCCAGCCGGGACAAGATCTACGCTCCCGAACGGTGTCCCGGCACATGTGGTAGTGTAGTGCATGTAAGTGTGCTACATGCACTGCACTACCAGCACCTGTGTGTGTGTGTGTATGTGTGTGTGCGAGTGTGTGTACGAAAGGTGTGAGGATAGGATAAGGAAGAGGACGGAAAGATCACGTGCGGTGCGTGGCCCGTTTGTTATGGTACTGCTTCGGCATTCGCCTGGTGTTGATGAGACAAACCACGGAAAACTTCCGATCAGAGAAGCCGGCTGCTAGAATTCTCCTCCAGAAAGCGAACTCGACCTAGCTATTTATACTAGTTTTTTTGTAACGTGGCGGCTGAGAGTAGTATCTCCAAGGTGGAATTCGGCACGACTTTTTGAGTTATTCTCAGTCCTAGAGTAACTTAATCTGCAGCTCTGCCTGATACGGTCGTGATCATGCGACATCTTACGGCAGGACTGAGAATGACTCAAAAAGTCGGCGGCGACCACGGAGGACCCCCCCCAGCCGAAGTGCGCGGGGGGGAGTGTCGAGCGGCCTCGCTCCACATGGAGGCCGCCCAATCACCTCAGCTGCGAGGCGCAGAGCGGACAGCAGGTGCCCGAGGTCCATCCATGTATGCGGTTGGCGTTTCGCCGGCCAGGTACCGGTGTCCCCCTTGCTTGGACCTAGTTAAATTCCCACGCTTGGGGGTAAGAGCGATATGAGGCGAACTCATCTCCATAAGTAGCATGATCCTCCTGCTTGAGCTTTTCTCCGTCTCACAGCTACAGAAATTTCGAATTTTGTGCCTGAAGACCCTTAGTGAGATCGGCAGCAATTCTCGAAAAGTATTGGTTAAAGAGACTAGCCACTGTTGCCGGATCGTTTATATTTATATCGTTATATTTTAAAACATTCTCTACGGGTTTTCTAGTTGATTTGGCAGTATTTTTTATTGTATTTCACATTGATTTTGTTTTATTATTTGAGTTCAAAATATCCTGATCGTTTTTCATAATTTTAGCCTGCCTTATGAGTTTTCGTAACAATGTTTTGTATTTTTTAAAGTAGATAAGGAAATCTTGAGATACGTCATGACGTTTAGAAATGAAAGAAAGAATTCGCTTGTTTTTACAAGATGTCCTAATCCCTTGTGTTATCCAAGAATTGCTTTTCCGTGAAATATTTAATTTTCGTTTTTGAAGAGGAAAACAAGTGTTAAAATGAAATGAAAGAGTTGAAAAAAAAAAAGAATTATATTTGTCGTTTGTATCAACAGTATTATAAACCGCTTCCCATGACTCCTGCATCAAGTAATCAATGGATAATTTAATTTTACTTTTAGTAAACAATCCAGTCATACGTGTATTATTTATTGTATCAGTGATCGCATTTCTTATAATGGTAAGAATTTGTGCATCGTGGTCACTGTATCCTAAATCTTTTGTTTCAACTTCAAACTGGGACGATTTAAAGGAAAGCTACAAATCTATGCCTCGACCGGGAATCGAACCCGGGGACCACAGCACGGGAAGCTAGTACGCTGCCCATCGGCCAAACCAAAGGCTATCCAAGGGAGATAAAGACGTTTAAAAAGTGATATTAGATTCACGGTCGACGGGCTATCACCGGCTGAAATGGCTTTTTGGCAACGCCCGTCGGCGCTGCAACGTCTTTTTATTGGGAGATTCCAGAGTTCGAGTCGAGATGGTGACGAATTTTCGACACTAGCAGGGGAGAGTGAAGTCGTTGTCTGCAGAATTCTAGCGGCCGGCGGCTCTAATTGGTAATTGTTTGTGGTTTTCCCGAACTTTCTCTTGGGTATGAGATGTTTTGTGTTCCAAATTCCGATTAAAAAAATGCTTTCTGATTCCTTTCAAAGAAAATTCTGTTGTTTGCGCTTATTGTACCGCGGCAGTTTAGCATCCTTAGCTTTGAGCTTTTATCTAATTTATTCTGGATAGAATAAGCGTTTTGTCTTAATTATGAACTATTTATGTTAATTTTCTTGTAATGTATAATTCTATTGATTTTCTGTTTTACTTGTCGGATTTTATTGTTTGAAAGATATTCTTTAGTCATTTTAATTTCTTCGGTTCTAAATTTTTGCCTTTCAAAATTTCTCAGTTTCACTTTTACATCTCTATCACTTTCGTGTTTTGAGCATCGAAATGCTATACATTCAAAACAACATCTCTGCGTTTCAAAATTGCAAAATTTCATCAAATGCATTGGGGATATTGTATATAATAGATCTTAGATGTTAAGGAGTGCATTAGAAATTCTTAAAAAACATACCTATCGTGAGGCACATGAGTGAATTAGAAATTCTCGATAAATAAGTTGCTAGAGATAGATGCGCCGTCCGAAAGAAACGTTTCTGAATTCAAGCTCTTAGCGTCGCGGTGTTTGAAAATCTCGGGCGCATATTTCGAACATTGATTAAAAGGTGTATGTTGAAATAACCCATGGACTGTCATCTGTCCGTGAAACTTTATCCTCCAATGACTCGACAGATATTTGGTCAACGGTGTGTCTGTGCTGTATGTGTTGAGCGACATTTATCGGCAGAACGGCAAGATTCATTTCGTGGAAGAAACTGTATATATTCTTGGCAAGTGACGATGGTTTTAAAAGATTGCAATTAAAATCGCTATCCATATTATGTTGTATCTGTTTGAGCAAGACGCAATCGCATTGGGCATAATCTCAATATATATTTTGCTTTCGGCGAGCAATACACTACATCAAAGATACTTTTTGCCAAAAATTGAACCTTCGACGGTTTTTATACTGATTAACTTAATCTGCTGTAAACATCAATAAGTGAAGATCGAATTGATCAACAAACGTAACACATAGACACACTTTCAATTTTCAAAATGTAAAACATTACAGCTAAAATGTTATTTTATGAAAAACTAGTCGATGTTTTGTAATAAAATGTCTTAGCACTCATCTCCGCTAAATAAATTATCGTGTCGTAAGAAAAAACCTCACAGTATTGATAGTTTCTTCCAAATCGATGTTATTCTTTTCGTTTTTAAACTGATTGCTTGTCTTTCGCCACGTGTTTTTCAAGGGCTTTAATACGGAGCTTTTCGAATTTGATCTTATTCTACATTAATCATTACATCCTTAAGCCTACAGATAGATGTTTTTTTTCTCTGAATTGTGGGTTTTGACCGGTGTAAAGATATGAAAGAAGGTAACTAAGGGTGGATGGATAAGAGAAAAAGAGATGTTAATCATAATCCGACACATGATCTTGGACCACCAGGTGCGGCGATATGATATCCACAAGATCACAAGCTGAAGTCGGCTTCCAGATGTAGCGTCGCGTGGTTCGGCGCCGCGGCGTCGGGCCGCGCCGGGCCGCGCCGGGACGCTTCGGGGAAACCCGCTCTAAGCCGGATGCTAAGTGGGGGTGAAGGCGACGGCGCCTCGCCGCGCCGGCTGGAAAACCCGTAGGAATCCAGGCTGGAAATTCCCTGAAAGGGACGCGCGCGGATGCGAGGCTAAGAGATGTCGGTTGCAGCCCTGGAAGGGCTGGCCAGCGAGCCGTATGACGCCCGCTGCTTGTAGGGTGGGGGCGAGCCAACGGATATATAAGGCCGCACCGACAGGCGCCTCGGGGGATACGCTGGGTGTCGAAGACGAGAGGTATCTCAGTGCATTCATTGCACGTGATCTTCGGGTCGAAGATCGGTTTGGCGACAGGCCATGTAACTGGTATAGTTACGGGACTCTATGTCCGACAGCTTCGCACCTCGCGTTGCTTTTTGCTGCTTTCGAAGCAGTGGTTCTGGCGAGGCCTAGGGACGGTCGCGGGGTTTCGCGGCTAAGAGAACTGAAAGGTTGCCAAGGGTTAGTTTTGTATTGTAATCTTTGTACATTAACTGTAAATATACTGTAAATATATTGTAAATATCAATCAGAGCAGTCGTCTGTGTTTTTTCATCCTAGTACGTCACAGACTCGGAACCTTTCTTTTCTAAAACTGGTGGCAGCGGTTATCGAAAACTCACGTCGGGGCGCCGCATCATTCCTGCCATTTTTTTTCTAAAACTGGTGGCAGCGGTTATCGAAAACTCACGTCGGGCGCCGCATAATTCCTGCCATTTTCTTTCTAAAACTGGTGGCAGCGGTTATCGAAACTCAGTCAGGGCGCGCATCATTCCTGCCATTTTTTCTAAAACTGGTGGCAGCGGTTATCATAAACTCACGTCAGGGTGCCGCACATTCCTGCCATTTTGTTTTCTAAAACTGGTGGCAGCGGTTATCGTAAATTCACGCCGAGTGCCTGCGCCAATTGTTGCAATTGTAGTTCAAAATTGGTTGCAGTGGTGTTTAGAACTCACACCGGTGGTTGTGCCATGCAGTTAAATTGGTTACAACAGATCAAAGACTCCGTCTATCAATCAGCTTAGTGGAAGCAGTTACTACGTTCGCAACGAACGGGAACGCGAAGTCTGCAGCAGCCCGCGGGGACATCAGTGCGGCATCAGAGTCATCGGTGCGCGCTGATTAATCAGAACAGCACGCGTAAGGACAGTGTACGCAGTTAAACGTGCACACGCGTCGTAAATACGTGGCGCCGGCAGCATCGCGCACGCCACGAAACCGAAAGTGCGGTGTTTCGGTACGGTAGTTTCGGCGTACAATCCGACTCGGAACCTTTCTTTTCTAAAATTTGGGAACTGGTACTGGAACGAGCTGATATTGGTACTGGAACTGGAGCAGCCGATATTGGTACTGGAACGAGCTGACATTGGTACCACTGGAAGGAGACATCCGGACGAGAGGAAGGAGGAGCCAGAAACCGGATCCAGAAGGCGCTCACGCGACACCGAGGTCAACTGAACGTAAGTGTGTTTTTGTTCTGGCCGGGGATCAATTCAGGCAAAATGGCTTTCTTAGCGGGTTATAGGAAAGAGGTGCTTGTTAGGGTCGCGATGGAATGGAAACATTAGAAGGGAACGAGACCGTGGTTAAACTAAATCGATCATTACGGAAGCGAGCAGTACGAGAATCATTCGTGAAACAACTCGCTGACCAAGAAAAAGAACAGGTCGCAGAAATACGCGAGCAGGAAAGAATACGCGAAGAGAGAGAGAGAGAGCAGGAAAGAATACGCGAGCAGGAAAGAATACGCGAGCAGGAAAGAATACGCGAAGAACGGCAATTTGAACTTGAAAAGCTTAAACTAACGAATCAGGCTCCACGCGTGTATCCATAGGTAGTAGCGACACGGGAAATCAACTAATATTCGTATCAGCCAAGTCATGGACAAATTTAAAGGCGAAGGCGACGATATTACGTTGTTTTTAAGTGTTTTCGAGGCGCATGCTCGCCAGCTTGCATTGCGCCGGTCGAATGGTAAGCCATTTAATGGGTTTACTTCCTAATAGAGGTGAACAACTGGCTCGTAGTAGGATCCGATACACCGGAACAAGATTATGACCCTAATTAAAGAACAACTATTAGATATGTTCAAGTTTACGGCGGAAAAGTGCCGTCAGATGTTTTAGTCACGTAAAAGGTGCAAGACCACTTGGAACGTCTATGCACGTGAATTAGCTAGTTATTGTAAAAATGGATCTCAGGTTTAAAGGTAGAAACATTTGAGCAATTGCTAGATCTCATTGTAACAGACCAGATGAAGCGGAAGGTGCCGGCGGTTATGCGTGACCATTTCATTGATGTGTGGGTGAGGTTTCTGCGTCCCAAGATTTGGCACGAAGGCTGGACACCTACGAAACAACCGGGCTAGCGGATATAAGAAGAATTCTCGCGGTTCAGCAATAAAGAGCAGGCAGGCGAACGGAAATGGCCGAAGGTGACGAAAGCGCACCGTCCACTTCCAAACAGCAGTGCCGAAGGTAGCTAGTAACGCGGAGTTCGAAAAGCCGCAAGAACGGACGTGTTACTATGTAAAAACCAGGTCACATAAAAAATATTGTCCTCAATATAACAATAAACCTAGCGAGAAGATGTGTCACGTGGCCGACGCTAGTGCGCCAGAGTTGTTCTCACACACATTTCTTGCCAAAATTTGCGGCAACAGTCACCTGTCTCCGTGATACGGTGCGACGATTGACGTCATCAATGCAAAGCAGTCACGCCGACAAATACACCGGCGAGTCCGTATGGGTTCAGCAGCCCTGGACGAAGCGCCGAAAAATCTACCGGTAGCCAAGGTAGAGATAGTAGGGCCATTCGGTACTCTTGTTACAGAAGCCGCAGTCCCCAAAGAACTGCGACTGCCTTATTACATTTTTAGTAATCGTTCTGCTACGATTTTGAAGGAGATAAAGCAAGGTTTCTTAGAACCACAGTCTATCTGCGCTGTACGGACTAGGGCGCAAGCAGTTGCTGAGCGCGAAAGGGCGAGGGCCCGGGTGCGAACAATGCGGCAGACGAAGCGCCTCAGACAATAGACGAGAGTAGGAACCGACCGTGGCCGGACGCGTTCCAGGTAAGCGTTCGGGGGAAACCGAGGATGAAAATAGAGTTGGTCAGGCGAGGTCGACGCCCGGCAACTCGGAATCAGACGATCAGGAATCTGAATTAGATTTCAGTAGCATTGCTTTGGCTCGTTTGGACCCCACCGAATTTGAAACGGCTCAGAGACAAGACAAGGAGCTCGCGCCGTTGATTGAGCGTGCGGAAGGACCGAGACGGATCGGCACGATTATGTTATGAAAAACGGCCTATTGTTTCGTGTCCGGCATAGTAAGCGCGGAGCAGTTCTCTATGTTAGTAATACCGCGGGTGTATCGTGGCACGATCTTAAAACTTTGTCATGAAGTTGCTCACGGCCATTTGGGTCACAAAAGCAAAGATGCCATGGCCAAATATTTCTTCGGGCCCGAATTGTTATAAGGATATTGAAAACTATGTGCGTAGTTGCGACAGTTGCCAGCGAGTAGAAACGGCGGCGAAAACTTCGCGCGCCTTTAAAAATTGTTCCTATAACGGGCGAGGCATTCGAGAAGTGAATGTCGACGCGTGTGGCCATTTCAGAATCGGTCACCGAAACAAGTTTATTTTAACGGCGATGTGTTTAGCACGAAGTATCCGAGGCTATTCCGATACAGGACCTAACTTCGGTCCTGTAATTGAAGCATTATTAGAATTATTCAGTAGAATAGGATTTCCACGCGAATTGCAAACCGACCAGGGCACCTGCTTCAAGTGCTTTGACAGCGGAATTCGCCGAGCGGTTTGGCATTAAACTGGTGGAAGTTCGCCGTATCACCCTCAATCAAACGCAGTCGAAAGAATGCATCGAACTATGAACCGGCATGAAGGTTCTGTGTTTGGAGGCAGGACGGATTGGAATGCCAACTTCCCGCTATTATGTTCGCGTTGCGCACGAGTGTGCACGAATCATTAGAGTTTTCTCCAGCCGAATTGGTGTACGGAAGAATCTCCGTACCCCATGACACTTCTTTATGAAAGGCTTGCGGAACTGCGGAAGGTAAAGAAAATTCTGTAGTTGAGCATGTATTCAAATTAATCAATCGTTTGAAACGCTCCCGTGACCTAGCTCACAATAGGATGGCTGAAGAACAGCAGAAACGTAAAGTGTGGTATGACCGGAAGGCGGTCTCACGTACTTTCGAGATAGGCGCTAAGGTGTTGGTTCTCGCACCTAACAGGACGCGGAAGCTCGCGGTTCAGTGGATAGGGCCGGGCGAGATTCGGAGAAAATTTCGACATAACTAGTGGTCCAGATGCCGGGGCGGAAGGAACCCCGCGTCTATCACATTATATGCTTAAAAGATACCACAGCGGACAGAGTACTTGAATGTGCTTAGTTCTACGTCTGTGACAGACGCAGGTGACGAAGACCGCTAGATCGCTATGCGCTTAAATTGGATTATTGCGACTTTGACGCGGAAGAAATGCTGAGCAGGACTGAGGGCGAACCTGAGTTTCGCAACGCTCTGAAAACGGTCATTTGTAAGTACAGTTCATATTTAGTGAGAAACCCGGATTGACAGATATCACTACCTGGATATCGAGTTAACTGATACCAGCAAAGTGGTTCAAGCGTACCCTACCGTACATCGCCGAGGCAGGCTAAAATATTACGGGAAGAAATCGATAGAATGCTTCGCGACAACATCATTGGAGGCGGAGAGTGATTATACGTCTCCATGATATTGGTTGAAGCACCGGGCAGAAACCACGGCCCTGTATCGATTATAGGCGCCTCAACGAAATTATTAAGACCGAATACTTTCCGTTACCCAATCTCGAAGAACGGATAGAACAGTAGCTGCAGCAAAATTATAAGTGTACTGGACCTTTGCAAATGTTTTTGGCAGATCGGTCTTACGGAAAGGGCGCAAAGGTATTCGGCGTTCGTGACCAGTTTCGGCACGTACCGGCCGCTTAGATTACTCGGAATAAAGAACAGTCCCTATCAATGTTGTCGTATTATGGGCACCTTATTGAATAAATGCCAGAATTCGCGGTACCGTACCTTGATGACATCGCGGTTTTCAGTAACACTTGGCAAGAACACATTCGACACCTCGATACGGTCTTTCGCATATTAAAATCCGCCAAATTGACAGTGCAGCCGCGCCAAGTGTTTGTTGCGCGGGCTAACGTAAAATATCTTGGGTACGTAGTCGGTACGGAAATTGCGGCCGGCCGAAGCCAAGATACAACAATCAGAACTTTCCAGACCAGAGTCAGAAACAAGTGCGTTCTTTGCTCGGTCTGGTAGGATCTATCGACGTTTGATACCAGGGTTTGCGGAGAAAGCAGCAGCGCTTACTGATGCGCTGCGAGGACGCGAGCGCAGGTAAAATCGTCTGGACAGAGGCATGTGAAACATCTTACATTGAGCTGCGACAAGCTCTCAGTGAGAAAACAGCGGTATATGCCCTGATTATACCAAGAATTTCGAGTTCAGGCAGATGCTTCTCGGAGAGGCTTAGGCGTGGTTCTCTACCAAGTAAATGACGAGGAGTAGAACAAATCGTTTTCTAAGCCGTAAATTAAATGATGCCGAAATTAATTATGGCACCACAGAACTAGAGTGTTTAGCGCTGATTTGGGGTTGGATAAACTTAAGATTTATCTCGACGGGCAGGCCACAATTCAGGTCGAAACCGACCACAATCCGTTGGTCTGGTTGCGTAATACGGCCGGCAAAACCCCAGATTATTACGCTGGTCTCTTTTAATCCAGCACCTCGATTTACGCATCAGGCACAAAGGGCTCAGAAAATGTTAATGCAGATGCGCTTAGTCGCATGTTTGATGATGTGAATTGATCCACCGGCGAATAGGAACACGCACGTTCATGACATTATAAATGTCGGTGAAATTCTATGTAAATAATTTTGTAAACTCAAGGTAAAATTGTTGTGTTTTTTATATTTTATATGTAAATACATACATGTGTCAATAAACTCAGTTAAGAACGGCACAGTGACGTGATTCACAATTATGTAATACTAATGCAAGTAAATGTTTGTATTTATTTCAGATTCATGTAATAGATCATCAAATTATTATGCAATACTTGCAAGTAAATGTTTTGTATTTTATATTTCAGGATTTCATGTAATGCAAGATGCGTCAAGAATTATTATGTAATATTTCAATGTAAAAGTAAATGTTTGTATTTCAGGATCATATGTAATTCAAGATGCGTCAAGAATACTTATGTATGTATATAGGTAAGGTTTAAATGTAAATGGCAACATAGCTAGGTGAAAGGGAGGGACAGCCAGAGATTTATTTCACATTTCGATTAAATAGGGTTTAATATTCTGGTATAATTATGTTCATGTTCATGAAAAATTTGGATGTAGAGGTCTCCGACCAGGTAACAGCAGAATTTTTTCCTGGGCATATTTTGCTGCGAAAAAAAATTCTCACCCCCCGGCATGGGAGGGTCTGTAGCGTCGCGTGGTTCGGCGCCGCGGCGTCGGGCCGCGCCGGGCCGCGCCGGGACGCTTCGGGGAAACCCGCTCTAAGCCGGATGCTAAGTGGGGTGTGAAGGCGACGGCGCCTCGCCGCGCCGGCTGGAAACCCGTAGGAATCCAGGCTGGAAATTCCCTGAAAGGGACGCGCGCGGATGCGAGGCTAAGAGATTCGGTTGCAGCCCTGGAAGGGGTGGCCAGACCGTATGACGCCGCTGCTTGTAGGGTGGGGGCGAGCCAACGGATATATAAGGCCGCACCGACAGGCGCCTCGGGGATACGCTGGGTGTCGAAAGACGAGAGGTATCTCAGTGCATTCATTTCACGTGATCTTCAGGTCGAAGATCGGTTTGGCGACAGCCATGTAACTGGTATAGTTACGGACTCTATGTCCGACAGCTTCGCACCTCGCGTTGCTTTTGCTGCTTTCGAAGCAGTGGTTCTGGGCGAGGCCTAGGGACGGTCGCGGGTTTCGCGGCTAAGAGAACTGAAAGGTTGCCAGGGGTTAGTTTTTTGTATTGTAATCTTTGTACATTAACTGTAAATATACTGTAAATATATTGTAAATATCAATCAGAGCAGTCGTCTGTGTTTTTTCATCCTAGTACGTCACACAGAGAATACAGAAAAGTGTGTGTAGCGATACGGTAGCTGTAGAACGTTTCTGCAACTTTCTCCATTTGGCTTTTTCAAATGATTGAATATTTTCTAACTGAAATCACAAAGTCAAAAGTGGTATCAATCCAAATAACGAACCAAAATCACCATTCTACATCTACACTATACTAATTGATCGTGCTGCTAATAGACCATCCCTGGTAGGGTAAATTAAAAAAAAAAAGTCCCCACAACCGATATTTTAAGAAACAATTGTCCGATCACTGTATCATATGTACTAAATAATATAATTTGTTCGTGAGGGCTTCTTGCCATCCATTGTCAGGACTCCTGCTCTGGCATTCGCCAGTTGTCGATCGTAGAAAAGGCCTAAACCCACCGGGGAGAGCCTCCGGCCGCTAGAAATCTCCTCCGGGAGGGGTAGCCTCGCCGGGGGAACCCGGGCCCCCGGCCCCCCCGGCGCTGCGGTCGGGCGCGGAGCGACGAGGGCGCCGCTGGCGGACGTTGCAGCAGCTCGGCCTCCGCCGCTTTCCCTCCCTCGCACGCGTAGGGGATGCGACGCCGATATCCGCGCTTGCGCACTGCGGAGCCTCTCAGTCCACGCGCTCGCGGGAATTTCGACACTAGACTCGGGTTTCTTCTAACGGGGCGTCTGTGAGTAGTATCTCCAAGATGGAATTCAGTCATGCTCAGTCCTGCCGCTCGAGTCACTTGATCTGCAGCACTGCTTGATACGGTCGCGATCATGCGACATCTGGTGGAAGTCTCAAGAAAGACGCAAAAAGTCGTGCCGAATGCTAATTTGGAGATACTACCCACATATGCCACATTAAAAAAAGGGACTATACTTGGACTATACTAGAAACTATACTTGGGTTTTTGAAACGCGGCGCCTGAGAGTTTTATCATCAAGATTAGAATATGGCACGGATTTTTGCGTTCTTCTCGGTCGTGCTGCTAGAGTCGCTTGATCTGCGGCACTGCTTGATACGGTCACGATCATACGACATCTTGCGGCAGAACCGAGAAAGACGCAGGAAGTCGTGCCATATTCCATCTTGAAGATAATATCCTCAAGCGCTACGTTACGAAAACCCAAGTAAAGGTCGAGCTCAGCCGCTGTCTAGCTGTCGGCTGGTCTGATCGGTAGATTTCCTTGATTTCTCCGATCAACATCAAGCGAATACTGAACCGGGAGCGATAGCTCAGTGCATCAACTGATGACACTTCAGCGCCTCTGACCGTGAAGTCCTAAGTTCGAGTCCTGACGGCGGCAGGATTTTCGACACTAGCTTTTCAGCTAGTTCGAATTCAGTCACTGTCTGATCGAGAATTCTAGCGGCCGGCTCCTCTGATCGACAATTTTCCGTGGTTTCTCCGATCAACACTACGCGAATGCCGGAGCTGTACCCTAACAAACGGGTCACGGACCGCGCGCGATCTTTTCTTCCTCTTCCTTGTCCTATCCTCTCCCCCACACACTTACACTAACATGCACTACACTACCACACATTCCGGGAGACCGGTCGGGAGCTTAGAGCTTGTCCCGGCTGATGGGAGAGTCTTGGTTAGGGGGAAACCCCACTAACGGACGGTAGGTCGGTGCCGTATCTCGCCATCCAGCGGGGAAGATCACCGCCGTCTCCCGAGGAAAAATGTACTACACTTACGGGTCTAATGATTAAAGCAGTTGAGGTGCCCGGAAACACTAAAAAATCAATCAATTAAAAAGCGAATGCTGAAGCAGTATCCTAACAAAAGGGCCACGGACAGCGCGCTTTCCTTCCTTCCTCTTCCTTGTCTTGTCCTCAAACCCTTACTTCTCACACTGCAACACAAGTCGGGAGCTAAGAGGTCCCGATCAGGGCGGTACTCCGCTGATAGGAGATACCTTGTTCGGGAAAACTGCGCTATCGGGAAGGTAGGTCTGTGCCTGATTTCGCCATCCATTGGGGGAAGATCACCGCCACGTTTCTATGGAAAATCATACACTACACTTACGTGAGTAATCATCATAGCAGGTGGCACGCCCGGAGTCACTAATCAATCAAAAATTCACGTCGCCAAAGCATCGATTTTTGTTGCCAAACACCGATATGTTTGGCACCATCGGTGTTTGTCGCCAAAACACCGATATTTTAAATTCAGTAGAACCTTGGTATTCCGAACTAATTCGGGTCGTTATCTGGTCGGATTCGAAAATTTCGGATTATCCGAGAAACTGTTCCATACATATGCAAATACGCTGCAGGATTTTCAGACGCAATGAAACGTTACGTGCGATGCTGGTTGGTTGGTTATTAGTAGAGACAGGATTTCCATGCAAATGCATGTTTTTATTTAAGCTTAGTACATATTTCAAACTTTGTAACTATATATTTCAGAGAAATCGTTTAAAAAATGCATACTTTTTCCTTGCATGTTTGCATGTTTTGGTAGTTTTTTGGTGAAATTTATGCATAATGCATGTTTGGAGCTTTTTAAAATTAGTATTGCATATTTAGACTTCTATCTAGTATATTAAGTACTTTCTTATTTCTCTGCATTATTTGTGAATATTAAAACTGACGCATATTTTGTATAAATGACACATCCATCTTAGATCCTGATAGCACGCAGTTGTCTTCGGTGCTTTTGTCATATTTCACATTTTAATCTTCCGGTCCACTACTTGAATTGGCGACGTGAGTGCACGTGCGGCGAGCAACGATCAGGAAATGGATTATCAACGCCACGTGATACGTCGCAAAGCATGCGGGAAACGGAAACGTACACTCGATATCCTTTGAGAACTGACATTGGGAGAGGAAAATAATCAAGAGCAGGCTCTCAGATTCCTTGCGTGCAATAGAGGATTAACGCAAGTTCCTTAATTGAATTGTTTATTTCAGAAATCCGTCAAACGCCAAAATCTAATAAGCGCTTTAGCGGTGGAGTACTTTTCCATGAGGGTATACACATAGTTTAGTGCATATTTACCTGTAAAATATTCATTTATTAACTGCTTTAATATTAAAAATATTTTAAAATCAGAAAAATGAACACCTTTTCTCAGTTTTCTGTAATGAGAAATTTGCGTTTGACGTTTCTCAAATAAACGATTCAATTGTGAAATTAATATAAAATGGCGTCTTCGAAGGGTTCGTGTACACTTCTCAAACAAATGATTAGAAACAACGATTATCTGAATGATGGAAATGTAATTTATTGCAATTGTTGTAATAAAGAATTAAGTAGGCAAAATTGTCAAAATTGATCAAATAAAAAATATATCTACTGATGGTGTTTTCCCAGTCGAAATGTCTAGTACACAAGTCTAACTAATGTCGCTGCAGAAAGTATATAATTTGAAATACGAAACAATGAAAAGATAAAACAATGCCAATAAAATAGGTATGAAACGAAAAAGAAAACTTTATTTTTTTTAAGTGAAAATTTTATTGAAGAAAGTAAATGCTGAAATATTTCATATTATTTCTTTTAATTTTGTTTGAAGTACTAGAAGCATTGCTGAGTCTGTAGAAGGAATAATTTTATCATGAAGAAAAAGTAGAACGACAAAAGTATGTTAAATTTTAATAAAATTAAAATATGTAGTTCTATATAATTTGAATTTAATTTATGCAGATTTAGTGCTCTAAAAAAGTTTCAAGTGGGTCAGCACCTTGCATCTATTTCTCGTAGTGGCAAAGCTACAGAAAGGAAAGAAAATATGTCACCCTTTGTGCAATCATTTGTTATTGAAGCTACATTGAAGTCTGTAACAAATCCATTTTTAATGGAAATGTGTGATGCTTTCGTAGGCGCGAAATACCGTTCGAAAAAGTAGCCAATCCCACGATCAAAGGAGTTCTAGAGAAATATAATGGAACATCCCGGATCGAAGTTATCTTTCTCATCTTCAGAAATCAGAATCAGTAGGTCTTCCTCTAGCGGAGTCATTCAAAATTGTTGAAGGTAATAAAATGTCTGGAATCAAAGTTTGGAGATGTGGGTGAGACTGACACAGAGAAATTACTTAAAGTGTTAAATTCGAACTGTAACTTGAAATTTCTCCGAAATGTAAAAAACATTATCTCTGGTGAAAAATCAGAAAATGCAGAATTGTCTTAGATTTTGTCATTGAAGTAGGCTCCAGTGACGTCTTGTGACGTAAAAAGGTCATTTTCTGCATTCAAAAACAGTTTTTTTCTGACCAAAGATTGAATTTGGCATAGCTCAGTTTGGCATAGTTCAGAAAAATTATTAATTGTTCACTTTTAAAAAAAAGCAATATAACTAAAAATTCAAGTAAAATAAAATTTGATTGTGCAAGTTTTGTTCAATCGTGCATATTTGGCTATTTGATAGTGCAAGGAAATCCTGTATCTAGTTATTAGTGATTCCGGGCATGTCAATTACTCAGGTCATTAGTCCCGTAAGTGTAATGTCTCTTTCATCAGAAGCTGGCGGTGATTTCCCCCCGCTGGATGATGAGATACGGCGCCGACCTACCGCCCCAGACGGGACAAGCTCTAAGCCTCCGACCGATATCCCGACATGTGTGGTAGTGTAGTGCATGTTAGTGTATGTGTGTATACGAGGTGAGGTTAGGACAAGGAAGAGGTAGAAAAGATCGTGCGCGCGGTCCGTTTGTTAGGGTACAGCTCCGGTATTTAGCTGGTGGTGATCGTAGAAACCACGGAAAACTACCGATCAGAGCACCCGGGACTCGAACCTAGGATTCCCGATCAGAGGCACTGCAGTGACATCAGTTGATGCACTTAGCCACCTTTCCCGGTGTATTATGAATGAATGAATGAATGCTTTGTTTTACGTGGAGACTCAGGCCATGAGGCCTGCTCTTCCGTCTGACCAGGAAATTTGAATTTGCTCCCAATTTCGTTACGCTCCTTTCACCTACTAGGGAGAAGAAGGTATCTTGGCGCGAAACAGGCAATTTGAATTTGGCTCAGAGGCTTCATTTAGGCTTGAGGATCTTTTACATGCAGTAAATCTACTAACATGGGACAGCCAGCTTTACTTCCCCTCCGAAGGAAGGCGTACGAAGGATTTTTCGCCCTTAAAACTCCACGGCTTCGATCGGGTTTGAACCCGCAAACTTTCGTATAACAACCCGATACGCTAAACGTTCATAATTCAACCTTAAAACATCGAAGGGTTTTGTGCGAGGAATTATTATCATCGATGTGAGATCGATGTTTGCTTCTCGATGTTGCCCCACCGCCGCACACCAAGCGGCGGCTCGTCCGTTTTTCTTTAGAGGAGCGGCTGGCTGCACCAATTGGTTTCCTCCTCGAATCCCAGGCGAATGCCAGAGCAACCTTTCCTTCTCCTCCCCTTACACCGCACATGCACACTGCACCTTCACAAATGTCCCGAGACCACACGGGAGCATAGAGCTTCTCCCGGGTGGAGCGGTACCCCGATGTAGGAGATACGCGGAGGGGAAAACCCTGCAAGGCGACGCGTAGATCGGCGCCGGATCTCTTGCTCCATTGGGAGCAACACATCGCCACCTCCCCAGACACAACACGCACGGGACTAGGTTGGCAGATAAGTTAAGGGGCCCGCATGCACCTTTCAATCAGTTCTTAAGAGCAGTTGAGACAAATTAATTGCGTACACTACCTACTTTTAATGAAACGTCCACATATACATCACATGCGTGGATTTGCAATGGAATGGATTGGATCTGCAATGGAATGGATTTGCAAACTCCTATCCTTATTCCTTCCAAATTCTGGCCGCTGCGTAATGACGCAGGAACGCGTAGCAGGAGGCGCGTGCGCGGAGATGCTACCTGGCGGTCCCCTTCACAACTGACTGCGACGTGTCGTGACATGACATAAAGTTAATGGTGGAATACTCCCCAGCGCGAAGCGCTCAACGCCCCTTAAGGGGCTTGGAGACACGTTGCGTCAATTTGTAGACGAAAAAAATTAAAAAAAAAGAATGACAGAAAAAGATTTCGGTTCTGTTTTCGTCTGTCCATGTTGTGAAACTACACTATTCTCTGACAGCTGTTGTGTCCACGACCTGATCTTTGCTGGTGTGACATCGCCCAGGTCTGGGGAAGCGTTGATTGACTGTTGCTTCTGAGAGCGTAAACTGTTAAATGCTGGATGTCAACCTACAAGTCGTTTTTCTCAACCAGGTATTTCCCACCAGCGGGACATCGCTCCAGCCGGGACAAGCTTTAACCTATCGGTCGGTCTCCCGGCATGTGTTTTAGTGAAGTGCATGTTATTGTGTGTGTAAAGGGTGAGGACAGGACAAGGAAGAGGAAGGAAGGATCGCGTGTGGCCGTGGCCAGTTTATTAGGGTACTGCTCCGGAATTCTGGTGGTGATCGGAGAAACCACGGAAAACTATTCTTACTGTACTTTTCGCGAGTACTCAGATTAGCATACCCCCTTTAAAGAATTAGTTCAATATTCACAATGTTGCCCAGATGCAGAAATGCTGTCAACATCGACACAGATTAATAATTTATATGCGAGTCAACATGGCTTAGTGATACCATAACAATGTGTTTATGATCAGAGTGTAAGAGAAAGCTGGGGTTTTTCATGAAGCGTTCACGCTTTCTCCACTACCCAACGGCATTGAGTATTGATTTTACATTGTTCAGCCATTCGGTTCTTTCAGATGTTTGTTGAACACAACATTAACAGACAAACAAGACAAAAGCGCCGACTTAGGTGGCTCAGTGCATGAACTGATGTCATTGCAGTCCCTCTGACCGGGAGGTCCTAGGTTCGAGTCCCGTCGGTGGGAGGATTTCCGACACTAGTTAAAAAGGTAGATCGAATTCAACCGATGTCTGGAAGAGAATTCTAGCGGTCGGCTCCTCTGATCCGTAGTTTTCGGCGATTTCTCCTATCCACACCAGGTGAATGCCGGAGCAGTACTCTAGTAAGCGGGCCACGGGCGATCTTTCCTTCCTCTTTCTTGTCCTATCCTCAACCGTTACTTACACGCACTTATACTAACATGCACTACACTACCACACACGCCCGGAGACCGGTTGGGAGCTTAGATCTTGTTCCAGCTGGCGCGGTACCCCGCTGATGGGAGATACCTGGTTGAAGAAAACGCTGCAAGCGTCAGGCAGGTCAGCACCGTATCTTGTCATCTGGCGGGGGAAGATAACCGTCCCATCCTGCGATGAAAATATGCACTGTACTAACACTGTACTGTACACGGTGTACTGCACTGTACACCTTGGCAGTTGACGTTCCAGGAATCACTAAGCAACCCTCTCGGGTAAAGGGAGTTCAATCATAAAAGTGTGTTTGAAGAAAAGAGGAAATAAAAGTTTGTGATGATTTTAAACCAGAGAGTATTTAAAAAAGATAAGCAACTAATCAACATAGTTCCATCAAAGCGTAAAAATGACGTGGTTCCCTACAGCCGAGCGCCATCGCCAATCCCCTGGGGCCCCTTGGCCGCTGCTGTGCGTACTCTGCGGTGGCGCGGGGCGCGGGTTCGCGCATTGCTCAACAATCCGATGCCAAACGCAGACAAATTTATTTTTCCCTGGGGGTTGCAGAGGACTAGGGCAGGAGAACTTCTCGTCTCCATCCCTGGGCCTTGGCCGAGTGGCACGCTCTGCACTCGCGAGGAGGTCGGGCCCCACCCGAAGCCCTCCTGTTCTCGGTCCGAAACAGCTTCGTGCAAACACAAGCTCCTCGCAGTCTCTTTTTGGACACCCCCGCCGTAGAGTTAGTAGGTAATTCCTAACTCTATTGTGATAAGCCAAAAACCGCTCGCTCGTGGCACATAGCGAAGTCGCTAGCCTTTCACCTCTGACGTTCGGGTTCGATTCCCGTTGAATATCATGTGAAATTTGTTCCAACAAAACGAGTTTGGCTGCTTCTCAAGTGCTAGTCCAACCCCTATGAAGAGTCCTAAACCCTACCCCTATCCTTATTCCTTCCCAATTCTGGCCGCTGGGTGGTGACGCAGGAGCGCGTAGCAGGAGGCGCGTACGAAGAGATGCTACCTGGTGGTCCTCTTGACAACTGACAGCGACGTCATATGTCATGACATAAGATTAATGGAGGATTACTACTAAGAGCGCAAATTAATGGAGGATTACTCCCCAGCGCAAAGCAATCAACGCCCCTGAAGGGGCTTGGAGACGCGTTGCGTGAAGTTGTAGTCGCAACAAATTAAAAAAGCCCTGGGTTTAGTTCAAATGATAAAAGCAGCATCCAGCGTAGTAATATCAGCATTGCTTGCACCTCGGAAGTCAAAGAATTCGCGTTGTTAGGACAACGGATCAACAAAGTTTGATATTCCATGCTTGGGGTCACGAGCGATTGATGAGGTGCGATCGGGTTTTCAACACAGACGATATTACGTAGATGATGGTAATCCAGGAATTTGTTTAGTTTGAGGTTTGACAGATTGGTCTTGTGTAAATTGTGATATTAAATTGTAATTGAGAATTTTAACAGATAGGGAAAGTCGCGACAACGTATTAATTTGTGGAATTATTAGGTCCTAGTAATAGCAAATAGTTGAGGACATTGGACCACCGGACATGATTATGCTCTTGCGCATCATATTCGTCTTAAGCCAATGATCTTCAGGCACCAGTTTGCCTCATTATATTGGCGGGAATTTTAAGTACTACCAGCATGTTTCTCACAATATTAGCAGTAAACAATTCCTTTATCGCTTTGGCTTCAGAAACGGAGATTCCCGTAGAGCAGGGTACTTTGTTATTCCATTTTTCAATTCGGTCGAATCCAGTTAGTTCGGATCTTCGTGCCCGTTTTCAAGACTCGAAGCGCCGTTGTAGATTCGGGACGACTGTTAAATTATTCGCGGACAGCGAGTGCACTGCAATTGTCACAATCGGCTGGCGGGGGATGTTTCCACGACTTAAGGTCATACGTGACCGCTGGGCCACGTGCGACAAAGGACCGTCGTCAGACGTTCCACGTCCATCAATTCACACTTTTTTTCGTCTTTTACAACAGAAAAAAAAATTTTCTTTCTTTCTTAGCAATGTCTTCAGTCTTTGACCCACTTTAGCACAATATTTTGTAAGTATAGAAGAATAGAAATTGTAAAGAAATATTATGTAGTAACGAACGTTTCACAGCAAAATAATATAAAATAAAATAATAATAAAATAATAATAATAATAATAATAATAAAAAAAAAAATAAAAATTTGGAAAAAAATACATACAAATATTAAAAAAGATACAAAATACATATAAACAAAAATTAAATAAAAATACAATAGACACGCGTAAAAAATAGATATTCTTGTCCCATCTCTACTCCATTCCCATCTTTTCACTTCATTGCATCTTCCATCTAACCAGTAATTTATTTGTTAACTATAAGTATATACATCGCACTTTCCCTGCACGTGTGTTGACCTCCACTGCACTCTACCCTTGCGCATTAAGAACTTTCGAACGCATAGCTCGCCTGCTTCTGGGAAGGTTCGCCAGCACTTCTGCAAGTAAATTGTTCCTGTTAACAATGGTCATATTCACAAAGCTGAAGTTTTTCGATACTTTCTTCACTTTCTGCATTTTATTTTGTGTGAATGACATGTAAGAATCATTTGTTGATCTAATGGCCGAGAATGTTGGGATGTTTTTTTCGCATGGAATGACTCACACTGTACGTGTTGATGTCCCGTTCAAGAAGACAGTTTGTTGAGAGGCTCGTGGGCCTAGCAGATGATGGCAGTCTTCGAGTGGCTGCTGTCGCGGCTTCCGCTTCCGGAGCAGCTGCGCAGAAGTCCGTCGCGTGGCCGAGGCGCAGCTACTCAAGGGAACCCAGAGGTTGCACGTGCACAAGTGCTCAAGACGACGAGTAAACGATTTCGCCCAAGTATTACAACTGCTTCCTTACTTGTTTATTAAAATTCACTCTAACTAGCTCAATTCCTCCAATTACATCGCACTAAATAGCTGTAGATAACTTACGTTAGTAAAATACAACATATGCACTATAACGAAAATCGAAGAAAGTCTGGGATGGGTCATGGGCAGCGTACTAGCTTCCTGTGATGTGGTCCCGGGTTCGATTTCCGGTCGAGGCAAAAGTAGATTATAGCATTCCTTTAAAATCGTCCCAGTTTCTGTAGCTGTGTGACGGAGAAAAGCTCAAGGAGGCGGATCTTGCTAGTTACGGTGAAGAGAATACGTCATGTTCCTTCATGTCGCTCTTACCCACAAGCATGGGAATTTAACTAGGCCCAGACATGGGGGACGCCGGTAGTTGGCCGGCGAAGTCAGACTACCGACCCAATAACGCCAAATTTTTATACGTCGCATATTTTTTATGTAGTTCAGAACTTATTGTCCAAGAATAATGAAATGAGGGAGATTTACAACTTTTGGAACAATAAGTCACATTTCACACATTAAACACGTTTCTGAAAATGAAATTGAAATGTAACAGTAGTCTGCGGCATATCATTAATCTTTCTAAAGCAGAACATCTCTCCTATATAGCTAATATTTATTTTAAAAGCGTACTTGCTTGGCTCACATCACATAAAAGAATCTCAGGAAATGAAGAGGCAGACTCTACCACTAAAATATTGATTACACTCCCACAAATCGAAAACGGGGCACGGTGGAACTCTAGTACTTAAAGACTTTTTTTCTAACAGTCATGCGAACCAGACTACGTACAGGGTTCTTCAACCTCAGCCCCAGACATATTGTCAAAAAATCACATCGTAATCCATGTCAAAATTGTGGCTCTCCACATCCCATTTCGTCCCACATTATTGAACTCCCAGGAACTCTTAAACTTAAAAAAACTGAATAATAACAAAGTATGCTCAAATCAAATTTTGTTATTTTTAAAATATATCCTTATTAATTATTAGTCAAATGCAGTAGTTGATGTAACTGAATTTGGTAATGACCATGCAATTATAAAGCGATCTAAAAGAAATAAATAAATAAATAAATAAATAAATAAATAAATAAATAAATAAATAAATAAATAAATAAATAAATAAATAAATAAATGATTGTTTGTAAAAGGACACATGTCGTAGGAAGGGATTTTGGAGCTCAAGAAAACTTGCGCAGATGGTACTTCTCTCCCTTACGTCACATACGGTTTTTTAACTGTTCTTTGACTAAACAAATAAATAAGTCAATGTGTCAAACGATTGCTGGAATTACATTTTGATACACTCACGAACCTTTGCATCTTCGAACTCAAAAATTTCTCTCCACTAAACGACGACTGCTTTTAATAGATCGAAGACAACTCGCACAACAAAACGACCAAGACCATCTGCATCAGGGATTCCCACCATAAATTATTAATATCAATCACGCCACAAGGAACTGCACGTAAATACATTAAAGGTAACAATTTTGTACTCAAATATTCTCGTAAAAATCTCGAATTTTCAATGGTCGAAGACGAGATCGCTTTTGAGTGGCTGAGTTTCTAATCTCACAAAATGTTCAGTGTTTTTTGAAAACTGACCACTACGTTTCTTCCGTGTTTATTGCAGAGAGTACTTTATTGTGCAGTAGAGTATCGTTATTAATGTAGTGCTATCAAGTTCTGAATTTTCTAAACTCGCTAATTCCTAAGGATGAATGAGGATGCGAAAGGAGTGGAACGAAATTTATTGTAATTTTGTAGCTTTATATTTGAGAAAAGTTAATTCAGTTATTTATATTTAATATTTATTGGTAATCAATGGGATATTGATGATCCTGATCCAACTCCGATTCATAGTCGACTATTATACCCTTTCAAAATTTCATTGATCTTCAGGAGATCTATACCGATCCCGATGGAAAACCCTGATCTTGACAATATGGTTGGTCTTAATTCGACGTAAAGGCGAATGTCGGCAGATTACCATTCACTCGATTAATTTTAAGATGATATTACAATTTCGTGTTTATATTATAAAACCTGTTAATAAGAGTAAGTGGTACATCACAGCAAGTGCATTCTCGTACTTGGTAACGATTACGTAAAATTCCAATATAGCAATTTTTGTCCATATTAACACATCTCAGTCATCACTCGTTGCTGTGCGAAGACAACAGGAGTCTATATCAAAGCATAGAAATGAGCGGCCAAAGAGTAAACGTAGAAAAAGAGCTTGAAGAGCGTAAATGGTGCACTGCATGGAGAGCACCAGACACCGGAGCTCTTTGATTTCAAAACGACTTCGTATACATCGACATTGATGGAATATCTTGAATCTTGAATGTCAGTAAATGGAAAGTATATTTCTTAAGCATGTACAGCGTGTACATAAAGTTAGCTAACACTTATGTTAATTTATTGCACCAAAACTATAAATGATACTGCTTTCATGTGTATATCAAATAAAAGAGGAACTCGAATTGTTTTGTTTGGATGTTACTGTAAATGTTTGTAGTACCCGGATTTGCCGTAGCTGGCATTTTGTAAAGATGGCGACTTCTGTCGAAGATTATGCATTCTGTGTGCTGGAATTTTACAAAAACAAGCCTGCTGGAGATGTGGGTCTGTCGAGTGAGGGAACGCACGTGTCCTCTGTCCACACCCAAAAGCATCCACGTGCGCCATGGCGAGCGTTTTTTTTTGTGGCAAAATGAGGCATCTTACTACACGATTCAAAATCTTAAATCAAAATGCCACCAAAAAATCGGAGGAATAAAAGCGAATTCGGAGAACAATATGCTGTGCATGCAAGATATTGAACTTCTCAATGGGAATAAGTTGGTGTTTTTGCATCGGAACTTTTAATGTGACTTCTTTATTTTCCAATCTTGGAAGTTAAAAATTAGCATTTTTAGATACCCCGTAATATATACATAAAACACTTTTCAGTTGACACATATCTATGTCAATACCCCGTTTCCTTCACACAAAATAAATAGCAACTGCGTTGCCAATGTCAGATTTACATTATATACGTATTTAGTAAACTCAATAACATATTTGTGTTATAAGGAAAAAAATATTAAATACATTAATGTTATATCGAATATTTTGTAAATATGCAAATGGTTTAATAATTCCATTAAACCACTATATTTTCCCGGCTTGATTTATTATTTTCCAAATTTCGTTTCATTATCCTTAATCTTTTTGTGGTATTTTAAATTAAGGTTTGGGGATATAATAATAAAAAAATTGTATTGGCCAATGAACGTCCACCCTAATGGTATTAGTGTATTACAGTCTCCGAAACATGATTTGGGTAATATCAAATGGTAAACCTACTTAAGATGGAACAAAATGTTAATAAAAACATCTCCGACAAGAATATAGCTACGGGGATGAAATCTTCCCTCGTGCATGGCAGTTCGCGGAGAAACCCCGACAACCCACAAGATAATTCCGCGTGTAACTAGGGAAATCAGCGAATCGTGAAACTACCCAGAATTACTCAAGTCCGCCTGCAAATGCTCTGCACGTGCATGGAATCGAATCGCGCAACTCCTTACAGCGCCCGTCGCCTTCGCGGGTGCATTTCCCACGGGGCCTTTCTTAACACCCACAGCTCTGTCCACTCCGTCGCTCTTCTTTCACACTACACGACTCGCAGAACCCACCCCAAATGTCTAGTACCAACGACAATTCACTAACTAGGGGTACTACAGCATCACATACTTTAGCGCATTATTTCTAACATTTGCAATTTTCCAAATTTTAGAGAGTTCAACGAAAATGAGACCGGCTCCTTGAGTGACCTGGGCTCTAACGAAAAAAAATTGAAGAAAACGTTTGGGGAAAAAATAAATAACTGTCTCAACTTCAAGCAAGAATTGAATGATGATTTTTAGTTATCGTAGTTCAGAACAGCTCACCAGTCACTATGAAGAAGTGAATATCATTTTAGCCTCAAAACTGTTACCAACGGATGTAGATACAATCTAATCTGCATGTACCACGTGCACTCTGTCAAAGGTAAGATTGAATTTCAGGTAAAGGACACGGGGCGTTGTGTTCGGTGTCTCGGATTCGAATGAAATGTAAACCCAATAGTTGAAAAAGTTGCTCTACTACCAGGTGATAACCCTAAAAGGAAATCTATCTGAAATTTTGTCAAAAAATAATGATCTTCTCTTCATGAATTAAGAAAAAATTATCAAATTCTACTGTGAGAACTATGAACTGTGGAAATATACAATGAAACAGATCACTTCAGCACTCAAATGTCCCATTATATCAGTTGCAGAAATGAAGAGATAATTTCAATTTATAAAAATATCTTAACAGATAGACGAACCAGTTTTTCAAAAAAAAATTAGAAATTTATCTTGTCATAATTTTAATAATTTTTGCCTAAAATAAATGTTCTTTGTTCCTTAATTTTAAAATTTTACTTTTCGTTTCAAAGAGGCAATAGAGTCGTAACACAATTAAATGTTTTCAAATTATTTTGTATTGCATTCGGATAATGAATATTTACTTCCCTGTTAATTTTATACTGCATATTTTAAAGATTTAGCATGCCCATTATCAGGCGTTTTTACTGCAGAGAAAGTCTTGCTTTATTGATGACTGACTACATACTTTCCCGTCCTCACTCTTGCATAGCGCCCGGAGGCTTCAATTGTCTGAGACCTCTTCCTCCTTCCTGACGTAACACATAAAGTCTATAATTAATTTTGTTCAAAGATAGTGACAATTATATAACGTCTCAGCTCGAGGGTGGGCGACATAATGTAAGAGGTTTTCTCGTCTTTCGGCCTATGATTCGAATTTCTTGCCCAGTCCACTATTCCAAAACTACATGGCTAAAGGCACCGCCAAACTACCTATTGCAGATATTTTTTACTTTCTCGCTTCGAAGTAGACAGAAAGTTATGTAATGCTGCGTGAAGAAACGAATTTTCGGTAGAAAAACTCGTATTACAGGGCGCTGGTAACAAAAAAGGATTAATAAAGTTGCTAAATTTAAAAAAAATCCACTAACACGTGGTGCAGACAGAATCCATATTTTGTGATTACTTGATATCGAAAAATCGAATGACGGCAAAACGACTGCCCGTCCGTCCATCCGTCTGCCCGCCTTTCTCTCCGTCCGTCTATGAACATCGCTAGCGGCTAAGCCTTTCAGCCGCTTTTCTCCAAAATTGATATTCCCCAATCAATGTGATTGATGTCACAGCCCCTTGAATTTGACACCCATATTTCAATTTTGGGGAGTACTTTATGTAAAGTCTCTTGGACTATTTCCAATTTTTTAAAGAAAAAGCTTCATCGTCTTTGATTAAATTACATTCTTGGACAGTGTGAAGGACGTTAAAGAGAATGGTGCAGGTCTCATTTCGTTGGAAACTCTGATTTTTCGAAAATTTCAAAAGTTCAAATTTTTTTCGGAGTCTTCATACATTAAAATATTAAAGATAAAAAAATGTCCCTTAATGAGATTTGTTCCTTAAAGAGAGATTATGAAATAAGGCCATGTACAATTTCTCTAAAATCTGAGTACTTATCACATAATTTTGCGTGAAAATACGTGTGAGAATGTATATACTGTTTAAGCACAGCTGGTTTCTTCCTGGAGTTCAGAGCGGACTGCAGGACAAGTCTCACTCCTCTCTAACACTCCCTTTCATTTTTCGTTCAAGATGTTCTCGCATTCTTCAATGCCTTAACAAATATCTAGAAAATCCAGAGGAACTCTTGGAATGGCTCACACGTGCTGATGGTTGAAAGGTTGAAAACCACAGGCCAATCATCTGTCTGCCAGTAATGTACAAAGTTGTAACTGGAGCCATTTGTAACGAAATCTATAGACACCTACATAAAAAACCATCAGTTTCCAATTGAACAGAAAGAATGTCGTAAATGTTCGTACGGCTGTAAGGAAAGCTTGCTACTAAATAAAATCATCTTGAATGATATAAAAAAACGAAACGTGATGCAAGCATGGCTTGGAGTGACTATCAGAAGGGCATTGACAGTGTACCTTACGATTGTCTTTTGAAGACTGGAGATCTATCGATTTCATCCTACATTTACTGAGATTTGCGCGGATAGTTTTAAGTCGTGCAGCACTAGGTTACTAATACATAGCGGAAAGGAAGTTGTAGAAACAAGCAGTATTCAGATTAACGGGGGAATTTTTCAAAGAGATAGTGAAACTCATGAATTAAAAGGTGGTTCATAGAGAAGTGAGGAGGATATTGAAGGTATATAATTTCCTCTCCAGAGGGGACTAAATAATAGTAGTGCCAGAACCCTAAGAGAGATCAGAGACGAGTTCAAAGAATATTTTATTTCTGGTGAAGGGAAAATTCCTTTGCAGTACAAGTTCATATGAGAAATTTATATTTATTTAAATATTTGTATTTATTGAAAGCTATAAGATTATTACAAGTTAAATGATCATTTTTGTGAATAGTTATTTTTTCACATTACCAACGTTCTCTGTATTCCTTAATACCTATGCATGTACGTTTTTCATATCCACACAGTAATGTCAATTTTTGATACATTATTGCAAAAGACGTGAAAAATAAAAAAATTAAAACAAAAAGAATAATGCGATAAATTCTGTTCTTACTGTTGTGCTCAGGGATGGTCTCTTTAATTATGGACCCTTCCATAAATTTCATACATTCAAAATATGCCCATTTAGTGGGTTTACAATAGCATGAACCACTTGGTCGAGGCTTCAGCTCGTGATTGAATTGCATCCGCATATTCTTCAATTTCCTTGCAGCTTCTTCTGAGGATATTGCAAAGTTGGAAGTCACCGTATTTAATACGTTGTTTTTCATCAGTTCATTTTTTTCTGTTTCTCAATTTATTTTTGTAGTCTAGGGAATTCACATCCCACAGTCACCTGTGTCCCTCCACTTTCGCGATGAACTGCAGAATCACGTTTGTACTCCAGTTCTCCATCTGTAAAAGATATTCATGAAGTGAAATTGTTAAGTTCATTCCTAAATCTTTAAATATCAATTTCCATGTATTCAATCATTTTTCATGTGTATTTATTGTCAAATTCTTTTCACTTATAAATTTTTCCAATTCAAATAAGAACAGAAAATGTGATTCAATTACCAATAGGATGAAAATTATCTTTCATGAAATTTATAAAAGGAACATATAAAAGTGCATTTTCAGTTTAGTTTTAAGAACAAATATGAATTATCAATTTTGTGGTAGTTAATTCACTTATTTAAATATAATTACCATATTAGCACGTAGACTACACTGTATAAACAATTAGTACATACTGTTAAAGGCAGGCATAATATGTTTATTATTTAAACATTTATATTTACAAAAAGTATTATAAAAAGTATTGAAGCACAATGTTTCACAGAGTGATGTGTCTGCTTCTTCAGGTACATTAGCTAAAATATAAATATATATAGTTGTAAAGTATCCAGTGTATAGTATATCTTGTCTATACTGCAACATTACATTGTCAACCAAAAAGACATTTGAAACAATAGATTTGAGAACATATAAACATTAAAAAAGTCACATATAGACTTAATACCATATCTAAAGATAGAATACAATTTTCTCATATAGTTTCTCAATACAATTTTATTGTTACTATTTATTTTAGCTGATATACTTGAAGAAGCAGGCACAATGGACTGAAATGTACCTCGTAATACTTTTTGTGTGCTGTCCTCTCTCACCGCTATTGTTTATCTTGTTTATAAACGATTTATTGACGTGGTTACAGGATGCGGATACATCTGCGCCGGAAATTGAGGGCCTGAACATTCCCGGACTACTATATGCTGATGATTTAGTTTTATGTTCGGAGACTATTGACGGCTTACAAAAAAGTTTAAATATCCTAGAAACGTATAGTGAAACATGGGGATTAAAAGTAAATATTCAAAAACCAAAGTAGTTGTCTTCAAGAATGGATTTATCTGGGTAATAAGGAGAAATGGTTTTACGCTCAGGAGGAGATTGACTGGTAAAACATTTACATATCTTGGGGCAAAATTTTCCATGAATGGTGGATGGAGTAATCACATAGTGGCGGCGCACAGTAAAGGAAGAATTGCGCTCAAAGAAATCGTTTGCGCAGTGCGCAGGGTTCCGGAATTGCCTTTAAAGGTGTGCGAGACGATGTTTAAATCGCTAGTTCTCCCAGCAATGAATTATGGGGCAGAAATTTGGGGAGTGGATAGGATAGATCGACTAGAAAGCGTCGAAACAGATTATTTCAAATTAATTCTCGGAGTCTCTAGATTCGCAGCAAATGCCGGAGTCCTAAGAGAGGTCGGTAGTGTAGGAATTTGGAAAGATTTTAAAATGAAACCCATTAAACTTTGGATTAAATTAGCAGGTGAACAGACTGACTCACTTATAAATAGATGTTTTCGGCAGTTACAGGGAAGCAACCAACGCTACTGGTCGTATAAAATTAAACTGCTACTGAACGTTCAGGTCTGGAGACGTTTCTCCGGAAATGGTGGGAGATAGGGAACACGTGACATAGAACGGTTAATCTCGGATAGACTTCGGATATTAAAAGGCAAGAGATCCTGGCAGCAACGGCCGAAAAACGTTCGCTAGTTGCGCAAATTCACGCGAGTCCGTTATGGGGTTGCGAACGTTACGTAAACACACTGCAAAAGGACGCAAGAGGGGGATACGCTTGGTTCAGGGTCGGGGGTGGATGCAACGTAGATTAAAGGACCTCGAATGGTAATGGCATCTGTGTGCTTTGCGGTGATAGGGAAGACTGGATCCATATCCTTTAATTTGCAGTGCGACCGAAACTTGAGAGGAAAATGGATGGAATGGAAATTACTACTTCCAACATAGGAACGTAACGCTCGCCCAAAACATTCTAGGGATAAAAGAGCTAACTTCATGAAAGAATTAACAATAAAAAAAAAAAAAAAAAAAAAAAAAAAAAAAAAAATATATATATATATATATATATTATATATATATATATTAACTTAAAATAATTAAAATAAGTTAAATAAATTAAAATTAAATTAATTTAAAACAAGTTAAATAAATTAAAATAAGTTATATAAATTAAAATTAAATTAATTAAAATAAGTTAAATAAATTAAAATAAATTAAATTAAAATAAAATAAAAGAAAACGGCTAAAATAAAGCACATTAGGGGCGAAGGGAAGTGGGAATCGAAATGTTAGGCAGAGGCGTTGGTGCGACGATTTTCTGTGGTGCTGTTTGTTTTCAGGTGCGGTGGAGGCCAAACACTGGAAGGAGAATGCCTGACGCCCGCGCCAAATAAATAAATAGTCTAAAAACCGGATAGAGTAGCATGTACTCGGCTTCTGACGGCAGGTTTTTCCCCGTCAGGGGGTTTTTCCCTCAGCCGTACCTTATGGTCTCGTTTCCGCGGCGTTGAGGCGATGGAGAGACCATTGGGGGTGAATACCAGAAGGCGAAAGGTTAGAACTCGGTAGAATGTAGGTATTGTATGGCTTAAAGGCCTTCGGTTTTGTAAATACAGGTGCATAATATAATCCTTGGAATTTAATTTGTCTGTAATAATTACCTATTAAATAAAAAATAAATACTTTTTGTAAATACAGGTGCATAATATAATAAACAATTTCCAATTTAATAATATAACCAACATAATAAACAACTTCCTTCTACATTTTTATTGCATTAAACCCTTTCCACACATCCATTTTATGAAAAAGATACATACTTCAATGCAATATAATGTGTATGAATTACCTTATTTGCACTTCCTGCGTACGTGGGAGTAGCAGTACTCGCACTTGCCGCAATATATTGCCCAGTCTCCAGTTGAGTTATATTCGCAGCAACAGCTGGCAATATCTTTCCAACGACGGAAACACGAGTTTACACTACTCAGAAATATGTATTGCCTCAGTGGTTACATTGGCAACTTTTCTTGCGAAATAATATTGCTCATCATATTCTTGCAAGTGTAAAGTAAGAGGCATCAGGCAAATTGAAGTCTCCTGGGCAAATGCAATAGTCGGGATGGGAAAGTATGTAATGTAGTCAGTCATCACGATGACCTATTGATGAGGCAGATCGTTACATCTGACAGAGGAATGGGAAATAGAGGCAAGAAATATTGAAACAAACAACAACTACGCAAGACACGCTGTATAACATAAACACAACGTCTGATGCTACTTACCGTGAATTGTGAGACACAAAAAAATGTTTAACAAACTCGTGGAGGGAAAAACCATTTCATCGACAATTTCTAAAAAGAATGGACAAGGTGCAGATCTATGAATATCAATCATTTATTTGGCTTAAAAATGAAAGAATGAAGCCCGAATGGGAAGCAGTTGTAATGGTCGCCCAAAATCAGGAATTGAGACCACGTCATTATGATAAAGCGGTTTTCAATATTTCTAAAAATGATAAATGCCACATTTGCCAGGAACACATAGAAACCATTGCTCATATTTCCTCAGCTTGTCCAATTCTAGCAAAGACCGAATACTTAAAAAGACACAACAGGGTGTGTAGTTACCTCTACTGGCAGATCGGTACCGCCGTCGAAGTTCCAAACACATACTCCAAGTGGTACGAACACTCAGAAAAAACGGTGACGTCTGTTGGCGTGTGTAGTACAATATTGTACGACCAACAAATGCAAACTGATCGCACGATAGCGACAAACAAACTGGACATTGTTATCCGGGATTTTGAGGAAAAAACTTGTCTACTTGGAGATGATGTTGTGCCATGTGATCAAAACGTCACAAACAGGAAGCAGAAAAACGTCTTAAATACAAGAGTTTGGGAAATCGAGATCAGCCGAATGTGGGGCATAAACGCCGTTATTAATTATCGGAGCTCTGGGATTTGTTCCGTAAAATTTATGCAAGGACTTGGCTAAACTCCCAGGTCATCCAAAGTATGGTAAGTGCAGAACATTGCTTTATTGAGAACAGCCCATAATTTGCGCAAAGTATTGTAGTTGCTGAGAGCCCATAGATCTGCTCCTTAAAAAGCTGGTTGTAACTCCGACCATCCCGACCGGGGTTTCGTGGTATCCCTTGTTCACGCAGGCGAATGCTGGGGTAGTTAAAACGGCCACGATCACCTCTCACCTTGCCTTAACAAGGGATACGCTGAAAAACTTATCCCAATAACAACATACGTTGACCTCTCTCCGGGATAGAATATGACGAGGCCTCGAAAAAAGTGTAGTGTGGTCAGAAATGGCCGATAAGCAATTAATAATAATAATAATAATAATAATAATAATATAGTAGATATAATACAATAATATAGATTATTTGACCCCATTGGCGCATCATCAAGTGCTCTCTGCAAATTAAAATAATACACAAGAATACCACCATTCACAATAGTAGGCCTAACAGTATTTCGCCGGATGCGAAATATAAAAGCAGCTGTTTCAACAGAGTTTCCTGCACCACTTTTATTCACGAAATGTACTTATTACTTCACAAACAAAATATTCGTGAATTTCTTCAACGTTTCTTTCGTTAGCCCAGTAAAAATTGTTTACCCCAAGCCAAATACATTCCCGTGAAACTACTTACGCGTTAAGTAAGATTTTCCATTCCTTACTCTACGTACTCGCAACGCCCCTGCCTGAAAGCAGGGCAGAAATCGAGAGTAAGCAGGGGGCCGTGGGAGCCTGTGCTTCATGAATACTTGAATTTCCCCCTCGTAGGAACGGTCTAATTAATCAGCGTTTCCTTTCTTAATTAGAAGAAATAATCTCGTGGAAAGATGGTAATCTGCAGAATTTTACTAAGACGTGGACTTACACCTCATTTGCAACACTCTCTGGGTCTCTAGAAGGTCGAATTAATCCAAATATTTATCTGATAAATGAGAAACATTCTCCTAATTGAGTGAACTACTTTTGAAAAATATAGGAGTGGAAGGTATTTTTTGCTCTCACAGTGTATACATTATTTGTTTTTAATATCAGAAAATGGAATGTTATTGTTTATTAGCTGAACTCCTGCAATATTATTGCACAAAAGGAAGAACTGTGGAACAGCCTCAGCACAAAGTATAACATATGCAGAATACTGAAAATCGAACTCCCTTTCAAAAATATTGTTTCATGTCGTTCAGAAATTCTTCTGTAAGTAATGAAAAGACGGAGGTTCACAAATTCTGAAACAATACAATCACTATTCACTGTTAACATAGTTAAATATGTTTCTGAAAATGTCATGAAATGTTTTATGCTTATCAAAATCTGAGTATGTACGGTAAAGTAAACTATTGCTGGAAATCCTGCTAACGACCTTAACTTTAAAACGTATAGCAACTCATGTAATTGTAATAAGTTACTTTTTGTAAAGGGACACATCTTTCAACTGATTGCTGAATATTGCGTTTATATAATCTCATTAATATTTATATTTAAAACACTCATTTTTTTTTCAATGAAAAATCGCTATCTTTGCTTCGCTCACTATACCCCTCCCCCCTCTCTCTTTCATACACACAGACACAGACTCACATGCGCCTGTGCGGACGCTTGCTCGCGCTGGCGACGAAAATTATTTTTCAATTGGAAATGATAGCAACTCACAACACCTAACGACGTAAAGAAAAAGGAAGGACAGAAAGCGTTAATTCCACCAATTTCAAGCTATTATTAAAATTTAGAGCTGATACCATAAACTGGTTAATATTAGCAAGCAACAACGCATCTGAGGCCCAATTTTTTCATTCAAATAAAAAAAATCATAAAATTTGTTTGAGAAGAAAGATAAAATTTCTTCCTACATGAAAACCTTTAGTGTTTTAAATGTGAAGACATTCAGTGTTTGCAAACGAATTTCACAGGGGAATGGGGTTAAAATCTACAAATATTCGTGAAACTGTATTGTGTAATAAGCTGTCAACAAAATAAAGTTGGAAAGTGAAATATACATGGAAAATAGCGGTAGCTATTTATGTAATATATAAAAATCACTGTTTGTTCGTATTTTATGCGCTATACATATGTCTGTCACGCATGGACGCCAAAATGGGAGAGTACTTGAAGATGATTTATGTGTTTATCATTCAAGCGCGCTAGATCAAAACTCATCCCTACGCCCTCTGAACTCTATGCAACCCGCCGCACCCTCAAGTATTCAGCACATCTTTGGAGCATATTCTGCTCCTGAGATGGTGAAATATCGACCGGAATTATTACTTGGACGTTATCTAGGACAAGTAAATCAAATTTTTCCAAGACACTTTCATTGCGAACGCATGCCCAAACTTGAAGGAGAACGTTTTATCAATAGGATATTTGAAACCATGTCCAAACCAGAGTATAGAACAATCCCATACACTCGAAAAAGTCTTTCATCTATTAAAACTTTTGCAGAGCGTAGCCTAAAACGTGAAAATAATCACGTGTCCAGTAGGTGTGAAGTGTAATACATTCAATAGCAAACAGTGCTTGGTGGTATTATTTTATATTTTTTCTGTCGCTTTAATGAGTAAATCATTATTTGAAGTTATGCATTTGTTTAAAAAAAAGGCGGTTAAAATGGCGAAGGTCTCGTTTTCGTTGCATTTTATGCGTTTTCGAAAACTGCATGTTGGAAATAATGGGCTGGATCATTAGTTTTCTCAAGCCATCGGCAAAGTGCGTACGGACGAACGACAGCTTGGTGTAGCGGTAAAGAACATGGCGAGTGAACTCCATAGCCCCGAGTTCTTGTGTCAGCTCGCAGAAAAAATGTTGGTTTAAATCACTTTTGAAAGTTCATGTATCATTTGCGAAGGAATACGTCAAACATCAGTCTAATGATATGTATATTTTGTGCTGTCCCATAGTATTCGTGCTAGGTGGTTTATATTTTCTTAGGTTTACAGTTACAATATGCTTGCACTCCTTTTTCTTCCAGTTGATATCTCTTTGCAAGTGCCTGATCAATTACTGTGGATACATTATTATGACGCTGCAAGAATTCAGTTTGTGCCGAAGATGGACATCCATTGCCTATATATTGGATAGATTAGGGAATTTTTACATAAACGACATTCACTATCAATCTTTTGGCCCATAACATTTCTGATAGACACTGGTTTCTAGTCACATTATCTTGTATGAAGAAGAGGAATCCCTCTGTTTCACCATAAAGACCCACATCCTTTCTGTAGACCATTTTAGACTAGCATCCTCAGAACTCAATATTGCAATCGACATGCAGTTATTTTGTGTTCCAGACATTAATCTGATCTTGGACTGTAAATAGAGGAAATCTATATTCTATTAGACTAGACTTAATAGGCTGACATTTTTATTCTGAGAGCAAATTCTTTATGACGTGGGTATTATTATTTGTTTACACATGCTGGTTCACAGGAAGACCTGGTTCTCAAATAACAACGGGCTTTCGCCAAGTGTGTTATTTGCTATTTATTTAAGAACCTGAATTTAGAAAGTTCCACACAATGCGGCAAGTATTTAAGATAACAGACTGCCGTATTAATTTTAAAAGCCTTGGAGTGATATGAAGTTTTTGACGGTTTTCTTCGACGTGTTTTTCTATAATGCCATTACTGGAGATAATTATTGGGATAATGAATACTTGGTTCTGTTTCCACTGAACTTTGATTTGATATGCCAGTACTTCCTTATTTTTTTCAATAATGCTTTTTGCATCTTCCTGTAGAAAGGGACTGCAACATCAATGAGAAAAGTGGTTTTTGGCACCTTGAGAGTTATCATAAGATCTGGCCTGTTATGTTCTAGAGTCTTGTGCGTCAAAATTGTACGATCGAAATAAATTCTGACCTTTTCATTTTCCAACACAGTTCAGGTTTGTATGAGTAATAAGGGGCTTTATTTGTTTTCAGTAATTTCGGGTGGAGATAACTTAATCTTGAATGTCATGCTATTATTATTATTATTATTATTATTATTATTATATTTCAAGTCTCTCACCTAGCGAGGGGCCATTCAGGCGACACCGGGACCTTTAGGCCTCATTCACAATGCAAACTTAAACGTAACCGTAACGTAGCCGCAAAACCTAGAAATGGGTTATAAAGCGAGATCATTCACAATGACTTGACGTAAACGTAGACGTGAGACGTAAACTAAAGAGCTCGCAAGCTCCAAGCTTCTACGTTTAAGTTTACGTCGAAATTCTACCGATGACCAATCAGAGAGCAGCATGAAAAAAACAAATGCACAACAAAATCCGTGAGAAGGAAGGTCGACTCCAGATTGATTCTTGTTTATGCGTGTGTATTGGTGTGCGTTGGTGTGTATAGTTGAAAGGTAGAGCAAAGAAGTTTGTGAAGTTTTGGTACGACTTGCGAAGTGTTGGTTCGAAATGGCAAATAAAGCGCTTCCTTCTTCTTTTTAAATAAAGCGACCCTAAAATTAATGCTACTGAAGCTTGCAACAGCACAAGCTGCACGCCCAAATCTCTCTTCATGACAAAATCTGAACGTGGCGTTAAATATATTTGCGGTACACAATTTAAAACTCACTGCTCGCATATAACCTCAGTAGGTAGGGGCGCAACAGCTCCTCGCAAATGCAAAAGGTGAAATCGATAGGAGAGTCGAAAAAAAAGCTAGAAACGCATCGATCAATATGTTGAATTCTGATTGGTTCAGGCAAAACCTACGTTCCAGCTTACGTTTGCCATTGTGAATGCTCGTTTTTACGCGAAAAGTTTACTGCATACGTTTACGGCTTACGTTACGTTTAAGTTTGCATTGTGAATGAGGCATTAGAGAACCAAGGTGCCTGCTTCGCTTGCAAACTCGGGCGGTCAAGATTCGACGGTGAAGTCAGATGATGTTATATCAATAAAAACTTCCTCACGATGCGTGCAGTACTCAGGAGAACAGCCTTTTGCATTTGTTTCAATGTGTCAGTTGTTAAGGCCAAGCCTTGCAGGCTTTGAAGTTAGATGTTCAGAGACCATTTGCAGAGATAACCAAAGGAACTACTTCAACAGATACTAACCGCCACATGTGCTCAGTTCAATAGCCAAGGCCTGATATTTTTGCTTCTTCTCGGCAATGGAAGCAGCTATATTTCGGTCTAGAGGGATAGCTATGTAGACTATAATCCCTTTCCGTGAAAACTTGTCGACCCATATTATGTCAGGTCTGTTGGCTTCGTCCCTGCGATCAGTGGTGAGTGTAACATTTCACGAAAGCTTTCACTGTTTGGTCTCCAGAACTGAATCCGGCTTCAACTTGTATTACGGGACCTCTTTCTCTACCATCTCTGACTTCGCAGCCAGGGCCTGATGGACAACCGCAGCAACCCCATTGTGCCGTCTCAGATATTCTGTTTGTGCTAATGCAGAACACCTGCCTATTATGTGTTAGAGGGTTTCAGATACGACGCGCTGTTTCAGGTACTCAAGTCTGTCTCGAAGCCTCTCCTCAAAATTCGGCTGGGTTCCTCGAATTCTCATCTTTCGTCCCATCGCCTTCACTACATTGGAGACATTTCTAGTTGCGTTCTCAGGAGCTGTAAAGAAGGCTGTCAGGGTGCCTATGTCTCGCCGGAAGCTTTCGATCTTGCATTCAATACGCCTCAACCATGGGGGTTTGGTGGGTTTAGCAGACTGTACTGCGTCTTTCCATGTTTTCAATTGATCCTTTGCAGATTTAACAAATCTCTGTACGACAGCAAGGGCTGCACAAGACACATAGCTAACTACTTCCTCAAGCGATGTCGATTGTTCTACATCAACCTTCAGCAAGTAATTGACCGTTTCCATCGCTGCATTTGACGTGGACCATATCCCACTCGTGGGATCCATGGTAGGGAGGATAAAGGGATACCGATAGTATGTCTTCATGGCTTCGTAATGCACAGCCAAGAGAATTGCTCAGACACTAGGAGGCAGGATTCATCAGAGTTCGTCTCCACAGACTCCTGATTAGCTTGTGGATCTTCATTAATTCTTCCTTCATCAGTCACATTCCTATTCTCAACACGTAACGGTATTTATTTCTGCATTTGAGAGAAAGTTCCTTCCAATGATGGTGCGCTGCTGGTCGCACTCTTTCTGCTCCGATACCAATATGTCTGGATGCAGTTTTAATCATTCTTCGTGAAATCGCGTCCTGTATCCCTCCATGTCCGCTTCAAGCTTGGTAGGCAAAAAGTACGCATGCATAATGGAGATATTTAACTCCTTAGTCCAAATAATGGCGTTTGTTCTGAGGTCGGGCGGGGTGAGCTGTTGTCTCACCCAAGCTGCGACCTCCAGTATTGTGGTCGCCATAAGTGACTCCCACCTTCTCGGGTGGTATGAGGAGGCTCCACTGCTCTCCACTGGCACATTTCTCACTGCGAGCCCAGTGCCAGAACTCGCAGCGCCGCCGCCTTGCAAGTGCGGGTCGCATGCGCCACAAATCCGTTTACTTCTTCTCATAACTGCTCCTCCATCGGCGGACCGGGTAAGTGTCGAGAGTGGAAGCACCTCTCGCCTCTGAACAAGAGCACCATCTGCGCACCGTCTACTAACCCGTAAAGGATTAGCTCAGGCACTTACAGCCCGCAAAAACACAGGGGTGGCTATTTCGGGTGCTGCCCCATCTTCCAGTTGGTTCACCGATCCCTTTCCCGGAAGTCAGGGGCACAGGTCACCTCCCAGCTTCGTGAAGAACAGATGGGCATCCGATTTGGCGCGTTGCCATTGCCCTGATAGCCGACACTCAAAAGTGCCTTTGCCCGTCCCCCACGTGCTGTAGCTGTTCTCTCAGTCCACGCAGGGCTGGTCTTCGAGACACGTGACGAAAAGGGTGAAGTGGATAGGACGCAGTTTGGGAAGAGAATCAGGAACATGGCTAAGGGATAGCTATGATATCGTTTTGGCAAAGAAATAGATGGAAGAGCGAAAAAAATGGCGAATGAAAGACGGATAAATTTTAGATGGAGGGACAGTGGACAGCTGCACCTGTTAGTCGCCTTTTACGACAAGGGGAAATTCCGTGGCGCTATTCTACAGAAAAACCCGGACACCACACGGGTTGTTGTGATTGTTGTTTATTATTATTATTATTATTATTATTATTATTATTATTATTATTATTATTATTATTATTATTATACATATTTCCCCCCACTAATGAGACTTGTGGCTTCGCGCGAGATCGCAGGCTACGAGCTCTTCCGTATGAGAAAGGGAAAACGCGCAGTTGACCTCCCTAAGCTGACGCTGCCCAGTTATCTGGGGCAAAGTCGCCGGCGTCGACTAGAATGTGTTCATATTCCGCTCGCGGCAGGTTTATTTTCTAGCCGACACTACCTAATAAAGAAAGTTACGTAATGCTGGAGCGAGTAACGGCGATTTTTCGACAGAAAAGCTGGTTATGTGGGTCCCGAATATTAAATCTTCATAATTTCTTAAGGTAAGATTTTCATTAAATCCTGGGAATTTTTGAATGTAGATAGTTCATATGATAATTTAGCTGAGTGATGTAGCGGTTGGATGAAGTGCTTCTGAAACTTATGAACCCGATTTCGAATTTAAACAAAGGCTAGTTGAAAACTCTTCTGTGGGTTTGACAAATATTGCAATATTATGTAATCGTGGCAAATTATACGAAAAAGTAAGTGCTGTTTCAGGACCACTAATTTTCTTTTTGTTTATTTTTCGATACTTTTTCAAATAAAGTTTATTAATTTTTCAAATTAGTGCATATTTTATTGTCATTTTTTTTTTTTTTATTATCAATTGGACATATTTATCAAAGATAATTCCACGAGTGGTTTGCAAATTGTCGATAAATCCCCGACTCGGGAAGCGAGGAGGGGATTTATATACAATTTCCAAACCATGAATAAAATTTACTAAGACTATTTCACGAATTAAATTTCATAAATATAATGTACTATTAATAATTAACATTGTTAAATTCAAATATTTTTTATTGAACAGAAATATATACATAAGGGCAATTATAAACAACATAATAAACATAAGACAAACTAAGAGCGAAATTACTTGAAAACACAGTGATTGAATACTTTTTGAATCTTTAAAGTTAAAATTCGAAAGAAAGGTGTTTTGTTCGCTTATTTTTAAGGAAGATGTTGAATTGAAGCGATACTATGTCTTAATTTATTAATAATTGAAGAATGGTGTTCCTCATTTATTTGGAGATATGTCTTGAGTGACGATTACATAACCTCTATCTGTAGACAAAACAAGGCGCAAAATTTATCACCTCCTAGGAGGTGATAATCAATAACTGATAAATATGCATGGTAAAGTCGTCTCTAATTGGCTGGTAGGATCCCAGATCCTGCACGCTATTCGCTGAAATTCCACGAGTGGAATTGTCTTCGTAATGTAATATATACGATGTATACGTTTTTACGAAGAAAGATAATTATTCCAACATATATAACAATGAAACGTCTCCGCATCGTACAACGCCGCTTATTGGCATGTGAGCCTCTTCTTTGCAACGAAGGATCGCATCTTTTGGCCCGCCCGTGCCACAGCTCCGGCGAGTGCGTTGCGAGGCAGCGCCGTTGGGCAACCTTCCTCCCAGCGCGATCAGCTGGCGCGCGCGGGCGCCCGCGGGCTCGCCCTCCCAAGGCCGCCCCCGCAGGCGACATTCGATTGTTCGCGGGGCTGCAAAGAAGTGTCGTTGGAGCGCGGGTGAACAATGAGTAAGCGTTGTCGCAGCGAGAGGCTGCCCGCGGAGTGCGTTGCGAGAGGAGAGCGCGGCCAACGCCACCTGCCACTCGAAAGCAGGCCAGCGCTTTTTGCGCCTCTCGCCACCGCGCGGCGCGGCGCCACTCGGCCCGCCGCGGGCCGGCCCCGGGCCAAGGCGCGCCCGGGAGCCCTGGGTCGAGTCTCGTCGGGGGCAGTGTCACTGCAGTGCGTCTGACCTGGAGGTCCTAGGGTTCAAGTCTCGTCGGAGGCAGAGGATCACTGCAAAGCCTCTGACCGGGAGGTCCTAGGGTCGAGTCTCGTTGGGGGCAGAGTGTCTCTGCAGTGCTTCTGACCTGGAGGTCCTAGGGTTCAGTCTCGTCGGGATAGAGGATCACTACCCCCTGGGAGTCCTAGGGTTCGAGTCTCGTCAGGGGCAGAGTGTTGCTGCAGTGCAGCCGACCGGGAGGTCCTAAGGTTGTGACTCGACCATGGCAGGATGTTCCACACTAGCTTTTCAGTAAGATCGAATTCAGTCCCTGTCTGCAGGAGAATTATAGTGGCCGGCCGCTCTGATCGCTAGTTTATCCGTTCAACACCAGGCGAATACCAGAGCAGTACCTTAATTAACAGGCCATAGACCGCGGGCGATCTTTCTTTCCTCTTTCTTGTCCGAAACTCACCTTATATTTACATACAATTACATGGACATTACTTCCACGCATGTTGGCGGTGGGAAGGTTGGATATTTTCCGCTGGGGCGGTTCTGCACTAATGGGATATACCTAATTGTTGAAAACACCTTCAAGACGACGCTTGGGTATGTCAGCGCCGGTTTTTCGTCATCCAACGGGGGAATATCACCGCCACCTTCCTAGATAAAAACATGCACAACACTTACGGGACTAACGACCTTAGCCGTTGACGCGCCCGAAATGACTAATAAATTATTCAAACGCCGGTCCATTTTCCTCACCAGCTACTTCGAGCTCGGTCGAAATCGAGCTCCACCAAAGCCGAAATCCGTCTCAGCTCTATGGCTTCGGAGATCCTTCTTGGCAGCAAAAAATAATAACTGATTTGTGAAGTATTAAGCTTAAATGTATAACATGAATTTTTTAACAACAAATCTAATTATGATTCCACTGTATCGTACACGTTGTGACATACCGATATGTCACGTTAAAATAAATTAACATTTATTTGGAGACAATATGGTGGAACATGCATTACGAAATATCACGAGAGCTAGAGCATAGCAACGACCGTGAATAAACAATGTAGTTTTGTGTTTTCGAAATGCATTAAAAGATGGGTTGATGCCGAAAGTAGAAACTTTGGGATTGGGCGGAGAAGTTTAGAGGTCAAATGTTATGAAAAATGAAGGTAGTTTAATCGAAGTCTTCGAGGATGAATCATGCAGGAAGATTTCATTCTGCTCTGAAACGCGCTTCTGAACTGTTCGTAGATATTTTCATGTGGGAAACAATATTGAAGTATAAATTGGAACTTTGTCGGAGTGGTAATCAAGTTCGGGACTATGTCATAGGACGTAATCGGACTGGTAATTTTGATAGTTTGAGAACAGCTTGGATAGGGAAGAAGAGGATTTCGTTGGAATTTTGGACTCGCAAGATCCGCAAGATATTTCGACTGAGAAGTCTACGAGGACATCAACGAAGAAAGATAAGTTAACCGCGGTGTAAAATTGTAAATTGAAGAGATCATGATCAAAGGCCTAATTTAAATTCATTAAATTGTTTGATAAAAAAGTAAAAATAAACTTTGTTAAATTTTGTTCTTTAGAAAAGAAAGTGATCTTTCATTTAGTCAATCCAAACAGTAATGAACTAGGAATAGAATCATTCCATTTCAGATTCCCAGCTGCGCTGTATAGTCGGCGGATCCTATAATCCATTACAGAGGTAATAAGGATTATATTATATCGTGACCCATTGACCCAGCAAGCCGGACGCTAAGATCTTTAGCAGATATAGATGTAGAGAGAGAGGAAAATTTTGGTATATCTCAACGTTTTGGAAGCATATCTTTCAGAATACTTTCTTCATTCTTCAAACCATCCTTTACACCATTTTTGAACTTTTGTTTTTCACCTTTTTTATTCTTCTGTTTCTCTTTCTGTAACTTCGGAGCTTGACGCTAATTATAGGTGTTAATTAGATGGAATATTTAATTGTTTTGATGTCTAATTCATTTTTGTAAATTAATGATTGCATCACTGTTTTGAAGTGTTCATTTTGTAATGAAAATGCTTCCACACATGCAGTTGGGGTTCTAAAATCTCACATTTGTTTTGTAAATTAGCTTCATTCATCGGTCTTTTCGTTCAAACAAAATGTCGATAAATTGTTCTTTAAAGCTAGTTTCTGCAAAGATAATTTGGCAGACCCTTCTCGATTGTCAGTGTACTGAAATTACCGAACCTGTTATTTCCCATGGAATTTATTTACTTTCATTAATATAATATTCCTTTCACATAATACTGTATATAAGGAAAATTTAGGCTGAGTTTTGTCAACCGAACCGTCTCTTGATAATATTTTTCCTGACCAATTTGTCCCACTAAAACTTCAGCATCAAATCTATAGGCATGCATTTTGCAATATCAATATACACATTTGTCAGATTATTTCGAATCGGCTCACTGTCAAAGAATGCATATTGTTTTATTGGGAAGATTTCTTTTCCAAACGAAAGGACTTTTTGTAGGTGAAAAACTGCTTTTCGTCAAGAAATTCAATAAAATGAAAGTTTTCAAAATCTTGAAACCTACATTCCCTCTGAGTCACTACTGTATCAATAATTTTAAACGAAACAACTTTGTGTCTTTCAAATAATTCTGACCTGAAAGTTCATTCACGGTTGTCTGCTTTAATGTAGATTTTCGTAGTCTCTTCATATCTAGTACGGCCTATTACTACGAATCTACTATTTTTCTCTCTACGGCATATTACTTGCCACATGATTCAGCATTGTCGAGCGAAAATTGTATTTCGATATAGTGAACCGTTTAGAAGTTATGGGAGTGGCTCATAGTGCAATATTATCTATAACACTAAATATTTAGCATAATTAATTGTTTCATAAAGAAAACACAAACAAAAATTACACTAACGGCACACAAAAATTCACTTTACTTTTCACACAAAGTCACCTGATGAGGTGAATTTGCCTGGTCGAGACGTGGACGTGCATCGCGGTAGAAGTCCGTGCCTTCCGGAGGTCTTGGCTCTCTGCCCAGTGAGTGCGAGAGAGAAGGAGATAATGAGTGCTCTCTTGTGCGCATGCGCGGCAGAGCCACCCGGTGTCTATCCTCTGGCAGGCTCCCCGTCAGTATTCTCAAACGACCCTCGGCAGTGTTCTTCAAACGTTCCAGCATCTATTGGGATTCGTCATGAATGTCAGATTAAATTGATTGATTGATTGATTTTTCGTGTTTCCGGGCGCGCCAACTGCTTTGGTCATTAGTCCCGTTAGTGTAGTGCATGTTTTTTCTCGGGAGATGGTGGTGATCTTCCCCCGCTGGATGGCGAGATCCGGCGCCGACCTACTGTCGGCTGGTGGGGTTTCCCCCTAACCAGGACTCTCCCACCACCGGGGCACCGCCTCAGCCGGGACTAGGTCTAAGCTCCCGACCGGTCTCCCGGAATATGTGGTAGTGTAGTGCATGTTAGTGTAAGTATGTGTAAGGGGAGAGGATAGGACAAGGAATGGGAAGGAAAGATCGCGCGCGGTCAGTGGCCCGTTTGGTAGGGTATTGCTCCAGCATTCGCCTGGTGTTGATCGGAGAAACCACGGAAAACTACCGATCAGAGCAGCAGCCGCTAGAATTCTCCTCCAGACAGCGACTGAATTCGACGTAGCTGAAAAGCTAGTGTCGAAAATCCTGCCGCCGTCAGGACTCTAACTTAGGACCTCCCGGTCAGAGGCGCTGCAGTGACATTAGTTGATGCACTGAGCTACCGCTCCCGGTTTTTTTGAAATGCATTTTAGAGATGTTTTAAATACATAAAATACATATAAAGAAAAAAAAAAATTTAAAACTAAATCATATCTACACATATTCTTTATTATAAGCAATCCAGCATGTGAATGTGGCAGGCGAGACCAAACAGTATACCACATCATTTACGAATGTTCCCTACTAGTAGAAGAAAGGAAGAAACTAATACAGAAGATAAAAATGAAGTTAGGAACTAGGCCCCCCACACCTGGAAATTAGTAAAACAACACTTACGTGCATTTAACATCTTTATTCAGAACATTAAAAAAATGTTTACATAAAGTTATGAGTTATATGGATTTCAATTTCAAGCTCAACGATTTCATGTTGATATAATTTCAAGTTGATGTATTTCAATTTTTCAATTTTCTTGTTCATGTATTTTCATTTTATGTATTTTGTAGATGTAATTTTATTTTGAAATATTGTTAATTCTAAGTTACATATGCATTTGAAAGCATGTAGTGTTACATGTAACGGAGCATGCTGTGAAATAAAGTTATAAAAAAGAAAAATAAAGTCAGTCTGTCTGTCAAATGTGAGCCTGTCATATCTTGTAAATGGTTCACGACAATCGAAATTAAGTTTTCGCTGAACAATCAAAGGAGCAAGTATTGTACCTTAGAGATATTGTTCGTAGTATTTTTAGTTTGTGTGGTTGTGGTAGCGCATGTATCGGAGTACTATGCATTCACAATTGAAGACAGTGTACAATGAATGCATTGGAACAATGCTCAAGCTCCTATATTTCAATTTTCGTGCTATTTTCGACGAACTGGATTTTTTACGCTGAATTATTGACCCTTACTCTATATTTAAGTCTTTCCTTGAATTCTCTCAATTTTTGCTTCGAGTGGCAAGCGATTGTCACGAGCTTTAGTGTCGAATTTTTGGTGTCATTTGGAGCCCATTACAACTTGGTAAACTGCTTAATCCATTTACTGGAGCTCAAGTTCATTCACTTGAGCTCAGGTTCACACTCACGAATAAAATTAGTTTTTATTAGTACAGAATGATAACAAAGGAAAGTATGTGACTGACTTACATCCAGAAGAACATGAATGAATCCTTACTTGGACGATTAACCATGTCGGATGTCACGCAGAACGTTATACGAGTTGAGTTTCTCTACCCTACAGTTTCCTAAACCTTCTTTACGTTCATTATCGAGTTAATATAGAACATTTTTATCTGTGACCATACGTGATCACGTGCTGATCTGTGAGTGCAGCTTTTGTTGTTCACGTGGATTGCGGAGAGATAAAGGGCTCGCTCTCTACAACCAGCTCCGGGTTTTATCACTCTGGCGGTAGTGTTCAGGGAAGTACAATTTCTGAAAGAGAAAAAAATAGCTAAAAAATTCCGAATGAATGGAAACCCCTGAAGAGTCGGCGTAATTACAAGAACGAAAATGACACATGCATGCCATGCATTTTTAAAAAAGGAATGAGATTATTTTTTGTTTTATTATTTACAAGCAAAATACCCTTCGTTGGCCGGGCTTCATATCCAATCCTTGTGAATGACGGAAAAGATCAATTTTATATAAACCACGATGTTTAATATTATTATTTTCAACATAATTGGTTCAAATTTTAAGAAAACTATACTTTTCTTTCATTTTATTTTACAGTACATTGTTTTTAGATAAAAAATATCTTATGCACTGCTACTGGCCTCTAGTGGATCAATTAGGTACTAGTTCTGATGCAGCACTACTGGTCTCTGGCGGAATATATTAAGAACCATGTGCTCTAAGGGAGAGGCGAAAAATGGTCGCGGAATGTCTACCAATAAATTATTTCTATTATTTATTTTCTGCTTTGTGTTGTGTTGATCTTTACCAACTTTGCAAGGACACTGCGACAACCCGAAGAAGAGTGTAAAAATTTCGTGTCTATTCATACGCTACTTTTCGTTGTAACGATGTCGGTTACATGTCGTTGAATTCACTTTTATTACACTGACATTTTCGTGATGTACTCGTAAGTCGACAATCACAAACACGAAAGACGAAAGAACCTTCTTTTCAGCTAAATTAGATTTTTACTTCCTCCTGCAAACAAAAGTTTTTTGCTTTCTCCTGCAAATCGATGTCATGAAACTAATGTCGGGGGCAATTGAATTTTAATTTATATGTTTAAATTTAATGTTTATTGGCGTTCTTGATTGACTGCTTTGTGATTCCTGGGTCCTAAACAATTAAGGTCATTAGTCCCGTAAGTGTAGAACGAGTTTTTCCCCGCGAGGTGGTGGTAGATTTTCCCCGCTGGTTGGTGAGATGCGGCGCCGACCTACCGCTACTAGCGGATTTTTCTTCAACCAACGTATTTCTCAGCGGGGCACCGTCCTGGCCAGGGCAATCTCTAAACTCACGACCGGTCTCCCGGCATGTGCAGTAGTGTAGTGCGTGTAAGTGAGTCTGTATAAGTGAAGGGTGAGGACAGTTCAAGGTAGAGGAAGGGCATATCACGCGCGGTCCGTGGTCCGTTTGTTTGGGCACTGCTCCGGCATTCGCATGGTGTTAATCGGAGAAACCTCGGTTAATCTAGCGGCCGATCAGAGCAGTCGGCCGCTAGAATTATCCTCCAGACAGCGACTGTTTTCGATCCAGCTATGTAGCTAGAATCGAAATATCATATCCTGCCACCGTCGGGACTCGAACCTAGGCCCTCGCGGTCAGAGGCATTGCAATGACATCAGTTGATGCACTGAGCCACCGCTTCCGGTTAATGTTTATTGGTGAGAAGTAAATTGTTACTTCATTTTGCCCGCAGCAATTTCTTTCCTATTTGGAAAGGGAAACAAATGTAACCCTTGGAATAAATTTATTGAGAATTGTTCATATCAGTTAGCTACCATACAAATCACTGTGCCTATTTCGAAAATGTCCGTGCATTACAAATAATTATAAGAAACTAATCGGGATATTAGCAGAAACGAATTTCTTACTATGACTAGGAGCAATTTCAGTTGTCCTTGTCGGTTTTTGTCCATTGTACTTGAAATACTAGAGCAAGTACTGTTTTGCAAATGCTGGCTGTGGGAAAAAACTGATTTCACTTGAAAGTCTACCAGATCCAATCCTTACAAATACAACATTTCTGATTTATTCAGCATTAACTTCCTTTGATAGAAGAGAGATTGTTTCCAACAACTTTATATAAGACACGAAAAAAATAGATTCGAAAGGAAGATGTTACCCAACCCCAAGAGAAATGGTATTTTAGTTTCTTGTAGAAATTCAAGTACAACTTAAAATAATATTTCCCCCTTTAGTTTAGATAAGAAACAAACTCTTTTAAAAAGCCATCAATCTAAAAAATCATCAACATATCTAATTGCATCATTAATGATGAAAGCTACTCATCAACTAGATTTTCCTCGAGTTCTTTAGCCATTAGTTAACTGATATACTAGCAGAATTATCATATTTTCAATTAATATATTTTGCCGTAAAAAAACCGTTTCGAGTATTTTGGGTTGGGTAGATTGATTGTTAGTGATTCCGGGAGCGTCAACTACTGAGGTCATTGGTCCCGTAAGTGTGGTACTTGTGTTTTCATCGGGAGGTGGCGGTGATTTTCCCTCGCTGGATTGCGAGATCCAGCACCAACCTACTGTCGACTAGTGGGGTTTTCCTCAGCCAGGTATCTCCCACCAGCGGGGCACCGCTCCAGCCGGGACAAGTTCTAAGTCCCCGCCCGGGGTCCCAGCATGTATGGAGGTAGTGTGTATGTTAGTGTAAGTGTGTGTGTGTAAGGGGAGAGGATAGGACTCGGAAGAGAAAGGAAAGATCGCGCGCGGTCCGTGGCCCGTTTGATAGGGTACTGCTCCGGCATTCGCCTGGTGTTGATCGGAGAAACCACCGAAAACTACCGATCAGAGCAGCCGGCCGCTAGATTTCTCCTCCAGACAGTGACTGAATTCGACCTAGCTGAAAAGCTAGTGTCGAAAATCCTGCCGCCGACGGACTCGAACCTAGGACCTCCCGGTCAAAGGCACTGCAGTGACATCAGTAGATGCACTGAGCCACCGCTCTCGATGCTAATAAACGACTCATAAAATAGTGTAAGAGGCTTCAAATAAAGTTGTGTTTATAGTTGAACATATTTAAAAATTACGTAAAATATTCTTTAAGATATAGTTTAAAAAAATTAAAGGTCTGTAAAATAAAGAAATGTACAAACACGGATGGCATATCATTATGCACAAATATTTCAATTCCTTGTCTTGTATGCTTTATTTTTTCTTCAATTTTTAAGTGGAAATATAAATTAATTTTAGGATCTTTTAAATTTACGTTCAAATATGTTGTTACTCATGGTTTTTCCTTATTCACATTTTTATTATTATTTTAAGTATTTCTATTTGAATTACCTTAAATAAGTTGCAACTGACTGTTCCAGTCAGTGGTTTTTCCTCTTGTATTCCAGGAAATATTTGCTAAAATGTGACAAATTGCTCATAAATCTAACAGCATAAAACTTTCATATCCCTAGCATGTATTATAAATAAATTTTTCGACACATAAACAGAAGTAAATTTATTTTTGCACGGGAAGTTAACTGATGAAATAATGTAATAGCCACATAAAATACGAATAACATCTAGTAATGCTGTAGACAGACGTACAGAACTCTTTTTCAACAAATACATGTGCCTGGCAAGTAAAGACACTAGTATCCATTCTAACTCAATTCGCACTGATTATGAATTATTTTCACAGAAATTTGTGTGAAATGTCCTTGTCGGCATTTTCAATTGTGGCCAACGAAGATGAGACCGCCTGCCCTGGGGATAAAAAATTCTATGAATGTTGTTTCTTTCCACTAACCAGTGAGTGATAAATGTTTTTTCAAACAGTAATCTGCTAGATGTAATCGTAGGCTTCCATAGTCTGCATCATGCGAGAGCTCTCGCCTGCCGGGTGATGCCGCTTCGTGGGCGGTGATGCCGTTGTTTCGACCATTGTACCGTGGTCTTCTTCAGGGCTGGCACTCCTCCGGAGAGGGCGGGGCGGCACGGGACTGGGGCGAAGCTGGACGGGGCGGGGCGGGGCGGGGCGGGGCGGGGCGGGGCGGGGCGGGGCGGCGTTGGAAGATGCAGGGCGGGTGGAGGAAGAAAGGAAGAGGGTCGATAGAATTAATTCCTTCTCCTATCTAATAGATGCCTTTCAGAAATAAATATTCTGGCGACCCGGAGTACTGATAAAACAATGTAGGCCTACTCTAGTTAAACTTTTATTGACATCAATCAACCACTGTGAAAATATTAATAAGGACCTATTGATTGCCCGTCATATTTATATTAACACAATATTTCATACTGACACTGCCACATTGATTAATAAACCATTATTGACATATTTATTTTAAATCAACTGAAAATAACTACTAAAATTGAAACTACTTTCAATAAATTTCGACTTTTAAAATTTACAACATACAATAATGTTTTTTACAACAGAAATATATTTTTCTATTCAAATTAAGTTGTGCGAAATTAATGAGATTATTCTCACGTTTATTCATATATGATATTCCAGTCTACATAATTCAGAAGCCAACGTCAGAAATTTGGTGCCTTAGAGTTTACATTCCAAAACATGTTATTTTCTATATTGCTTAAAATTAAAAATTTCTTCTATATACCAATTCAATCATTGTCTTCATGTGGCTGTCACATTCATCTCTTACATATGCAGGTTGTAATGAACCGCCTCTGCAATGCCTTTGACACTGACCTCGCGCCGCAGGATCATCTGCAAAGCGGCTTAGGCTCGGCCGCAGGTGGCGCAGCAGCCGGCCCAGGGGGAAGACGGGGGAGCCTGGGCGTCGGACGAGGCTGGGTGGAGCGGACACAAAGGCACGCAATTCCGATCGAGACTGCAAGGCCCAGCGCGCTCCCTCAGGCGCAACCAGTGTTGGGCAGAATTTAAATACTTGTATTTGAAATAGGCACTTTAAACACATTTTGTATTTCAATAACTGTGTTTTTGAGTTTTTGGGAAATGTTTTTGATTGATTGATTTTTTCGTGTTTCCGGGCGCGTCAACTGCTTTGCTCATTAGTCCCGTTAGTGTAGTGCATGTTTTTTCGCGGGAGATGGCGGTGATCTTCCCCCGTTTGATGGCGAGATCCGGCGCCGACCTACTGTCGGCTAGTGGGGTTTCCCACTAACCAGGACTCTACCACCAGCGGGGCCCCGCCCCCGCCGGGACAAGCTCTAAGCTCCCAACCGGTCTCCCAGAATATGTGGTAGTGTAGTGCATGTTAGTGTAAGGGGAGAGGATAGGACAAGGAAGAGGAAGGACAGATCGCGCACGGTCCGTGGCCCGTTTGGTACAGTACTGCTCCGGCATTCGCCTGGTGTTAATCGGAGAAACCACGGAAAACTACCGATCAGGGCAGCCGGCCGCTAGAATTCTCCTCCAGACAGCGACTGAATTCATCCCAGCTGAAAAGCTAGTGTCGAAAATCCTGCCGCCGTCAGGACTCGAACCTAGGACCTCCCGGTCAGAGACGCTGCAGTGAGATCAGTTGATGCACTGAGCTACCGCTCCCTGTTTTTGAAAATGTATTTTAGAGATGTTTTAAATACATAAAATACGGTATTTAAAAAAGGAAATACTTAAAACGCTTCAAATACAGATGAAGATAACGAGGATAGTTCCTTTTTGTTTGATTCTGCTAGTGAATGAACCTCATTGAAACAAAAAGAAAAGACCCTTTCAGCCGTTGAATTTGAATTCTCTTCATTTTTAAATTATACTTCAAAATCATTAAAAATGCTGGACAATTATTCGACAACAAAAATGCCTTTATTCAACACTAGTTTACGTTCACCCGCGCCAGTTGAACGACCGTTTTTCTTTGCGAGTTTTGTACATTTGCCAAATAGGGGTTTATTGTCAGATGATCTGTTTGGAAAACTGGTCGCTTTAAAAGGAAATTCCGTTTATTTAAGTTAGGTTTATAAGTTATTGCTGAGAAATTTATGACTGTCAATTAGTAATTTATTGTGATTGACAATTACAATACTAAATTGTTGCAATAAAAGCTAATAATAACAAATATTACATTTACTGCATTTTGAGCATTTGAAGTATTTTAAACACGCATGTATTTAAAGTATTATTGAAATGCTTAATTACGAAGCATTTAAATACTAGATTTAAATAATTTTGCCCAATCCTGGGCACAACCATTATCAAGACCGATCGTTGCAAATAGTATGCCTGTCATCGCGGAGCGCCCTACGCGTCGGCAGACGAAACCGGCTAAGGTGGCTCAGGGCATCAACTGATGTCACTGCAGCGCCTCTGACTGGGAGGCCCTAGGGTTCCACTCCCCACGGCGGCAGGATTTTCGACACTAGCTTTTCAGCTAGGTCGAATTCAGTCGCTGTCTGGGGAGAATTCCACAGCCCCCGGCTGCTCTGATCGGTAGTTTTCCGTGGTTTCTCTGATCAACACCAGGCGAATGCCGGAGCAGTACCCTACCAAACAGGCTACGGACCGTGCGCGATCCTTCCTTCCTCTGCCTTGTCCTATCCCTACCTCTTACTTACATACAATTACACTTTCACGCACTATACTACTGCACATGCCGGGAGTCCAGTCGAGAGCTTAGAGCTTGTCCCGGCTGGGACGGTGCCCCGCTGCTGGGAGACACTTGTTTGAGAAAAATTCTGCAAGTCGTCGGATATTACTTGCCGCGATAAGAAACATGCACTACACTTACGGGACTAATGACCATAGCAATTGACGCGCTAGGAATCAGGAATCAATCAATTCGCGGACGAAAGGGCAATGGTGAAATCATAACGAATGCTGGGGACGTCTCCGGATCTCTCGGCATCGATTAGTGCTGCAGCGGTTCTATTATGCATCTTGGACGCGTTGTTTATTCCTCTTTCAATGGAGGGGTGACTAAACTAAGTTACACACGAGAATGGCAGGCTCTCTAATACAAAATCTGAATGAAGATTCCATCAACAGAGGGCGTTGCAATGCTCTGCAGTGTTGTGCAATTTAAACTGTGCGAGAGCGGAAGAGATGTTTTTTAAACATTCAATTTCGATTTTTATTATTAATATTGTTACGTTTCTATGTGGTGAATTAAAACGCATATATTATTTCAACAAAAACGTTTATTTTGTTTCTTGACACAATCACTGAAAACACTTGATTTATGTACAGAAATCTTCACTGGATTATTCTTTATACGGGTTATTTATTTACACTTCACTTCTCTTGATTATTTATTTACACTACACTTCTCTTGAGTATTTATTTTCACTGTTTATTTCTCATACACTGTCGCACAGTCCAAAGTACTGACCACTGTTCGATGCACTGGCCACAGTCCACTGCACTGACTACAGTTCACGACGTTAGCCACGGTTCACGTCACTGAGCACAATCACTGCACCGCGATGAGCACTTCACAGCTCAGCTTCCACTTCAGACTTAAGACTGACTCGCTGTCGCCGACCGCCGCGTATTTATACTCGGCGGGCGCCGTCGAGAATTTTCTGGACTTTGGGATAAGCGCCGCGAACACACTGGGACCATCTAGTTCAGTGACCGCCGACAGATGTCGCAATCCGCGCATAGAGGTAGTTCATGGATGACGCAATATTCATTACAATATTAATTAAAATTATTTTCTTCTTTGTAAGAGAGCGTATAGGGCTTATTACAAGCGAAACTCGACAAAATTATCAGCAAACTGCGCACGGAGCATGTCCTGCCGAGAACGTGCGGTGCCGACAGTTCGCTGCCTTGACAGAGACCTACGTGTGGATTTCAGGAAAAGATAAGGAATGTGTCCATCCGAGACGAAATTAAGCCAACGAAATACAATCGATAATATGTACAATCGCGATTTGGTTGGCTCTACCATCCACGCAACTAAACAAAGATTTCCGGACGTGCAATCAATTTTTTTCCATTTATTTCTGCTTGGCCCGAAGGCCCTCAGCATTCGAGTAAGATACAGTGATGGTACATTGAATTACGTTAACACTGATTAAGAAAAATTATAGACATGAATACATTGAGTGCATGTGAATTAAATGTGAGACGCCACGTGCAATCAAGTGATGCTAAACTTAGCAGCAGGGCTGGTGGATTTAATCTAGGGTGGTGCAGAAAAGGTTTATGTCCCGATACAGAAATACCTTTACTTCTCTTTCACCTGTACTCCTTTAATTGATTGATTGATAATTTCGTGTTTCCGGGCGCGTTAATTGCTATGGGCATTAGGGAAAGAAGCGCATCAATTGGCCAGCGGTCACTATTCTTGACCCAGCCCAGATATTGGCTGTATTTAAGGATTTTTTGCATGTTCCTGGTTGCTAGACCTCATTCCCTAATAACATCTAATAAAACTATATATAATCGGAACGTTTGCCCTTGAAGATTAAGTAAACTAAAACTCTCAAACATACCAATGACTCAAATTGAACAACATATTATTACATGTAAAACCTTCATATATTACAAAAATATGCCCAAAAGCTACACTTTACAAAAATAAAGAAAATTGAAACTTGTTTCCGTAAATGAAAACAAAAAATACATGCGGAAAATTTGTTCAACAGTTTCAACTTCACCCACTACATCAATAATTTTCCTAATTTACAATTAACCTGCTTAATTATTGGATGAGATTCCACTGCCCTGTTAATATTCTAGGTAAATACAATGGCTCCCTAAAAGTGTTTTATCACTTAAAACTTTAGAGGCTCTTCCTTTGGTAAATATAGACACAGCTACCAATTAATATGCAATAACTGTATACAATAATGCAACAAATATACAATAATTGTACAATTTGTTTATAGTAATTAAAAATTTTAGGGTAATTAAATATTGTAATTTTGCAGTATTTTTATATAAGAAACCTATGGCACCTAATTAAATCGTCATTGTTCACAATTCAATTAACATTATTAAACTTCCGACATCTCATTTTACTGCGATTACCATTTTCGCTTTTATAATAAGCTGAAATCCCTCCCTTTAGTTTCTATGGTGACGAAATATACTGCTATATTATGGAGATGGCCTAGTAACCAGCAGCTTTGAACTACTCGGCGCAGGGTGTTCGCAACGCACCTTTTTCTGGGGTTAAATTTCGCGAAATTCTACTACTGGAAAACACGAAAAGCTCGAGTGTTGCAGCGTTCATGATAATGAAATAAACGAATTTATTTAGCTAATACAGTCCTTCACACGTGAGCATCTGCTACGCCTACTCGCCTCTTAAGGGAACTAGTGGGGCTACAACAGCACATACTTCCTTGCGTTATTGGAAACAGCTACGTAAGATTGCAATATTGCATTTTCTGCGGTACCAACATCTCAGCTGTCATTTCAAAACGTCCAATTCAACCAACAAGGGATGAACGCGTGGTTGCGAGCACAGCGTTGTCAAAACTATGTACATTCGCTTGGGTTATAATATCAATACAGTAGTTAGAATATATAAAAAATACTCAAAATAGACGTAAAAATAATTATGAAAATTCTGGCTGTTCACTAGTAAATTGTCTGTCCTGGTAACTTCGTTGTATTTTTGAATTTTCACGACAATTTCTATCATAAATTCATTTCAAGTCAAGTAATCTCAATGACAGACCCGTCACTTTGTTATCAAACGTATACACAGTTTTTACTAAAATAATTACCAAAACAATTACGAAAACTTTCGATGAAAGTCAATGACCAGATCAGGCAGGCTCCAGATCAAAATTCAGTACGGTTGATCTTCTCCAATCTCTCAACCAGATTATGGAAAGAGCGGAATAATTTAGTATGTATATTATATATGGCATTCGTGGATTACACAAAGGCTTTCGATTCTGCAGAGCATGTGAGCGTCATTCGCGTATTGGAAGAGTTAGGGATATATCACAAATATATTAGAAGTTTTCAAAAAAAATATTTAGATAGCTATTCGAAAGTTAAAACCGAAATGATTGATCCAAAATTTAAATTACAAAGGGAGGGTAAGACAAGGGGACACATTTTCAACAAAATTATTTATCAGCGTGCTGGAATGCATCTTTAGAAAAGTAAAATGGACAGACAAAAATTTTGATTTAAACATAAATGGCAAAAGATAACCAATTTACGTTTCGTAAACGATATAGTTCTGTTTGCAAAAACAGGAGCTGAACATCAACAAATGATTAATTAAATATACCAAAAAATTATTGAAGTAGGGCAAACGATGAACCCAACAAAAACAAAATTAATGTCAAATTGCGTAGAACATAAAATTGAAATAGAAAACAAAATCATTGATTATGCGAAAGCATTTACTTATCTCGGCCAAACTATAACAATAAATAAGAACAATAATAAAGAAATAAAGAGAAGAATAGGACTAGCTTGGGGAAAATTTTGATCCTTGAAATTTATTTTCGAGGACCAAAATATAAACAGAAAGTAAAAATTCCATCTCTTAGAGAGCTGTGTATTTCCAGTATTATTATATGGAGTACAAACATGGAGTTTAACTCAACAAGATATGAAATCCCTAAGAGCATATAAAGAAATATGGAGAGGAAAATACTGCACATCAGACAGAAGGATAAAAAAAGAACGAAGAAATTGGTAAACAGATCGGTAAAGGATGTAGCAGCATGGGCCCAACAGCTGAAATGGAAATGAGATGGTCACGTGGCAAGATTCAAAGATGGACATATGGGTTAACAACCAGAGACCCAAAACACGGAAAAAGAAGCAGAGGACGCCCTAAACAAAGATGGGACGATGTCTTTAAGAATGTTTATGGCAACATATGGTCAAGAATAGCAGGACAGGAAACATGGAAGGCTCAAGAGAAACAAATGACAAACAGCATTAGTGAAAGGAAGTGCTAAATGTGAATAGTGTAAATAGTTAAAGTGTAAATGTTAACAAATAACTAAAAATCTCTTAAGGACTAGTTCAACTTAAGAGTTATGCAGAACCGCCCTTGTGTTCTGACAGGAAGCCCTTGCCCCTTTTAGGGATTCAACAGGCTCACTTCATCATCATCATCATCATCAATCACAATGATCTACTGTTCATTTGAATAAAGATAACATTATTTGAATAAGTTTGAGCCGTCAAAATGACGGTGTCGGTCGTTCTGTTTAAGTTAATTTATTACAGCCTGTTTACTATCTTATATACATAAGTATATACGGAGTAATGTACTTAGTATAGAGAAAGTTGTGTAATGCTGCGCGAAAAACCGGCGGATTTCCGGCAGAAAAAAATCATTGCCGGGCCCGGATAATGAAAAAGTAGATAAATTTAGTAGCTAAATTTAGGGGGGAAAATCCTCTAACTCGTGGTGAAGCCAGAATCTGTTTTGTAGGTCTTTGAAGCCGAAAAAACAATTGAAAGCAAAACGTCCGTCCGTCCGTCCGTAAGATGGCATAGATACGATTTTCATGGTTAACTCTGAATTTTTGAAATTTGCAAAAGTTTGAATTTTCTTCGGCGTCTTCCCACAACTACAAAATTGAAGATAGAACTTTTTCCTTTAAATGAAATTTGTTTTCCGTAAGTAGTTCTTTCATTAACATCATGTACATTCTTTTGAAAATTTTAGCAGTTTTCCCGCAATACGGCGTGCAATATTTGCAATTTTTAAACATTGCAAAAGCAAGATTTTCTCAAAAATGGCACCAAATTTTTTCTCCAAATATTTGGTAGAAATAGTGCTAAATTCACTCTATAAGATGACATAAACGCAATATTGCTATATTCTATTGTTTTTTGAAAATTTGCAAAATTTTTTTCCTCTTGTCTCTCACGTGTCATCAGGAAAACGAAAAACTGAGAAAATGTCAAAAAATGTACTTTGGGAGCGATAAATGGCAGCTGCAAGAGGAATTGGCAAGACCGTAACGCTAATCCACACCAAGGAAATTAGAACACTTTACTACGAGACAGTTTGTGCCATTCTGTAGCACCACTAGTTACTTTCGCGTATAGATACGTATGTAAGGAGTAATATACGTAGTATAGAGAAAGTTATGTAAAGCTGCGGATACAAGATTTGGAGATTTCAAAGGAACTACACATTTTGAGGTCCTCTGATACCGAAAAAGTGTTTTAAACACTTCCGTGTATCAGTCTGTCTGTCAGCCGAGACAAGCTCTAAGCTCCCGACCGGTCTCCCGGCATGTGTGGTAGTGTAGTGCATGATAGTGTAAGTGTGTGTGTAAGGGGAGAGGATAGGACAAGGAAGAGGAAGGAGAGATCGCGCGCGGTCCGTGGCCCGTTTGGTAGGTGTCTGCTCCGGCATTCGCCTGGTGTTGATCGGAGAAACCACGGAAAGCTACCGATCAGAGCAGCCGGCCGCTAGAATTCTCCTCCAGGCAGCGACTGAATTCCACCTAGCTGAAAAGCTAGTGTCGAAAATCCTGCCGCCGTCAGAACTCGAAACTAGGACCTCCCGGTCAGAGGCGCTGCAGTGACATCAGTTGATGCACTGAGCCACTGCTGCCGGTGGAGGGCCGTGTCCTTGGGCGTGGCAACGCTGTTCCCAACCCTGTCACCCGGACGCCCTGTCACCCTTCTCTGCGAAAGACGGGCAAGGCGAAGGTCACTTTCTAACTGGACTTTCGGACCATTGACCTACGCAGTCTGCTATACAGGAAGTTACTTAGGGTATATACAGGCTCTCTGGCAATAATATAAAGAAAATACGGAATGTCAATACTGAGTAAAATTTATTTTTATTACATACTATAAGCCATAACACACATTTGTGCTCTTTCATTTTTACTCACAAAATAAACAAACAATTTAATGAAATTATATTACGCTGTAAATTAAGCAAGTTTTCTTTTCTTTCTATACTAATTACTTATACAATCCATGTATAATGTATAATTACATCCATGTATAATTACTGATACAATCTTTCCTGCACTTTGCATAATTATCAATGTGAAATACTTCTTCTCTCCTATTATTTTTACTATTGTGGAAACTATTTCAACAAACATCTAATGCTATGAAGGGGATTACTTTCACTGCTATTGTTAATATTGTTATTTCTACCGTTGCCCTGCCACGCTCACAAATTCTTTCAATGTTAAGACTACTATGTTAAATTTACTTCCAATTGAATCATGGGTTCGACATACAACATATTACTCCTATCCTATTGCATGTGGAAGTGTAATTCTGTAGAGAATCACGATTCCTGGAAGTTCTATTGATTAAAACCAATTATTAGATTGATGGTAACCAATATAAATTATCAGCTTTCCTCAACAATAAAAAATTAATATTTATTTTTACACATATTACAATTCTATTGAACTCATGAAAATTACTTTTTTATATAGAACATTAAAATACCGTACGGGTTTAGTACGGTACGGTGTACGATATAGTTCGTAAGCTTACTACAATATCTTGTTAGATGGCTGACCAGCAGAATGCTGTCCATGGAATCCTTGGTATCCCAATTCTCGCATTCTTGCCTATCATTAAAAATAATTAGAAATGTTCCAGGTCCTCAACAATTTAGTCATAATAGAATTTAATATTTCCCATAAAATCAATACGCGGACTTTCCCGCTCTGTGTTTCGTATGAAACACCTCCTCGACTGTCTATCTTCAGCTACTTATTAACAAAAATACTTCCATCTATGGAGCTACCCTAATATACGAATACCCCCTGGAAACACGGAGTCTACTTTAATTTAAACTTTTTCACAAATATTTTCTGGCGTATCCATTTGGTTCCTGGAGCGTTCCACCCCATTCTCAAATCTCGTCCACTATTCTTCAACATGCTCCAAAATCATGATCCAGAAGACTGTGAGTTATTAAATTGAAGTTGGCCTTTCTGGAAAGTTCGATTGAAAAGCTCAATGCTAGGGCGAGGGAAGCACCTACCCGACGTGTGGTCGGCTGTGGAAGAGTTCTTTCTGCCAGTGCTTCAGGGAAAATCCACGGACGTGAACACCTGGGTGAGACGTTTGACCAACCTGCAGGAGCTGCGGAGGTCGCGCGCTCGAGTCAGCCCGTTGTCGTCATGGATTTCTGACGGACCCTCTCTGTCCTCCTCTGGGGAGGGCAAGGGGCAAGGGCAGAAGACATTCGGGCCGGCGCGCGCCGTGGCGTGAGCAGTAGACACTCCCGTGTGGTCTACCACTCCACACTCCACGCTACACTTCACCAGGGGGACAAATCCCCGGGGTGGCCACCTATGCCTCTTGGGCTTTTATACGCACCCCCCTCCGCCGACGCGTTAGCGCCGACAGGCTGACGGCCGGATCCAACCGGAACCCAGTTTGCCCTCGCGGCAACCTCCCCATAAATGCCTGGGTGGGGCCGCCCTGCAGCTCAGAGCCTTAGCTATCCAGGCTAGTACCGGAGTCCAACAATGCGCCGGGAACAAGTTCCCTCCTCTTTGCCCCGAGTGTCGGGCCACTGCCACGACGAAGCCGAGACCCCGCTGGGGGATACCTGGACTAAAACCCAGGCGGCTCAAAGCCCCATCCCCAAGTGGCGTGCACCGGAAGAAGACCGCCTCATGTCCGGCCCTGGTGGCCGTTGAGGGAGGCGGCGGGAGGGGCCATGGCCAATTAGGGTGAGCGCGGGTCGCACGTGTACGGTACGTGCGGCGATGGGCGGCGAAAACACCACACATTGCAATATCTGTACGTCACATAAGAAAATTTGCAAAAGCTTTTAGACAAAAATTATGAAAATGGTGTTAAGAATTCTCCAATATGGAATTTTTGCTTCTGTAGGACTATGATATTCACGCTGTCATAACAAAACTAAGCATGAGACACGTAAGAATATTGGTCGAATCAGATTGATTGATTGATTCTGGGAGCGTCAACTGCTAAGATACTAATTATTCCCGTCAGTATAGTGCATGTTTTCTTGCGGGAGGTGGCAGTCATCTTCCCCCGCTGGATGGCGAGATCCGGCGCAGACTTGCGTCGGCTTGCGAGGGTATTTCCCAAGCCACGTATATGCCACCAGCGGCAGAAGCTTCTGAGTGGTCTCTCGATAAGTAAGTGCATATGCGCGTGTGTGTAAGGAGTGATGATAACACAAGGACGAGAAAGGAAAGATCGCGCGTGGTCCGCGGCCCGTTTGTTAGGGTACTGCCCTTGGCATTCGCCTGGTGTTGATCGGAAAAAACTCGGGAAACTACCGATAGCAGCCCGAGAACTCTTCTTCACACAGTAGTTGAATTCGACCTAGGTACGTGTACTTGGGTTTTCGTAATGTGGCGCCGGTGGGGGGGTGTTTTCCCGATGGAATATGGCAAGGCTTTCTGCATCTTTCTCGATCGTGTCGCCAAGTATCGCATGATCACGACCGAATCAAACAGTGCTGCAGATCAAGCGACATCTAGCGACACAGCCGAGAAAGACGCGAAACGCCGCGCCAATTTCCATCTTGAAGATAATACCCCCGGGCGCCACGTTACGAAAACCCAAGGATAGCTAAGTCGAGTATCTTGCCACCATCGGATTCGAACAGAGGGCACTGCAGTGAGGTCAACCGATGCCCTGAGCTACCTAAGCCAGTAACAATTGGAATGATTGAAGGCGTTGTCATTGTCAACAATAGTTGACAATAGTTCCAATTCTGTAAATGTCAACTACACCTCACCACTGGATCAATAAGCCAGTAAGAGCCAATAAGTCGTGGTCTGGGGCAGTCGAAGGAGCGAGGCGTGAGGTTGTAGCAACGGAACTCGCCTTGGGGGCGTCCGGCGCTGTGCAACGCATCGCGGCGGAAATCGCGCGGAAAGAGCGCGACTGCGGCGCCGCGCCGGCAGCGGCGTGCACAAACGCCGTGACGTCACGACACGTCACGCGGGCGTATAAAAGGCGCGGCTGCGCGCCGCGGGCCCACCATTGCTCGCCGCCCCCGCGTCGCTCTCTCGCCGCCACAGGGTGCACGCCCGTCACAGCCCGAGCAAGCGAGCGCCTGGCAGCCGGCCAGCGCAGGCAGCGCAGTGCAGCGCCCGAGCGCCGCCCCCCAAGGCCGCCCACGCCAACGGCGCCGCCAAGCTCGCCAACGGCGACGGCCCTTCCAAAGGTAGGCCCCGCCAGACGCACCAATTCGCTTCGCGTCATTCCATCCAGTGTCCGTCGGAGTGAGCGAAGCCCTAGGACGATACTGTATCTAGCGACCCGTGCTATTCATCGCCTGAGTGCCGTGGGCCGCGTCACATTTAGCTCTCATCACAGATGCAGTGCGAAGTCGTGTGGGCGCTATCTTGCTGTGACGATTGGTTCAAAGGTTGACCGGCGAGGAAGAGCGTCTTTTTTTTTAATCGTGTATTTTATTCGGGGTTTCTTGATGAGCTTTTTCTGTGTGTAATATGAAGAATAACTTTGTTTCCGACATTCATCTTGGAAAACAGTATTTGATACTATTATTAAAAAAACTAATTTAATAGCTTGCATTCACATTGAAGTCACACTGACACAGAAAAGTGTTCATTAATATAATAGAAATCTCTCAAAATACATTTCGTTATTAAACAAATTAAAGAACTTAATTTACAATTAACACAGATTTAAAGCAGGTTTTTGGTTAGGTGACTTACTTCATTATTATGATGTCCTAATAACCAAATCTTCATTTAGCGTTTAATAATATTAAAGGCGTATTATTTTTCAATGTATGAAATTCAATGCCATAGGTATTTTTTTAAATAGTAGATGTTTCCTCCCTAATTAGTTTCCGATGTCACTTTTATGAATCACGACCTAAGGATTCACGTTATGGCGCAAATACAACAATTCTAGTAATTCACAGCGTTTCACCACTACATGTGCCTTGAAACACCCAAAAAGAATTTTCCTCATATTTCTTAGAATATACTAGAAGGGTCTAACTAATAAAGTCGATTCATTTGCGTCGTTGAGAGAAATCAAATGACCAATTGATCACCTTCGTATGAGGTCCTAAGCCGCTCTAAGCGCGTTTTAGCAGCGTCTTAGCCGTGTTTTTTTGGATAAATTTCTTCGAATATCCAAACAAATATCACCAGTTCATCACAAGTGTCATATGTCGCTTCATTTGTCTCGATACGTGGACCGGAAGTTGTCTGACCATGAGCGATGGTCATACGGATGCAGATTACTCGATTACAATATGAAGATATATCAACCTGAACGCGGACGGAATTGCGGGGGAAATTATCTAATTAGGAGGGAAGCTGTGATATCGTAGCTATTGCTGCTTTTCGAGATATCAATGAACATGTGATGCAATCCTCGAGACTGGAAAGATGCTAAAGTGGTCCCGATTTTCAAAGGAGTTTCGCGTAAACGTCAAGAAATATCACCTATGAAGTAGTCACCGTCAGTCAGGACATTGCTGTTTCTCTCAATGAAGGTTTCATTGTTCGCGCAATTATTATAGACTTGGATCTCGATCCCTCTGATGAACCGATCCGAAACTTTAGTGAGCTTATCAACTGCTCTTTAGATTCGGGAATTTCTCGGCTCGCGGTGTGTGAAATGGATCTCATTTCTCATTGAAAGCCCACGTAACGTCCGTAGTGCCACAAAGGAGTGTTTTATGTCCGAGGCTATTTATAGCAATCATTAATGATATTGTGTAGGCAATGGAACGAAATATACACCATCTGTTTTCCGATGATTATTTAATTTATCGGGTAATCAAGGACACAAGTGGTAGATAAATCTTGCAGACAGACTTAGGTAAGCTGGTATCGACTAGCACAAATGAAATGAAATCTCAATAAGCACAAGTTTATCACATGCAAGTTTATCAGATTCGCCCAATCATAAAGACAAACGAAATCATATATGAGTAGGGAAATCAGGATATTTGCTGTTTCAGTACTGTAAATATTTGGGATTTGTATTAAATGAGAATCTGGGATGCAGATGTATGTTACGCATTGAAAAAGGCGTTGAGTATTTTGTGATTAGGGAACTAAGGAGAGAAGTGGAAATAAGGGAATTAGGATACAGATCTGTAGTTCGGCCGATAATGGAACACGCGTGGCATATGTTGGGACCCGCATCGTTTAGGGCAAATAAGAATACTACAAAAAGTACACAGACATCAGCAAAATTTGTTAATTTGTTAAGAAAGGACGCTCTAATTCTAGATTTACGTACATCGTGGGAGCCTTTGGGGACACACAGAGAAATCGTGACTTTGTGTTTTATTTAAAGCAACATCCTTTAAAGCATCATTTAAAGCAATATTTAAGGCGATCCTCCATGCAAAGAAGGGCGGGGAGGGTTATTGGAAGCTGTATACGTTGCCCGGTTGGTTAATAGCTCTGGAATTCAGCAAAGAAAACAGAATATATATGTAAATATAAATTTCTAAATAGAACAATACAAAATTGGAACAAATTACTTGCAGTGATGCTGGAGGTTTTTTTCATACTATCCAACATTTCAAAAGTCGATTGAATAAGATTCAATTGTTTGTTTTTAGAATATGTTTATATATACATTAATTATGATATTTTTATTGTTATTATTGGTTTATATTAGTACGCCAGTGATAGAAACATTTCGAACATGAATTTTGTAAAATTTTTGTTTTTTTTGTGTAGATTTTCACTTTTTCGTATACCTGCGTATATACAGACTAATATAGATAATACAGAGAAAGTTATATAATGCTGCGAAAAATCGATTTCGAGATTTCAATGTTAATGCACGTTTTGGAGTCTTCTGAAACAGAAAAAAAGCTTTTTTTAAATGTCCGGACGTCTGTTTCGTAGTGTGTCCGTTCGTCCGTCCATGAACTACACTAGCGCCTAAACTATTCGTAGGATCTTTACCAAAATGAATACTCCTGTCTCGACTTGAAGTTCTGCAATTTTGAAAATCATTTTTTAAATTTTGTGGATATTAATATGAAATGTGAAAGTTGAAGCAATTTGAACACTTCTGTAAGACAACTTCTTATCATTAGTGACATCAGTGTGTTCCTCACTGAAACGAGCAAATTATTAATTGTAAGTAAATACTAAATTACATTTTCTTTGTGTGAGTATTTCTTGAATTTCCTAAACAGCATTTTATTTCACGTATTCGTCGCGTGTGCGGATGTATTTGAAATAGGGACATCGTTATGTAATGCAGCAAATAATCGATGTAGATATTTTAATTTCAACGCATGTATTGGGGGACACAGATACCGAAAAACGTTTTTTTTTCTTCGAAACTTCGTCTGTTTCCATTGGTGAATAACTCAAGCTAACACCTGAACTTGCACAAGATTTTCCTAAAAATTAATGTTCCCCAACTGATATGGCTCGACAAAGCCCTGCAAAATCGAATTTGACCTTTTAATTTTGAGGGTTTTTTTCGTGAAACTCAAACGGATTTTCAAAATTTCCACAAAAATGGCTAAAAAAGACTCAAATTCTTTCTGTAAAATAGAGCAAAGTACACTCACAAAAAAGGCACAGGTGGAGTTAACATCTCTGAATTTTCCAAAATTGAAAACGCTTAAAATATTTTTAATGTACTCTTGCAACAACATTTTTAAAGATGACATTTTTTAAAAAAAATTTAAATTCTTTTTTTAAGATGTATGTAGTAGATGCATGTATTAAGTTTCAATGAAATCAGGACACAAAGAATTACAGAATCAAGATTATATCCAGAACGGTACCATAATTTATAATCTTCAATAAGTAAGTAGAGGAGTGATGTAGGTCGTACTGAGCGGCTCAGGGCGTAGCGCGTGGACTTGACATTCGGGAGGCAAGGATTCAATCTCCGTGCCGGCCATCCGAACCGAAGTTTTCGTGGTTTCCCTCGGTCATCCAGGCGAATGTTGGAACGGTTCTACTGAAAGGCCACGACCGCGAAACTGGTGTCGCTAGCCGAATCCGTTAATTGATTGATTGTTAGTGATTCCGGGCACGTCAACTACCGAGGTCATTAGTACCGTAAGAGCAGTGCATGTTTTTACATCGGGAGATGGCTGTGATCTTCCCCCACTGGATGGCGAGACCCAGCGCCGACCTACCGTCGACTAGTGGGGTTTTCCCCAACCAGGACTCTCCCACCAGCGCGGCACCGACCCAGCCGGGACAAGCTCTAAGCTTCCGACCGGTCTCCCGAAATATGTGGTAATGTAGTTCATGTTAGTGTAGGTGTGTGTGTAAGGGGTGAGGATAGGACAAGGAAGAGGAAGGAAAGATCGCGCGCGGTCCGTGGCCCGTTTGTTAGGGTACTGCTTCGGCATTCGCCTGGTGTTGTTCGGAGAAACCACGGAAAACTGCCGATGAGAGCAGCCGACCGCTAGAATTCTTGTCCAGACAGCGGCTGAATTCGACCTAGCTGACAAGCCTTTGTCGAAAATCCTGCCATCGTGGGGAGTGTAATTCTAGGACCTCCCAGTCCGACACATTGCAGTGAGTCGATTGATGCCCTGAGCCCACTCTCTGCTTTTTTAAAATTTATTTATTTTATTTATTTGTTTATTAATTTATTTTATTTATTTGTTTATTTATTTATTTATGTATTGACTGTTTGGAAATTACACAGTTCAATAACATATTGCTATTTCATGTGCCCCTCTCCCAGTGCGGGACTTCGCGTAGGGACGAGATGGCGATGAGCGCGTGCTACGTGCGCAACTTAAATTGGCGTCAATGGACGTAGTACGTTAACGTGGATAGTCTTTGTGCATGATTTCTTTAAAGTGCATGTATAATGCACTTCTTGTGTACGTTAACGTTTTCAGTGTGAATGGCCCTTATCTACCTCTATTGGGTGTAGTTAGTGTTCGTGTACTTGTGTTCTACCGCTGCTTTAGCACACACATACATTTGTAAGCATGAGGAATGTTTGTTTGGTTGCATTTTTGCGTAATGAATACTATTTGCGGTAGTAAATTATTTGCTGTCTTACAAATATTCCAGGTAAAAAGTAAATTAAATTATCTACATAACAGTAAACGTAAACGTGGCCTCGTGTTTTTAGAACCGCCAATTGGTGCAGTTCACGGGTAAACAACAGAAAAGCGTTCTTGAAATATATAAAATAGAGAAGAACTATTAATTCATAAAAAATATCCTCACAATACTACAAAATCGAATTTTGTTAATGAGCAATATTTCTTTGCAAATATGATAGTATTCTTCTAATTGCGTGAGCATGCTCTTTTCTACATTTCTATTCCCCATTCTACAAATTCCAGTCATGTAGAAAATTGATACTCTAGCCAACCAAAGTAAGATATTTACAAAGTGCTTAACATTGTATGAAATAAAGAACAAATAGTTATGTTTATTTAATTATATTCATTATTTTTATAATATCCATTTCCTCGCTTTAAAGTACTTTTGAAATTCTGCAATCAACAACGACTACGCGGATTATTAATCCTATACGTTTTCTTTGTTCCTTGAAAATATCCTCTCGTTGCATTGTTTCTAACACTTAAAGCAGTGATTAACTATTGATAATACTCTATCGAGTGGTTACAATAACTCTGATCAATATTAAAATGATATCCATGGGGGATGTTACCTTCAAGGTAAAATGTACTATTATTAATACTTACTCGCACATGACAGATATTAAATTTAAATTAAATTCATGAACTACAGTGAAAAACAATCAGAGAATCTTGTAAAAGCCTTTTATCAGTTATATCATGCTGCAACTAGTTGGCTTCTACAGACCACATCTATGTAGCGCAGTGTCAAGTCATTTTAATGTCCAGTTTGAATCCTTGACGAGATGAAACAAACGTCAAATTCAATACATCGAAAGGACGAAAGTCGACATTCGATACACACCTTCCGTAAGTCTTCTACTTTCCCCCGCATATTTGCATTAGTCATACTATTTCACCTATTCTTAGTTTCACAAGACGTTATGCTTAGTCCCCGTTTCTTTATAACCAGTCCGCTTCAGTGGATCTTTCTAGTAGTTAAATGTTAGCATGATAGGTTTGAAATAAATGCAAATCATTTCTACGCGTTACTCATCGATAACACCTCCCCCCCCCCAAACTGTGTGGCATCACTGAGTGCCAAACTAAGTGACTGAACAGAGTAAAGTGCCCACTCAGCTGAGTGACAGCGAATGAAGAGCACAAAGGAATTTTGGGTTGAGAATGGCGTACGAGATCTGTGACAAAACGCGAGATGGTCAGAATAGTGAGTGTGTGAATAGTGAGAATGAATAGTATTTTATTATTAGTATTGTTACTATTATAATTGATATTACTATTATTAGAATTGTTATTATTATTATTATTATTATTATTATTATTATTATTATTGAGTATTGTAAGAACAATGACCAACTTGATCAGGGTTCTTTGTCCAGTTTCCCTTGATCCTTTGAGCAAATGCTGAGATGGTCCCCATTGTTTTGATTTCTGGACAGTAAATGTAACTTCACTCTGCCATATCTGACTCGTCATACACGATTGAAATTGTATTTCTGACTCAATAAATATTATTATTATAACGCGACGGAAGCATAGGATGATCATTACGCGACGAAGCATAGGCTGCTCTTTCAGTCGCTGTCTGGAGGAGAATTCTTGCGGTCGGCTGCTCTGTTCGGTAGTTTTCCGTGATTTCTCTGGTGTGAATGCTGGAGCAGCACCCTAACAAACAGGCCACGGACCGCGCGCAATCTTTCCTTCCTCTTCCTTGTCCTATCCTCACCCCTTACACACACACACACACACACACACACACACACACTTTACTTGCAATGCAGTACCACACACGCCCAACACCAGTCGGTTAGAGCTTGTCTCGGCGACGATGCCCCGCTTTGTCTCATTGGGGAAAATCGCACGCTGAGGTAGGTCGGTGTAGGTTCTCGCCAACCACTACGCTTAAGGGACCTACAACAATTGTAGTTGACGCGCCTGGAAACAATCAATCAATGAACCCAAAGGAAACCATGCTCATCGGTGCTGCCTCAAAATTGACAGCAAAAATATGCACTGAAATGATGTAGGAAACATACTTTATATTAATTCAATTAATATTTTTGTTGACATCTTTCCACCACAAAAACATGACACACTGTATGTTAGAGGAAACCGATTAAAGTAACCAATGCAAGCTAAATTAATCCATAGATAACAAAACGACTGAATACCTGCTATTCTGCAAAGAGCAATTAATAAGATGGCGCATTACAAAACTATTTTGTGGGCAATTGCGTAATGATGTGATGGAGACAATTTATTTAGAAACGTGGTGATTTATCAATCACCTTGTTTACCATGTCCACAAGCTGACGCATGTGTTGTGAGTGGTTTGAACCCAGATCGCTAGAGGAAAGCGCTTGCCTCCGCTGCTCAATTGAGGTAGCGTGAAACCACAGCCTGGGCCATTCTCTGCCCCAGCGCACACACCTCAGAGTTTCATCAAGCTTTGTCTTGCGAAGCTCACATGTTTCAAAGCAACTTTTGCGAGGTATGGTTTCAGAGCTGAAATAGTTTTTGGGACATAGGGGTTTGTTTGACCCCACGGAACATGGTAATACATTACGACTATAACAACTTCAGATACAATATTTCCTTCTCGTTGTTGCTAGACAATTGAAACTGAGCTTGCTTGTACAACTTTTTCTGCTCTAATCAGAGAAAGTAATATTACGTTTCCCTACATAAACGCAGAGAGCTCACATCGGAGCAAAAGCATCAAAATAAATTAGTGTTAAACCCCATATTTTAACATTAAATAGCTTCCTTAATATTTGAGAAAACTAGTGCTGCTACAGAATGGCACAGACTTTCTCGTAGTAAAGTTTTCTAATTTCCTTAGTATGGACTGGCTTTACGATCTTGCGCCATCCTCTTGCCAACTGCCATCTATCATCGCCTAAAGTACATTTTTTTCATATTTTCTCAACTTTTCGGTTTCCTAATAGTACAACCAAATATTAAATCAAGAATATTAGAAAAGAATAAACATCGCCCCAATTAAAACGTGAAACCGTTTTTACAAAAATAACGATTAAGCATTACTGTAAATGCGAAATTTGAACTCTTTTTCACAGTAATACTTGCAGTTTTTGAAAAATTCATGTAAAGATATTTGAAGCACTTCCATTCACAATTACATTAATTTATACAAACGATAGAAATGTGCATATGAAAAGTATGAGAGATATTTAAAAAAAATTACATTTGTGTAATTTTTGAAAAAACAAAAGAATACACCAAAACAAACTTGGCGTTTGAGAGTTTCTGAAAATGAATTTTAAGCTCATTTAACAGAAAACTGTTCAGGTTTCGAGAATATTTATATGACATTATTTAAAGTACATGTACTCATAAATATAATGATGTGAAGAAATTGCCTCTAATGTAAATATTACCGAAGTGAGAGACGAGTAAAAAAATCACATTTCTGTAATTTTCGAAAAAACAAAATAATAGAGCAATATACCGTTTATGTCACCGTACAGGGTACATTCGGCACCACATCTACCAAAAATTTAAAGCAAAAATGTGGAGCCGTTTTTGAGAAAATTTTTGAAAATGTCCGGGTAGCTTCATGTAAAGTACCCCCAAATTTTAAAGAATGTTTCTCAAAATTTCAAAGCTTCAACTAGAACTAGTTGGACAGGGTATTCTTCAATTTGGGAAAGATCGTAAGCATGGTTTAGGCTGCGTTTATGTTGGAGCAGCGATAAACGATGAGAGCGGTGAGAGAGTAGGTGTTGCGAAATCGCAGCGCTGCAGTGTTCATGACGGAGCAGTGCGAAGCAGCGCCACTCCGAATCCACCAGAGATATCTACAGGACATTCGGCGAAACTAACTTGTCAATTCAATACTAACCTTATGTAAATCACCCATTATATTTACTTAAATTAGCTTAGGAACTTTTGGTTACCGTTTGTTGAAGCGCAGTAGGAGTCAACCTCAACATCATTCCCCTATGCAATGGAAGCATTACACCTTAAGTATTTTTCTTGGCTGGATATTGGCATGCTTGGTGAGAGAGATGTGTCAATTTCTCTCGACTCTGCAACATGCAGCTAACAGCTGTGTGCATCCCGCGAGAGAGTTTAGTCCTAGAGCGTACTATTTCGAAGTTTTTATACTGCGAGCGAATTCATTAGTGATTTGTTTTGGAAATGTACTGTTATTTTATATTTTTCTTGGCATTTTCATCGATGCGTCGTCATTTGACGAAAAACTCTTTAATGAATGTGACAAGGAGGAGAATTTTAGAAAGTCAGACACATAAAAAAATTGTAGTGATATCCTGGCTGAAGTGGCGATGATTAGAGGTAAGCTGCCATGGCCACAATAATGAGTGTTAATGCACATTAGTGTTTATGGAAAATGAAGTGTCATACACATAAACATATTTACATTGACTGTAAAAGAGAGAGAGATGTATATTTCCAGCAGGGTTATAACTATAGTATACTATTTAGTATTGAGGATAGTGATTGATTTCATTTGAGGAACTCAATGGCCTTTCCGTTTTTAGAGAGAAGAAGTCGAGTCTATTGAAAGAAATTTGGTTGTATGTGAATGAATGTTTAAGAAAAAATTAGGGAATTGGGTCTTCTAAGGAGGAAAGGAAATGTATTGTGTACTATATGCCTATGTGAATCTCACAAACATAACAGTATTTTATGCCAGGTTGTATGAAAAATAAAAACAGTGAAGACGAGTGTGAAATTGTGTGAAGAAAAGCGACTATGTACAGAAAATTTCAAATGTGTGCAGTGCTCTCCCATTCTGCCAATTTCTATTATTCATAATCTTTCTAATATTTTATTAGTCTGTCAAGTTTCATCTTATAAAACAGTTTTCAGTTTGGTACATTTTCAGTATATAAAAGAAGTATAATTTTTTTTATTTAAAGGTAATAATTAATTTGAAGTAGTATTTTTTATTGTTTTTTATTCTGTAATATAAGAAAAATATGTTGTGCAATATATATCATGGAGTAAATAAAAAAAATTAAAACATCTTCAAATTCATTGTTATTGTCTTGAAATAAGAAAAGATTCTTCTCATTTTAATATTGTCTAAGAATAATTTTGCTGTTACTTCTACCAATCTTAATTGAATTCTCAGTGTTTGTTTCCTATTGTGTCTGTAAATAGCCTATATTGTGGTGATTTGTCTGCGTTTAATTTAACTGAATGTAAAGTCTGAAGATTACACCTACAATAAACCATCTAATGTTAAAAACATCTCCATATGATTAATATTTTAGGTGTCCTCTGTTCATATTGACTGAATAACATATCACTCTCTCCCAGTTTTGTAAGTTTTTTCATGAAATATTATCCAAGTGTACAAGGGATATCTTCTAAAATGATTGAATTTTGCTAAGATCATTGTAAATAAATGATTTTGTATTCTGAAGTAAAAACTACTCTGAATTCAAAGGAAAACAGATTATAAGGGAAGTGATAAAGGTAATTGGCATATTTGTTGTTTTATTTAAAATTGTTTCTTAAATCTTAAACTATGACAAAACTGGAAGGCTGACGGCTTTGTAGAGTGTAACATCTCAATATTTTGCCAAATTGTGGCTTAGGACTAGCTGATTTCAATCACTTCAATTTTGAATTAAGTGCAAACATTCAATTTTCATCCCTTCGAAATGTTGTTCTAGAAAATGAGATACATGTACTATCAAAAGCAATAATTTAGATAATTCTTTTTCAATAAATTTTCTAGTTTAAAAATAAAAAATATTCTGTTTCGGTTTTTTTTTTTTTTTTGATAAAACATCCCAATCGTTTAATTAAACTAACAAAATTAAAAATAAGTTCATTTTTTTTCATTTTAAAATTTCTGTTATAAATTATACTTCCTTGAATTGCACCCACATTGTGTGCCATGGGCAGAAAGCACATACGAATTAATCATCTCAATCATTCTGGGTCAATATCTTACAACTACAATAAATTCTTTTCTACAGTTTTACAAGGTGTGGATGCAATTTACAAATTCATTAACAGATGAAATGGGTGATTATGGCAAACAAAGTGAACAAACCTTCTGAGGGTTTGCAATATAAAAAAATGATTCAGAACAAAACATTATCACTGGCAGATGATTATGTCCTTTACCTAAGTTAACAATAACAATAACTAATAACAACACAATACAACAATATAACAACACAATATAACAATAAAAATGGCAGCTTTCCCGTAATTATTTGTATACTTGTTCAGTGAAAAAGGAATGTAACCTAACCTCTAAAACTTACGTGTTGTACTCATTTCTGCGGTACACAATTTGTCTAAAACGAAGCTATTGCGGCGATTTGTGTCCCTTTTGTCCCAAAATTGACTTCTAACAATAACACAAGTGATCAATTTCTCAGCATTCATGTCATCCGACATGCACAACACCTGAAGTGTGCCAGCTGTGAAGAGTGCGGAACAGCGCGATAGCAGCGAAAACCTACCCAAGGGTTTTCTTCGCTCTTATCGCGGGTCGCAGCGCTGATCCCGTGATCAGCGCGTTGTCAACATGAACACTTCCATCTGTTTACATGTGGACGTTCTCGTTGCTTCGCACTTATCGCTGCTCTCATCGTTTGTCGCTGCTTCAACATAAACGCACCCGGCGCTAGTGGTTTCCTTGTTTGCGAAAAGTCTCTTTTGTGAAAAGAGTCTTTTTTGCGAAAAGACGAACTTTTGCGAAAAGTCTCAAAAAAAGATAATTTCAGGAATGTTTGCTGAAAAGTAGCTTCCGGAAATCCTTACAAAATTATTGGAAAGATCGTATTTTTAAGCTTTTAAAAAAATTAATTTAATTACATAGAATACTGAACTTCTGATAAAAATGGCAGGATGTTGACACAAAATCTATAGTGGGAACGCGCGGCAAACCCAAACTCCTCTTAGTGTTACTAGTCTTTTTTCAATTTGTTGCGTCTGCCATTTTGACGCAACGCGTCTCCAAGCCCCTTCAGGGGCGTTGAGCGCTCTGCGCTGGGGAGTAATCCTCCATTAATTTGCGCGCTTGGGGAGTAATCCTCTATTAATCTTATGTCATGACACATCACGTCGCAGTCAGTTGTCAAGAAGACCGCCAGGTAGCATCTCCGCGTACGCGCCTCCTGCTACGCGCTCTTGCGTCACTACCCAGCAGCGGCCAGAATTGGAAATGAATAAGGATAGGGGTAGGGTTTAGAACACTTCATAGGGATTGGACTAGCCCTTGAGAAGTAGTCAAACTTGTTTTGTTGGAACAAATTTAACATGATATTCGACGGGAATAGAACTCGGACCTCAGTGGTGAAAGACTAGCGACTTCGCTATGAGCCACGAGCGAGACAAAACGACTCAACTCAACTAATCATATTTTCTAAACGAGTGGTGATACAACATATTTTCCGCTATGTAATTTTGAAATACTGCTATCTCTGCGCTATTAACACCTCGTCTACTACTTGAAAACGTCCAATTAAACGAGGAAGCAAGCAACGCCCTGTTTCCAGCGTAGCGTCGTGAAAACTATGTGCATTCGCTTGGCCAATAATATCAATTCGTGACAAAAATGCTTATTTCCATCTGTAGTCACATTTCAACTCATTTATCGGTTAGTCATAGTACATCAGTTGATAAGTTGTATTATAATTATTTATCAACAGTATAACAGTTGATAAATAATTCTAATACTAATAAACCAATAAACTACTAATGTCCTACGATTTGTAATAATAAGTAATTTATTACTCCTTTTTATATATTAACACCGCCACAAAGAAGTGCAGGAAAATAAAACTTAAGGTACTAGTTTTTCGTTAGATCACCACGGTGAAGTACCCCAAAATTTTTCAATGAAAGTAAAATCTCTGTTATTCAAGACGGTAATAACAGTTTGACCCTTACCGGCCTAATTTTGTAATAAAAGAAGTTTAAATAAGTGAAGGCTCTTATGGAAAAACTTTTGCGGGCATAGGTTTTTTGAGGTATTGAAGAATTATAGGTTAATGTACTTTCTTTTATTCAATACGTAGAAATGTTTTAGAATCAGATGATATAAATGTAACGTACCTCCCGGGCATTCTGAGGAGTAATTAATAAAAAAAACTGCTGGGAAATTCATCGCAAACAAAAGTGCTGGCTCTCGGCCCAGGAATTATGCTCTAAAAATCATGCTATTGGCAGCATTGTTTCTCTTATGGCACGAGAGAAAACCGCGTCAAAAAATATGGATTATCAAATAGGTTTTGAATATTTTTAAAATGTGAAAACACAACCTCCACTAAATAATAACTGTGCCTTATCATCGCCACCATCTCGACGTTCAACAACAATGAGCTGCTCAAATATCGATTGCGCCATTGTAGCGCAAACTGCAATGTAGCCCTGCGGATTGCTTGAAAAAAAAAACCCAATACATTTGAGAATACAAATTGTAGAAAAGTGAAAGTGCGAGAAAGTAAAAATAGAATGAATATCAGGATTTTCGATAGTAAATTATCGAATAATTTTTCTCGTGGCCCTTAGATGGTGTGAAATGTATTTCATTACTGCATAATGAAAAAGAGGTTCAATTTCTATGTTTTATTTAAATTTTTTTTTTGGAAATTAAAACTACTCGTTTTCAAAAATGTACATGACCTTTCCTCTTCCATTCTGTAGTTTTAAATTTCTTTTTGAATTTTCGAAAAATAGGGATTTTAACGAAAGTGACCCGGCAATATTCTCGTAAACGTCCTTCGCACTATCCAACAACGAAAGTCTTTTGTGCTATTAAACAACAAATTCGGAGCCATTTTTTTTTATTTTCAAAATGAGAGGCTTCATGCAAAGTACCCTCCAAAATTAAAATATCGGTTTCAAGTTCCAGGGACCGCGACATCAGCCAGAACGATTGGATAATATAAATTTTGGGAAAAAATCGGCTGAATGGTTTATGCGCTATCGTTGTGCACAGACGGGCAGAGTGACGTCAATCGATTTTTCGGTATCAAGGACGCCCAAATACGGATTCTGGTTACACACGCGTTAAAGGAATTTTTATCTATATTTAGCAACTGAATTTATCTCCGTTTTTGTTAGCAGGGCCCGGCAATAAGAGTTTTGTGTTCAAATGCCCTTTTCCGGCGCACGATTACAAACCTTTCCCTTCTAACGTTAAACGTAAAAGTGCGTTAAACCTTTTAAAGACCTAAATTAATTTAAGTTATGCAGAAAACATCCAAACTACAAGAATTAATGGTTGAAAAGTAGTTTGGAATGTTGGGACATAACTTAAAATTTTGAGTAGCAAGGATGTACACCGAAAATTAGATATGTGCGGAACGTGACCATTGAAAAGTTCGAAAAATTCTGCAAATTCAGTATAAACACAAATATAAAACATCCAAAACGTTGTTTCATGTCATTAGGTTATTTCTTGAGAGTAATGAAATGGGGAAGATTACAAATTCTGAAATAAAACTTAATGTTTTAAATTTTGCAATTTTCTAAATGTCAGAGTTTTTAGTGAAAAGGGGAACGATACCATAGTTATAAATGCATCTTCTTCTATTCAATTAAAGTATTTCAATAAAAATGTCCGCTGCTTGCAAAATAAATAAATAAATAAAATACAAGAAGAAAAAAGAAAATGAATATAGCTCTGGGGCTTCATGTGGAGCACCACCTAAAACTAAATATATCTTAATGATCTCCAGAACGGCCCGATCATGTCTTACTCCTCAGGTATTTACCGAGTTTCAGTTCGCAAGCTTCTAATCTGACAGATGTTTGCCTGACACATCCATCCCGACTTTTGGGTACAAGCATAGCACTCCGCCTCTACCATTTCTTCAACAGCAACCTTAACTCTAACGTGTGCGCACAGTTAGGGTCATTCAAGGCTATTATGATACAGAAACGCAAACTTTTCACATTATCTTCTGTACCGGTAGTAGCATAGAAAAAAATCGTATCTTTAAAATAACGTTTAAAAGAGCATTGTTTAATTTGGTTTTAATATTGTAAATCATCAAAAAAGGTTCATACATCAAAGAGTAATAACAAAAAAGTTCACGAATGTAAAACAAATTACTGAATGATGCAATGTTCTGGAAGTGAAATCTTCACACCTGTTTGACAGTATACAACATGCGAGCCTTTGACCTTCTTTTTAGCATATTAGTTTTTTATATTATTTTCTGTATTTATTTTTATTTATTATTACGTCAAAACAGTTAAAAACTGTGTATTACGAGATGAATTGAAAAATTAATATTATTCTAAGTATTTTATGCGTTTTTGTTCTAGAAAATATTTTACAGAAAAGTAAATATTACTATTCCGAGCATTAGCTTTACGGATTCCCGTGCGTATATTAGATTCTACATTGTTAAAACAACAAACACATTTAACAAATATTACTTCCTTCTTGGCTGCGTCGTAGTTTTTAGACCCGACACGATATCACCCCCAACAGTTGTATCGTATTAGCCCCCAAAATCGAAGACCTCAACGTCATGGCAGGAGTAATACGTTTGAAATATTTTAACGCAGAAAAATAAATTCATTTTCTCTTAATTATTACATATTTTCAAAAGTATCATACCCTAAAAAAATATGGCATTAAAAGTTCCTGTCTCGACGGAAAACTCTATGGCATTTCGACTTTGATTTGCTTTGTCCAAAAACTGTAACGTTTTGAGTTTCTGCAATATTGTCATTAATAATACAATACATTCGTGTTATTTGCTATTTTTTGTTAATTTTGGATATCAATAAGTAACAAATTCGTAAAGTGTATCACATTATACCCAATTTTTTGATGAATCATATTAACCCCGACTCATCCTATAACTCAAAAGCAAATTAAAAACGGATGTTGCGACCGAAAATTTGAGATCATGTTGTTGAGGTGGCTCCAATACTTTCACTCAGTGGCGAATTGTCCGATACACCGCATATAGCGCCGGTATTCCTAGTAATTCCAAACGTATAAGAAATATTTCATGAGTTTGATAATTCTCTAAAAAGTTATTAAGATTTTAAAGCTTTACAAGACGTATGAAAAAAAAACTGTTTTGCTTCTGAGAGCCAGACAGTCCTCCAATCCGTAAGCGCTATGAAAAATGCGTGTCTGAGCGGTCGGTAGACACCGCAAAATATTGCGATGAATAGTCTGCTCGTTCGTAAGTTACGCTTCTCTACGGTTTTTGTGAAAATGGAATGTGTTAATGATTCAGAAGTTTGTGAAATTGTCTTATAAAAAAAATTATTAAGGACGGAATTTCATAGCATTGGGATTTCAGGAAAGCTCAAAATAAAAGATAACGGTAGAAGTAGCTTCCATAATATTCGGTATACTTAAAATAATGTTCAGGATTCGCCACTGCTTTCATTAATCTATTAAGTGTTCAATAAAAATTCCAGAGTATATTGTTAGTTTCCTCAATATTCAAGGAAGAAAAGTGAAACTTCGCGAATAATCGTAACATAACACCGTTTTTGAGTGCATAATGTCATTAACAAATTCCTACATCTATAAAACGATTTCATCTACGAAGAAACTTCCTTGGAGATTTGTGGAACTCGGCAAACAATATTTCATTAAAACCTTAAATGGTTGCGCGAGGCACTTCTCCAAAATTAGACTACTGGAGCTAATGAGCCTTCTCTCCTTTATTCGGGTTATCTGCGCGAAACAATCTTATAGAGATTTTCTTCGATGACATTTGTTTGCCACATTCCAAACAACTATTGAGCCTGGAAACGACTTTCGGTCTCAAATTAAAGCTAAACAAATGTGGGTACTATAAATTCTTCACTAGAGACTTTCCTCTTAGGATGAATACTTTCCCTTATTAGGTAATATACATAATCAAAACGAAACGTTTTAAAACAACTGTCAATTTTTCAAAGACTGCATCTCGGAATGTTCTGGACGTGTGAATCCTGGATTGGACTTAAATTGTGACCAATTTAATGTAATCTACTTTTAGCAGACTATAAATAGTGGACTGTAAAGAAATTTCATATGCACATGTTCTTAAAAGGTAGTGAATATCATCTTGAATCAGGGAAAAGGAATTTGAATATGATGAAATAAAATATAGATTCAAAAATGAGAAACTCTGAAATAAGTACAAATTGGTAAAAAAGAGACATAATCAAATGACTAAATTAATGGCAAAACGTTAATGTTTTTAATGATAAATAATTAAAGTTTTTTTCAAATACTAGTATGCTTGTTTTAATAACTTCTCTCATCTTTCTTGTTGTCCGATAAATCACGGATTGGATTGAATATCATTTAGTATTTGATTTGTGCTAATGTCATTGACTCATGCCTTTGAACGAAGTGAAATTAATATAGAAGTTATAAAGACTGTTGTGATAATTTTTTCATGGTTGTAAGTTTGATGTGCACGCTTTAATAGATTGATATGTACAATTTGCAAACAGTAAGAATAGATATGATCAGAAATCAATTGTAGGAAAACGTAAGAATAATCAAAGAGTACATCATAAGCTCTTGTCGCAATAATGTTTACCAATATACAACAAAGAATATTCAAGGTCTTAATTCCAAAATTAAGGAAAGAATATAAAATAAATTCTTGAAATGAATAAAATCAAAACATGTAAAATGATGTTTCTAAATACCACAAATAAATGATAATCTACATAAAAGATGAAATTGTACATATTGCCTGCAAAAATTCGCAAGGAGCCATGGAATCAATTAAAATAAAATATTATTATTGGTATGATAATGAAATATTTAACATCGATGAGTAGCTTTAGAAGCACCATATAAAGGTAGTGGAATTAATAAAAAAACAAGTATTTTAAACAATACTTGAGTAGTCTCATAAGCATAAAACTAGTGATGCTACAGAATGGCACATACTTTCTGGTACTAGTTACTTTCCTAATTTCTTTGGTCTGGGTCAGCTTTGCAATCTTGCCCCATCCTCTTGCAGGTGCTATGACGACCAAAGTACATTGTTGTCAAAATTTTCTCTTATTTGGTTTTCTAATGGTAGAAGCAAAATATTACTTTAAGAAAATTAAAGACGAGTAAAACCTCGTCCTGTAAGGAAATTTTTGTTGAAAACTCTTTGGCGCTGTTTATAAGAAAATGTTTAAGCATTACTGTAAATGTGAAATTTGAAGCTCTTTTTCACAGAAATATTTTGAGTTTTCGAAAACCTTCATTGGAAGTCTTCCAATGACAGATGCAATAATGTACACAAATTGCTGGAAATGTGCATATTAGGACCGTGGGAAATATTTAAAAAAATACATTTGTGTAATTTAAAAAAATAACAAAAGAATACAGCAAAATTATTTTATGTCATCTTAAATAGTGCAAGTGCATCTTAAATAGTGCAGTATCAGTACGGAAAATTCGAAGAAAAATGTAGAGCGGTTTTTGAGAAAGTGGCGTTTTTGAAATTGCGGAATTTTGACTATGTTTTCACAAAATACTTTGGAGTTTTCGAGAATATTTATACGACATAATTTAAAGCAAGAGAACTAGTCGATGCAATAAAGGGAACAAATCGCAGCTAGTGTAAATATTAACAACGCCAGAGGGTGCCCAAGAAAATTATATTTTTGTAATTTTTGAAAAAAAAGCAAAAAGCAAAATGACGTTTTGTTTGATCTCATAGAGTACATTTAGCACTATATCTACTAAAACTTTAAAGAAAAATTGAAACCGTTTTTGAGATGATCTAGTTTTTGGTGTTTTTTTACGAAACAAAATAGTAGTTATAAGAAAATGTACAATAAAACAAACTAAAGACAACAAATATAGAGCAAAAGAAAATAGTGGCTATGAGAAGCATAGTTGCACTGGGGATCATAATAATCCTTTTGCTGTTCGTATCCTGTCTCCATGTTGTCCTCTCTGGAGCCAAACGCGTCCAGGTGGGAGCAGCTGCTTGGCTTAGCTCGTCGCCCATCTCCTCCCCTGGTTCCTCCAGCCATACCGAGGGTCACAGGCTGCTCTTGTCTTATGATGTGTCCTCCCCGATGCCATTTGCTCATTTTCGCTTGCTGTACTGCACCCTTGATTTTGGTTTTTTTCCATATTTCAATCTTCATATTTCATTCTTTATGTTACAACAACAAACACCGCTCACATATTCGCTTTCACATTTAACTCAAAGGACGCGGAGAGAAAGGATTTAATTTAAATGAAATTACATAAATATAATAATAATAATAATAATAATAATAATAATAATAATAATAATGATCATAATAATAGTAATAATAAAATGAAATATGAAATAATATACAAATTCTAACTTACGTAGCATCTCACTCCGTAAATTAGGAGTGGGCGACTGAAGGCTAGCAATCTTTATTTCATATTTCTGCAAATAGGTTTTAAATAATTTCTAAAAGATTAATTTGTAAAGTAAACAAAGCTCCAATACGAAGAAAGAAATTGAAATAATATATTTTAATACATTCTAACCTTTGTAGCATCTAATTACCTCAAACCATATGTAAAATTACGATCACGACGCCCAAGATTTTCAGAGCGGATGATTAAGTTGACAACGACCGTTAGGTCTTGTCGTTAGAATTTGTATATTATTTCATATTTCATTTTATTATTACTATTATTATTATCATTATTATCATTATTATTATCATTATTATTGTTATTATCATTATCATTATCATTATCATTATTATTGTTATTATTATTATTATTTATGTCATTTCATTTTAAATTAAATCCTCTCTCTCCACGTCCTTTAATAGAGTTAAATGTGAAAACGAATAGGTGAGCGGTCATTATTAACAACTGACACCCAATTACTCAAAAAATACTTTTATTATCGAAAAATTCAACATAACCTTATTTGAAGACTTATTTTTGATGAACACATTTCATTAAGAAAAAATATATCTTAATAATTATAGTGGGACAGCCGAAACTTTCGAATTTTTTCAATTTTCCAAAAATAGGAACAACTAATATCGAACTACTAAATTTAATCAAAATCGATGACCCCATTTTTTTTGAAGATTTTGAAAATGTCTGAGGAGATTCATGTAAAGTACCCTCCAAAATTAAAATAACGATTTCAAATTCAAGGGGCCGTGACATCAGCCATATCAATTGGGGAATATAATGTTTGGAGAAAATCTGCTTAACGGTGTAGCCGCTAGTGTTGTTCACTGACGGGCGAACGGACGGACGTGTCGCCGTCAATCGACTTTTCGGTATCAAGGACCCATAAAACGTGGATTCTGCATACACCACGTGTTAGAGGATTTTTTTCTAAATCTAGCAACTGACTTTATCCCATTTGTCGTTACCAGGGCCCCGTAATAAGAGTTTTTTGGTCGAAAATTCTCCGTTTTTTCACTCAGCATTACATAACTTTCTCTTCTTAAGAAGTTCCTTCTCAATCGCGAGAAATTAAAAATTTGGAGTAAACTCTGAGAAACTTTTTGAAACTTTCCCAGGGACTTCATGTAAACTACCCCATAATTTAAAGAACGTTTTTTAATATCGCAAAGCTTCGACTCGAGCCAGATCGACCGGGAAATATCCATTTGGAAAAATTCTACGTATGGTTTAGGCGCTCATGATGTTCACAGACGGACACTGACGGACGGACGGACAGACAGACAGACAGATTGACGAACGGACGTTTTAAAAAAAAACAACGCTTTTTCAGTATCAAAGACACCCTCAAAACGTGAATTTCCGTTGAAATCTCGCAATCGATTTTCGCAGCGTTACATAATTTTCTCTACTCTACGTATAATACTCCGTATATTCGTACGCATACGAGAAAGTTATTACCTCACAGTCAGAAGCTCTGTATCTGCCGGAGTATTCATGACTTTTCCGCACCTATTACACATGAGAAGAAAATTTAAAGAAAAAAATTGGAGCTATTTTTGAAAAAAACATTTATGTTTCCCGCAAAATTACACGGAACTGCTCATATTTTCGAAAAATTGAACATGAACCTATTTAAAAATCAGTCTTTAAGGAACAGATTTCATTAAGGAAAAATATCCATCTTCAATATTATAGTTGTAGTAAGACGGCCCCAAGAAATTGCGCTTTTCCAATTTTAAAAAAATGCGATTCAACGAACATAAGATTACCACCATTCTCTTAAACGTTCTTTGCGCTTTCCGAAGCCAAAAAAATTGATCAAAAAATTTGGTGTTTTGACAAAATTTTCAGAATTTTTTGAGGCTTCATGTGAAGTTCCTCAAAGTTCAAAATATCTGAAACTCCCAAAGCCACGATATTATACATATCGATTGTGGAATATCAACTTTTGAAGAAAATCGGCTGAACGGTTTATGCGCTAGCGTTGATGATTAGCTTTACATGAATGGGGCATTTACTTTTTTTAGCTCTGCCCGAATGCGATACCATGCGCTTGCGTGGCGTAGTAGTATGACTGCCAGCAAGTTAACTCTGAGGATTTGAGTTCGGGTCTCGGAGCGGACAATAATTTACTGGTTGAAAACAGTTTTGCTTGTTTATGTAATAGTACAATATTGTAGAGCATTTAGAAATAATGGGAAAATGTATGCGTTTTGTTAGCACTACCAGTTCGTAATTGTTTAGTTTTACTATTAATTTTAATTTCTGGACATTAAAACATTCTATAAACAAGAGACAATATCCGGCAGTTTTAGATGTATGGAGTTCTGACATAAATTGTCATCCAATTACGCAATGATCCAATTCTAAACTGCATGTTGTCCAGACAACTTGTGGTAGCTTGTGTAGCTTGTGGCGCTTAGTGACATTTTATCAAAATAGAAACTAGTCAGGCGATCGAGTTGTCAGCTTCGTTAGCGAACTAGTTAACCTTCATTTGAAAAGTTGAAGCTAGGCCAGATACAAACGCATTGTATACGCACTTACCACTCGCGACAAATGTTCCACAACATTTCTTAATAATTACACGTTCAAACCTAAACATAACTCGTGTAGAATGTTGTCAACAAACGTATGATAAAAAGAAACGAATATATGTACAGTTTGTTTATATGTATGTTCTGAGTATTTTTGAGATTACAGAGAATCCGACACTCATAGACGTACTACGTTTGCAGGTAAAAGCAATACTGCCCGTGAAATTGCAATTAGACCGAATTAGGACAAGGAGAAGGTAAAGGTAGGGCCCCACCTATTTGACGCAAGGAGAAGGTGAAGGTAGGGCTCCACCTATTTGACGCAAGGAGGTAAAGGTAGGGCTCAACCTATTTGACGCAAGGAGAAGTAAAGATAGGGCTCAACCTATTTGACGCAAGGAGAAGGTAAAGGTACGGCCCCACCTATTTGACGCAAGGAGGTAAAGGTAGGGCTCAACCTATTTGACGCAAGGAGAAGGTAAAGATAGGGCTCCCCCTGATTGTCCCAAGGAGAAGGTTGTGACCGCTCTACCTTTTCACTATTCCCTAAAAAGCCTACAGTGGGTCACTCAAGTAACCTAGTAGTATTATTTGACCTGTGACTTGTTATGACAATATCACACCAAAAATTAGGAATGGGTTTAAATGTCCTAACTGCCCTACAGGAGTGGGTTCGTCTTTTAACCTGCTTTTGTAATAAAAGAAACATAGGCAAGTTAATCTTTTAATTATGAACAGCGTTCTGAATATATTCTGTTAAATACTTGAATACAATTCTAATCTAGCATTCACATATTGCATTGAAAAATTCTATCACTTGCTCTACCTTTAGTAATTACGTGATTACCTAACAACTGCTGTTTATACAATCTGACTGCAATATCTCTGCGTAATGAATTTCTTACGTGGTAAGCCAAGACGAGAGACAAAAAAAGCTGGAAATAGAAAGAAACATTTCCTATAGCACATGCTTTCCACTTCAGCATACGTTCTTGAACGTTGAAATATATTTCCTCGTTGATAGAAAAATAATATATTTCTGCGTCATGCGTTCACGTGAATTTATCAGAATATTCATTATTTAAAATTCTCAATTCTCTCATACATGGTATCGTTATTTTAACATGATGAGACGAATTACCTTTTTCAAGCTTCTTATCGTCGAAATACGGCGAATTCTCCTCTCCGTGCAGCACGAACAATTCCGGTGTGTCCACATCGGCGGTCGGCAGCACAAGAGAGAGCTTTTCGTAGCGATGCTTTGCGCTAGTGCTGATATTTTCAAGGGTGATTTTCGATTGGTTGTCGCTCCATTCTACGCGAGTGCGTTCAGAAACTTTAATACATTCTCGCAAAGGATACCTTTACTGCTGGCGCGATCTCTTCAATTCGGTAATACTATAATTGCAACTTGTCGTGTTTGACGTTCTCGGGTGCTTTTCAAAATCAATGGAACCGCCATATGGGGGTTACAAGGTAAAGGTAGGGCTCCTCCTCTTCGTCCCAATGAGTAGGTGAGGTAGGGCTCCGCATATTCGTTCCAAGAAGAAGGTGAAGAAAGGGTTCTACCTATTCGGTCCAAAGAGGAGGTGAAAGTAGGGCTCCTCTTGTTCGTCTCAAGGAGGTGAAGTAAGGGGTCCATCTATCGTCTCAAGGAGGAGGTTGAGAAAGGGCTGGTCCTATTCGTCCCAAGAGGAGGTTGAGTAGGGCTGCCTATTCGTCTCAAGGACAGGTGAGAAAGGGTTCCTATTCGTCTCAAGAGGAGGTAGAAGGGGCTGGTCTCTATTCGTCTCCAAGGAGGAGGTGAAAGTAGGTCCTTGTCGTCCCAAGGTGAGGAGGGCTCCTATCGTCCCCAGGAAGAGATTGTGTGGCGAGCACAAGCCTCTGGCCAGTCACCGCCAGGGAAGGTCCTGCAGCTCACTTGGAAACGAGGGCCGCTCTCATCGGCTCAATCGGGGAACGTTGTGGAGCGGCTTGTCCGTGGTGGGGTGTAGACTGTGAACAAGCGTTATTACCGCACTGGCACTGTCATTGCCGTTAATACAAAATGCAAGGGGCGTGTCACTTTGCACTGTTAGAGCGGAGCGACTGTGTGTGTGTGTGCTGTGATCGGAAACAAAGCGCTGGATGATTACTGTCGTAAGGGTGCACAGGGAATGCGTAACCAGATACAGGTTTCAGAAATTAAGTAGGGAAAATATTTCATCAAAAGTGGCCTCAATACAACTACGCTCAAACGACATTTTCTCAAAAATTGTTCCAATTTTCTAACGAAAATTTTATAATCTGCTCTATACTCTTATAATATTTTCGGTTCCATTTCTATTAAAATATGGGAAAGAAAATATTGAAGATGGAAAAAAATTATTGGGAAAGTTGCCGACATTGATTCGGTGTCTCAATTGGGTCACTCATGCACCTGATTTCTATGCACAAGGGCATTTCGAACATTCTAGTTGGCCCTAATGCTTAGGGATTATCTAATGGAATCTTTAGTCAAGTTTGAATGAAAATAAGTCATTTTAATGACCAGAATTAGTGATACAGTGTTTTCATAGAGTGTCTTACTACTATTTTTGTGGCATAAAGCGTAAGCCATTGTATGCAGAGGGAATAATTTGAACTGTTATGCTATTCGTCATAAATATACTGCAACAGCCCTAGCCACATTTTTAGGCAACTCTGAGGTTATTTAGGAAAACACTTTAATATCTTAATGTAATAATTTTCTAACCTTTCCTTTATTCTTCGGGTTGTTTGTAGTGAGGCAGCATTTTCGGGATATTTCACTTAGTATATAAAGTTGCCTTTTGTTAAAATATGAGTTATTACCGCTTTTTGTTCATCTGTGAGGTCTTTGAGCTTGTCCACGTCAATATCAAGAAATTTTACTGAAATTTGTTTCCTGAAGGTACTGCGAAAACTTACAGTTGAAAGAAACAGCACGAATGAACTAAATCACAATCAATTTCACCAAATGAACTTCACACATGCAATGACACGTGACTATCAGCTAAATGATCTTGATAATAAACAAACTTTTTCAATGAATACATATTTAGAGTTGTTATTTTTTGCATTATTGGCGGTATTAGAACTTGTTAACAACCACATAGCATTTTTGGCACTTTTGATATAGCATTTTTCGCAGACAACATATGAGTGTTGCATTCCAACTGTTAAATAACTAAGAACTTGACACGAAATATGGAAACAAATAGCACACTGAATATTTTACACATTTCCTTGAAAATGGCCTAGTAATGTGATCAGGGACTGTAGTTTCCGAAAACGCATAGAAAGATGAATGTTTCCCTTGAAGTAGTTTTGCTGAGTCTTTTTTAAGGTCGCTTTTCAACATCTTGATCATACAGTGACCACTGTGATTTTTAAGCTGTAGGGGGAATGGTACGGACAACCCGTAAGGACCACACACAAACATCCATGCCCGAGGCGGGATTCGAACCCGCGACCCTTCGAGCCGTGGCAGCTACGGCCCTTTAGCCTTAATGACGTCGGCTATCCAGGCCGGCGCTGCGTGTCTTTTATATTAGGACGAGTTGCCGAAAGTGGACCATATAACGTTGCCTTGATTGGACCGGTCCGTATCCTGGGTTGGTAAGATTAGCGAGCACTGCCCAAAACAGGAGGGGGAGCCATCCACATTTTTGTGGATGTTAAACTTTTTATTTACTTATGACATTTAACTGTTACACAATTTTCAGTCTATTTTTTAATTTTTGAAACGTATTTTTGGGCGTTTTCTTGAGGGATCAACTCCATCCCGGCAGAATATATTTTGGGTAATTTCGCTTATTTTTCTATTTTTTTAGCTGTTTTCGGTCGATTTTGGATTTTTAACGCATTTTTTGGTATTTATATGGATTTTGCAATACCATAAATGACCAAATACCACCAATTTAAACAAGGCATTTACGGCCACTTGCCTCATACCCGCCAATATCAAACCACCTTCACTTGTCACTCATCTTCTAAGACAAAATTCATATTTCCCCGTCGCTGAATCAAACAAGCAAATTATAAGCCTACTTGAAGATGAAATTCATATTAGAAAGAAACTACAAGGTTGAGCACGAGTTGGCAAACCAAAGTAATACTGTGAAATAGGAGGAACGAACACGTTGTTGTGTCATTAAGAGACATTTATTAAAATCATCGATTGTTAACTGAAACAGAAAGTAATCTCCCTGAAAAATATATTGTGAATGGCTAATTGAAGTAATCTGACAGTGCGTCCCGCCGTAGGAAGTATTAAATCACCAGTATCTCATCCATTTTCCACTTCTTGTTACAACAGTTGAAAACCGCTTGAGGTGATCGATTAATGAAGGTCAATCTACGAAATGTGCCTGGCTGGTGACCGCTTAGCCGGTAGCCGCTAAAAAGAGATAATATTTACACGTCTTTTATCGAAACATTCATCGGTTTCGTGATAAAATGATCGTTAGTTGAGGTGACATCCTAAACGACGAGGCCATTTGAACAGGTTTCATTGTATACATTTGTACAAATCAGAGCCCTTGGATGCTCACTCTTTAATTCAAATTTGGATGTTTAAAATGCCTAGATGACACGGCCGTCTGAAACAGAGTATTTAGTAACTACTACTTATATCCGATATTGATTAGTGTCATTATACATCGGCGATGCCATCATTCTCCACTGTATACCATCAATATCCTCATTTCTGGACTGCTATTTGGAAAAAGAATTCGTGAAGTTTTTTCGAAAATTTTCAAGATAAAGCACAGGTAACAAATGAGAACGAATGTAGCCTTCATATCAAACAAGTTCATTAATTCATTGTGAACTGTTGTTAGCTTTATTCGCATAGTTTACAAGTCAAACTTTTCAAATTTAGTTTCAGGATACTGGCTCTGATCGGAGGAGTTAACTATCAAGTGCGCATAGCAAAGAGCACAGATAGGCTCTGTAAATCCTCTCCCTCAACCAGTCTCCTGCCATATGGCCACATTCTCTGTTGCGTCTCTAAAATATTCTCTCTCTTGCCATTGCAAAAACAACAAATAATCTTAATTAAATCTATGGTGGGCATGTAATTTGTTGCAGATTTTTTACGGCATGCCGGAGTGCATTACAGATTTGAAAATTTTGGTTGGTTGGTTGCTTGGTTGGTTAGTGATTCCGGGCGCCTCAACAACTTACGTCAGTAGTCCCGTCAGTGTAGTGCATGTTTTCCCTCTGGAGGTGGCGATGTTCTTCTTTCGCTGGATGGCGAGATCCAGCGCCGACCTACCTTCGGCTAGCGGGGTATCCCCCTAACCAGGTCTCTAGTGAATGTGTGTGTGTATATGTGTGTAAGGGGAGAGGATAGGACAAGGAAGAGAAAGAAAGAGTGCGCGCGGACCGGGGCCTTCCGGTTGGAGAAACCACGGAAAACTACATCAGAGCAGCCGGCCGCTAGAATTCTCCTCAGACAGCGACTGAATTCGACCCAGCTGAAAAGCTAGTGTCAAAATCCTGCCGCCGTGGGGAGTGGGAACCTAGGGCCTCCCGGTCAGAGGCGCTGCAGTGACATCAGTTCATGCACTGAGCTCCTTCCCAGTCAGAGCTGAAAAGGAATCTCATCTTGGTGGGGGGGTCGGCGGGGGTCATCGTTCTGGGCCCTGGGCGTCGGGGTCCCAGTGCAGCACGCCTGGCACGTCCCTGAATATGATGTGCGTCTGTGCCGTATACAAATCAGGGATTTGGCGCATTTGCGGAAATAAATGTTTTGTGAAGTAAGGCAATGGGGCCCCTTTCAAAATGTTCAGGGGCACGCTCTCCCCCATGTGTGCACGGCTAAGCTGGTCCAACGGCACGAATCTTAAGCATCTTTGCAACAGGCTAATAGATCTTAAGCCAGACGTGTTGGCGAACAGCCAAACCGTGTTGCAGCTGAAAGCAAATGAAGTGTTGCATTCTAATACTTTTCCTCTTTTAACTATAGTATAGGGAAGAAAAGTATAAGAAATTTTATAAATTAAGCAAACTTCCCATTACATTTTTTTATAACACACAATTGCTACTATAGAAATGCGACGGGAAACAAAACTAAACCATTGTGTTCATTGGGATGTTCTGTGTATATTTTACTCTACATTTTCTGTAAAGTTATTTAATTTGTACATTAAACGTTTTTCTTATCTTAATGTATTCATTAAACAGTGATGTAAACAAATTTTAATGCTAAAGTAACTTTGCATTGTTGCTATGGAAAAGAATTGTATCGAGTCATAGTGGTAGTTCAAAGTTACAAAGCACATTTTGGACGGTGTATGCACAAACGTATCAGTTTTAAACAATTTTTGTTGATGAAATTGAGTGTGTTGTATAACCATAACACGTTCTCACATGCAGCGCCTTCAATTTACAAAGCACATTTTGGACGGTGTATGCATCAAAGTGCCAGTTTTAAACAATTTTTGTTGATGAAATTTAGTGCTTGCATAACCATAGCACGTTCTCACATGCAGCACGTTCAAATTACAAAGCACATTTTGGACGGTGTTTTTGGACATCAAATTGTCAGTTTTAAACAATTTTTGTTGATGAAATTTAGTGTGTTGCATAACCATAACACGTTCTCACATGCAGCGCGTTCAAGTTACAAAGCACATTTGGACGGTGTAAATCAAATGTCCAGTTTTAAACAATTTTTGTTGATGAAATTTAGTGCTTTGCATAACCATAGCACGTTCTCACATGCAGCGCGTTCAAAGTTACAAAGCACATTTTGGACGGTGTATGCATCAAAGTGTCAGTTTTAAACAATTTTTGTTGATGAAATTTACTATGTTGCATAACCATAGCGCGTTCTCACATGCAGCGCGTTCAAGTCAAGACATTTGGACGTGTAGCCATCAAAGGATGCAGTTAAACAATTTTGTGATGAATTTGGTGTTTGAGCCAGGAGCGTTCTCCAGCCTCGTTCAGATACGCTAACACTTTTCATCATCTTTGTCCAGATTTTAAAGATTTGTTTGAATTTTGTGCAAACCATAACACGTTCTCACATGCAGCGCGTTCAAAGTTACAAAGCACATTTGGACGGTGTATTTTGGACATCAAATGTCAGTTTTAAACAATTTTTGTTGATGAAATTTAGTGCGTTGCATAACCATAGCACGTTCTCACATGCAGCGCGTTCAAAGTTACAAAGCACATTTTGGACGGTGTATACATCAAAGTGTCAGTTTTAAACAATTTTTGTTGATGAAATTTAGTGCGTTGCATAACCATAGCACGTTCTCACATGCAGCGCGTTCAAAGTTACAAAGCACATTTTGGACGGTGTATCATCAAAGTGTCAGTTTTAAACAATTTTTGTTGATGAAATTTAAGAGGTTGCATAACCATAGCACGTTCTCACATGCAGCGCGACCAAGCGGGTTGGCCTTGTAGGCCACGAAGGATGCGGGTTCAAACCACACGTGGAGGCTGCATGTTTTCGGTTGTGCTTGAGGCCGGGGAGGCGTTCCCAGCCCCTCGTAGATCACGTCTAATCCTTTCATCATCTCTTTGTCTCAGCATTGAGAGTGTGAGATTTCTGTGCAATCAGCGTGAGTGTAATCGAGCAATTGGATTCCTACTCCTAGAACAGTGTTGCAACCATGGATATGTAGTACATAGATTGGTAATGCCTATGCAGGGCGCTGGGGTAGTAGTGAAGCCAAGAAATTAAGTCACAGATAGGTTGAACTTAATATCTCATTTCGGTCGAAGACAGATTGATCTTTTAACTGGGCAAGCCCGTCCTCAATATGAACAAAACATTAAGTGAGAAGTAAGCCATACTTTTACCAAAATCGAGACAAGAACAATTGCAAATATCGATGGGCTTTCTGCCCCAAGCCTCTTCCGATTTCCCGAAATTCCTCCTGCCATGCGTACAGGTTTACGCGAATCCCCCAATCTCCATCACGTGGCCTTGGCCGTAAGAACGCTCTCTGTGCGCCAGTTGCCGAGGGCAAGGCTTCGCGCGTGCCGTGCCGGACTGGGCCGACCCTGGTGGCACCGCTCGCGCGGCCTTCGCGGGGGCGCTGCTTTCGCAGGGACCGGGTTCGAGCTCCGGCTCTCGCCTGGCAACACGCGACCTCGCGCTTCAACTTCCTTTTGCTCCAACAAAATGCTATCCGAGAAATATTTACTTTTTAAATTTTCTTTTTACTTTCTCGTCTACATACATATATACGGGAGTAATACACTTAGTATAGAGAGAGTTATGTAATGCTGAGGAAAATCGATTTCGAAATTTCAAAGGAAATACATGTTTTGGGCTCCCCTGAAAACAGTCAAATTGGTTCCTTTCAATACGTCCGTCCGTCCGTGAACACGGCTAGCGCCTAAACCACACGTCTTTTCCAAATTGAAGAAATTCCTGTCCATCTGGCTCTAGTTGAAACTTTGAAATTTTAAATAAATTATTAAATTTAGGGTTTCCCCCCGACAAATTAAATTTCGCATTTACAGTAATGCTTAATCGACATTTTCTTAAATACGGCTTCAAAATTTTCAATAAAAATTTCTATTTAGGACGAGATTTTACTGTTCTTTAGTATTCTTAAAGTAATATTTCGGTTCTAGTATTAAGAAACCGAAAAGTTGAGAAAATGTTAAAAAAAAGTTTGGGGGGGGAGGCGACGATAGATTGCAGCAGACCAGAGAATGGAGCAAGACCTTAAAGTCAGTCCACACCAAGGAAATTAGAAAAAATTGCTGTGCCATTTTGTAGCATCTCCAGTTACTTTCTCACTACGAAGTAGACAGACAGTTATGTAATGCTGCGAATGTAATGCACCAGGAATTTTCGGCAAAAAAGCTGTCTTTGCCGGGCTCTGATAACGAAAAACTCGATAAATACAGTTGCTACATTTAGAACAAAATCCTCTAGCATATGGTGTAGCCCCCGGGACATTTTCAACATTTTCAAAAAAAGGCTCCATCATTTTTTATTAAATTTTCTTCTTGGATAGTGTGAAAGGCGTGTAAGAGTATGGCACCGGAGTCAAGTTCGTTAAAAACCCTGATTTTTCCAAAATTGCAAAAGTTCAAAATTTTTTCAGTCTTTCTAGAACTAAAGTATTAAAAATAGAGATTTTTTACCTTAGTGAAATCTGTTTCTTAAAGATGGATTTTGAAATAAGATCATGTTAATTTTTCAAAATTTTTATTTTGCGTGAAAATACGGACGAGAAAGTACCTGCTCTTTTAATAGAACTCGTTTTTTCTAGGGAGTTTTCCTGCCGACAGCTAGTTACCTCTTTCCGTCCCGATGGGACACATATTCGATCATAAACTAGACACCAACAAACTTGCGGGCTCCTCTGATCTGGGGTCAGCAGATTGCAAGGCCCTCCGCGACAACACATGCATACAAAGACAAGGGACAAACAACTATGCCCAAGGCGGGACTCGAACCCGTGACCTTTCGGACAGAAGCGTTTAGTCCGTGCACGCTCTTAGCTACCTCAGCCATCCATGTCTGCTAAATAATTTACTTGCAAAAACAACAAAATAAGTTTATAAAGTGTGCGACTATGTACAAGAGGTTAAACGGTTAATTTGAATTAGAAGAGAATAAGTCCTATGTATTTTATAATAAAACAATTTCGGGTTGATTGATCAATTAGTGTTTCCGGGTGCATCAACGGCTAAGGTAATTGGTTTCTTAGGTGTAGTGAATGTTTTATTGTGGATGGTGGCTGCTGAATAGCCAGATCTGGCGAAAAACCTATACGGCTTGCAGAGTTTTCTCCAACCAGGAATCTCCTACCAGCGGAGCATCATCACTGTCTGGACAAGCTCTGATCTCCCGCCATGTTTGGTAGTGTAGTTTGCCTGTACTGTGTGTGTAAGTAAGGATAAGGCAAGAAAGAGGAAGGAAAGATCGCGCGCGGTCAGTTGTGTTTCTTAAGGTATTGCTCCAGCATTCGTCTGGTGTTGATTAGAGAAATCAAGAAAAACTACCGATCAGAGCAGCCGGCCGCTAGAATTCTTCTCCAGACAGCGACTGAATTCGACCTCAAAAATGCTTCCACCACCCTAGAGTGAAACCCTAGGACCTCCCGGTCAGGGGCACTGCAGTGACATCAATATATATTATGTGAACCACTTAGGCCAGTAAAATTTCGGTATCCAATTAACTCGTGGTCTAGGGCAAGTTGTTATCAGACGTTCAGACACACGTTTTGCCGAAAACGGTTTCTCGGTATAAAGAACTACACAACGTGTTAGATAAAATAATTCACTACACTTAGGGGCAAGAAAAATATTTTTTTATATCAAGGACTCACAATACGGCTTTTTCTGGCAAAACGTCGCCCCTCTTCGCTGCCGCATTACATTTTCTCTTTACTGCGTATGTAGTATGCAACAAATGAGAAAAAAAGATCAGTCAATGCTAAAAGAAAAGTTTATATAGGCAAATCATATGCTAATATATGTCTTAACTCCTATAGGAGAGAACATTATCTTAATTCTTTGCTTTCACAAGACAAGTACCAATTGTCAGATTATTATTTTCCGGCACAAATCTGTTTTAGAAAGAAAATATGAAATCTCATGTGGATACCCATATCAGATGAACGGACAAACGATGGACGACAAACCGATGACGGACAGACAGATGGACGGACAGACAGATGGACGGACAGACAGATGGACGGACAGACAGATGGACGGACGGACAGATGAACGGACAGACAGATGAACGGACAGACAGATGACGGACAGACAGATGAACGGACGACAGATGAACGGACAGACAGATGAACGGACAGACAGATGAACGGACAGACAGATGAACGGACAGACAGATGAACGGACAGACAGATGAACGGACAGACAGATGCACGGACAGACAGACGTTTCGCGTCAATTGATTTTTCGGTATCAAGGTTCCACAAAACGTGGTTTCTGACTACTCAACTTCTTCGAGGAAGTAATTTGCGATATGCTTTTACAGGAACAAGATGTAAACACATTTGTGTACCAGGACCCGACACTACAAGTTTTCAAGACAAGATGAAATATCGCAGATTTCCATGCAACATTACAATACTTTCTCTTTACTACGTACGCCGTAGGGCGAGAAAATATAAGTGTGATGACAAAGTAGATGCTAGCGTTAACCACGAACGGACAGGACAGACAAACGGACAGACGGCAGGCAGGCAGATGGGCAGGTAGATGTTTTGCCGCCAGCCAATTTTTCGTTATCAAAGGCCACAAAACAGTTTCTGACTACACAATTGTTTGAGGAAGTAATTTACAATACACTCTTACAGGAACAAGATGTAAACACTTTATTATACCAGGACCCGACAATACAAGTTTTTCTGCCGAATTATCGCAGCTTTGCACGTAACATTACAATATGTTCTCTTTACTACGTACGTTGCAACGCGAGAAAGTATGTGTGATGACAACATAGTAATTCGTGAGAATTTCAATTTTTTGTTTTTGTACTGACATAAGATACGTCACCATTGATTGTACAAGGAGGAAAGGGGAGTTAAAACAAAAAGCTGTGAAACTTGGCACTATAGACGAATTTCTCTTGCTTCATCTTACTCTTCAAGGTTAAATTTCAGGTTTTGCGCCATCACGATTAGGTAGATTTGGGTCGAATAAAATGCAAATGTGAATCTAGACGGCGCATGTAGCAGTAAAAATGTTTTTTTTTATGGAACGTCTTCCTTTATGAGGATTGTAAAATAATCTCTTACAATACACTTGTATTGAATAACATCATGTTATGTAATAAATTAATAAAATACAATTGTAAACTATAAATTCCTTTCGCAATGAAGCATTTCTAGACGGAACAGCCCCCACCCTTAAATTGTCAATGAATATATATATATATATATATATATATATATATATATATATATATATATATATAATTGGAAAAGTGACTTATTCATTTACAAGTGAAAAATTAAGTTTTGCGAAACAGTTTCAAAGACTATTAAGATCTTAGCGTGTACATTATTAAATTGAATCAAAATATTTTTTTGAATTTTTTTTTCGGGGACTTTTACGACAACCCATTGCACCACATTCGCACGTGGCCTTATCCCCTCCTTATATAACGCGCTTCGAAAAGACCGGTTTTGTGCAGTTTGTGAGAAATCATTACCAAACTCTGTACTGGTCAATAGCTCCAAGGATTGTATCAAACAGATTTAAGAAGAAAAATTGAGAATTAAGAATAATATTTAGTGAAGGAATCAGCAGATACATTTTCGACAGCTTTAACACTACACTCACATTACTGCTGTGCATCGACGGTGTCCCTTAAAAGAGATTTCCGAGCGCCTTTCTTAACTCGAAATCACAAATAAGTGTCCTTTAACAGACTTTCTGTATCTGACTTCCATTTTAAAGCATTTTTTTCTTTTAAAATTATGATTTGAAAAAATGCATAATGTTCGTACGGGTCCAACTATTTCTATAACAAATTTCATAATCGATTATTTGGCAAAAGAGAGATTAACAACCGTTTTGCACTTTTTCATTAACTGATTAAAAGGGCAAGGTTTTGTCATTTTCGTTTTTTGTTAGGAACACGTGTATCAAACACGGTTATTTCTTATTACCCGCGCACGTTTTCTAGAGCCTTTATTTTGGTAGATGCGAGAGGAGTTTATTTTGTCGACAGGTCTATTATACCAAAGCTGGAGCTCATTTTTTCATGCAAATTATCTTCTAGTACTACACGGGAGCGAATATTTCCGATATCAGATGTTTGTCAACAAATGCTTGTTATCATTTACTATTCTGAATTCAACCAATATTACTAAAGGTAGGCAAATACCAGGGCACAAGAAATTGTGCGCGTAATAATACGTTTGTAATTCTGTAAGTCTGTAAGGTAAACTTGTAAGTTTGTAAGTTTTAGAATCCTCCTCAAGAAGCAATTATGCGAAGTTTAAGTGCATGTTTGGCATTAGCCAACGCTTGATGAAGAGAAATGCATATCACAGCGAATATCTAGAGCACTTAACGTGGAGCTCCATGGTTTGTAGTATTCTTCAACCTATAAATATAAGCAGTAATCTATTACGTCAAGTTAAACTACTGATACTACAGAATGGCACACACTTTCTCGTAGTAAAGATTTCTAAATACTTTGGTGGGAAATGGCTTTACGGTCTTGCACCATCCTCTTGCCAACTTGCCATATATCATCAGCATTACTATAAATGCGAAATTTGAAGCTTTTTCACAGGAATCTATTCAGGAGTTCTCGAAAAACTTTATTTGAAGTCATTTCAAGTGCATCCACTCACAAATGCAATAATGTATACAAATGGATGGAAATATTTGCAGTGGTTAGTGCAATTAGCACTAACCATTGAAAAAGTTTGAAGAAAAAATGTGTAGCCCTTTTTGAGAAAATCACGTTTGAGAGTTTTTAAATATGCAGAAATTTGTGTTCATTTAAAGAGAAAACTGTTGAGTTTTCGAGAAACGTTATCTGACGTTATTTAAAGCACATATACTTATAAATATATTAATGTGAAAAAATCACCTCTAATATAAATATTACCGATGTGAGAGACATGTTAAATAATTGCATAATTTGTATTTTTTAAGATTAGAGCAATATGGCGTTTATGTCATCGTAAGAATACATTTCGCCTTCCCCAAAAATTTAAAGAAAAAATTAACCTTTTTATATTTTTTACATAACCTACTAAACTTAAAAAAATGTACATAATGAAAGAACTATTTATGGACAAAAATTTCATTTGAAGTAAAAATCATTTCATTCAATTTTACAGTTTTAGGAAGATTCCGACAAAACGTTTGCAATTTTCGAAAATCCAGTTAACCGTAAAAATCGAACATATGCCACCTTCATAAATGCATTTTACTCAATTCTCTCAAACCGGGAGCGGTAGCTCAGTCCATCAACTGATGTTACTGCAGCGCCTCTGACCGGGAGATACTAGGTTCGAGTCCTGACGGCGGCAGGATTTTCGACACTAGCTTCTCAGCTAGGTCGAATTTCGTCGCTGTCTGGAGGAGAATTCTAGCGGCCGGCTGCTCTGATCGGTAGTTTTCCGTGGTTTCTCCGATCAACATCAGGCGAATGCCGGAGCAGTACCCTAACAAACGGGCCACGGACCGCGCGCGATCTGTCCTTCCTCTTCCTTGTCCTATCCTCTCCCTTTACACACACACTTACACTAACATGCACTACACTACCACATATTCCGGGAGACCGGTCGGAAGCTTAGTGCTTGTCCCGGCTGGGGCGGTGCCCCACTGGTGGGAGAATCCTGGTTACCCCACTAACCGGTAGGTCGGCGCCGGATCTCGCCATCCAGCTGGGGAAGATCGCCATCTCCCGCGAAAAAACATGCACTACACTAACGGGACGAATGACCAAAGCAGTTGACGTGCCCGGAAACACGAAAAAATCAATCAATCAATCAATCCATTCTTTCAAGAAATTTAAAGAAATCATTTGGAGCAGTTTTTGAGAAAATTTTGAAAATGTCCAAGATGTGTCCTGTAAAGCACCCCAAAGTTTTAAAGAATGTTTTTCAAAAATTCAAAGCTTCAGCTAGAGCCAGATTGTGAGGGGTTTATTGAATTTGGAAAAAAATCCTACGCTTGGTTAGGCGCTAGTCGTGTTCGCAGACGGACGGACAAACAGAGAGAAGACGGACAGACGGACAGACGGACAGACGGACACACACACAGACGGACAGACGGTCACACGGCACACGGACAGACGGACAGACGGACAGACGGTCACACGGACAGACGGCACACGGACACACGGCACACGGACAGACGGCAACGGACAACGGACAAGGACACACGGACAGATGGACGGATGGGCGAACATTTTGCTTTCAATTAGTTTTTCGGCATCAAGAACCCACAAAGCAGGGATTCTGGCGTATTAGAGAATTTTTTTCTTAATTTAGCAACTGGTTTTATTCAGTTTTTCGTTACAAGGGCCTAGCAATGATTTTTTCTGCCGAAAATCCCCCACTTTTCCACGCAGCATTACATAATTTCATCTATACTAAGTAAATTGCTCTGTATATACGTACGAGTAAGTACGTATTACAAGTTAACCAAAAATAGAAATAAAAGGGGGAATGTTTGGACGAAAAGGGGAAATACATGGGTGGGTACCATTTTCGTGACACTTCTGAAATCCTAACATTCAAAGTTTGAGGATTTGCTCTCCCCCTGCATTGCTTACGTATGTGCTCTTGTTACATAAATGCAATTGCCTATGCAAGCGAGTCGAATTTGTAAGTGCCACAAAATGTTAGAACCTCCAGAGTGATTGTTTCTAAGTTTGACACCAATGTTTTACGGGCCAAAAATGAAAAATAGCGTAGCTGCGATTCAAAAATGTTACCCCTAATTGCTTTTTTGCGGCAAAAATGTAAGGATAATCGCAGCGGACGGATGTGGAGCGAAAGAGTAGACAGAGTGGAAGGTATGGGCGTGCGAGAAAGAGGAAAAAGCAGGAGATGCGTGATGACTGGGAGGAGCAGGTAGAGTGGAAGGGGCTGGACGAGGGGATTGGGTTGTAAGCAGGACAGCCATTGTATGCCGGATATAGAGTGCGGGGCAGGCGGACGAAACGTGATGAGCGGGAGGAGCAGGTAGAGTGGAAGGGGCTGGACGAGCGGGATTGGAGTTGTAAGCAGGACAGCCATTGTATGCCGGATATAGAGTGCGGGGCAGGCGGACGAAACGTGATGAGCGAGAGGAGCAGGTAGAGTGGAAGGGGCTGGACGAGCGGGATTGGAGTTGTAAGCAGGACAGCCATTGTATGCCGGGTATAGAGTGCGGGGCAGGCGGACGAAACGTGATGAGCGGGAGGAGCAGGTAGAGTGGAAGGGCTGGACGAGCGGGATTGGAGTTGTAAGCAGGACAGCCATTGTATGCCGGGTATAGAGTGCGGGCAGGCGGACGAAACGTGATGAGCGGAGGAGCAGGTAGAGTGGAAGGGGCTGGACGAGCGGGATTGGAGTTGTAAGCAGGACAGCCATTGTATGCCGGGTATAGAGTGCGGGGCAGGCGGACGAAACGTGATGAGCGGAGGAGCAGGTAGAGTGGAAGGGGCTGGACGAGCGGGATTGGAGTTGTAAGCAGGACAGCCATTGTGCCGGGGGTAGAGTGGAAGGGGCTGGACGAGCGGGATTGGAGTTGTAAGCAGGACAGCCATTGTATGCCGGGTATAGAGTGCGGGGCAGGCGGACGAAACGTGATGAGCGGAGGAGCAGTAGAGTGGAAGGGGCTGGACGAGCGAGATGGAAGTGGTGGGTGTGGCAGGCTGGTTAGTGCGTGCGAGGGAGTCGGGCAAAATCATTCAGAGCGGGCCAGGCTGCTTAATAGACTATTAGGAGTAATAAATATCCGGGCAACAGCTAGGGAAATCAGCTAGTTGTGAATATTTCAGTGACAAAGAGCAATTAATATTTACGTATATTTACCATGGAACATATTGGTCAAAATTTACAAAGAATCTACTTAACTAATTATCTCATAAATGCTTTTTAAATATTAAAAAGCTTATTCGTGTCTAGTTGTGTGTATAATATATGTAGTATCCGTTCCTTTCGTTGGTGTAACATTTCGGAACTTACACTTTTTAAAATAATAAGTTGGAGAGGAGATTTTCTTCTTTCCAATTTATCGAGTAAACTTTACGAAGCCTTCGAAATACATAATGCTTATTTTGATGTAATCAGATATAATATTATTTTATAGTTTACTAGTTATTTGCTGTGTGCTTGCGGACCTCAAACAAATCACCTGTATTGTGACTACCCTTGCGGGCCTATCTGATTTGTTATGCCCTCCGGCGTATGAATACTTTAAGGCCTGCTCTAATACCAACACAACATATTTATGAATTCGATTTATTAAATTTTATACACATGCAAATACTATAAGTAAAAGTTGTGATGCACAAATAATAAACTAACTTGTTATAAACTTTATTTTTCTGAATTGATATGAAAATTGCACATTTGGATTGGTCTCGTGTATTTGTAATTACCACCAGTCACCGATATTTCACTGTTACCTCTCTCCTTATTTTAGGGAGACTTTTGCTTCTTGAGTAGCGGCACTACTACGTAGTAATAGTAAGACATACAAGGCTAACATCTCCGAAATGTTATTTTTTGATGTTACGAAATATTCTAAATAACTTTTAACAATAACGGCAAATAACCTATAAGTACCTTTTCACCTGCGCAATTCAAAATTATTTTCCACGGAATTCTCAAATACACAAAAATAGTTTTCATATATTTATCGAGATTTTACTGGAAACAACTGTCCCTTACTAGCTTTTGCGAGAATTTCCGCAGGAACTTCACAATATTCATTTTGTACGGACAAATAATTCCAACAACGATTATGTAATAGTAATTAGATACACTGTTTTGTTTATCTGACACATATTGTCACATGACTATTAAAAGGAGTCTTTTCACTTTAGACGCGAGCGAAATTATAAAATTTTTCGAATTCTCGTTTAATTCAGCAACAAACTATAAACCATAAAGTTTCGTTGTACCACGGCGTTATAGATTTTTTGTCCATCAAGCGACTTTCAACTGCTCGGCCAAGAGGCTTTCGGGTTTGGAAGTTGCTGAGGGCAAAAATATTTACTTAACGCCCTGGATACATAAATAACTATTATGTTTCATAGTTCGCAGTTTTCAAGCTCCTTTTGATATTCCGATATAGCTAGGTTTGGTTCCCACAATTAATTTTATAAACACCATTATGTTTTATCTCCTGGGGGTATTTATTTTTAATTGTTTAAGTCAAAAACAGTTACAACTGTGTGACCTGCTCTGGGGAGAAGTGTATTTTGTGCAGGTTTTCTTAAATTCTGGGATCCCTACCCAATCCTATATACAAGTTGAATTCTGAATGGAGATGAAACTAACCTTACCTGATGAAAGAGCTATTAGTATATATAGCATTCTGAACACAAACTTAACACTGAAATCATATAAGTTTCCTCATAGTAGGTGAAATCCTGTAATCAAAAAGTAGCGAAATATTGTCATTTGTTTCAAAGAGGGACCTCCCAGCATCATTACTTTGTACATTTAATTTACGTTTTTGAATTTTTTGCCTATATTTCAGTAGATGATTGATTTGGAAGATTACTTTTTAACATAATATAATTTAATTTGTACGTTTCTTTCATGGAATTGCTCATCAGCTAATACCAATCTTGCAAATGCGTTGAACTAGACGTCACGAATGACTGTTACAAAAATTAAAATACGCGTTTATTTTACTTCGCTGGAATTCTCATCAAGAATTTTTCTTGAAAGTGTTTGCTCGAATAGAAGAAAGCGATTGTATAAGTATGATATAGATTCAAATTTTATTCAGACTTCTGACCTTTAAAAAAATTGAAAAACCTTTTTATATTCAAAACAATAAAAGTTTTTGTTTACAAAGACAAAGACGAGCTTTCTACTCAACCAAATTCGTGATTTTTGCTTTAAATGAAAGGAAGTGGACCCCAAATGTCTTATCGATTACTCTTAACAGTCGGTTTCAGAGAAAAAACATTAAATTTTAATTTGAATCGTAAAACATATAGGGTGATTCCTAACTGCCGACATTTGTCCAGAGCGTCGTTTGTTTGTGTCAAGGACTTCAAGAACGCCTTGGTCTTCCGCGAGAAGAGTTTGTGTGAACACAGCAAATAAAAAACAGTGAACATTTTGAGTGAGGGATTGAGTGTTCTCAAATACAAGATTAGTGATGTCGCAACACAATGTCCGGAAATGTATAACTATTGCTCTCCCACAAAAGATTCAATGATTATAATTATATGTGGTGCATTATATTATTAAGTCAAGGTGAAGAGGATTTCTTAGCCATAGTGTCCTGCAACATCACTGTACAGAGCTAAGTAAATATGAAACATTTCAATTACATTTTCAAACATGCTCAACTCCGCAAATGAATACTGATTGTATTGATCCAGAATTTGTAAATCTACGTCATTTGAGTTTGTTCGAGTCTTAAAATTACAGACGACATGCAACAATTTGTTTCTGTCGTTCACGTTTTGACGGTTTCTTATTTTCCATACATATGAACTTTTCTAATTTTTCTACACCCACATCCCCCAATATGGAATTTTAACATGCATCCTTGGCACGCGACGTTTTATGTTCCAACTTCCAAATCATTTTTCAACCTTATTGACTTTCGCAGAGTGGATGTTTTCTGCTAACGTCATTCAATTTTAGAACTTAAATTTTAAAAAATCTGAGTAATTGTTGATTAAAAAGAGGAGGAAGAGATTCAGTATGCATTCCCACTAGTTTATTAATTTATTTTATCTCAAACCAGTAAGACGTATGTAAAATGGAGAAAGACAAAACAGCATGTTTTTCTCCAGAAGGAAACAAAAAAAATCTCTATGATTAAGGAAATGTAAACGAAAAACCGGATTGCGACTCATCTAAAATCAATTACAACAAGGCTGAGAATTTTTAAATTTGTCGCCATACTAAGTACGTAATAAAGAGTAAGTTTTGAAATTCTGCAGATAAAACAGGTGATTTTTCAACAAAAAACCTCTCATTATCGGGTCCTTATAACGAAAAAGATAAAAATATTGTTGCTGTATACTGTGACATACCAATATGTGGGATATTGTATTGCGTCACATTTATTGTAAACAGGGTGAATGGTAAGGATGGACATATGTAAATATGGCGGCCTAGCAACGGTGGACGAGTTGTCGTCAAGGTCAACAAACTGCATTGCTTTGAACCACGGGGCGCGGCTAGTTGATAAAGTAAACTGTTTGGGGATTGGCCGAGAAAGCAATGACAGTCTGGGGCGCGACTAGTTGAATTTGTAAGTAATTTAGGGATTGGCTAGGCATGGAATGACAATGTATTTCGACGGAAATAGGTCGAATTTTTTCTGACAAGAAAGAGTAGAAAGTATGGACCGAGTTTTGAAGGGCTGAAAGAGGGGAATATGGAGGCATTCCGACTTAAGCCGTGGTGCTGTGCGAATCGTGTGTATATAATTATGTTGGGGTTTGGGTTGTGAACTTATTTGGATATGTTGTGAATATGTGAAATTGGAACTTGGAAATATTTCGAGTGCAGCAGCTAGAATTGTGAACTTAGGTGAATTTGTCGGCAACAGGACTGGGCGTATTTCAAGCAGATAATAGTTTCCTGAACTTTAATATTTTGAGTATACTCGTAGAAAGAACTGGGAACTTTTAAAAGGAAAATTAATTAAGTCTTATCAACTTATGAGGCGGTGAGGATCAGGGACTTGAGTACACTTGTGCCAGAACAGAAGAAAAGAAGATGGTATTTAGACCTGGAGCCATCGACACCGGGAAAGATTGAAAATGGTTCTACGCGGCGACATCGGTCAAGAGCGCGCGAAGACGGATACTGCAATGTAAGGTTTGAGACTGGTCATGACCGAAAGTACGTTCCGTATTGTTACCAATGAACATTGAATAAACTTACAAGTTTCTGTGAATAGAAAAGATGATTTTCATTTAGCCAATTCCAGCAAATGAGTAGCTAGAAATGTATATTTGCTTTTCAGATTCCTCGGCCACTCTGTACAGATGGCAGATCGAATAATCGGCTATTAGTAGGCAATAGCGATTAGTTCTTATAAGACCCATCGACCCAGTTAGCCGGATATTAATTTATTGGAAATAACAGTTGAAGATTAATTTTAATAATTGAATTAACGTGATCTTTTCCTGGCGCCCATATTCTTGTATAAATCTAGAACGGGGTACGTTGAATTAATATTTAATTATATTATAAGGGCAGAGAAGATATTTAATTTAAAAATTAAAATTAGACAGTTTGTTTCAATACGTAGCAAATAACTTCATCTAGCACTTGTGTACGCAGAATCCACGTTTTGTGGGCCTCTTAGTGTTTTACTCATGTTTAAAAAGTGCATCAGCTCATTTAAAGTTCTAAAATGGAATGAAACCATGCAGAACACATCCAAGCGACAAGAATAAATATAGTTGAAAAATGGTTTGGAAGATGTAACGAATCTTAAAATTTCGAGGAGCAATGATGAACTCCGAAAATTAGATAAGTGTATGTTACACTTTTAAAGTAATTTTCAGGAATTGCTAATTTCCTTAATAAGTGCGTAGACACTTTAAACAATTTTCGAATTATGCATATTAAAAATTATATTTCTTCATCATAGTGCCTTTCAGAGGTGTTACTTTTAAATGCATTTAAATGCATCTATTACTGAAATTATGTTTACTTAAGAGAAGGCCCTTCCTATTGGTGCATTTGTGTCAAGTAAGGAAATGATGAAATGAATGATTGATGAAATATAAAGGTACCTGACATTATTGTTCTAAGATTTCTGTCCACTATTTATCTACAAGTACAAGGTCAATTACGCTGATTTGTTTTCTTCTAGTGTAACCTACATTGTTTAACTCCTTCATCATCAAATAGTTCAGAGTCTTTATCCATGTTACAGAGCCTTTTCCTAGCTGTGAGATCAGCACCCTTTTCAATCTCAGACCATGCAGAAACAAGTTTCAATGACTATCACTGAAAAATCTGTGAGTCCTTGGTTACGAATCCACACATCTAAATATTAGTGGAAAGTGAGACATTTTATTGATTGATTGATTGATTTTTTCGTGTTTCCGGGCGAGTCAACTGCTTTGGTAATTAGTCCCGTAAGTGTAGTGCGTGTTTTCCTCGGGAGATGGCGGTGATCTTCCCCCGCCGGATTGCGAGGAACGGTAGGTCGGCGCTGAAAAGTTAGTGTCGAAAATCCTACCGCCGACAGCACTCGAACCTAGGACCTCCCGGTCAGAGGCGCTGGAGTGACATCAGTTGATGCACTGAGCTACCGCTCCCGGTTAAGTCCCATTTTAACTTACAGCGTACTCAGGAGAACATTTGGACAACCTGCCTCACCTACAAATTTCGTGAGGACGGAAAAGGAGGACGCCTGGTCAGTGTAATTATTCGTCGATAGTTTGGTTAACCTTTCAAATGAGAACTTTAAATCACTCCATGAAGTTTTAACATTCATTCATTACTTCACTAGTGGTCGTACAAATGGAACTGTACCGTGTAATTCCACGTATTGAATGACTCACAAATATGAAAGCGTAAGGAACTATAGCAAGGTCGCATTACTGGAACAAGGCGACATGATTGGCGTTTTGTAAGAAATTGAACGGTTGCAATATTGAGACGTGATATTTCATGAGTAAGCAGGAGAAAGACACGGGTTTTTAAAAGTTTAAAAATCCCTCTTTGATCTAATCAAGAATAAGACATGCCTACGTAAAATAATATATTTTTACTACGCGGTGATTTGGACAATCAATAGTCGTAACTTTCCATGTTAGGACCTAATGAAATAGTTCAGTGATAATTGTTGACGCTGCAGTGTCTCAGACCGGCGACTTCGTGTCCTGACCGTGAATTTTCGACACTTGCTAAATAACTCGATCGAATTCAGACGCTGTCTGGAGGAGAATTCTAGCGGCCGGCTGCTTTAATCGGGAGTTTTCCGTGGTTTCTCCGATCAACACCATGCGAATGCCGGAGCAGTACCCTACCTAACGAGCCACAGACCGTGCGTGATCTTTCCTTCCCCTTCCTTGTCCTATCCTCGCCCCTTACTTAGACTTACACGCACTACATTCCTTTCATGTCGGGAACTTACATCATACGCTAGATGGGGTGTGCCCAGCTAGCGGGGTGGAGGTATCAGGAGGGGGTTGCTCTCCGCAAGTCGACGAGCAGGTCGGCGCAGAATATCACCATTCAGCTAGGGAGGAACATCGCCACCTCCCTCAATAATTACATTACATACATTTATTTGAACTGCAATTGGGTATGATCAGGTGGCAGTTAAATAACAAAATAAAATAATAATAATAAAAATAATAATAATAATAATAATAAAATAATAATAATAATGGAGTACAGTACAACTGTTTTGTTACTATTTTGCTTTGAATTACACTAAGCAGCACTTCACAGCACTTACTCATTTAATGTCTATTACTCTCATATTGTTCTAACTTATTTCTAAAACTTCGGACACTTAGAGGAAAAGCTTTGAAAATTGCTGCGGGTAAACTGTTCCAATCTTTAATTGTTCTGTTACAAAAGGAAAATTTCCCAAGATCTGAATTTTGTTTCCTTGTTCGAATTTTGTGAGTGTGACACTTTAACTACACTAATGGGATCAACGACCGCATCAGTTGGCGTGCCAGGAATCATCAATCAATCAATCAAATTAATTCTAGGCGAATCCCAGAACATTTCCCTACCAAAGAGACACTTTCCTTCCTCATCCTTGGGCCAACCTCCACCCTTTCACACACTTACGTGCAGTACACAAGAACACGTATCACAAGTCGTTTGGATCTTAGTGCTTCTCTCGGTGTGGGCGGTGTCCCTCTGAGGAGGTGACTCGGAGGAAGAAGCTCCCCCCCCCCACACACACACACAAGCTGACTTGTAGGCCGGCGTCGGTTTTCACGTTCTAGCTGCAGAGGAACACCCCCACCATCTCGTATATAACGCGCACTTGCTTACGAGACTAATGGCCTTACTTCATTTTACAGTAATACGAGACACATACACGCTTCATACGAGACTAGATCAAAGGAGTTGTCGCGTCCGGAAACACACAATTTAAATGTTATGGAAATCGATAGTAACAAAACCATGGTCCCCGGGTTCGATTCCCGGTCGAGGCAAAAAGAGACTTGTAGCTTTCCTTTAAAATCGTCCCAGTTTCTGTAGCTGTATGACGAAGAAAGCTCAAGCAGGCGGATCTTGCTAGTTACGGTGAAGAGAATACGTCATGTTTCCTCATGTCACTCTTACCTCCAAGGATGGGAATTTAACCAGACCCAGGCATGAGGGACACCGATAGCTGGCCGGCGATGTCGGATTATCGACTCAATAACGCCAAATACATACACATGTATATAAAGAAACTTAAATAAGGGCTATTCACTTATCTGGATTTTGAACACTAGCTTCTTATTTAGGTCGAATTCATCAACTGTCTGTGAGAGAATATCTAGCAGTCAGTTGCTTTGATCGGCGGTTTTCCACAGTTACTCCGATGAACAACAGGCAAACGCGCCAGCAGTTCTCTAACAAACGAGCCACGCGCGTCCTTTCGTTTCCCATTCCTGCCTTTTCCTTTACTCAGCTACATACACCACACTATCTGTCACACATGTCGGCACCGGAAGCGGTAGCTCAGTGCATCAACTGATGTCACTGCAGCGCCTCTGACCGGGAGGTACTAGGTTCCCACTCCCCACGCGGCGGCAGGATTTTCGACACTAGCTTTTCAGCTAGGTCGAATTCAGTCGCTCTCTGGAGGAGAATTCTAGCAGCTGCTTTGATTGGTAGTTTTCCGTGGTTTCTCCGATCAACACCAGTGCGAATGCCGGAACCGTACCTTACCAAACGGGCCACGGACCGCGCGCGATCTGTCCTTCCTCTTCCTTGTCCTATCCTCTCCCCTTACACACACGTACACTAACATGCACCACACTACCCATTATTCCGGGAGACCAGTCGGGAGCTTAGAGCCTGTCCCGGCTGGGGCGCCGCCCCGCTGGTGGAGAGTCCTGTTAGGAAACCCACAAGCCGACGGTAGGTCGGCGCCGGATCTCGCCATCCAGCGGGGGACGATCACCGCCATCTCCCGAGAAAAAGCATGCACTACACTAACGGGAATAATGACCAGAGCAGTTGACGCGCCCGGAAACACGAAAAAAATCAATGAATCAATCACATGTCGGGATACCAGTCGGGAGCTTAGAGCTTATTCCGGCTGGAGCGGTAGCCCGCTAGAAGAGAGACCTGGATGGGCAAATGTCACAAGTTGTGTCTAGGACGACACCGGAATGTCAATTTCCTCTCTCAACTTCTGACGCTTTTAGGAGATGTCAAGTCTGGCAAACTTAAGTTGGCACTTGAGGTTTCTTGGTGATGACCGATGTTATCAAGTACTTTATGGACAATACACGATTCTTTGTAAATTCCTTTTACTAATAATGAGTGACAATCTCTCAGCGATCTTGATGGCGTGACCTCGATAATCGGCGACAAATTCAAACGTCAATACATATTGAAAACCTTTTGGAGTTCGATGGTTTCTAATAAACTTATTCCAGACTTTTATTTAATTTAATTTAGTATTAAATTTTATATTTTTGGGGACAAAGTAAATGCACAATAGTACAAGCAATATAAAAAGTGATTTAATTATTTAATATCTGTCTTTAATTGGAAAACGATAAGCATTTATATAATGAAGCACTTTCAGCACGAATTATGAAAGGACTTCCAGACTTTGTGACTTACAACTTCTCTTCACGAGGATATCGAAATCGATTCTTCTAAATTTTATAATTTGTGCAATCAAGCACCTATCCAGCCATATAAAAAATTACTAACGACCAAACGAAAATATTTTAATCTCTCTGCGAAACGTAAGTAAACGTAATCGTAAATAAAGTAAAAAATCTTTCAAACGTATTCACTTCATACTTGATATGACAAAGGTTACAACAGATCGGCCACTCGGGGTGTCAGCGTCTAATGTCTCCCTAACGCAGTCAGCGGCGAATCGTGAACATTATTTCAAGTACACCGCACTTCACGGAAGCTACCTCTACCGTTGTCTTTTGTTTTGAGCTTTTCTGAAATCCCAATACTACGAAATTCCGTCCTTAATATTTGTTCTATAAGAAAATTATACAAACCACTAACTTCTGGATCATTAACACACTCCATTTGCACACAAACTTGAGACAAGCGTAATTTACGAACGTCCCGAGAAGGACTGTCCACCGCAATATTTTGCGGTGCCTACGCCTAGGAGACGCGCATCCTCCCTCTCCCGCCCTTGAAACATGAGGAGCCCTAGGTTATCGCGGCTGGTATGCGGTGCCTTTGACAGCGCTAGCGAATTCTCTGGACAACATTAAGAACTGTTTGAAACTTCTCACTCTAACGCACTTCATAGCGCTTACGGATGCGGAAGACTGGGTGGCTCTCTAGGAAAACAGTTTTTTCGTGTCTGTTTTAAAGATAACAAAATCTCTTTTTAGAGGATTACCAAACTTATGAAATATTTCTTTTACACTTCGAATTACCAGGTATGCTGCCGGTATACGCGGTGTATTGGAGAATTCGCTACTGCGCAGAGGGTCATAGAGTTTGATGTAATCAAATGACGCCATCTCCCGTGTCGTGTCCCAGTTCTGTTCTGAGAGCCCAGCGTCACGTCTTGACTTTAACTTTAATCGATCAGCGGCTGATCAGATATCATTCACTCGAGGTAGACACTGAATACCGATCCTCTGTTTCTTAGAAATTCTTAAAAAATGAAAACTTTGAAGTTAAAATTAATTAAATCTATAATTTCAATCAAGAGAAAATAAACTGTGTCTATCGGCAAGGAGTCCATGTGTTTTACGGATTTTATGTTTTTTTTCAAAATAATAATTGCTTATTTTACCTACCAAAAACCTTCCTTGATATGTGGTCAACCTTCTTAACACTTAAGAACGGCTGCAACACAAGCTTTTGTAATTATTTGTGAAATTATTCTCGCAGATATATCAGCTTGTACCCCGTTTATCGAATAACAGTCAACAATATACTGTCCATAGTAACTCTTTCTCCAACAAACTCGTCACTATACTGTTCTATAACAGGCATTTCCTTTTCATGGGTCGGCATTACGTAACGACTGACAATTGAAATATTTGCAACAACAAAAACAATGAACAATACAATTCCAAAATGGAGCTACAGACCTAATTTTTTGGTACGGAATTTTAGTTCTATTAAAGTAACCAAAGTAATCACCTACTCCTTTCTGTAATAATTATCATTGACGTAATTTAATGTTTATAATATTTTTTGTATCCCTAATCACATTGTAATGTAACCTAAATATAAAATAACTTAATTTTCTAATGTAAAATGTAAAATATTGTATTTGTGTGGTCACTAATGACCTAGCTGTTGAGCGACTTGAAATAAATTGAAATAAAAAGAAACAACTGAATATCTTAAAAGAGGAGGGGTTTTCTGTTGCGGTGTTATTTGATTTATTGCAGGAGCAGCGAGTGTGATGGTATTGTGTAGAAGTAAGGGAGAGTTGGCAAGTAGTTGTGTGGAGATTATGACGACAGGATTTCCCATAGCAAAGCTTCTGCAGGAGATTGCTAATGCTCTTTGTCAGATTCGTCAACGCTTCCATAATGACAAAGCCGCACAAGCCGTAAAGTATAAGTAGCAGTTGTAAAATGTACGGACGAGACTACGTGCTCCGTGTTTTCTACGTGGTCAGTTACCAACAACTCCTTACTGAGTAATCCTTCTTTCGCGTGTTTTTTTTCTCGTTCTCATTGTCTGTCACATAAAATAGTAAAGTTGTAAAGAAATGAAGCACGTGAAGTGTGCACCGAACATTTTAGGGTTAGAATTTTGTGACACGAGAGGATTTAAAAGAATCAGCAAGGAAAATTTTAATTAAGGAAAAATTAAAAAAGGAAATGGATTTTGTCGTATTAATGTGAACAATATTTTAACAAAATATTTAAATTCAAAATGTTGAATAAATTGGAATGTACTTCAGTCACGCTGATGTCATAACAATAAAGAAAAATAGATGAAAATGTATTAGAAAATTAATAAAAATTATTACCTTTATTTTTGAGAAATGAAAAATGTGTTTTGTACATAAATTAATTGTAATAAAAATAACTTAAAATAACTTAATTTTTTCTGATACTGAAATAAAATATATGGAAATATCTTTAGTTACCAACCTAGAAACTTACCACACCAGCGGTTTTGCTCCCGAAACGCGGCTATTCCTGAAACATCGTTGAAATCGCAAATCTCTGAACCCTCATTCATAAAAGAATTTAAACATAAACGTAACTTAAAATGCAACAATGTGGTGCAATGTTATTCAGTGGTACCATTCAATCGGTGATCGTGAACATGGACATGAAACCTCGTGTAAGTTCGCAAGTTGTAAGCTTTCACGTTCACGTGCTCTGATAGGAACACATTCTACACACAGACATCTGCGGAACACATCGTTTTCCGCAGCAACATCAAAAGACCTTATAGTGTTTTCGTAGGCAGCAACTAACGCAGTTTGAAAATCACAAATTACCATTCTCCCTCATTTCTCATGAAACCCCTTCCCTAAACATTCATGGAGCCCATGACAAACGAAATAATTCTCACCTTCAAGGTCGCTCCATTTCGCTTAATGTGGTCGTATGTAGCCTAGAGTATACGTGCTGCGTACATGGGCCAAGTATTTAGTGTATCGGTATACATAAGTTGCTCGTTCAGTTACCGTCGACGACGATCATGGGGGCCCATGATATGTTGGAAGTACAGTTGACTCCGGTTATAGTGAACTTCTGGGGACTAACATGTTCAGTTCACTATATCAGAGGTTCACTACAACCGATGATGTCAAAAATAAATAGAATTTTTCCACCATGATTGATTTTGTTAATATAAAGGTACAGCAAAATACCTTAACAGCAAGAACTGAAAGATTCAATATATTTAAACCTTAGACCTAAAAAATCAATTATATTCACATAAGTGCTGCGTACATTTTCATTTTAGATTCTTCTCCAGAGTTTTTGCTCTCTCCGCACTTGATTCTGCATGCTCCTTTGTCTCGCAGTATGGTAACGCAGTCTTGACACCTTTCGATGCCTCTTGCACTGTTGGGGCACCGTTCTACTTTCCGAAAGCTCTTCTACACGCCTAATTATAAGATCCAATTAATTTCCAGGAGGATTTCCTAAGTTCACGATAGCCGAGATTCAGGTTCACTATAACCGAATCTTCTTATGCGTATTTGTAACGTCAGTGAAACGGACCAGTGACTTAAGTTCACTTTATCCGAGTTCACTATAATCGGAGTCTACTGCACATGATTTAAGTCCGCCCGTTTTCCTATTTGATTGACTTGCGACTTTGTTGATTGATTGATTTGTTCGTGTTTCCGGGCGCGTCAACTGCTTTGGTCATTAGTCCCGTTAAGTGTGGTGCATGTTTCTTCCCAGGAGATGGCGAGATCCGGCGCCGACCTACCATCGACTAGCGGGGTTTTCCCCTCATCAGGACTCTCCCACCACCAGGGCACCGCTCCAGCCGGGACAAGCTCTAAGCTCCCAACCGGTCTCCCGGAAAATGTGGTGGTGTAGTGAATGTTAGTGAAGTGTGTGTTTAGGAGAGGGTAGAATAAGGAGAGGAGGAAAGATCGCGCGGTCTGGCCATTTGGTAGGGACTGCTCGGCATCGCCTGGTGATCGAGAACACGAAAACTACCGATCAGAGGAACCGGCCGCTAATTCTCCTCAGACGTCTGAATTCGACCTGCTGAGAAGCTGTGTCGAATATCCTCCGCCGTGAGGACTCGAACCTAGGACCTCCCGGTCAGAGCGCTCAGTTGATGCCTGAGCTACCGCTCCCGGTCTTACGACTTCGTGTTTCCGGGCGCGTCAACTGCTGTGTTCATTAGAGCGAAATGTTCTAACCGGGAGGTGGCGGTTATTCCTCCGCCATGGATGGTGAGATTCGGCGACGATCGAGACGGTACTGGCGGAGGATTTCTCCTCAGATATCCCCAGGTAGGACCGTCTCACCTGGGGCAAGGTCAAGCTCCCATCTGGGCTCTCAACATGACGTATTGCAGTGCATGTGAGCGTAAGTGGGTGTAAGTGGGGATGGAAATGACAGGAAAGGAAAGAAGATCGCGCGCAGCCATGGCCGTTTGTTAGAGTATTGCTCCGGCATTCTCCTGGTGTTGATCGAATAAATCACGGAAAACTATCGATCAGAGCAGACAGATGCTAGAATTCTTCTCTAGACAGCGACAGAATTCGACCTAGCTGAAAAGTTAGTGTCGAAAATTCTGCCTCCGTCGGGTCTCGAACTCTAGGACCTCCTAGTCAGAATCGGAGCAGACTTTGACATTGTTGGCTCTGGGCTTAATACACCGGTTATCTGCATTAATGTTTTCATTGTGACGGTCTCTTAATTCACTGGTTCAGCCGCTGTCTGGAGGAGAATAGTAGCGGCCGGCTGCTCTGATCGGTAGTTTTCCTGGATTTCTCCGCTCAGCACCAAGCGAAATTCTGGGCAGTACCCTCACAAAAGGCCCACGGACCGCGCGCGATATTTCCTTCCCCTTCCTTGTCCTACTCTTACCACCTTACATACACACAATTACACTTACATGCACTACATAACATTTGTCGGGAAATCAGTCTGGTGCGTAGAGCATGTTGCGGCTGAGGCGGTGTTCCGCTGGTGGGAGAAATGTGGTAGCTGGTGGGAAAACCCGGGTAGGCGATTCTCGCTGTGCGAGTAGTTACCGTGGTTTCGCCGCTCAACACCAGGCGAATGCCGGAGTAGCACCCTCACAAACGAGCCGCGGACCGCGCAAGATCTTTCCTTCCTCTTCCTTGTCCTATCCTCTCCCCTTACTCACACAATCTCATGGCGGCTTTACATTAGAAATAGGTTTACGCAATATCTTCCATCAATTTGTTGGTCTTTATTGCGGTCATCTTTACACTAGCAAGAACATGACGGAGCAATATTTGCCAGAAAGTTGGGAGGAGGATCTTTCTCACAAAATATTGCCGACTGTTCACATTAGAACGTTTTGTTGCCATGCTTGGTGACGTCATGAGGAAAATGGTTCGTGAACGTCACTTCGACGTTAACAGATGGCTTCATGGCTAGTAGAAGGGAGAAGATGCGAATTGTGGTCGCAGTTATTGTGCTCAATGAGGAAATAGAGAAAGGTCAAAGTTTTGTGACGACACGTGAATGCTTTTTAAGACGAAAGAAAAGGGGCTTGTGCAAATTCTGTTGAGGAGCCTCAATATTTTTTCGTGGACTTGGATTCACGTGGGAGCAAAATAATTTTCTTTTTATAAAAAGTGCAATTATTAATTCGGTAATTTTTTAAAAATATTCATTACCTACTGTTGATGTATTATAGATTAATCTTAAAATGGATTTAGATTAGATATTTTGATCATTTTTAACGTAACAAAATTAATAATTAGGGAGTATCTACGCTAAACCAAAATTTGAACCATTCGATAATCAACCATAGAGGGTTTGTAATATTTGTTACTTCTTTTATTTTATTAAACCTTTTTCATACACCAATTTTACAAAAATAACGCATATAACTGTTCAAAATAATACGTTTATCTTCTACTTTAACCGTACTTACTGCGCATGTGATCGTGGGCATCATTGGCTTCTTCCAGCAATATCTTGCTCAGACTTCAATCCAATTCTAGTCCAAGCAACTGCCGGCAATATCTTTCCGAGGAAGGAAACACACGAGTCTACATTACGACCGGAATATCTAGCAAGAAATATTGCCAATTTCAGAAATATTTATTGCCACAATGTTTACATGGCAACTTTTCTTGCGAAATAATATTGCTCGCCATTTTCTTGCAAGCGTAAAGCCAGCTTTACACTACCACACATGATGGGAAACAAGTCGGAAGCTTAAAGCTTGTCTCGGCTGGGGCGGTGCCCCATTGGTAGGAGATACCAGGTCAACGGGGACTAGTACAATAACGACCTTAACAGTTGAAGAAGCACGAAATATCCAAGCAGTGGAGCGACTGGCGCTAGGCCAGCAAGTCTTTAGTTGTGCAGGAAGCCGCGGGCAGCGATGAGGAGCTCTGCCGCGATCCTGAGAGTTGTACAAGAGGGCGTTATCCAGCTCGGGGAAAACGTCACGCTCAATAATTTATTTACGTCGGGAGATTTATTTTACGAAGCATTTCGGCGAAGCATCCGCGGTAATTTATGTGTTGAGCTGACTCAAGGTTGTTTTATATTGATCGCGGATCCCCAAGGTCAACTGGGACACGCTAAGCGTCTCATGGGAAGGGAAGGGAAGGGAAGGGAAGGGAAGGGCAGGAAGGCAGGAAGGGCAGGGAAGGACAGGGAAGGACAGGGAAGGGAAGGGCAGGGGGGCAGGGAAGGGAAGGGAAGGAAGGGCAGGGAAGGGCAGGGCAGGGCAGGGAAGGGAAGGGCAGGGAAGGGAAGGGAAGGGCAGGAAGGGAAGGGCAGGGAAGGGCAGGGAAGGGCAGGAAGGGAAGGGAAGGGAAGGCAGGAAGGGAAGGGAAAGCCAGCCAATTTGGTGGAGTTTATTTAGGAAGGATTGGCGAAGGCATGGCGAAGATCAGCAGGAGGACAAGGTGGAATGATCAGGGACCAAGGTCAATGGGAAGGAAGGGGCCAGAAGGAAGGGCAGGGAAGAGGGCAGGGAAGGGAAGGGCAAAATGGCATCTGATGGAATCGCTAGATTCAGAGAGAAGCGGTACCTGGTCGGCCGCCGCCATTTGATATCCTGCCACCAAGTAACTCCGCCAGACTTCATACAGAACTGGTGGAAAAATTGTAGTATTTGAAGGTTTTATAGACTATTTGGAAAACATTAATACTGCTTTTATGTTCACTCAGTCAATATATACACCAAATACCGCGGAGTTGGAACTTCCCTTATAAGTGCATATAAAATGGAGGCATCGGTGTGGTAAATGAAACGCGTTACTCTGTCTACTCCAGCCGCGGGCATTCCCCAGTGCACGCCATTTTCCAGAACCAAACAACTCACGTCCTCATCTAGAGTTCGGTCTCAGAATAGATGCGACTTAGAAAGGGAAGTAGAGGGCGGCTCCTTCGGTCTTCAGTGAGCCACCGCGCAGCGCGGACCGCCATCTTGAAACTGCGCAAAGGAACCGCAACAGTCAGATCAAACGCCATTTTGGCGTAATTGCCGCAAGAGTCAACTCAAACGCTTAATTGCACTCTTCATTATGACATAAAATTAATTTTGGTGTATTATTTTTTTTGTTTTACAAATATTATACAAATGCAATTTTTTTGTAATATCTCTCACGCCGTTAATATATACATTTCCAGCAATTTGTAAGCACTATTGTATTTGTGAGTTAAAGTGCTTTAAGTGACTTTAAATAAAGTTTTCCGAAAACCAAAAATTTCTGTGAAAAAGGGCTTTAGTTTCGCATGTTTAGTAACGCTTAAACGATTTCTTCTTAAAAACGGCTCCAAATTTTTTTAATGAAAATTGTCATTTAGAACGAGGTTTTATTCTTCCTTAATATTCTTAAAGTAATATTTCGATTATACAATTAGGAAACCGACGAATTGAGAAAATTTCAAAAAAAGGTATCTTGGGCGGATATAGATGGCTGCTGGCTAGAGTGTGTGGCAAGTCCGATAAACTAGCCCAGACCAAAGAAAATAGAAAAGTAATACGAAAAAAAGTGTTGTGCCTTTAGCTTACTACTACTGTTCCTTACTGTATTCATAATGTCCCTTGCGTTTCAATTCTACCTTGTCATCTCTATTTTTTATTCATATTTGACAATGTGCGATATTAATATTTGCCTGTAATAAGGAAATGTCCCGTCGGGTATGTTTTTTTGCTAGTTATACATACACACACCAAATACGAGTGAAACTGAAATAAAAGGCACCATCACCACCGTTCACCACACAACAAAGGCCACGTCGTACAGCTGTATACACTTTCAATAAGTGCATGCGCATCATATCGGCGCACGGATTGTTTGTAGCTTTCTTTCTGTGTAGAGCCTATTCTGTGATTCGGCACCGAGTGAAAGGGCGATGAAGCTTTGCCCTTCGCGACGGATCGTCCGTCTTTTCGCCCGTGATTCATTCTTATTATACTTCAAATTCTCGGTCTTGTGCTTGCTGGTCACAGCCCATTTCAGGAATCCTTTAATATCGCAGATCCATTATCTCCCTTCCTTCCTCAAGTGTTATGAATGATAAAGAAACAGCATTAGTTTTCCAAGAACTCAGAAAACAACATGAACAAATATTAAGATCTATGTTTCATGTTTATAATTTTAACTACATTCCGCAAATGTTTTCTGCATCTCTTAATCAAATATAACTTAAAAAACATCATTACAGGGAAAATAAATAAACTTCTTGAATAAGAATAATTAATTATTTGTCGCGATATTATACGTTGTTCAAAATTCGTTTACAAAACATAACATATTGGAATGCAACCTTCCAATTCTAAATATCACTTCATTCATAATATTAAGGCTTTAAATGGCCATAATATGCTGCAGAGTACACTGTATCACATGAGGATAAATTTCACTTTCTAGCTTCACTATATATTTAGTAAAGACTAAGTATTGTAATGTTGCGGCACAATTCGGCGATTTTTTGACAGAAAACTCTTACTGCGGAGCCCTTATATAGAAGAAGCGGGTTCTTGGTACTTGTGTTGTAGATCCTTTGTACCCAAAAACTGATTGACGAAAAAAAACTGTCTGTGACGAATGCCAGCGCCTAAACCGTTAAGGCGATTTTCTTCATGATTTATATTCTCTCATTGATTAGAATTAACTCAAGGTCCTGCGAGTTTGAAACGGAGATTTTGATTTGGGGATACTTTACACGAAGCCTCATCGGCATTTTTAAGTGTCTTAAAAATAGTTTCAAATTTTAATTTTCCCCCCTCGCAAATGACAAAGGTTCGCATTTTCAGTTGGCATTCTGGATTTTCGAAAATTCCCAAAGTTCAAAATCTTTCGGCGTGTTCCTAAAACTAATATAATAAAGTTAGATATTTGTTTCTTTGCAAAATCAGTTTTTCAATGAGACCATTTTAAATAAGATGTGGTAACATTTTTCAAAAATATGAGAAGTGTTTCCGTTCTTTTGTGTGAAATAGAGGCAATTTTTAAACATTTCTTTTCTCAAAAAAGTCTCTAAATCATTTTTAAGTTCATCCTTCAAGAGAACATAAGATGCTTCAAAATGGTGTAGGCCCAAAGTTCGGTAAACTCTCTGTATTTTCAAAATTGCAAAAAGTGGTGCTACAACAAACATTACATATTTTATCGCATTATTTTTAAGTATTGTAATTTTCGAAAATTCAGAAATTTCAACGAAAATGAGTCGTGGGCCGTTTTTTAGTGTTCTTTTCTCTATCCAAGGGGGGGGGGGAATGCCGCCGTTTTTGAGAAATAAAATTACAAACTGCATTAAATTCAAGCAGAAATTACGCGAAAACCATTAACTTTTTCGAAAAAAAAGTTCATAACATTATTTAAAGATATAATTTTTAGAATATTTCATTTAAGATAAAAGTTTATCACATCAATATTGTACTTTTGGGGTGCTAATTAATTTCAGAGAAAATCGTCTCAACGATTAAGGCGCTTTCTTTGTTCTCTTCATAAATGTTTTAAGTAATCTGTATCTCATAAATGAGGAATCCAACCTTAATGTGTAGGTTTTTGCAAGCTTGTAAGGTTTTTCCAACCTTGTCAGATGCATTTGAATTTATCAAAAGCGGAATTAAATAAAGACAGTAAAAATCGTTTTAAAATCCAGAATTAGAACAATTTAATTACCCCCCCCCCAATTCATCTGTCAGTCTACATTGTTGAAGACTGGTTTTCCGAACTGATAAAACCCTGCGCATGTGGTCTTTGAGTGTATCTCCAAATCCTGTCGACTAATGGCCAAAACCTGTATATCATGTGGAAGCCTGGAAGGAAAAGGCGTTATATAAAGACGTTTGACCGCGAAATCCACACCGGGGGTTACGTCACGCGTGGAGGCTGTGGGGCGCTGGGCATGCGCAGGGGCCCGGCCACGGGACCGACGGAAAAAAATTGGAAAAGAAATAAAACTCGAGAAAATCGCTATCGTCATTTTATAAACCGTGCTACAGTAGTTCCATTAAATTTTCAATTAATTTTTTACCTTAAATAGTAAATTATAGTCATTACTTTAAGTAGATTCTGTGAAATGTATCAAATGACGCTAACATTTAATTAGATTATACTGAAAATTCATATATTTATTATTTCATGCATTTAACGCGTGATTTTATTAAATACTAACTAAACACAACAATAACGTTTAACGTTAATTTTAACGTTTTAAACTCATTGTAGAAATTGCATTATTTGATCACTAAATAGTTTACTTCAAACTATTATTTAAAACTAGAGGTGCTACAGAATAGAACAGACTTTCTCGTACCAGATTTTTCTAATTTCCTTGGTGTGGCCTGGTTTTATGGTTTTGCTCCATTCTCAAGTCAGCTGCTATCTATCGTCGGCCAAACTACTTTGTTTTGACAATTTCTCAACCTTTAGATTTTCTAGTAAGAGATCCGAATTATTACTTCAAGATAATTAAAGAAGAGTAAATACTCTTCTAAATAGACGTTTTCATTGAAAATTTTCGTTTTTGAGAAAATTGTTGGTTTAAAAATTTTTTTAAAATTAATTTGAAGTAATTTAAGTACTTCTATTCACAAATGTAATAATACATACAAATTGGTGGAAATCTAATATTAACGGCGTGAGAGGTATTTAAAAAAATTACATTTGTGTAATTTTTGAACAAATAATACCCCAAAATGAACTTTTCGTCTTATAAAACAGTGCAAATAGCACTATCCATTAGAAAAAATTGAAGAAATTTGGAGCCATTTTAGATAAGATGGAGTTTATGTTGCTCTAAAAATGCGGGATTTTGAGTTCATTTTTATAGAAAACTGTTGTGTTTTCGAAAAACTTTATTTGACATTATTTAAAGCAAATGTACTCATAAACGAGAAGAAATCACTTCTAATGTAAATATTACGGACGTGAGAGACGTGTCAAAAAAATTAAATTTTTGTAATTTTTGAAAAAAAAAATGAATAGAGCAATATGAAGTTTATGCCATCGGATAGGGTGCATTTGATACTAACTCTTCAAAAATTAACGAAAAAATTTGGAGCAGTTTTTGAGAAAATCTGTTTTGTATTGTTTTAATTGCAAATATTTCACGATCTATTGCACGAAAACTACTAAGATTTTGAAAAATTTACATTACCTTTATGATAGAACTATTTATGGACAACAAATTTCGTTTCAAAGAAAAATCTCTACCTTCCATTTTATAGTTGTAGAAAGGCGTGAAAAAATTCAAACTTTTGCAATTTTCGGAACTTCACAGTTACCCGCGAAAATCGGACCATTGCCTCATTTATAAGCGTATTTTCTCTATTCTTACAAGAAATTTAAAGAAAAAATTTGGAGCCATTTTTGAGAAAAGTTTGAAAATGTCCGGGGGGCTTCATGTAAAATACCCCCAAATATTAAAGAAGGTTTTTCAAAATCTCAAAGCTTCAACTAGTGCCAGAACGCAGGGCTTTTTCAATTTGGAAAAATTGTACAAATGGTTTAGGCGCTAGTAGTGTTCATCGACAGACGGACGGACGTTTTGAAAAAAACCACTTTTTGATATGAGGAGACCCCAAAATGTATTTCCGTTAAAATCTCGAAATCAATTTTCTGCAGCATTACATAACTTTCTCTATACTACGTATATACGTACGAGAAAGTAATATATTTCCCAAAACCTTTTTCTAGCTTAAATGTTGCAATTTTTGTTATTTGTTGAAAGAAAGAACTCCTATAGTTTCTTGACACAACTATCGGGGGGGTGGGGGGTGCGTTTCCACATTGCTCGAGGCCCAACATTTCCTAGCTCCGGCGCTGCGTGGGGGCGAGGGGAGGCGCCCGCACCGCCCGCATGCCCATCACTAGTGGCCGGCGGTTGGGCCAGAGGACCTCGCCCGCTGCCCAGTGGGCGTGGATAGCGCTATACGAAGGAATTTCCACTTTTCCAACCCTTTACTTGGTTTTCAATTGAACGAGTGAGTGGAAAATCAGAACTAATCCAGAAAGTTCATCGGAGTCGGAGAGAGAGAGACGGAGACGGAAAGAGAGAGAGAGACGGAGAGAGAGGCGGAGAGAGAGACAAAGAGAGAGAGACAAAGAGAGAGACGGAGAGAGAGGGATGGAGAGAGAGACGGAGAGAGAGGGACGGAGAGAGAGAGACGGAGAGAGAGACGGAGAGAGAGAGACGGAGAGAAAAGAGAGACGGAGAGAGAGAGAGACGGAGAGAGAGAGACGGAGAGAGAGGAGAGAGAGAGAGACGAGAGAGAGAGACGAGAGAGAGAGAGACGGAGAGACGGAGAGACGGAGAGAGAGACGGAGAGAGACGGAGAGAGAGAGACGGAGAGAGAGACGAGAGAGAGAGACGGAGAGAGAGGGGAAAAGGACGGAGAGAGGAGAGACGGAGAGGAGAGAGAGACGAGAGAGAAGACGGGAAGAGAGAGACGGAGAGAGTGGCGAGAGGAAAAGGAGAGAGAGCGGAGAGAGACGGAACAGAGAGAGACGGAGAGAGAGAGACGGAGAGAGAGAGACGGAGAGAGAGAGACGGAGAGAGAGAGAGAGAGAGAGAGAGAGAGAGAGAGAGAGAGACAGAGAGAGAGAGATAGAGAGAGAGACAAGAGAGACGGAGAGAGAGAGACGGAGAGAGAGAGACGGAGAGAGAGAGAGACGGAGAGAGAGACGGAGAGAGAGAGAGACGGAGAGAGAATATTCCATATAACTTCGTGAATGCTTATTTACAAACTTGACTGTGAACACATTATTTTAACGCAAAATAACGAATATTACGGGCTCTCTCTTCGGTTCATTTCAGGCTCACTATCGATCAGTTACAAACCATGTAAATTACATCAGCCCCGTACCACTGGCAAACAACAAATGTAAACCATCATCGTCAAACCGTCATTCAATGTTTCGGTGTCAAGGACTCACAAAACATGAATTCTGGCTACACCACGTGTTAGAGGATTTTTCTACATTTACTAACTGGATTTAACATCTCCTTCGTCAAATGGGTCCTGGGATAAGAGTTTTCAGGCCAAAAATTCTCCGTTTTCTCGCGCAGCATTACATAACGTTCTCATTACTCCGCAGCGATAAAGTACAAGTGGATTTTGACTTCACAACATAGTAGAAAGGGGAAGTATCTTACTGCATTTATAGGAGCAAGAAATATTAACTTTTTTTTTTATATCAGGGTCCCTACACGATTTTTTCCTCAATAAATCACCACTTTTGCTGCAGCAAAAGGCAACCAAGGAAAATCGCACACCAAAGAAGTCATTTAACTAAAAAATGATTTGCATGTAATTTGAATGAAAAATGAAGTCTTATTTCAATATGATGTATTTTTTTTTGGTCTTATAGTGCTAAGTTGCGAAAAATACTTCAATTCAAATAGTTATGCAACTAACTGAAAAGCAGCTGCATTCTCTTGTGGCAATTAAAATGCTAATTTGAAAAAAGTTATTTTTTAGAAATTCCTAACTGTCAACCAAAAACATAAGAAATTCATGATAAAGAATTCATGATGTTCACGTTCAAGTTAATTTTCAACATTCTCCTCATGGAGATACTAATGAATTTCTACTTCTCAACACACAACTTTGCATAACTACGTTATTTATAATAAAAGTAATTAAATATAGTAATGTGATTTTGCGGGAATCATACTCTTGCGAAACATCCATTAGGAAAAACTACTCATATTTCCGAAAAATTGTTTATTAAACCTTATTTCAATACCTCTCATTAAAGAACACATTTTATTTAAGAAATCTCTCTACAATATTGTAGTTGTAGGAAAACCCGACAAGTTTTGAACTTTTGAAATTTCCGAAAAATCAGGAATTTAACGAAAATGAGGCATGCACCATTCTTAGTAGCGTTTTCTTTGCTATTCGAGGACAAAATTTAATGGAGCCATTTTTGAGAAAAGTTTGAAAATACTTGAGAAAATTTTGAAATGTCTTCATATATAATTCTCTCAAAATCGAATTATCCGTTTCAAATTCAGAGAATCTTGAGTTCATTTAAATCCATTCGAGAATATCCATTTTGGTGAAAATCGACTGATCGGTTTAGATGCTCGGGTTGACGACGGACGGACGGACGGACGGACAGTTAGAAAGACGTGCAGCAGTCAATCGATTTTTTTGTATCAAGACCCACAAAACATGGATTGTGACAAGCATAAGGTGATAAAAGAAGTATATGGAACAAGATTTACTAACTTTTTCGTTACCAGGGCTCGGCATTATGAGTTTTTCTGTCAAAAATTCCCTATTTTCCGGCGCACGATTGCAATACTTTCTTTTCTTACAAAGTAAAGGTGGAGAAAGAAAAATTGTAAGTCATTAAAAAAAGTTTAAAATGTCTCGTCTTTGACTTGTCCAAGAATACCAAGGTGATTCCATCTGTAATTTGTAATATTTTACCCCAAAAATCGTTAATTCCCTTCTGGTCAGTTGCAAGGCAATCGCCCGCGCCAGCGATCCCTAGCCCACTGTGCGTCTGGGCTTTATGTAACTGCAACAGGAGCAGCAGGGTGCAAAGAATGCTGAAGCGACGAAGGTTTGCCATCAAACGAGATCCGAAACCAGTTCTTTAAAACGTCTTTGTCCTCTTATGCAACGCGCCGTTCCCTTTGTGTTTACGTAAGGGGCAACCGCGGAAAGTATTTGCTCTGTCAAGAGCGTCCATTAAAGTTTTATTGCGAGCCGTCCGCGGAGTCGATTCCATCGGATTCCCTCACGGACAGTTCTCACGAGCGAGCTCCAGCGAGACTTCGCCCGATGAGAAGCCAACGGACGTTCGGTGCAAAACAACCTCGGCGCACCTGCTTTTAATCCTTGGTCACCCTTGTAGACGGCTTGTACGATTTATCGCCAGGCGGTTTACAGATCGGCCAGAGGTATGGCTGGGCTATCCGGGATGATGCGCGACTTTGTCGTGTTGCATGGAGTTTCGGCGAACATGTCGTGGCCTTCCTCAGAGCGTACCGCTAAAGACCACGCAGTCATACATCATACAACTTCTACGGGGAGCAGACTTTCAAACATGTCCAGAACGCTCTGAGGAAGGCCACGACACGTTGGCCGAAACTTCAGACAGCACGACTGGCACGTGGCTCTCCCCCCGACAGTCTGGATAATACAAATTCTGGCCGCGGAAGGTTACGCAATCATATCTGGAGGTACTGTCTGTAGGCAGTGTATCTAGACGGCCTTTCTCCTGGAAGTGGGTTCTCAGCGATGCGATTTCGCCATCACCGTGGACGATGACACGTGAGCAATGCACAAAATAGCGCGAAAACGTAAACATTGAAGGGCGTGCGAGTTTTTGTAGAAGGACTTACATTTACAAGGCACAAAATTAACACTGTATGACGCCATTGGTTTTCGGATTTTCACCCAAAACCCCCTACGGTTCCCAGAAGCTTCATTTCATATGGTGAGAGGACTGAAGATCAAAAGCGGAACCGAAAGTCTGGAAAGCGGATGAGATTGGCGTCTGGGCTCCGGTAACGTCCACGCCGAGGAAATATTGTGCAAGGTGTGTCTATGGTTTTCCCTCTTGTCTCCCATTCCACAGGGGATAGTGAACACCAGCAATTTTTGATTGAGCAACGGACTAAGGAGACTGCGATTCGTCTACAGACGGCCCTAAAGACAAAGCATTAGACATGACTCAGACCAAAATCGCGCAATTGGGTGAAGCATGAAGTCCTAGAATTTATTTCATTTTGTTTCATTCAGCTATGACGCAAATACGATCAGCTCCCTCCGTAGCAGGGGGAGACCAACTCAAGATTTTAATTTAAAATTGTATGATTCAGGTGATTTAATTAAAAAAATCTGATTTCCCTTCAGTATAATTGCACACCCCTGTTTTTATTTCATTGTTCAATTATATTTACTGGGTGAATGTGACCATGCAGTCTTCTACGAAAACCAACTCAATAAGTACAATAAGCCATTGAAACGATTTAGTGAAACTTAAACTAAATAGTAAAGGAAACAGGGCAAGCATTTGGAAAACACTGGTTCTGCAGCGAAAGAAAATCAACTTTCATCATAAACATTAAATGAAGATATGTCCAACATTTTAATGGTCTGGGATGAAAGTAATTGTGCTTTTAAAAATTGTTTCTTTAAATAGGTATTGTTCTTTTTATGTTTGCTTGTACTATTGGGTGTTATTTTTCTTGTTACTTAAACTACAATCGTGAAGGTAGAGAATTTTTCTTTACTGTAATCTGTTCTTTAAAAATATATTTTAATCTCATGTTCAAATGTTTTAAAATAGAGTCTTTTTGCCAATTTTTCAAAACCTGTTCCAATTCTTTTCTTTAATTTTTCTCATAGTATGTATCAAAGATCGTACGTATATTTCTCCTCGTATGTATAAAAAATGTCGGTCCCATTTTCGGCAATTCTCTCTGCTCTGGTATTTTCGAAAACTGCAAAAAATTAATATTGCAAAAGTACAATAACGGAGAGAAATATTTTGTCTTAAGTGAAATCTATTTTAAAAAATAAATCTTTAAAAAATGCCAAGTACTTTTTTTAAAACGAGTTTTTTACGCGTAATTTCTGTCTGGAATTAATGCAAATTGTAAGAAAGCATTTTCTAAAAAACAGCTCCAAATTTTTTCTCCAATTTGTTTCCACGAATGTAACAAGAAACGCTTAAACGCTCTGACACAGGTCTAATTTTCGTTGAACTGCCTTGCTTGTCTAAAATTGCAAAAATTGGAAATAATGCCCGACAGAATGTGATTCTTTTAGCATTAATTCCATAATGAAATTGTTATAAAAATTAGATCTCTAAATAATGGTCGTTTACAATTTTTCAAAGACGCGCAGTTTTCGGGAAATGTCTACTTAAAGTTAAAGCTTATTTTAATCTCAATAAACGGCTCCTTATATTTTCTTTAATTTTTTTCTCCACCAGTGCAAAGTGCGCTTATAAAAATATTGCAGGTGCGTCTGTATTTGCAAAAATTATAAACAAAAATTTAAATTTGAAAACTACATTCCTTGGTGGATATTGTGATAATCCAAGAACCCTGGGTTTAGTTTAATGATAAAATCAGTATCCAGCGTGGTAATATCAATATTGTTTGCACCTTGGAAGTCAAAGAATACGCGTTGTTAGGACAAAGTTAATATTCCATGCTTGATGTCATAACGCTGTGCAAAATGGACAGGCCCCGAATACATTATGTGCAGAAGGTATGAAGAGGGCGTTGGATGGCCGTGATCTTTTAGAAAGGACGCATGGGTCATTATCTAAACGATTATTGCAGCGAACACACGTAAGCGGTTGGTGATGTACGATCGGATTTTGAGCATAGGCTGGGTATTATGTAAATGATAGTGAGCCGGGAAGTTATGTTTAGTTTGGGTTTGAGAGCTTCGACTCATGTAAATTGTAATATTAAATTGTAATTGGAATTTAAATTTAAAATTAATCATAATTAATCAATTAATGTAAAATTTAAATTGTAATGGGAAATTTAAAATTAATGTGATAGTTGGAAGTTGGAATTAAATAGACTTCATGTTTCGAGGAGATGCATATTAGCGTAGCTCTGTAGATGGATGTTTTTAAATAAATAGCTGAATGTAGTCAGTCGCCAGTAGGTGTTTCATACGAAACAGATAGAGAAAGTCGCAACCGCGTATTAATTTGTGGTAATATTAAGTCCTAGTAACAGCAAATCGTTGAGGACATTCTGGAACAGTTTTTTTTAATTTAGGAAAGGACGCAAGAATTGGTCAACCGAAGATTACATGGACAACCTGTAATCAACAGCTCGTGAGCCGAAGCCAGCGACCAAGACATTGTAGTAATTTTACGAACTGTAGTCAAATACTCGGGGTTTTAATTTTTATATTGAAAAAAAATTAAAATTAACCATTATAAGAATAAAAATTTTTATAGAATTTTTAGAATCGTGATTCTGCATAGAATTACACGATCACATGCAATAGGTAAGGAGTAATACGTTGTATGTGGAACCCATGGTAAAATTGGAACATAAATTTTAATAAATTAATGTTATAAATTTTCACAAATAGCTAGTCCACAGTCGAACTTCACAATAAAAATGTATCATAATATATCTTCTGAATGAAATGTATTCTAAAAAAACATATCCTTAAATAACGCCATGTGCAATTTTTTTCAAAACACCAATCGCTATTGTGTAATTTTTGTTTCACGGAAAGGGAATTAAGAAAAAAGTTTTTAAAATTGACCCAATTTTTCCTTGGGTCAGCAAAGCACTTTTTTGATAATAGGACATATCCCATTTTGTTGAACCATGTTTTCAATAGATTTAAAGGGGGGTTATTTAACGTGTCGCAATTGTTACACCGCATGGTGTGGCTATGAACTGGATTAGAATTGAACGACTGGGTTTGAACGGTACTCATGAATACATCATGCTAACCACTGAGCGATCAGCGCCAATACGGAGTGGGGTGGGAAAGGCACAAGAAAACTAGAGTGTCTACAGAATGGCGCAAACTTTCTCCTAGCAATTTTTTCTAGTTTCCCTGGCGTGGACTGACTTTAAGATCGTCCTCCATTTTCTGGCAAGCTGCCATCTATCGTCACCGAAAGTACATTTTCTTGACGTTCTCTTAACTTTTCGGTAACAGAATTGTAGAACCGAAACATAACTTCAAGAATCTAAAGAAGAGTAAAATCTCGTTCAAAATAGAAATTTTATTGAAAATTTTGAAGCCGTTTTTAAGAAAATGGTGATTAAGCGTTACTGTAAATGCGAAATTTTAAGCTTTTACAGGAATCTACTGTTTTCGAAAAACTTCTTTTTGAAGTCCTTTCAAGCACTTCCACACACAAATGTAATAATGTATACGAATCGATGGAAATGTGCAAATTAACGGCGTGAGAGATATTTCAAAAAATTATATTTGTGTAATATTTGAAAAAATAAAAGAATACACGAAAATTAACTTTATGCCATATTAAACATGCACTAGCACTATTTATTGGAGAAATTTGAAAACAAAATTTGGAGCCATTTTTGAGAAAATGGCCTTTGAGCGGTTCTGAAAATTCGGAACTCTGAGCTTATTTTTGTTGAAAACTGTTGAGTTTTCGAGAAATTTTATTTGATATTATTTAAAGCATATGTACTCATAAATCTAATAGTGTGAAGAAATCGCCTCAAAGGTAAATATTACCGACGTGAGAGACAAGTCAGAAATTACATTGTAATTTTAAAAAAAATTTATGTCATCGAACATGGTTTGTTGGGCACTAACCCTACCAAAAGTTTAAAGAAAAAATTTGAAGCCTTTTTGAAAATCATGTTTTTGTATCTTTTAAAAAATGCAAATTTGCACGCTCTATTGCACAAAAACTACTAAAAGTTTTTAAAAAATGTACATGACCTTAATGAAAAACTATTTATGGATAACAAATTTCAATTGAAGAAAAAATCCGTGTCTTCAATTTTATAGTTGTAGGTAGACCGCCCAAAAAACGTTTCCAATTTTCTAAAATTCAGAGTTAACCGTGAAAATGTTTTTTATTTATTTTTATTTTACTTTATTCTTACCTTTATTCCTATTTTACTTTATTCTTACAAGAAATTTAAAGAAAATATTTGGAGCCGTTTTTGAGAAAATTTTGAAAATGTTATGTGAAGTACCCCCAAATTTTAAAGAATGTTTATCAAAATTTCAAAGCTTCAACTAGAGCCAGATGTACAGGGGCTTCTTCAATTTGGAAAATATCGTACATGTGGTTAGGCGCTAGATTTGTTCACATACGACAGACGGACAGACGGACAGACAGACACAGATGGATAGACAAAGGGACGGACGTTTAAAAAAAAAAACAACTATTTTTTGTATCAGGGGATCCCAAAACGTGTATTTCCGTTGAAATCTCGAAATCAATTTTCCGCTGCATTGCATAACTTTCTCTATACTTCGTATATTACTCCCGTATTAACGTATGTATGCGAAAATGAGAGTATCCTACTCTCAGCGTCTTGTATATTGTATAACACATGACAATAGTTTTAAATAATTAATACTAAAATCGCCTTCTTTGGCATTTGTTTCACCCGCAAGGCGCTAACTGCGGGTGTCCTGGGCGCTAGAACAAAGGACAAGCCCGGCGCCCCAATTTCCTCTCAGCCGCTCAGTTCCCTTTGATCTTCTTCGCTTCTCAGTGCGATGTCATCCGCAGCAGTCGCACAGGTTCCTAATTCCCTTTGGGCGCTTCGTCGGTGAAATGTTCCCCACAGTTTATCTCGTTATCACCGAAAATGAGGCCATTGCTAAATCAACAATTTTTTTTCGTGTTAATGGCCTTCATGGAATGCTAAATAGTACAATAGTCTACCGTACGGATTGTATCAAATTGAAGCAATTTGCGATGGAAATTGTAATTCTGTTTAAATATTCCAAAGACACGTTTTTGAAAAACAATAATGCCGGAAATAATGCATTATTGTTTTCCTTTTTTAATAATCTAAATCCTAATACCTTGTTTATTATTATTATTATTATTATTATTATTATTATTATTATTATTACCTAAATTCACGGCTAAAGATGGGAGGTGTCACTTAAATATCAATTTACTCTAGGTTGCAACCAGCTTCTAAGGAGACTCTGTAGGTGCCTCTACAATACTTTTTCGCAAATATGGCTGTTCCTAATAACGCGTTTTCTGTACTTGTCAGACTTTTGAATGACTTAGGAGTTCGGACAAGTCCTTATACAGATTTTCAGAAATAAATAGGTACAATATGTGCTTTCACGCCCCATATCCGCAGGATCTCGATTTCCAAACTCTCGTATTGAATATGTTCCTCTGCCTCCGTGCTTTCGATATTCTGATCGCGTTGCACAGCAACATTAAAAACAAACGATTTTTTCTCCTAATTCTGGCCAACAATATCCTGTTTGCTGATATCGTATGGCAGTATGCCTTCTTTTTTGTTTTATATTTTTTTGATTGATTGATTAATGATTCTGGGTGCAATTGCCAAGTTTCATTAGCATGGAGCTATGAATACACGGAGGTGACATTACCAGCCTTTTCCGTGTTCAGTAAGTGAGGCCAGTTCGCCATATTGCTGGGTCCAAAACACAACTGTCAAACCAAACTTCTGTTACTACAGGCCTAACAATACGTCATTGTGCTAGACTAGCTCGTGAATAGGAGTATGTAGGCCGACTTTGATGGTACTGCGAATTCCACAAACCTACACACGATAAAGAAGTTCTATCCAAATTGTGTTCATAGAAATGAGCCGAACATAAACTGCTGAAATTGCTAGTCTGCCAATTGCCTCTTCGTACAGCTTTAATCCACAATGCTCTCCGCTTTGGATGTGCAGGAAATCTTTAAGAAAAAAATCACGAAAATTAACGAGTAACTTACAAAATTACTAAATCTTCCAAATTACATGGAGTAGCTAGTTACTTGTAACAAGTAATTTTCGGTTTTCCCGTCCGGTTTGTACAGCCATTCGCCACACAAGTAACCATAACAAACCGTTACAAAAAACTAGCTATTCGGAACAAGGCTTTTTAAATATTAAAACGATTTCAAACAACTCAACTGAACACGAGCACAGCTACAAGCCACAGAGTACTCACACGCAATTTGTCTATGCTACATGCTTTCTGGACTTACCAGTATGGTGCAGGTGGCTTGAAGTTTGTGGCGTCATGCCATTTCCCTATATTCATAGTTCCATGGTCATTAGTCCCGTACGTATAGTGCTTGTTTTGCTCCGGAGGTGGCGGTGATCTTTTCCCGCTGAATGGTGAAATTTGGGCGTCTACCTACCGTAGACTTATGGGGTTTTCCCCAAGCAATTATCTCCCACCAGCGGGGCCTCACTCCAGCCTGGACAAGCTCTAATGCCCGACCTGTCTCCCGTCATGTGTGGTAGTGTAGTGTATATAAGTGTGTGTATAAGTAAGGGGTAGGATTGGGCAAGGAATGGAAAGGAAATATCGCGCGCGATACGAGGCCCGTTTGGTAGGATACTGCTCCGGATTCGCGTGGTATTGATCGGGGAAACCACGGAAAACTACCGATCAGAGCAGTCGACTGCTAGAATTTTCCTCAAATCAGGTATTGAATTCGACGAAGCTATGTAGCTCGTGTCGAAAATTATGCTACCGTCGGGACTCGAACGTAAGATCTCCCGGTCAGAGGCAATGCAGTGGCATGCAGTGGCCAGAGGCAATGCAGCCACCTTTCCCAGTTTTTACAAAGTTGTTCACAGTCCAACAGACGCCACAGGTTTTGGTGAGTGATTGAACCACATGAAATAATAGTTTTAAACTTCGAGGGAGACGCAGATCGGACATGGAACAGACCCTATCGTCCTCTTTTGAGGGATTTCAACTTGCTAGAATTGGATAAGCTGAGCAGATCTCCTACAAATGCCGAAGTTATCACCGGGAGCGGTGGCTCAGTGCATCAAGTGATGCCACTGCAGCGCCTCTGACTCAGCGCCTCTGTCCTAGATTGAGTCCTGACGGCGGTCCTAGTTAGGGGGAAATCCTACTATCCGACGATAGGTCAGCACCGGATCTCACCATCCAGCGAGGGGAGATCACCGCTATCTCTCGAGAAGAAACATGCACTACACTTACGGTACTAATGACCAAAGCAGTGCACGCGCCGGGAAACACGAAAAAAAATCAATCAATCAAACCGAAGTTATCATCCGAGCAAATGTGAGAATCCCTTTATGGTAGCGTTGTGTTCTCAAAGTCTGAGCTTCAGCAGCTACTACCATTGCTTTCGTTTCTAGATTCAGTCCTCCTTTAAGCCGCATAAATGTTTGCGGAAGTGGGAAAAAACTGTTTTCCGATAGAAAGTTTCCTATTATAAGTCCGTGATACCGAAAATGGGCAATTCTTGCTCGTACAAGTTGTAAATAACTTCTCATAGGTTGTGTGGACATAATCCACAATTTATGAGTCTTTCATGCCGAAAAATTGATGTCGGGAGAAACGTCTGCCCATCCGTCAGTAAACAGTGCAGGCGGCTCAAAGGCTCGTAGCCAGGATTTTCATTAAAACTTTTCATTAGATCACGAGCGCTCTTGCTAATGCCGCTTCACTGATTATTTCGTATTCCCGGGCGCGTCAACTGCTGCGGCCATTATTGCCGTAAATGTAGTGAATTTTTTACCGGAAGGGAAGTTGTTATGATCTTCCCTCTCTGGTAGGTGAGGTCCGGCTGCATGTCAGCATGCGGGATTTCCCCAACCAAGTATTTCCCACCAGACGAGGGCACCGCCCCGTCGGGGCAAGCTGATATCCCGACTTGTAGTAGGGTAGTGTTACACTGTAGTAGAAAACTACGTGTAAATTTATGTAAGTAAGGGGAGAGGATAGGACAAGGAAGAGAAAGGATAGATCGCGCGCGGTCCTTGGCCTGTTGTTAAGGTGACATTCCTCTGGTGTTGATTGGAGAAACCGAGGAAAACTACCGATCAGAGCAGCCGGCCGCTAGAATTCTCCTCGAGACTGAAGCAGAATTCCACGTAGCTAGTGTCGAAAATGTTGCCACCATCAGGACTATAATTCTAAGACCTCCCAGTCACAGGCACTGCGAGGACATCAGTTGATGCACTGAGCCACCTAAGCAGGTGTTGATGTTCAGTCCCTTGAAAATGAAATGAATATTTTGATTTTGGAGGGTTCTTTACATGACATGACATTTTACGATGTGAAATAAAACACGAATTTGCACTCGTTACTATTACTTCAATTGTTTAAAACATTGTCTCGACCCTGTTCAAGCCTACAATTTTCTTAATATATTGTCTATTTGAGGAACAATTTGAACTTGCTATTGATTTTGAAAATGAAAAATGGATGTGGTGACAGTTGTCAACGGTAAGAGGGAACTTTGATGGTAATTGTAGTTACAAGGATAAAGGTAAGGTAATTGCTAAAATTTGTAGAAATTATGAAGATTCTGGCGATCGTTTGGTTATGAGCGGAGCGGGATAATCACTCGTTCTGAAACACCCTATTCATTAAACGTTACCAACATAACAAGCGAAAGAGTGACAAAGCTCGAAGGAAAGGAAATGCATGAAGTAAAGGAAATAAGACTGAGTTCATTTCAGTAGTAACACACCATTCATCCGTGTGTGGAGCCCTGTTACAGGCTCTGCGAAGTGGAGAAGTGGTTCACTGTCACGTCAACGACGTTTATTTTGACAAAACAGGACTAAAATATTGCGCACAGCAAGGCATGCAATAAAAAGTAGTTTCAGCGGGGAAATCGCTATGAACTGTCTCCCTTAATGACTTCCCGTGTTGGTTTTCTGGCATGAAAATAATTCAAAGGAATATTTTGCCGTTTGAGCAGTGAGTCTTGCGTACAGAAATAGCACTGCATTTCCGTCGAACAAGGTTTATTTTCCCTACCCAGTCAACTGCAGTCTGTTCATTCGAGACAATTGCCGATAGCTGGATAAAGTTAACCTTGGCATCCTCAAAACTTAAATATGAACAAACCGAAAAGTAAAACCAGAAAAAATACTAATTGCAGACTAACGTGGTAAAACAGCGAGTAAATGCCAGGGCTGGTATCTTACGTATTTTGCAAGTAGTGGGGGTAATTTATGTATAACAGAATGCTTCACACCGATCGTTACCAGCAGATTCCTAGAGTATACGAAATTATTCTTATAAACAAACCTTGAAATCTGCTTTGTTGCACTTGGACATTCAGCGTTATGTGAGGAGTTTACATTGGATAATTTTTGAAAAAACGAAAGAATACACCAAAATGAACTATAAGTCATATTAAACCGTGCAATTAGCACTATCCGTTGGAAAAGTTTGAAGAAAAAATTGAGCCGTTTTGAGTAAATTGCGTCTGAGCGTTTCTGCGGAATTTTGAGTTCATTTCCACAGAAAACTGTTGAGTTTTCGAGAAACTTTGTATGACATTATTTAAAGCACATCTACTCATAAATGCAGTTATGTGAAGAAAATAGCCTCTAATGTCAATGTTACCAACGCACAGTGGTCTATTTTGCTAATTTACAGGGACATTTGCCTTGAAACGAAACTTATTGAAATGTCAATGTATCGATTCATTGTGGACAGAAGCTTGAGTTGTTCGAAAAAGTATGAATAGACGATATTCTGTGAAGCGTGGAGCGATAAGGCATCTTGAAACTCACCATATATTCCGGAGCGTGTTCAGTCGAGCGTGGACGTCGATCGGATGATTGTGTTCTAAGTGTTCTTACACATATCTATAGTATACTATTGTAAGCTTTTTTTGCCAACATGACATCAAGTTCCTCAGGTAAGTTATTCGTTAACTTTTAAGTGAATTTAAAGTTTTATAAATACAGAATTTATTTTCTAAAATATTAAGGGAGTAATGAACGTGAAATTTTTTTATACGGAATTCGGTCTTCCCTGTCAACAGCATCAAAAGCGTTACTGATGACCGTTATGGAACTCATAATCAACCATTTTGATATGATTGTTATATAATATAATTCCAGAAATCCATAATAAATAAATAAATAAATTCATTTATAAATTTTCTTTTGGAGGGCGATTTTCGTGGGAGAGGCTTCGCCTTAAGCCTTAAATGACGAGCCGCTTCTGTTTCTAAAAAAAAATCACTATTCGTAGACAACTTCGCCCTTAATACGCAAATGGAAGGTAGGAGAAGAGGAATTTAACACGCGAGAGTTCTCGCAAGGGTGCGCTAGTTTACTCTATTTTTGCAAGAAATTTCAAGAAAAAATTTGGTAACCGTTTTTGAGAAAATTTTGAAAATGTCCCAGGGGTTTCAGGAAAGTACCACAAATTTTAAAGAATGTTTTTAAAATTCTCAAATCTTCGATTTGAGACAGATCGACAGGAGTTTCTTCAATTTGGAAAAATTCCTACTGTGGTTTAGGCGCTGGTGGTGTTCACAGACGGACGAACGGACGGACGGACGTCAATTAACTTTTCGGTATCAAGCACCGACAACAGAGATTCTGGATACACTACGTGTTAGAGGTTTTTGTTTTCTTAATTTAGCAACTGGATTTATCTACTTTTTCGTTATCAGGGTCCAGTAAAGAATTTTTTTCTGACGAAAATCCACCTGTGCATTATAATATAACGCCTCTATACTACGTGTTTACCCGTATATACGTCGTATACGAGAGAGTAAAAAGTCATAATAAACAAACATTGGTGATAGAATATCAATTTATGTACTAACGTAAAACACTAAAACCATAATGTTATGTTAATTGATTTTAAAATCAATACGAAGTTCAGTTCTCAAATAAATAACAGGAGCTGAGAAGAATGCAGGCTTAAAATTTGTGTTCCTGCAAACAATGTTAAATTTTGGCAGACAGAAGAGTGTTACAGTAATTTTAGAATAGATTTCTAATAGTTCCATGTTCCAGTTTCATTTTGTCTCACAACAGATTTTTCTAGCATGAAATGGAGTAGGACTCTGTTCTTCCGAGCCCTTAGAAACAAGCTCAAATTCACCCAAATGCATGCATACACAATCACCTAGGGAGGACCAATCCTCACAGGTGCAGCCTCTCAGATCCAACGCGTCCGTCGCCGGCTGACGGGGGCCTTCGGTCGAGCGGCGAGGAAGGAAAGCCGCACGCGCATAACCGCGTCTTCTTTTGTGGCTTTCGCTCGGTGTCCGATTCACGCCGCCCCTCCCCCTCTCCGCGCCTGCGGTGGAACGAGCTGCTGAGGAATGGTGTAGTGCGTGCGTGCGTGCGTGCGTGTGTGAGTGTGTGTGTGTGTGTAGGGAGGAGAGGGCGTGGTGTGGGGGGAAGAGGTGTGACGGGACACGGGAGGTTGACTTCGGGGTCGTGCGGGTGTTCAGGACCCAGAATTAGGAATTTTTAGATTTTCTGTCCAGATTTGATTATAGACAGGCATATATTGTACACATTGAAAATTAAAAAAATAATAAAAATATAATTTATATTGAAATTTTATTGAAACATTTTTTTTTAATATCTCTCACGCCGTTAATGTGTACATTTCCTTTGATTTGTTTACGTTATTTCATTAGTATTGCCTCTCGGAGGCTCAAGCAGCGTATTAGCTTTCGTGCTGTGGTTCCCAGGGTCGATTCCCGGTCGAGGCAGAAATAGAGTTGTAGGTTTCCTTTAAAATCGTCCCAGTTGCTGTAGCTCAAGCAGGCAGATCTTGCTAGTTACGGTGAAGAGAATACGTCATGTTCGCCTTATGTCGCACTTATCCCCAAGCATGGGAATTTAGGCCCATGACTATGCCCCAAGCATGGGCCCAGGCCTGGGACAGACGCATAGACGGACAGATCGATTTTTCGCTATCAAGGACCCACAAAATATGAATTCTGACAACACCACGTATTAAAAGATTCTTTTTCTAAATTTAACAACTGGATTCATCCACATTTTCGTTACCAGGGCTCTGTAATAAGAGTTTTTGTGTTGAAAATTCGCCGTTTTTTGCGCAGCGTTACATAACCTTCTCTCTTCTCCGTAGCGAGAAAGTAAAATGTTGCTGTTTCATTAGGCAACACGCGAACAGCAAACATCTAATGGCTGCAGACCTCTTCCTCTGGGTACATACTGCTAGTGAACACTAGTGGGAGAATTCAGGCTGTATCCGCTGTATGATAATAGGAGCAATGGCACAATCAAATATTTGTATTCTTCAGTCAAAGAGAAAGTGTTGCATTGTGTTTGAATTTTTCCCGAGTTTCTGGATATCTAATACTACATACATCTCTCTTATGGTTGGAGGCTATATGGTTTTCTTGGTAATATTAGTAATATTAGATAATTCAGCTAATCCCTCCTGGAAATGCTTGAATTTTTCTGAGCTATATTCTCGACACGAAACACTTATGAGTTCGTAATGACCTTCTCATTCATAAGATCATTAAACTTATAAGCTCGTAAAGGCCTTAAAAGTCATTAGGAATAAATGAAAAACAATCAGTTCTACGTCGAACGCTCAGAATGATTGCAAATTTAAACGGGTTATTTTGGAAAGTATGCAAGTTGGAAATTTATTTTAGGGAACAGGAAAAAAAGAGCAGAGGAAATAGATAGTAATATAACCTGCGTCATTGAGCGTCATCCCAGAGGTAGACTCACAAAAGAACTTTTGACTGAAAACGCGGGACAGGTAAACCCCAAATGACGTGGTCTAGTAGGCAGAACCAAGCTCCAACAGAAAGGCTTTAGTGTACCTGTCAAAGAGGAAAGGACGCGAGACTGGCCGAAATGACGTGAAAGTCGCCGAAATCCTCTCAAGGCTTCAAGAGCAAACTAAGAAAACTCGAGTGAGTGAGTGAGTGAAAGTAATTAGTGCTGCGCGCGCGTCATTTGTCGCGAGGGAGCGCGGGCGGCGGGCGCGAAGGGGCGGTTGCCCGCTGGAACGAGAGATCGGCGCTAACCTCGCAGATTTTACCTCCCTAGTTATCTCTCGTCAGCGGGGCACCGTCCTAGCCGAACAACCTCTAAGCACCTGACTGCCCTCCCGACATGGTTGGTGGTGTAGTGTATTTAATGATTGATTGGTGATTTAGGGTGCGTCCACTTCCAAGGCCATTAGTCCCGTAAGTGTAGTACGTTCTTATTGCGGAGGTGGCGGTGATCTTCCCCCGCTGGATGGCGAGATCCGGCGCCGACCTACCGTCGACTAGCTCTCTGGTTTTGTACACGTAAGCTTCCGCGGCTCGCGTCGATTACTTCTTCGCTGTCCGGGTGAAAGGCCGACGTTTCGCCTGACATGTCGCAGGCTTCCTCAGGCTATTGAATCGCGATGTTGTGCGACGGGTGTTATATATTGTCCGGCCGGGTGGGGTGGGATGTCCATACCCTGAGGAAGCCTGCGACATGTCAGGCGAAACGTCGGCCTCTCAGCCCACTACGCGGCGTCACCCGGACAGCCAAGAAGTAGCTCACTGGTTTTCTTTGATCAATACCAGGCGAATGCTGGAGCAGTAACGAACAGGCCACGAGAGAGTGCAACCTTCTTTTTCTTCTTCTTCTTTCGTGTCTCATCTCCTTCCCTCTCTCCCTCACATACACACACTTATGCATGTACAACACTACGACCTAAATCGTGAGCTTAAAGCTTGTCCCTGCTGATGTAGTGCCCCGCTGACGTAGATACCTGGAGGGGGAAATATCGCCAGTCTAGGCATAGATCGGCTACGAATCTGACGTTCCAAATGCTTCTCCTGGTTATAACATGCACTTCAGTCACTGGGCTAATAATCGAAGTAAATGATCTTGACTGCCTGGATGACTCGGCCTCGACGGCTGTGGTGCCGACCAGTCCCGGTAGGCAGTTCAGCCCTGAGGAAGGCCACGCAAGACGTCAGCAACACAGCCTTCGAGAGCACCCGAACAGCCAAGATCATTTGCGTGACTCCGGCCGCGGGAGCCTACGTCTTTGATAACGGAAGTGGTTGACACGCCCGGAAACTCTAAATACTACTCACTCACTCAGCACACCAACGGTTTTCTTCGTAAGGTCGCGAACGCAGTTGCAGAGTGCGTTGAGTCAGCGCGGCCTTCCCGGGGCGTCCCCGCCCGCCCGGCGGCCACGCGCGGCGCTGCTGACGCCCGGAGGGCGGCCCCGGAATTTTCCGGCTTCCCACTCGCTCGCGGAAAACTCCGCGGCGCAGGGGCAAGCCTTTCTCAGTTACTCACTGGCGGAAAATGACTTGGCGTTTCGGATGACCGTCTGACTTCTCTCAAAAACTCTGTGAACAATGTAGAGTTTCGTTTTGAACAAGTTTTATGTAGTGAAATCATCTGTCAATTTTATGATTTATAGAGACGTGAACTTGATACTTTTCCCCATTTATTTTAGTCGCATCGACTGCTGGGTCATCAGCGACTTTAGATATATTTTACTGTTGCATATTACATTTGTGTTTTGCAATATGTTACTTATATATAGAATTAATTATAATGTTATAATGTAATGTTATATAATGTTATATGCGGTTTACTTCTTGACATATTAAACTGATTTACTACTATTTCTTATATAGAGTTTAGCACACCAATTCGTTTTCAAAAGTTCATACATCGTACACACTTTCAATGTCATCCAAAGAGTTCTTGATGTTCTCAGGAATCCAGTTCTTTCACATTCGTAATCGTTACACTCTGTTAATATGTGGAAAATAGATTGCAAATTCATATTTAGGGCATCTGTTCACTAGTTTACTCGCTGGCATTTAGGGCATTTGTTTTTGACATAAGATGAGATTGTGTTAAGTTGCAGTGACCTATTCTTAGTTGGGTCAATATGCAATGACTTTTCCTGTTCTTGATGTATGATTGATGCTCCCACACATTGTTACGAATCAAGTGTAGTTTTGACCTTGAGTTTTTCCAGATGTTCCATTTTTTCCACTTGCAATGATTTTTTGTTCTCCTACAGCAATTGGTTCTTTTGTACAATCGATTCCTTGGGAAACAGCTGTTTTTGCTGCTGTGTCTGCTTTTTCATTTCTTAATATCCCTTGATGAGCCGGGAACCATGCCAAGACTATTTTGATATTACATTCCATTAAATGTTGTAGTTTTCTTTGTATTCATTGTATTTTTGAATTTTTGTTCCCCTGGTTCTTTAATGCATCTAAAGTTGATTTTGAATTAGTAAAAATTGTGGCTCTATTTAGTTCCAAATTGGTGATTAGATCTTCGGCGTTTTCTACAGCAAAGGCTTTACAGAAAAATATTGAAAACGAATCTGGCAATTTGAAGAGAATTTCTCGGTGTTCAAAGATGATGGCACAACTTTTTTCATCCATTACTGATCCATCTGTATATACGTAGGGGTAGTTTGTGTAATTATGCGATAATTCTCTAAATAAGCTTTTGTACACAATGTGAGCGTTGTCTTTGAAGTGTCATACATTTAATTGAGAATGAAGGACTTAATGTAAAGTAGGCTTTTTTCGCGCAGCATTACGTAAGTTTCTCTCTACTCTGTAGCGAGAAATTAAAAACGACTTGTGTCATACTAGATGGCCAGGTAATATCTGCGACTTCACATACATGTTTTTATAATATTGACATCGTTTTTTAAAAAATACTACCAGATTTCTACTAAGTATTTTCAACATACCTGTCACAACTTATCAGAACTGGATATGTCATGAACTTGATTTATTATAATGGTTTCAATTTCTTCTAGTACATTACTTTATTATTTATGTTGTTTTATAGTTTGTTGAATTATTCTCCATTACTGAAGTGTAACATCTTTTATTATTTTTAGATTTTTTACAAAAGACTCCATATAGAGTCGATTCGTCAATAAAAATTATTGAAAGATATTTTTGTGTGTTTTAATTAAGGCCAGAAAACCATTACAATTTATGAGGGTTTAACAGTATTCCCATTGTTATTGACCATGAGGAAAAATGCGTAGGTTTTCAAGTTAAAGAACGCGACAAGGGTTCCCAGTTAATAAATAACTGGATCATCAGCATTTAACGTAAATTAGGAAAGTTAGAGGTTCTAACATTGAGCTCTGTGCAAGGTACACGACGCATAGTCACCGAACAAGACTTTTCGTTGTCGCTCAGATAAGTAGCTGGAAAGCCATTCAAGTGTCGTTGCAGCATATCCAACGTTTGTAACTTGGTTGACAAAATAGTCGTGGTCAACAGCATCAAATGCCTGGCTAAAATCGAGAAGGACAACAATTTTGATTTTACCGTTGTCCATTGCACATCTTGCGTCTTCATTGACACTAAGAAGTGCAGTTCCTATGCTTTGAAATGGGTCTAAATTAATGCTGAGTATAACACCCGGGAACGATATTGCTTAATAATCTGAAAACGTCAAAATCCAGATTGATTTTTATTTAAAAAGCTGAAATTCCAAAGGTGTTGCTCGAACTGCTTTCTGACAATCTTTTCTTTCGATATTTTATGCAAGATTATGTTGGGACGATAATATGTGGGCGTCCTATAATCAGTGCTTTTAGGGAGGGGGTGAACAAATGCCGACAGAAATACGCCGCTCACTACAAGGAAATTAATTATGTCTACTATTGCCGGGAGTGTTACTTCAGGACAAAATTTTAGAAAATTCCATTGATTCCGTTGGAGCTGGATACGTTTGATTTTAGCCTTAAAATGATTTTATTAGCGTTGTGGATGATACTGCTGCGGAGTAGAATGAGTATCAATCTCTCTATTTCATAGTGCCGATAAAGCTCGAGATATTAGGGATCGATTGATTGGCTGCGCAAGATTAACGAAAGTACAATTCAGCGGATTATGTGACACAATGATAACTTTGGCTTTCGAATATTGCGTACCGACACTGCGAAATTTTTCTAGAGCAATTTGGTTTATTTTGAAAATTAGAGTGATAATTTTAATCTTGGCGTTTCCCAACAATTGGATATCGCAATTTCTTATTTTTATTCCTAATACGGTCACTATCGATTCTTCTTTTCTGAAAAAGTTTATAAGCACTGTCTCTGTCATGCATTAGTTTGCATATTTCACTGGATGTCAACGGAGCTGCAGGTCATGCCACGCATGATGTCTGTCGTGGTATATGTCTATTTACAAGACTATTAAAAATTTCGTAAATGCAGCAACCTTTGCTATTTAGTGGGTTTGTGTCATGTACAAGATTCAAAGAGACCGATATTCCATCAGAAACGAAGGAATGTGCGTCGAAGATGCTTTATGTAACTCTCGAAGGTCAAAACCCGAAAATTCGGCACTAACACGTACGACGAAGCATGATCTGCTCTCTAAAATGATTTCTGTGTGAATATGTACAAGATAAGACGCCCTTTCATTAACTCCATATCCTCCTGGGAAACAGAGACTGCTTTTTGAAGGCACTTCAAGAGATGAGATCAGTCAATAATTCTTATAAAACTAAATTTGGCACACCGCCGCTTCGTAGTTCAGCAATTTGTCGCTAGGGCTGTCTTCTGTGCCGATGGCTGTGTCTAAAGTCTCGGGCGGAAAATCGTGAGTTTTTGCAAAACGCGATGTGAAACGTGATAGACAAGTACTTGACAAGGAGGGGTTAAAGTTAAAACGTCCTGGATGTGCCCGATCGTCTGACACTCACGGTTAAAACTCTTTCGGTACACCTTTCCGAACAAATGAGATCTCCTTCGATGCATCTCGATCTACTGGTGAAAAATTCTCGCATCCTCCCTTCATTATAAGGCCATTATCGTCTGTGGTACTTTTATAGCAACTAGAACGCGCCTTGGGAGAGTTTTAAGGCACCTAAAGATGAAATCAATAGCACACTTAATTGCTCTCGTCAAGACCATTAGGCACCATTTTTAGTCGGATCATTCTGTAATATTCTAAAAGAATTCAAAACGGGAGAGATGGCTTACGGCATCAACTGCTATCACTGCAGTCTCTCTGATCGGGAGGTTCTAGGTTCGAATCCAGACCGTGGCAGGATTTTCGACACTAGCTCTTCAGTTACGTCGAATTCAGTCGCTGTCTGGAGGTGAATTCTAGCGGCCGGCTGCTCTGATCGGTAGTTTTCCGTGGTTTCTCCGTTCAACGTCAGGCGAATGCCGGAGCATTACCCTAACAAACGGGCCACGGATCGCGCGCGACCTTTCCTTCCCCTTCTTTGTCCTAGTCTCACACCTTACACACACGAACAGGCACTACACTACCACAAATGCTGGGAGACCGGCCGGGAGTTCAAAGCTCGTCCCGGCAGGGGCGGTGCCACACTGGGGGAGATACCTGGTTGGGGAAACCCCGCTAGCTGACGGTAGGTCGGTCGGATCTCGCCATCCAGTGGGGGCGAGAGCACCGCCACCTACTGAGCAAAACACGCACTACGAGACTAACCACGGTAGTTGACACGCCCGGACTCACTAACAATCAATCAACCATAAAAGAATTAAAGAAGTTTTTTTCGTGTTCTCAAGGCACCTGGTGTAGTAAAACGCTGTGAATTACTACACTGTCTTTCGGGAATAACCTGAATTCTTAAATCAGGATACTGATGTTGCTAAACCTAAATATGTGATTAAACGTAAACTATTTTTTTAAATTGATCTTCTTTTGATACTTTTACTTTCTTACTTCGAAAGAGAGAAATATTGTTATTGTGCGCCGGGAAACGGCAAATTTTCGACAAGAAAAACTCTTATAGCTGGGCCCTGGTAAAGAACTAGTAGATAAATCTTGTTCCTATAATAGTAAATTACTTCCTCTTAACACATTGTGTAGAGAGAATCAGTCATGTTTTGTGTGCCTTTGATATGCAAATATCGATTGACGTCTGCCAGCCCGTCTGCCTGCGCGTTTGTCAATCTGTCAGTGGTCAATGCTATCGCCAAAACCGTTCAACCAATTTACTCCAAAAGTGAAATTTCTTCGATCTCATTTATCTATATCGTCTGTTGAATCTATTGATGTTTTAAATCTGGTTATCTGATCGATCTGTCTCCGTTTTATTTGATAAAATCTGGGATAAATGAGGTATCCGTTTTATTTGATTCACGAGTTATTCCAGTCCCGTAAATGTAGTGCATGCCACCCTTGGAAGGTGCTGTGTTCTTCCCCGGCTAGATGTGAATTCGTGCGCCGACAACCCATCGGCTAGCGGGGTTTTCCCCAACCAGCTATCGCCCCAGCCGGGACAAGCTCTAGGCTCCAGATCGGTCTCTCAGCGTGTGTGGCATGTAAGCATTGTTCTGCGAAAGTAAGAGAGGATAGGACAAGGAAGACGAAAGAAAGTTCGCTTGCGGTCCGTGGTCCGATTGTTGGGGTACTGCTCCGGTATACGCATAGTAATGATCACAGATACTGCGGAAAACTACATGGATAAGACTACATGGACAACATGGATAAGAGCCAAAATTTATTGCCTTTTTATCCTTGAAAATAGATTTTATTACTTGGGAGCTTTTTTTCCCTCCAATTTTAAGTAGTATATGACTTAGTGTAGGGATCACAGAATTTTGAAAATGTGCACACAATTCACTTTTCCCATAGCACGTCATACGCAGTTTTGTCCGCTTTTTGACGTAAAATAAATAAAAAAATAAAATAAAAAACTACCGATCAGAGCATTTGGTCGACCGTTAGAATGCTTATTTACACAATAGTTGAATTCTGGCAAGCTACCTGGCTAATGTTGAAAGTCTGGCACCGATGAGACACAAACCCTATGACCTTTCGATCAGAGACGCTGTAACGGCGACAGTTATGGTAGTGATCGTCCTCAACCTCTCCAGAATAGTGTTATACGATGTGCTCACGGAGACGGAAGAGCAGTATTTGTTGGTTCATCCTTTAGTTGAATGAAATGTCATGGGGTGTTGCATTTTGCCCTTTCAAATCAGGTAAAATATTTCATACAGATATGAACATGCTCATGTTATCTTTCTTATTAGATAATAATGCAATAACAGAAATAGGAAATTGGAACATTCAGCTGTATCCGGAACACTTGAAAGATAACAACTCGGGGTCTTTACTTAGATTAATTTATGATCCGCTCAACGTGGCTTTCAGTTTTAATAAATTTGATATAGGTCGGTTGGAGTTTATTCAAGTGTGCGGTTATCAAATACGACCCCTTCCTGTACCGCTGCCGCTGCTATTACTGCTGCTATTACTTCTACTAACGCAGTTGCTGCTACTATGATGATCGTCTTTGGATGCAAGTTCATCTTCATTCTAGTGAAAATTAGCTTAATAATGCGCATTTTCTGTAACGCTTAAACGACTTTGTCTTGAAAAACGACTTCAAATTTTCCAGTGAAATGTGCATATAGGATGTGCGTATGTATGTATAGGAGACAGTAAAAGTTTACAAAGCGAGTAAAAATTTATTCACGTAGTAGTCTAGCGTTATAGAGTATTTTAGGGTTATAAGTATTTCAAATTCTATAATTATGTGTAGTGCTTTAGTGTACAAAAAAGAAGTACGAGTCACACAGAAAAAGCAATTTTTGATTTATAAGAGTAATTCAATACTTTGTAAGCAAAACATTGTGAGATGTAACATTTTCTGCAACTGAATAAATTTTAACTAAAAGTAACAATGTGGGTGCAAAATTGTTCATTAATAGGTGAAATGTTATTTTACGATAATATAATTTAATAATGTTTATAATATTTTATATTTAGATTTCGTTTGTTTTTTTTGCAGGTAAGGTGATAATTACTATCGGAAGCTAGTGTAGATGATGTAGGTGAGTACAAAACATTTTCTTGCAGCGTAGCCAGACTTTGAGATTTAGATTAATGACGGAAAGGCAAAGGTATTCATTGTGTTGAATACTTTTTCAATATTTTTCAGAAATCCGACACACTTTAAAATATGCTTTTAAATATACATTGTTATTTTAAGACTTGATTAATGATTAATTGCTTGCATACCTTTGAAGTCAAAAAGAAACGAAGGAAGGAAAATAACTCAAACGTTGAAAATCCTCTATTTTTTATTCAAAGCTTTTACCACTTGTTTCCGAAATTTGACTGAAAATTCATACCAGAAAATAGAGAATTTCATCCACAGACAGTAATGAAATTATACTGAAGTGACAAAAGTAAGTCTTACGATACCTTACGATATTGTGTTGGACCTCCTTTTGGCCGGCGAAGTGCAGCAACTCAACAAGTCCCTGGAGGTCCCCTGCAGACATGTTGATCCATGGCGTCTCCATAGCCATTCATTGCGCAAGTGTTGGCAGTGCAGGCAACACTTGTGCACGAACGGATCTCTTGTTTATGTTCCATAAATCTTTGAGGAATTCATGTCGGGCGTTCTAATGGCAAATCATTCGCTCGAATTGTCCAGAATCATCCCCAAAACAATTGCGAACAATTGTGACCCGGTGACATGGCGATTGCCATTCATAAAATTCCTCGTTTGGGAACACATCGTTTTGGCTGCAAATTGTCTCTGAAACTGTAGCTGAAAATTACCATTTCCAGTGAATGATCGGTTCAGTTGGACCAAAGGACCCAGACCATTCCATATAAAAACAGCCCACACCATTAGCCGCCGCCACCACCTTGCATAGGCCGGCGCCACTCTCGAACCCTTCCATCAGCTCTTGTGAAATGAAATCGGGGCTCATCTGACCAAACAATTATTTTCCAGTCGTACGGAGTCAAATCGACATGATCATGAGACCAGGAGAGACGCTACAGACTATGTCGTGCTAATTTCAAAGGCACTCGAGTCGGTTTCTGGGACCATAGCTCAATAAAGCCAAATTTCGCCTCACTGTCCTAACGTCTACTTTATCGTACACCCCACATTGAATCCTGCGGTTACTTCATGCAGTGTTGCTTGTATGTTAGGACTGACAACTCTACGCAAATGCCACTGCACTCGTCTACGAAGTGAAGGCTGTCGGCCACTGCGTTGTCCGTGATGAGAAAATATACCTGAAATTAGGGATTCTCGGCACACACTTGACACTGCGGATGTCGGAATATTTTATTACCTAACGATTTCCGAAATTGAATATCTCATGAATGGAATGTCTCCAACTACACCATTCCGCGTTCAAAGTCGGTTACTTTCCCTCGTGCGGCCATTATCACTTCAGAAAACATTTCTAGTAGATCATTTAAGTATAAATGAAAGCTCTACCAATTCACTGTTCTTTCAAACGTTTTGTACCCTACACTATTGCCATCTCGGTATATTTGCATGTTGCTAACTCACGACTTTTGTCACCTCAGTGTATATGCATACCAATTGGCTATTTCTTTAGCGTCGGAGATATAAACTGCAGATCCCCAAGTTCAGAAACGTGTTGAGAACCACCCATGCTACAATACCACCATACTATTCCAAAATAATATTTGCCTTCTTTATAATAGCAATATTTCCATCATCCTTCAAAATCTAGAAAGTTTATTTCTTCTGCTTGTATTAGCACGTCTTTATACATGTTAAAGTCATCCGTCTCTTTCATTCTTATTCACACAGGCCATTATTCTCTTAACCTGTTACATTGTTCAGCTTACCATTCTGCCTTTGCAGTTCGTAATTGAGATCTTATCTTTTTCTGCTATTCCTTGTATTTCTGAATACTTCGCTTTTTATTTCCTCGCTACCGCTTACGCAGTAGAGAGAAAGTTATGTAATGCTGCGTGAAAAAACGGCAAATTTTCAGCTGAAAAACAGAGCCCAGATTTTAAAAAAATCTTTAAATACGTGGCGTAACCAGAATACCTGTTTTGTGGGTCCACGATGCAGAAAACTCGAATGACAGCAAAACGTTTATCTGTCCATCTGTGAGCAACGCTAGCCACTAAACCGTTCAGAAGATTTTCTCCAAAATTAGTATTCGCCAATCGATCTGGCTGATGCCGCGGACCCTTGACTTTGAAACAGAAATTTAAATTTTGGGAGGTTCTTTACTAAATCCCCTGGGTTATTTCAAAATGTTTAAAAAAGTAGCTCCATCGTTTTTGCTTAAATTTTATTATTGAATAGTGTAAAGGACCTTAAATAGAATGGCGCCGATCTAATTTTCGTTGAAAACGTTGTCTGCGTCTTCGAATAACTACAATTAAGATTTTTTCACTTAATGAAAAATGGTCGAGAATGTACTTGCTGATTTAGCACCACTACTTTTCATTGAGCTTGCAAGAATTGCGTTGGGCCACATCATCGGAGGTTAATATCTGACCAAAAATTTTCAATTTCGCAATCGGATTTATCAGCAGTAGGAACACACACCTGTATTACACTGACATTTATCGGATCCCCTTCTATTTGCAGCAGAAAGCGTCTATCTGAAAGGAAGTAGTTACATTTATTGCCAATCCCTTCTATTTACAATAACCACACCCTTAAACAGTCCTTAAATATTGCTTTCAGAGCAAAACATCACACATATCTTATACACTTGGCTGAGTGTAACTACCTTTCTTCGGAAAGACTAAGTATATCAATCTTCAGAGTTTGAATTTCCAGAACCAAATTATTCAGATTTCCTGCTTCCTAAGACTTTATACATTCCTTTTCTCCACAGCAACGTCTCCTTCGAATTAAGCATTCTGATATTGTTTGCACTCCCGTCCTATTTAAAGGACGTGGGCAGTCAGGGCCAGTTTTGTTTCCACTCGCCATTAAGAAAAGTTCGAGGAAGTGGACTTCCTCGGAATTAATAATGGGTCGCTTCCCTCCTGGATAAACGAACCGCAGTTGCGTGGTCGCTGTAAGCATTATTTGCAATTCGTCCACGAATATCCAGATGAAGATGCTTCCAAGATCCTTTTCGAGAATCTCCACTCAGTACTGCCATTCCTGCTTCCTGACGGGGTTTTTTGTTGGGTTATCCCTCCTCTGCATTCAATGCGCTGTCACTTGATTTAACTCCAAGTGACAGTAGCCTTTTTCCTCCTACAATCGTTGAGGACTTCTCGTGATATCTTGGCTGAATTCGACAAGGAAAGAAAGATGTCTCTTCCGCCTTGTCGCCAGGATACTCTTCTTCCAACTTCTAATCGTTGGCGCCTTCACAATGATGACTTCTCAATCTGAATCATCGTCTTCCATGCCGTAACTTTCCTTAGATTTACCTTCCCTCTTACCAATTGGCAAGCTGGACACTTCAGTCTTCCGAACTTTGTCGGCTGGGTCATCGGAGCATGGATCCCCTACCGTCACGATAAGCTAATAGTCAACGGCGGAGGGGGGGCACATTGCAATTTAAGGCCGACCTCTCCGATGACGGAGGTGTAGCACATTTCTGAGAGTCAGTTTGAGTTCTAAATGCCAAGCTACTCAAAAGTGGGTTGTTGTTTTTCTTTTCGCAAAAGTTATTTCGAACAATTCAAATATTCACAACCATTTCTTTTGGCCGCATGAATAACTGTAATTGGAAATGCTCTTGTTCAATCTCCTTCGCCTGTCAATTTAATGTAACAATAAATCACATGATGTTAATGTTCAAGATTTTTTTTCTTTTTGTTGCCAATCATTCTGTACTGAGGCGTTTATACAGAATCCATTTATTGGCCACCACCCTTTTTGGATCAATTGAAAATCCTGTAATTCTGTTTTCGTTCTTTCGATGGTCTCCGCCCATAAATTTATTACAATGAGAAATTAGGCGAGGGTGAGGTACAAGCCTTTTTTCTTTTCGTTTTGAGGCCACCTGCTTGCCTCAATAATCGTAAGTTCTGTGTCAAAGTTGCTTATTAGGTGGATGGGCCGGTTGTCATTTCGTACTACAACAGCACATTCAAAATTTATTTCTGAATAGTAGTCAATTACACCCTGTTCTTGTTTCTTATTCTTCTTATTTTGTGATAAGAGGCATTTTTGTATTGGTTTAGACATTAGTGTACCAGTATAACCAATGTGAACTTCTTTCAATTTAGCAACCAGCGGAAGAAATGGGAAAAAACAAGTCCCACAAACTATGAGGCACCCCATAACTTCCAAACGATTCATGACATCGAAATGCAGTTTTCGCTCAACAATGCGTAATCATGAGGCACGTAATACGCTGTAGAGATATTGTTTGAAATATTTTTAGTTTTTGAGAAAATGAATCATCTGTGATTTTTTTAAAATAGAATTATATATTTTTCTCTCCAGCAATTGATAGAGCATAAAAAGAGGAATATACTGATGTATCACATGTTAATATTTTTATTGTGTTATGAGTGTAAAATGAGACTTTTCTGACGTGTGATTTTAAATTAAAAGGACAGTATTTCCTGAAGCAGCCCTCCGCCCTGTCGCCTTTGGGAAAGGGAACCTTCCCGGCGCCGAGGCTGCAACAGGCGGCCGGTGCCACGAAGCAAGGCCACCTCCTCTAAGAGACAGTTGCAACAACTACTAAAGAAAAATTGTACTTTTAATTTAAAATTACATATCAGAGAAAATAATTTTATACTAAAATATTAACATGTTACATCATTGATTCCTCTTCTTTTATCTATTACTGTAAGCCAGAAAAATATACGGTTCTATTTAAAAAAAAAGATAATTAACTTTCTCAAAAACCAAAAATAGTCGAACAGTATCTCTACATAATATTACTTGCCCCATGATTACGCATTGTTGAACGAAAACGGCACTTCGATATTGTGAACCGTTTAGAAGTTATGGGGGCGGTCCATAGTTGGTGGGACTCCTGTATTTTGTATGGAGGCTTTCGCAGCTTGTCAGTCAATTTGAGGACATGTGAAACGTCCCAATCGAAAAATTAGGGAGGTTCCTGCTACAGTTCAAAACTTACAACTTTTTAAACCCTTTTTTTTGAGAAAGGTTTTTTTAGAAATTATTACTGCTAATGTTCCTAGCAAAATATTCATACATTTGCATAAACTCACATTCTTGTGGATCTGATAATATCTTCACGACCTTGCAAAGTGTTCTTGTTGTTTATTTAGTGTCTTCTATAACAATCCCGCGTTGCTAGGAGAAGACAACTGATATCACAGGTTTCTACAGGTTCAAGGATCAATGTTCTTCTGAAACACCCCGACTGAGATGGATCAGGGTATCAGCTGTTGCCACAACAGAGTCTTTGACCGGAAGAACGTGGGTTCGTGTTCCGACGATGGAGGATTTTGGACACTAGCTATACCTTAGAGTAAAGATGTAGCTATACCATAGAGTAAAGACTAAGAGCTTCTTTAGTCTATGGCTATACAGCTTTTAGACGCTGAATATATCCACTGTCTGAAGACAAATGTAACCCGCTCTTCCAATGGATCCTTTTCCGTCGTTAATACCAGGCGAATGCCTGGGGAGTACCTTCTCCATCATTATCCTCTCCTCTTTTTCACACAGCACACATGCACAGGTACGCGCATCACACTACTACACTTTCACGAGACCAGTCGGAGTTGAGAGCTTGTGGTAGCGGGAGAGATACCCCGCTGGCGGAAATACCAGTGCTGGAGAAATCTCGCTAGTCGTCGAGTCAGATCGACGTTCCAGCGGGGGAAAAAACCGCCACCTCCCTGGAAACGGCATGCACTACACTAACGGCTATAATGGACATACCGTCCCAAAAGGAACATCATAATAAAGAATCAAAAAATCAATCAATTCTTCTTTTTTAACAGCTTTATCGTCTATTTGTTCAATCCATTGATTGTACAGAGATTTGCATGACTTATTACTATAACTGGATTAGGGTATAGGCAGGCGGGGAGTTTCTATAGTCGAAGCTCCCTCTTACTTTGTTACTGTTCTCTTAATTTAGTGCTCGATTTTTTTAATTTATTTTGATCAATTCTCGTGTAAACGGCGATGTGCTGCATACGAATGGAGCGACGGCCGTGGGCGGGCGGGCGCGGGTGGGCGAGGCCGCTGGCAACTCGACGCCGCGTGTGCGGCTGCGTGTGCGTGCGTGCGTGCGTGCGTGCGGGCGACCGCAGCGCAACGCGACCCGCGCGGCGCCCAAACCGCGCCGGACACCAGATCTCGCCCGCGGGAGGCGTGGCGGGCGGGTGGACAGCGGGGGCCAGGGCAAGGGCGAGGGGCATGGGGCTGGGGGCGGGGGTGTGAGTCGCGAGGGGCGCTGGCAAGGGGGGGCCGGGGGGGGCGGGGGGCAGGTGGCGGAGGCCAAGGGGGGTTGAAAAGGGTGTGTACGCGGGTGGGGCAACAGCGATGGAGAACTTCGCCTCGAATTGCTTCTGAATGAGCGCCCTCGTCTCACGTCGTCTACGCACAAATGACACTTCAAAAAATTATTCAGTATGAAGTGAGAGGACATTTTTGGATCATTTTACCTGATCCTATAAAAATGCTCATAGCTCTTATGTCCGTAGTTATTCGAAATCCTTGAGTATAGAACTAATGAAAATTGCGGTGAGGCGAGTAAATTTAATTCCGATAACATCTAAATGACAAAGCAGGAGGGAAGGGGAATACGGATGGCCTTGATGCCCTTGGATGTCTTGCTTGCCCCAAGGCGTTCGGAGGAAGTGGAAACTTCGATTGGCTGGGAGAGGAGGAAGACTGATGATGCACCGAGACATCCGAGGTATATCAAGTGGGAAACGTGACGCACTGGGGCAGAGGAGCGGTGGGAAGTCCTTGCGGTGGTTCATGGCTCGCGCCTGCGTCAATTAACGGAGCAATGGAGCAGTGGAGCAGTTCGGAGCGCCGGCACTGCACAACCGAAGCGGCACAGGTCCGACAACACTAGCACGATTGTTTATAGGGCCTTTTAGACGACAGCTGGCGAATAAGTTGAATGGCCCATCGAGGATAAAGCTCGGGACAAACACTTCAGAATCCTTGAAAAGTTTCATGTAAAGAGTTTCACAAAAGCTTTATCCAAACTGGAAATTCTAATCAAAACTTATATAACATGTAAATAATGCTCTTCAGCAAAAATCATTAATATTTGTGATATCCAATATCACGAAAGAGAACAAAGTTTTAAGAGTTACACCAAATGTAAAATAAAATTTCGGGCTGTATATTTGGTTCTTGTTCATTGAATTGATTGGTTATTTTATACCCACGGCACGTTACCTATTACGGCCATTAGTGCATAAGGGTACATGTAATATGCAGGAGGCGGTGTTCGTGTTCCTGCCCCACTGGAACGTTATATTCTCGCCGACCTTCAAAGTTTGGGGTTGCGGGGTGTCACCTTCAGGTATATCCTCTAGTGGAGCGCATAAGCTCCCGATTGGGTTACGGACATGCGTGGTAGTGCAGTACATGTAAGGGTAAGAGTATGTGTAAGGATAGAAGGTACAAAGGGTGGAAGCAAAGAAACTAAGTCCGTGCGCACTCCGTGGCCCGTTTGTGAGGATGCTGTTCCGGAATTCGCCTGATATTGTTTGGAGAATTGACCGTCGAAAAACTTCGTCTTCGACGAGAAGCCAGCGGCTAGGTTTCTTCTCTAGACGAGGGCTGAAATTGACCTACTTCTGAAGCTAGAGACGAAAATCCGTCACGGCCGGGTTTGGAACCCCCCAGTCAGAAAGCGGGAGGAACACAGTTATTATACTACCCTGAGCCACCTCAGTCGGTTATTTCGTTCAAAATACCGAGGGACCGTTAATGAGAGATATACATACATCGAGGCATTTGTTCTTACGTGAGAGTGAGCAGACGTCAGAAAACGAAATGGACCAAACGATCGTTAACAGCACGGGACATGAAGGAGCGCCGCACCAGAATAAGTCAGCGAAAACGACGATGTCTGAGTCCACTCTGACGAAGGCCTTTGGAGCAAGGCGCGGGAGGAGCTCAGAGCTGATCCCGGTCGAGGAAAACCGCCTCCCAGCGTTCGAGCTAGGAGGGGACTTCAGCCGTTGCGTGAGCGGTAAAGGATCCCCCGTGCGAGCGCCCAGGGAGACACTGGAGACGCCGGCCGCGCACTTCCGTGATCGCACCGCCCGCGGCTTGGCCAACTGGACGCGCCAGCGGCCTGCGTGGCTCAGTTGATGCGGCTGCAGCGTCTCTGACCCGGAGGGCCTACGATTCGAGCTCCGGCGGTGGCAGGATTTTCGACATAGCGAGGTCGATTTCAGCCGCTCCTCGAGGAGCATTCCAGCGACCGGCTGCTCTCATCGGTGGTTTTCCGTGGTTTCTCCGGTCAACACCAGGCGAATGCCGGAGCAGTTCCTTTACAAACGGGTCACGACTCATGTGCTGTTTTCTTCCTCTCCTTGTGTTATCCCTACCTACTCATCCTTATAATTATTCAATTCAATTTGATTAGTAATTGGCTTACAGGATTATTCTATTACAATTGCCGAATATATTCACGGCATAAATAATATCTTACAAATAACTTGTGGTAGAACAGGTACTTGGCATAAGATTCAATACAGATAACGCAACAAATACAAGTAATACAATAACACAATAATACAAAAACATACGATACAAAATAATTGAGACAACAGAACATGCAAATATACACAAAACAAACTGTATCAAGTGAGGCTTGATGCGTTACTGATATAAGGTCATTTATTAGAGTGCTCGTGGAATTTATCGTGAACTCCTCATTTATAATGAATGTTCGTAATTTCAGAATTTATGAAATAAAGTAATTCACAGTTTTAATCTTTCGGAGTTCAGATTAACCAAATAATTGGGAAATGATAATACATCGTTTGGCTATGGTCCTCAAAGCTTTTACTTACTCATTTGGGCACTCACAAATAATATGATTAAGATTTTATTCAGTATTCATATTACACATCGAGCAGACTGAATTTGAGTGTATTTTGTGAGTATTTCTGCTGTTATGTTGATTTCTTTGTCACTGAACATCCTGATTTGAGCGACTACTCCAGTAATGAAAGTAGGGAGAGGCGAAGTTAGGTATTTCTCCGTTTCTGATTGCAGATCCCTAATTTCTCGATATACTGCACTGTAAGGTGAATTCATGAATCGTCCGTAAGGCTTTTATTTACAATTGTTGTAACAATCGAGGGAATACTATCTCTGATTACATTCGGTTTGTTGCTGCGAAATTAGTTATGAAATCCCAAATCATTCACTAACCCGTCAGAACGGACACCAGTTGTATTTCCTAGAATTAGGATATGCATTTCTTGATTCTAAAAGTTGTTGAAAATTATAGGGAAATTTTGTCATGTAAGTCAGTGATCATTCATTGTATTTCAGTTGAGCCAGTTGACTTTCTGATCATGTACCCAGAAGTTGTTCTCGATAGCCCCAAAAGACGAGTTCCTTTGTACCTTAGTTTGTAGAAGTCTTTGTGTCTTTTCCAGTATATTAATGTATCTATGATACCTGCAGCGTATAGCACAGTAGTTGCAACCATGGAATCGAAGAGTTTCCTATCAGTCTTCCAGCTATCATTTTCCCCTGATAATACGATTTTCCATACTGAACTCAATTCCATGTTTCCATTGGTCATGACACTGGCAGCAGCATAGTTGAATAACTCTGTCATTGTGAACTGGATACCTAAATACGTGTACTGATTGACCATTTCTATAATTTCACCAGAATATTTCACTGGCCTCTCTGAACTCATTCTGCCTGACTTTTTAAATTAGATGATACTTAGATAGCGTGTCAATCTTGTGTTGAAGTTCCATCGCATCGATTTCCAGGATAATCAAATCATCAACAAATAGATGGTCAGCTTTTTATTCTATATCTGTGAAACACTTCCGCATCCGGAAGTTGTTCGGATTTTCGAAATTATGCTAATAAATGAGGATTCAACAAGATGCAACAGACATCAACACCACAAGAAGTTGTGTATAAGTAGATACGAAACTTTTAATGGCTCTTCTTCGGTTGTCGAAGTGTCCTTGCACTCTTTGGTAAATATTAATACAACACAAATGCGGAAAATAAATACCTTATGTAATATGTTGGTAGATACTGCATGATCGCTACTTGGATCCTAATAGATTCGGCCCCAAGCCGCTATCGGTGCAGCAGAAGTAGTATCCAATAGATCCAGAGGCCAGAAGCAGTGCGTAAGTAAAACGTTTTTAATCCAACAGCAAAGTAATGTAAAAGAAAAGAAAAGAAAACTACAGTGTTTTATTAACATTTGAGCCAGTTTCATTAAAAATAATTATTCTAAACACCGTGGTTTATATGAACTTGATTCTTTTCCTCTTTCACAAGGATTGGATATGAAGTAATCCAGAGCAATGCCGAGTATTTTGCTAGTGAACAATAAAAATACTACCGGTAGTTGTCTTTAAAGTTAAGAGACTTTATAAAATCTGATTTACAGAAGAAAACAATGCCGCCTTCGGCCATGTGAAAGGTTTCCATTGTTTTGTTAGATATCCAGTAACATGGGAACAGTCCCAAAATAATGAATTTTACATCTATATTCTATATTTATATTCACCTATATCTATCTATACTAGACAGAAGTGCATTCACTTACAGCGCGATAACCTCTGAATCTATTGAATCAATACCGACGAAACTTTAGTGATAGTTTCCTTTAAATGTGTGGAGTACTGTAGGCTATGACTTATAACCATAAACCTTAGAGCAAGGTAGAGAGGCGGGGTACGGCGGAGGAGTTATACAATAGAATAGATAGAAGTAGGCTCTACCATAGGGCAGGAAGCGATGGAATTCCTCTGTTTCATAAAAAAAATATGATAAATACCAAGGGTTATTTACCTATTGCAGGGCTGCAACGCGGGGTTCTACAATTAGTAGTTTAATTTTGCCAGAAAAATATAAAAAATTTGACGGCGCTATTCCGACTATTCTTACAATACGCGCACCGATTGACTTCTCAAAATCAGTGCGTCAGTGCTGACGACACTGCTGACGTCATACGTCAGCGAAGCTCTAAGAAAGACGTCTCCCGCCGCTAAATATTTGCTATTTGCTAAATATGCTGTATTTCCTATAAATTTTTTATATATTCCTGGTATGAAAAACTGTTGTACTGTGTATTTACTAGTATTCAATTTCCGCACGCCAGTATTCGTGAAGTCTCTTTGAGTTAAAATATTTAAATAAATAAAAAAATAAAAATAAAATAAATATAACAATATAATAAAATAAATAATAAATACAATTATTAATATATTATAAATAATATAATAAAATAAATATTTCAAAATCAAATAAATAAAATAAAATAAAAATATTTAAATTATTCAGTGTTTTAAGAGTGTTTTATTTGTTGTTCTTGAGCAATGTAGTTTGTTTCCGAAACAAATTACGTATGGTTTTATTCAACAGCATTTTTGCTTTTCTAGACCACTAGTCATTCATAATTCGCTCTGGCGGTTACAGAATGCAGGAAATAATAAACTATTATAAAGTAAATGTTTACGTTTATTTAGAACAAAAATACACCACTTATGTATATACAGTATGCATGTAGAAAGTACCTATTTTATTCATCAAATTAAAAACAAATGTACAGTGAAGTAAAAAAGTAGATTTTTTTTCGCTAAAATTAAAAGGATTATCAACGGATTTTTGATTCTGAAATACAGAAACTCTACTTACAAAATGACGGAGTGAAGTTGTAATTCATCCAATTATTTGTGTTCTTCAAACACAAGTAATATTTTGACTTCTATTACAGCTCTACAAACAAAATTACAAATTACTATAATTCAAATTCTATCCCTTTAGCACATGCTTGAAGGATATGTTAAGTGCTCTAAGCTATTATATTTATGTGTACAAGTTTATAGTGATTTGCAACTACTGTTTGGCAATCCGGAAAGTCACTTTCTTCCCACATCACAAATACAAAGATCTCTCAATCCGTTATGACAGTTTTCACGCGTTATCTTGTATCTTTGGTATAGTTATTTGATATGACATGACAAAACGTAATACATCATCAATTACAGAAAGTGATGAACAGTAGGCAAAATGTCAAAGAACGTTGAACTTTCTTTAGTGAAGTGTTCCACCTCAAAGAGTTAAACAGGCTCTCCAGCAATATGTCTCAAAGGGGTCTGGGCCAAACCCAGGCACTGAATAAATAAATATTAAACAAGGATGCATATGGAATACGGTAAATTTTCCTGCCGACTCACACATAACGTCACTATTTTTTATGACGTTCAAATACCACCACGCCTAGTTTAAACGTACTGCACTTGAGACCCAGAGAAAATTTTTGGCTGGTTCACAAGCAATCCAGCGTACCTACTCCTTTAAAATATTTCTAAAAATAGACGTCAAATTGAATGGAAAAGTATCGGTAATGATCGATGTCAACATGAAATAAGAGGTTTTCACGATGAGGTAATTATGATGTTTTCCCTTGATATTTCAGAAAGTTTCAGATGCTATTTTGTTTCGTTTTTATAATTTTTGTGTTGGTGAAGTGTGAAGAAAAAATATGTTTTCAAAGGTTTTCGAGAGTGGAGGAAAACCTCTTATAGCGAAGACAAATAATAAAAGTTTACGTAAAACTCTAATCTATAAAAAACACTAAACATTGAAGATAATACAATATTTGTAATTACAACTAATTATGAGCAAATAACTGAGGCGAAAAATTTTCTAAATTTTTATTTTAATTACCAGTTTCTATTCTTTTCGACTGTACCTGACGAGAATGGTGTGGTTGATGGGTGAACACGTGATTTGAATGATGAGGAGGCAACAGTGGGTGGCAAGGCGAGAGAGTCGGGAGAAATCCCGCGAACCCATTTTGTACGCAACATGATGCGTGGAAGATCCGGAATTAGAAGCCCTGCGACCCCAAAAGGATGATGAGCGGTCTGGCCATTACACCCATCGGCTGAGATGTCTCAGTGTCAGCTATTGCCACTACAGCGGGAGCTCTTGCCGGGAGGAACTAGAGTTGGAGTAGCAATGATGGTTGATTTTCCACACTAGCTACATATTACCTAGGTGGTCGCTGTCTGAAGGAGAATTCTAGCGGCTGCTCTGATCGGTAGTTTCTCCGATCACACCAGGCAAATACCGGAGTAGAACCCCAACAAACGGGCCACGGACCGCGCGCGATATTTCCTTCCTTTTCCTTGGCCAATCCTCGCCCGTTACTTGTACATTCTCTTACATGCTCTACTCTACAACTCAAGTCGGAGATTAGAGCGTGTTGCGGCTGGAGAAGTGCCTCGCTGGGAGAGATACCTGGAGAGGAAATCCTCCGCAAGCGCATCTGCGTGGCAGCGGGTGGGGAGTGCAGACGCCTCCCGGTTTGGCATGCCCTGCCCTCGTGGGAGAAGCGGCACCCGGATACAGTAACAAGTAATGTACTTTAGCTTACGCTTAGCTTACGACAATGACCCGCATCTCGATCAGGTTCTTGTCCAGCTTCCCTGATCCTTGAGCAAATGCTGAGATGTTTTACTTTGGACTTAAACGTAGCTTCACTCTGCGCACGTTTTCTTGAGGTCTCCCTTCGCTTCTAGTGGTAGCAGTAGAGCTGAGGGTGAATTACTATATTGTTAGCAATGAAGAAAAATCAAACCTGCAGTTCGTTTATTGTTACAAATAGTTTTTCTATAATTCGGGAATGAAGCTTTTCTAAATTTTATTAAAATTATTATTATTATTATTATTATTATTATTATTATTGAACTTTGAATTACTTATCGTTAAAATGTTGTGATGGGATTCTGATACTCAAGAAAACGTGCGCAAATATTCTTCTCCCCATACGTCATATTCAGTTTTTACTGTTTTTTTTTTTGGGCCAAATAAATCAAATGAAACCAAAGACGAAGTGCTCCCTCGCCGCAAGTGCGCGTGGTCGGCGCGCGGTCCCTCGTCTCCAGGGGGCCTTCCCGACTCCCACAGCCATTCCCATAGCAGGGCCCTGCATCAGCGTGCAGAACTAAGAGCCAAGGACTGCTGTGGCTTTGCGATGGACCAGGCACGGTGGAGTAGATCGAAGGGATATTTACGTATTATACGACTTTTTTTTATTATTTAAGGACGCATCAACATCTAGGACATTAGCTACCGCTATTGGAGTTAACTTAATGGTAACTGTGGAGATGCAACGATACGGTGATACAAGGGCTGAAAGGACGATCACAAATACAACCATACCCGAGGCGGGACTCGAACCCGCGACCCTTCGGTCCGAAATCGCTACAGCACTACTGCTTTAGCGATCTTCCCTCCCAATACTGCCTTAGCGGCCTACAACTGTTTGTTCACGTGCGTATCATTAGATGTACTTGACTTCCGTATATTTCGTATTTCCCATAAACACGCCAAATGCTTATGGTGCAAAGTGGGCAAGCGTTGTGCAAAGCAGCAACCAGTGCCCCTGTCCTTGCACCTGCACTTTTCTTTAGGCTATAGAAAGATGAGCCTCGGTTACCGTAACTTGTATGACGACAATTGTTAGGCATTGTTAGGCAATTGTTTTAGGCATAAAGGGGTTGTACATGCTATGATTCTACAACATGCACAGTCAGGTATACTTTTTTTACCCTCATAGCGAACAATTGTTTTTGCCCTCAAAAATCCACTGCTTTGATGGAGTTTGAACGCGCAAACTTGGGTGTAACGCTACCCGATACGCTAACCGTTATACCACCGAAGCCGCATGATACCACCAGAGTCAAGTTCCGACGGTAGCAGGATTTTCGACTCTAGCTTTTCAGCTAGGTCAAATTCAGCCACTGTCTGGAGGAGAATTCTAGTGACCGGCTGGTCTCATCGGGGTTTTGCCTAGTTTCTTAGACCCACACCAGGCGAATGCTGGAGCAGTAAACAACAAACGGGTCACGAACCGCGTGCGATCTTTCCTTCCTCTTCCTTGTCCTATCCTCTCTCCTTACACACACACACACACACACACACACACACACACACACACTTACACCTACATGCACTACAGTATCAGGCACGCCGAGACACCAGTTGGGAGCTCGTCCCGTCTAGGGCGGTGCCCCCGTAGTGGGAGATACCCGAAAAAGGGAAAACCCTGTAAGCTGACGTGTAGGACGGCGCCGGATCTCATCATGCAGAGGGCGAAGAACGAAGCCTCCTCACCTGATAAAACATGCACTATAATTATAAGACTAATGACAACATCAGCAGATGAGGTGACCGGAAACTCTAAATCGCGAAACCGGGAGCGGTGGCTCAGTGCATCAACTGATGTCACTGCAGCGCCTCTGACTGGGAGGTCCGAGGTTCGAATTCTGACAGCGGCAGGATTTTCGACAGTAGCTTTTCAGTTAGGTCGAATTCAGTCGCTGTCTGGACGAGAATTCTAGCGGCCGGCTGCTCTGATCGGTAGTTTTCCGTGGTTTCTCCGATCAACACTAGGTGAATGCCGGAGCAGTACCCTACCAAACGGGCCACGGGCCACGCGCGATATTTCCTTTCTCTTCCTTGTTCTATCCTCTCCCCTTACACACACACTTACACTAACATGCACTACACTACCACACATGCCGGGAGACCGGTCGGGAGCTTAGAGCTTGTCCCGGCTGGGGCGGTGCCCCGCTGGTGGGAGAGTCCTGGTTAGGGGGAAACCCCACTAGCCGACGATAGGTCGGCGCCGGATCTCGCCATCCAGCGGGGGAAGACGACCGCCACCTCCCGAGCAAAAGCACGTACTACACGTACGGAACTAATGACCATAGTAGTAGACGCGTCACCAATGCATGTAAATAGCGGAGCAATCAATGAGCGGCGCCGGGTGCGTGCGCGCGCGCCGTGCGTGGCGGCGGCGGCGGCGGCGCGCGGAACGAGCTGCGCCCGCGCACGCCCAACTGAACAGCGTCGCCTGCACTCCATGGAGCGCAACGGGCTGGACGACGGAGGCGCCGCGCGCCGCGGGGCGCGCGCGCCGCGGGCCCGCCCCCCAAGCTGAAGAGCGTCGCCTGGAACTCATGGACGCAACGGGCTACGAGCTGGAGGTGCCCGGCACGCCGCGCACCCCGCGCACCTCCACCACGCCAGGTACGCGCCCCTGTGCCCGACTGCACCACGCTTGCTTACCTCCAGGAAACGGCATGGTCCGATTGCATCCCGTCTACCTACTTCCACAACACGGTCACGTTAATAGATTGCTAGTGATTCGAGGTATGTCCGCTGTTAAGGTTATTAGTCCGTACGTTTAGTGCATGTTTTATTTTCCTCGAGCGGTGGCGGTGATCTTCCCCCGCTGGATGACGGGATCCGGCACGGAACTACCCTCTGATAGCAGGGTTTTCCTCAGCCAGGTATCTCCCACCAGTGAGGCACTACCCCAGCCGAGACAAGCTCTAAGCTCCCGAATTGTCTCCCGTCATGTGTGGTAGTGTAGTGAATGTTGGTGTAAGTTGTGTAAGTAAGGGGGGAGGATAGGACAAGAAGAGGAAGGAAGATCGCGCGTTCCGTGGCCCGTTTGTGAGGATACTACGCCGACATTTGTCGGGAAATCAGGGAAACTAGAAATTAGAGGAGCCGATCGCCAGAATTGCCCTCCAGAGGCGGCTGAATTCCACCTAGTAGCTTGTGTCGAAAATCCTGCCACTATCGGGAGTAGAACCCTAGGACTTCGCCGTGAGAGGCACTGCAGTGATGTCAGTTGAGCCTTTCCACCTCTCCCTGTCACTAACCGGTGAGTGCATCCCGCGCTCAATCTCTCATAGGGCGTTTATTTACCTCCCTGAAACCGTAGCCCGCCCCCCCCCCCGCCCCGTTTGCCACCCACGCACTCGCCATAATACTCCTCCCCTTACGCAAGGTAGCCAACCCCTTCCATTTGGCAAACGGCGAAATCGATTGATTCATTGATTTTTTCGTGTTTTCGGGCGCGTCAACTGTTTCGGTCATTAGTCCCGTCAGTGTAATGCATGTTTTTTCTCGGGAAATGGCGGTGATCTTCCCCCGCTGGATGGCGAGATCTGGCGCCGACCTACCGGCTAGTGGGGTTTCCCCCTAACCAGGACTCTCCCACCAGCGGGGCACCGCCCCAGTCGGGACAAGCTCTAAGCTCCCGATCGGTCTCCCGGAATATGTGGTAGTGCAATGCATGTTAGTGTAAGTGTGTGTGGGTGTGTAAGGGGAGAGGATAGGACAAGGAAGAGGAAGGAAATATCGCGCGCGGTCCGTGGCCCGTTTGTTAGGGTACTGCTCCGGCATTCGCCTGGTGTTGATCGGAAAAACCACGGAAAACTACCAATCAGAGCAGCCGGCCGCTATAATTCCTCCAGACAGCGACTGTATGCGACCTCGCCGAAAAGCTCGTGTGGAAAATCCTGCCGCCGTCAGGACTCGAACCTAGCGCCTCCGGGTCAGAGGCGCTGCACGGCGGAATCGAGTGGCTCGCTCCTCCGTTGGAGCGCGTGCGCCCGCCTGCTCTCCCGTTGGCGTGCACCCACTCACGAGCTGTCGCGTGTTTCCAACATGATGCGCCTCAAAGCCTAACGTATTCGCTTAAAGGTTTTTCTTCGTAAGTCATGACCTGATGCACAGAGACGAAACATTTGCTCTCTCTTCAGCAGTGCTTTTCGACTCCAGCGAATACTTACACCCAACCCTTTTTGTCGCGTACAAAAGTTCTGTTTATACTGGCTAGATACATTTACTTTGTGTTTACTCTGCTTTTCGAAGAAAAATATTTTTTTGTGAATGTTAATTAAGTTGCTTAATATTCAGATCATATGTAATTATTCTTCGAGTTATATAATTTAAGCATTATTTTTAGCCAATATTATCTATACTTTTATAATGTCAATTTTTTATCAATTTTTTTTATTTATGTCATCTTCCACCGGTTCGCATTTAAAAATTCAGTAATTTTACAGTCGGGACACATTCGTTCTCTCTAATGAAAGAATCTCTGCTCGGCTGTAGTCAGTTCAACTTACTTTGTTTTGGGTCGTGATAGTGATGTGGTTTGAAGTGTATGGGAATGTTTTCGATATGCGATGCTTGTTCATCTCTGCAAAGATGACATTGTTTTTATAATATCTATTGAAACATAATTTATGTATCTGACAAGCAGATTTTACTTTACAATTTGAATTCAATATTAAGAATAAACAGTTTACGTATAACTTCCGTCCCACTGATACAAATTACTGGTAAAAAGCGCATTAATCACTTTTTAATATCCCAAAATTAAATTGTTAAATTACTTGTTATGATAATGGTTGATTCTTTGGAAGTGTTATTCAATATTTTTTGTAATCTTCGGGAGTTTTTATTTACGAGAGAAACAACGAATCAATTGAGCATTTTGATTGAAAATGTGTTGTTGTGTGTCATATTCCCTGTTCAGTAATTCAATGTGATGTACAAATGATAAAAATGCAACCCTGAGACGTTTTATTTGTTTCGTAAATACAAGTTTGCAAGTCAAAATCATTAAAGTGGATCTTGTTTATTTTCTAAATCAGGTAACTTCTCCTCGACATTTCACTTTGTGTACATTATTATCCATTGTTTCCATAATGTCACCAACAACTTTCGCGAGGTCTTGTAACACAATAACATATTATAATAAAAACATTTTTGCCTACACACACGCATTTCATTTCTGCAAACAGACGGTACGTAATATCAATAATAAAACGAACATGATGCAACCCAGATAAGAGGCGAAATCCACGAAACACAAGCAGTGGGATTGGCCTTGGCTCAGATGTTCTCGTGGTCGTTCCTGCACTCAAAACAACTTTCTGCATGGAAACGACTCCTGTGTACCACAAGGCACTTCAAACTTTAGTTTTTAAAATCACTAAACTTCAATTTCTTTTTTGAGAGTATGGAGAAAGAACAAAAATTCTTCCCCGGAAAAATAAAATAATAAATAATAATAATAATAACAATAATAATAACAATAATAATAACAATAATAAAACAATAATAACAAAATAATAAAACAATATAACAAATAATTTAAATTTACCGTGCTAATTAGTTGTAAATATTGATATCATTGAATAGGTCTAGTATTGAATATTTTATTACGCAAACGGCGCGAAACCAACCCAGGATCGGCACAGACGTTTTACATAAAATGTGCATGCATCCAAACCAGAACTTCCATATATTTATTCTTTTTGTTCCCCGCTCATCCGCTTGACGTGGTAATGATGCAGTCCGCTCTGCCTGCAAACATCTCGTCAAGGTCAGCGCCTGTGCATAAACACACGCACTTCTCCGAGTAATCAATTGAAAGGCGCCAACGACACATTGCGTACTTCTACAGCATTTTTCTTAATTACCATCAGACCTCGCATCTCAGTGTATATTACGATAACATACACTTCGTCTACTGCAAGGTTGTATAGTATTAACGTCGAACACAAGCTCAGGTATTTCCGTGATTGATGTGGTATAGGTTTGCCATCTTTTTCCATGTTAATAGAAAATGTCTGCAAAGAACGCTATTGAGGATAAATTATTTTAGATGAAAGGGAATCGTACAAAGGTTATCATCAGACTTGGAAAATCTTTAACGATTACATTCTATAATTGTGAAGTTGTGGATACAAGCCTTCTTTGAAGCGAATATGGAAACTGGCCTCATAAAATGAATCTAAGCCCTCATATCCACTGTTATTTCCATACTGTATTGGACAGATATTACTATTCTGACTACTTACCATAAAATTGGAGACGGTTTTGCAGGGCTTCAGAGCTTTATTGACGCCCGACCTTCACTCTCCTGGGGTGGTGTCGAAGGGACGACTGCGAACAGAAAAATCCCCAGAATATTCACTCATCCATCGTACTCTGGCCGAGACCTGAGATGTAAAAATTTCGAAAGAAGCGTGTTGAGGGCTGAATGAGAATTTTGTGTTTCTGAGGGCGAAAAATATCTCGAGAGACTAGTGTAGGTTGTGGGCGGGAGGTTGCAACCCCCTGCAACGAGAAAGTACCCTCCCCGCCTTACATATTTCCTCTACCCGGGCACCGCCCCAGCCGTGACAAAGCCCACGACAGATCTCCTGACGATGTAGTAGTGTAGAACATGTAAGCGCAAGTGTGTAAGTGTATGTGTGTAATGGTGGGGGAAGGAGGCAAAGATCAGGAAGGAAAGATCGCGCGAGGTCCGTGGCCCGTTTGTTAGGGTACTGCTCCGGTTTGATTGATTGATTAGTGATCCCGGGCGCGCTAACGGGTAAGGTCATTAGTCCTGTAAGTATGATGCATGTTTTTACCACGGGAGGTTGTGGTAATCTTCCCATACTGAATGGCGAGATCCGGCGCCGACCTACCTTGGCTCTCCCACCAGCAGGGCAACACTCCAGCCGGGAGTAAGAGGCAGTGTAACAGGAGAAAGTAAGGGGTGATGATAGGACAAGGAGGAGGAACGAAAGATCGCGCGCGGTCCGTGGCCCGTTTGTTGGAGTACTGCTCCTGTATTTGCTTAGTGCGGATCGGAGAAACCATGGAAAAAATACCCATCAGAGCAGCGGGCTACTAGCATTCCCTCCCAATTAACGGCTGGAATCGCTCTTGCTCTTTAGTTAATGTCGAAAATCCGTCACATCGGACTCGAACTCTACGTCCTGTAGGTCAGAGATATTGCAGCTACACTGAGGCATCTCCCCCGGTGACTTGGAAGTGCTTTGGGACGATCCTGTCACACCCTTCTATCGGAGACAAGGCTGCCCATTATCTGACCAAGAAACTCCATTAAATTGCTCCCAATTGTTTAGATGATTGATTTTTTTATTTTTGTAATTACTGCTAAGTACTGTTAAATCGACTTAATGCAATGGAACTAAAACCTCTTAACGGCCAGCGTTCGGTAAGATTTAACACTCCACCGTCCGTTAACAGAAATCGAAACAAATGTAGCTAAAGGAATTTTCTTATAAGAAGATGGTATTACGCAAAGTATTGAGGCCGGTAAGACAAATAACAGAGTCGAGTGGGTATTTATTTTTATTGTGGCAAATGATATTAATCGGATGGCTCGTTGAAAATCATAAGAAAGCAAGGAGCGAGATTCTTAGTAACATCAACAAATTTCGTCAGAGCTTGCTGATTCCAGAAATGTGAGCTTCAGGAAAGCGCTTTTTGTGTTCCCAAACACTGCTGCTTTGGGGTACTCGTGCCATATTGATACTCGCGTAACAAGAGTGAAGAATATTTCAAAAGCTATTGACACTCGATCTTGGAAATACTGATGAGCATTATTTATGCATTATAAATTTCGTACAATTTGCGTCCAAACAAGGTGACAGTGGTGACAAAAAGCGGGCAATATATCAAGCTTGGTAGCTTAGTGGTTAGAGCAACTGGGAAAACCGGGGTTCGAATCGCGGTCGGGGTGACATTCTTTGAGCAAATTTAAGTATTATACATTTTAGCGTCCATACTCATTGCATTATACCTACATTATATTATAAAATATTCAAACTAGTCTTTCAAATTAAAAAAAAAACTTTTAAAAAATACTATAAGGTCCACTTATTATACTCTTATGTGTAAATGCTCACATCCAACGCACTCCTTCAATAAACAACTTCACTCGTATGTTTTAGGCGCGTGAATACTACTTCATAAAAGTGTATATCTTAGCTTTGTCGGTTGGTGTCCCATATCTTGCAAGCTTCGCTGTGAATTGCAATGCCCGTCCGAGCAATGAAACTGCTTCCTCGCCAAGTGAAATCTCTTGAAGTAGAAGATCCAAATGAGTTTCTATTCACGATAAAATCATATCCCAGTTTCCTTTTTATCTGGGTTTCCGTTACTCCATCTAAAGGGAAACTTATATAATGTTAAATGAATGGTGCCATAAATGTTTAGTTACTTAAAAAATAAATTATTTAAATATATTTTCCATTAGTTATCAGATTCTCGCAATGAAAATTTCTTTTGAAAGTAAAATGATATTAATTGCATTTCATTTTAACATGATTTCACATTTCATAAAGTCTTATTCTATAGTTTCATATCGCTTAGGTAGGCTTTCCTATCGTATATTCTATTGGCAGGAACTTGAAATACGCTCAGCTGATGAGATACCAGTTGTCTGAAACGAACTGTCAGTAACTTTGCGTTAAGATGCAATTTGGGCAATGGCTGCCTAAAACTCATGGTTCGATTTCATATATTTTAATTCTTTCGGAGAAGAAAATACATGAACAAATGGTGGTGAGGAAATTATGACCGGACGATGTGACGGAATGATTTACTACTAAAACAAGGGAGCAGTGAATAAGGACGTTTGAAACTGGATGAAATGAGAAATCGAAAGACCCCAAACATTCCCGATTTCGAGTTTTCACCCGTGAAGAGGAAATCGCAGCGTTACTCTCCCAGGCTCCCCATCACCTCCCCTTCCCCCGCCACCAGGACCTAGGCCACCAGCCTCCCTGATCGGAGGCCCTTGGGTTCAAGCCCCCAAGTGAAGAGGCGAATTTCAACACTACTTACACAGGTCGAATTCTCAAGTTGCCAGAAGGAGAACTGTAGCTACCGGCTGCTCTGGTAGGTAGCCCCTAACAAACGGGCCAGGAAACGCGCGATCTTCCATTCCTCCTTTGTTTTCCTCTCTCTTTATACACACACACACACACACACACACACACACACACACACTTGTATGGACTTCACTTTCTCATGTACGGAGCCCCGCGGGGAGATTACAGCTAGCCCTGGCTGGGCTGTGCCCCTTTGGCGGAGATACCTTCATACCTTTTGACCTTTCGTCTTCTTGTAAACGTGGTCATGGGGATCTTCCTATGAACGCTTACCTAATTATTAACGGGACAGAAACACAAGAGATCTTGTGGCGATGTATAACGGTGCCACACTTCTTTCTTCTAATTTTTTTTCATTCACGGACCATTCAATTTATTTCATTTATATAATTAGCGACCCGCGACACTCTCGCGAGCTAAGCCCCACCCTCTTCCCTATTTCTCCATTTCCATATTAGGCCTGCAATATACCGTTATATTCAAGACTCTCTTATCCTCCGTCACTTGTTCTATTTGTCTCCTTGTAATCGATAACAATAGACCCTTGTCAATGCAAACTATTATTTAACTTTATTACCGAGCAGAGAGGTACACCCGTAATTCAGCCGCGTAGAATTCAGTAATTGTTTAATTTCGCTTACAGTTGCAGATTCTACAGACTCTGAACAGGTAGGGTAGAATCGAGAAGCGACGAACCAGCAAAACCGAAATAGAATGTTCAAGAAGATCTCATACTATAGATTAAGGTGTGAGGAACGTTTCTTAGCTTTCAAGGCCTTAAATCGCATCGTTTAGGAGTTATTTAACGATATAGATACAAACATTCGGCCGAGTGTTGCGGATTGCATTTTAATTAATATTTCGATCTTTTTTTTAAACGTCCTTCATATTTTTAAAGTCAAAGTGCAATTTGTCACGTCTACGTGAAATTCTCTTTCTTTAGAGACTTCATTTAAAAGATTGCGTGAAAGAGCCGCCAAAGGAATGTATACTACTGATATAATATAGGAGATGATCAACTGCGCCGCCTTCGCCGCTGCCTCCACAACTACGCCCCCCTGCCACCCCCGCCGCTCCGCTGCCGCCGCCACGTCCGCCGCCGCCTCCGCCTCCGCCTCCGCCTCCGCCTCCGCCTCCGCCTCCGCCGCCGCCGCCGCCTCCGCCTCCGCCTTCGCCTCCGCCTCCGCCTCCGTCTCCGTCTCCGTCTCCGTCTCGCTCCGCCTCCGTTCCGTCTCTCGCTCTTCGTCTCTGCTCCGTTCTCTCGTCTCCGTCTCCGTCTCTCTCGTTCGTCTCGTCCTCTCTCTCGTCTCCGTCTCCGCCTCTCGTCTCGCTCTCGCTCTCGTCTCCGTCTCGTCTCCGCTCTCCGTCCGTTCCGTCTCCGTCTCCCTCGTTCCTCGTCTCCGTCTCTCGTCTCCGTCTCTGTCTCCGTCTCTCTCCCTCTCGTCTCGTCTCGTCTCGTCTCTCGTCTCCGCTCTCCGTCTCCGCTCTCGTTCTCTCTCCTGTCTCCTGCCTCCGTCTCGCCTCCGTCTCCTCTGCCGTCTCCGTCTCTGTCTGCCTCTCCGTCTCCGTCTCCTCTCCGTCTCGTTCTCCGCTCTCTCTCCTGCCTCTCGTCCTCGTCTCTCTCCGTCTCGTCTCCGCCTCTGTCTCCTCTCCGTCTCTCTCCTCTCCTCTCCGCCTCCTCTCTCTCCTCTCGCTCCTGTCTCTCTCCGCCTCTCGTCTCTGCCTCCGTCTCCGTCTCTCTCCGTCTCTCTGCTCCTGCCTCTCGCTCTCGCCCTCTGCTCCTCCGTCTCCGTCTCCGTCTCCGTTCTCTGCCTCTGCTCTGCTCTCTCGCTCTCCGTCTCCGTCTCTCGTCTCGTCTCCGTCTCCGCTCTCTCCCTGTCTCTGCTCCTCGTCCGTTCGTCTCTCGTCTCCCTCCGTCTCGCCTCTCCGTCTCCGTCTCCTCTCGTCTCTCCGCTCTCTCCGCTCTCTCCGTCTCCGTCTCCGTCTCGTCTCTGCTCTCTGCTCCCTCCTGCCTCCGTCCTCCGTTCTGCCTCTCCTCTGTCTCGTCTCGTCTCTCCTCCTCTCTCTCTCTCTCGCTCCTCTCCGTCTCTGCTCTCCTCTCGTTCTCCGTCTTTCGCTCTCCGTCTCCTCTCCGTCTCCCCTCCTCTCTGCTCGCTCTCGTCTCCGCTCGTCTCTGTCTCCTCTCGTCTCCGCTCTCCTCTCGTCTCCGTCTCTGTCTCTGTCTCCGTCTCCGTCTCCCCTCTCTGCTCGTTCCTCGCCTCCGTCTCCGCTCTCCGTCTCCGTCTCCGTCTCGTCTCCCGTCTGCCTCTGCCTCGTCTCGTTCTGCCTCTCTCTGCTCTCCGTCTCGTCTCTGCTCCGTCTCTGTCTCTGCTCGCCTCTCTGCCTCGTCTCTGTCTCCTGTCTCTGTCTCCTGTCTCTCCCGCTCTCGTCTCCGCTCTCCGTTCTGTCTCGCTCTGCCTCCTGCTCTCTGTCTCCGTCTCCGCTCTCTGCTCCGCCCTCTCTGTCTCTGTCCTCTCGTCTCCTGCCTCTCTGCCTCTCGTCTCCTCTCCGTTCTGCCTGTCTCCTGTTCTGCTCTCCGTCCTCTCCTCTCCTGCCTCTCGTCTCCGTCTCTGTCTCCTGCCTTCTGTCTCCGTCTCGTTCTGCCTCCGTCTCCGCTCTGCGTCTCCGCCTCCGTCTCCGTCTCCGTCTCCGCCTCCGTCTCCGCCTCTCGTCTCGTCCTCCGTTCTCCTCTCCGCCTCCGCCTCCTCGCTCTGCTCCGTCTCGCCTCCGTTCTGCCTCTCCTGCTCTCCTCTCCGCCTCGTTCGCCTCCGTCTCCGTTCCTCCGTTCTGCTCCTCTGCTCTCCGTCTCCTGTCTCCGTCTCCGTCTCGCTCTCTCTGCTCTCCGTCTCTCGTCTCCGTTCTCCCGCCTCCGTTCTCCGTCTCTGCTCGTCTCTGTCTCCTGCCTCCGTCTCCGTCTCTCTGTCTCCGTTCTCCCCTTCTCTCCTGCTCTCCCTTCTCTCCGTCTCCTCTCCGCCTCCGTCTCCTGCCTCTCTGCCCTCTCCTGTCTCTCTCTCCTGTCTCGCCTCCTCTCCGTCTCCTCTCGTCTCCGTCTCCTGCCTCCGTCTCTGTCTCTGTCTCTGCTCTGCCTCTGCTCCGCCTCTCTGCCTCCTGCTCTCCGTCTGCCTCTCCGTCTCTGCTCGCCTCTCCGTCTCCTCTCTGTCTCTCCTCTGCCTCTCGCCTCCTGTCTCGTCTCTGTCTCTCGTCTCGTCTCCTGCTCCTGCTCTCCGTCTCCGCCTCTCCCGTCTCTCGCTCCTCTGCCTCCCCTCCTCTCTCTCTCTCCGCTCTCCGTCTCGTCTCCGCTCCTCTCCCTCTGCCTCTGCCTCTCCGTCTCGCCTCCGCCTCTCTCCCCTCCGTCTCGCTCTCCTCTCGCCTCCTCTCCGTTCTGCTCTCTCGCTCTGCCTCTCCGCCTCCGTCTCCGTTCTGTCCTCTCTGTCTCCTCTGCTCCGTTCCGTCTCCTCTCCTCTCCGCCTCCGTCTCGTTCTGCCCTGTCTCCGTCTCGTCTCCTCTCCGCCTCCGTCTCTGCTCTCCGTCTCCGTCTCCGTCTCCGTCTCCGTCTGTCTCGTCTCCGTTCTGCTCGTCTCTGCCTCCGTCTCCGTCTCCTCTCCGTCTCTGCCTCGCTCTGCCGTCTGCCTCTCGCCTCCGTCCTCTGTCTCTGCCTCTGTCTCGCCTCCGTCTCCGCCTCCGTCTCTGCTCTCCGCCTCCGTCTCGTCTCCGTTCGTTCTGTCTCCTGTCTCCGTCTCCGCCTCCGCCTCGTCTCCGTCTCTCTCCTGTCTCCTGTCTCCGCTCTCTCCTGTCTCCGCTCTCCGCCTCCGTCTCCGCCTCCGTCTCCGCCTCCGCCTGCCCCCCGCCCCCCCCCCGCCCCGCCGCCCCGCCGGGGGGAAGGAGAGCGGCGCCCGGCGATTGCGCCACCGCCGCCATTGCACATGCAGCGCGCGCCGCTTTTATTGTGGGTGCCCCGCGGACGGCCCGGCTGCTCTCCTTTCCAGAATCAAAACGCCCCCGACACCCCGAGGCGTGACATTTGAAAGGCGATCTGTCGGTGGACGCGCGCTGGTCCGGTTAGCGAAGGCCTCAGCGACGCCTCTTACGTTTCGAGAGCGAACGACACTGACGGAAGAAGGCGTTAGCCAGCGCGCTCAGCCCTTGCGCATGCGCTGTCGCCCGCGTTACGTTAGGGTAACTCCATCAAAGTTAGCGAATGCTACAACATGACATGCGTCGCACACGACCAGGCACGTGAGCACGATAAATGGAATTTTTACCCAACTATATCGCCAGGATCTGGTGCTAACTTAATATTTCCCAAGATGCAATATCACGGTGGCAGTGGTAGTGGCACTAATCTGCATGTATATAATCTGTATTTAATCTTTATGTATTAAATTTCACTTCTCACTCACTTCATGGGAACGGGCTACGACGTAATATTGCATTAGGACGTGAACACTATTATTCACGACAATGAAGGATATTTCCTTACACATTTCAGAAAGACTGTTGAAGTCAGGTTATCGTGTAGTTAGCTTTCAAATGCAAACAAATATTCGGTTTTGGAGGAAATTAGCACCGAGTATAAAAGTAGATTATATTTAACATTCCACGATTGACAAAAAGCTGAGGAGTAATCTTATTTTGGTCTAAGGTGTTTCCAGTTGATTGCCCAACTCGAGTCTTAAGAAAATTGCCTAAGTTCCCTCTCTCAGCCCGGGCGAAGCGAACTCTACGGAAGTTGCTGGCGCGAGGGAGCGCCTTGCGCGCGCCCCGTGATAAAGGTGCGAACCACGCGGCGCAGGCGAAGCCACCGCGGCGTCAAATGCGAGGGGAGGCGGAAGCATGGCCATTTTTTTTAATTTAAGTGTTCACGTGTTCGCTTTCGTTATTTCAGTTTTGGTTTGTATTTTAGAACAGACCTTTTCAATAGTGGAGGTAAATCTATTCAAATAATTCCACACCATATTTGTTTTTTTTTTTGTATTTACGTCACAACAAAAACTTATTTGTTGTTATTTGTTTGTAATGAGGTTTTGTACAAATAACAGTTTTTATTACTAATTTCTTTGTTTAAGTAATTGACCATTGTAATTTCAAATAATTTCCTAGCCTGATGACGAGGAAAAAAAGTCCTGGAAACTGTAGCACATAAACAAATAATTTCTGTGTGTGTGTGGGGGGGGATTGTTTCAATAGATTTACCTCCACTAGTTGAATAAGGTCTGTTCTAAAATACAAGTTTTTCTCTAAATGTTATCGAATCGCACAATTTCATTTGGAGCGTGAAAGAAATGTTAGAAGGCTTGGTCCTCTATCAGAGAGAGCAAATCAGCTGACGGGCTACCGCCGTGCGAGATGAATATAACTTATATTCAGCAGCGCTCATACTCTTAAGACAGCCGTTTTCCATGTCAGAAATCCCCGATAATGTCACAGGGAAGCTCTTGCGGATAATTCCAAACCGTCCTTAATTCCCGTAATGCCACCCTTCCATACCGGCTGTCGCGGCAGGAGAGTTTCTGCGCCACTCATCATCAACGCGCATGACGACCTGTGAAGTGTGGGGACCGATGTGGATGTGTGTGATAGAGCATCTGAGTAATCGGGTCTTGAGAACGGGCATGTAATGCTTTTGGAATTTTGTGAACACGTATTTGCTAAAATGCTTTAAAACACGAAACCAGCAATGCCATTTCAAATACCTTAATAAATTTGAGAAACACAATTTTGGTCTGTCGTTAAATGTCCACGCACTTAGTTCATACATTGTCCTTTCACCTTACTTTATAACTTGTCCTTTCACATTTTCTATCCGGGTTCGTATTCTCACAAAAAAATAATAGCCATGAATTACGCCCCAACCGTTGTAGGAAAATAACTCTCCACTCATAATAACGTTTTATTTTAATGTATTACGAGTATAACTACTATGTATGAATTATGCTGGATGTCTGTGAATAAATGTTACAAACTTGTAGTGGACCTGTAGTTTTTGTCAGTGAATTTATGGAGGAAAATCTCATAAAACGAAGACAGAATAGCATTTGCCCCTGACAATGTATCTTGTACCGGAGTTCGACAGGTACACATCTCTTTAGGCTAGAACAGGTACCTGCCAAACACCACTGCACAATGAGTTGTCTGTCAATACCAGTCAGTGTCAGATGTGTAACTACATCATTGAGACTTCCCGACACATGTTTATTAACAAAGTGATTGACACAATGATTATCTTTGATTCCCTAGAAGTTACCAACATCAATTTTCAGACGTATTATACACCCTAAAATTATGTACCCGTATATTATAAATCTGACGTAACAAGAATTAAATTTTAGATTAAACATCGGCGATTTCCACTTCATCACTTTATGCACAGAAATAAATCAATTTATACTATTTCACACAATGCTAAAAATGAAATCACAATTGCAGAATTAAACGCACCAGAATCTCAATGCGATATTGCCCTTCCTGTTTAATCAGCAAGTGGTGCTAAAACAGCTAATACTTTCTCGCATCAGTAGCAGTTTCGTAAAATTACAGTACCGCAATTTCTGTCTATATTTAGAGATCTTAGCCATGACTTCTAACAGTCATTACCAATAGTAGCGCATTAGGCGCAAACGTTTTATTTTATTTAAACGTATTAATATCGACAAAAATTCGACAATGCAGAACTCCGTTCCACACACCGCCCAACAATGAGAAGTTATTCTGAGAATTTAAACCTGCACTGCCGCGGCTTTCCCATTATTGTATTGCAACGTGATAACTCGTGAAAAATTCTTGCAAAAGAAGTGCGGGAAATTCGAATTTACAAATTCGAAAAAAATGCGAAATTGTGCTAAGCCACTCATATTTGAAACAAAAACGAACACGACGTTTTTTAAAGAACTTATTTTTGGAACATTTAACAGTGATATTTAATGTATTATTTACCATTGGACTGTATAATTCTAAACAATATGTAACAAGTATTTTATCGCAGCTTCTGGGTCAATGACCCCCATCTCGATCAGGTTTTTCGTCCAGTTTCCCTGATCCATTGAGCAAATGCTGAGATGGTCCCTTGTTTTGCTTCTGGACATAAATGTAACTTCATTATCTGAGAACGTCTTCTAGAATTCAGTGGAAAATAGTTATTCAAATTATCGTTTCCATGTTGTCGCGGCAGGAAGTATTATTCCGAAGGACAACATGGATAAGAGCCCAAAATGTATTGCTTATTTATCCTTGAAAATAGATTTTATTACATGGGAGCTTTTTTTAAATTCAAAATTCAAGTAGTATATGACTTAGTGTAGGGATCACAGGATTTTGAAAATGTGCACACAATTCACTTTTCCCCATGGAACGTCATACGCAGTTTTAATTGTTTTTTTACGTTAAATAAATAAAATAAACATCTTTCCATAATGTCTCTATCATCAATATTCTATTTTTCGTGAGTTGTCTTGAAGCTGCAGTTCACATCCTGACGAGGCCTGTGCATCGCTACAGAAAATAAGGTGTCACTGAATAGACATCTTCCAACATTTCCTAGAGGGAATCTGCTAAGAATTGTGCTAATTGATTTAATTTGTCGAGAAGAATGAGTGAGCTATTGCTCATATCTGTAGGTGTCATAATTGCGCTTTAGTTGCTTAAAAGAACAAAAACATTTTTCTAGATGGATTCACAAACAAATATCAATTCTCCACCAGGAAACAGAGACGCATCGAGGTCTTTAATTTTTCTCTTTTGGTGGACGTGGTCTAACCGTGAGAGATGGACAGATGGAAGCACGTGACTCGATTACTGCATAAGGATTACGTTGTGAGATAATTGATTGATTGATTGATTTTTTCGTGTTTACGGACGCGTCAACTGCTTTGGTCATTAGTCCCGTTAGTGTTGTGCATGTTTTTCCTCGGAAGATGGCGGTAATCTACCCCCGCTGGATAGCGAGATCCGGCACCGACCTACCGTCTGCTAGTGGGGTTTCCCCCTAACCAGGACTCTCCCACCAGCGGGGCACCGCCCCAGCCGCGACAAGCTCTAAGCTCCCGACCGGTCTCCCGGAATATGTGGTAGTGTAGTGCATGTTAGTGTAAGTGTGTGTGTAAGGGGAGAGGAGAGGACGAGAGAAAGGAAAGACCGTGCATTCCGTGGTCCGTTTGTGAGGATGCTACACCGACATGACAGTTCGCGCGTGGTCCGTAGCCCGTTTGGTAGGGTACTGCTCAGGCATTCGGCTGGTGTTGATCGGAGAAGCCACGGAAAACTACCGATCAGAGCAGCCGGCCGCTAGAATTCTCCTCCAGACAGCGACTGAATTCGACCTAGCTGTAAAGCTAGTGTCGAAAATCCTGCCGCCGTGAGGATTCGAACCTAGGAGCTCGCAGTCAGAGGCGCTGCAGTGACATCAGTTGATGCACTGAGCTACCGCTCCCGGTTTGTGAGATAAACTCTCAGCAACCATTGTTCAACATAATCTGACATTGCATCTCGACGCAAGATGTTACTACACAAATGGTAAATTATTTTTCATTCTATTCCGCTATATTTCATGGTATGTGTTAAAATCGCAAATTCAGGAAGGTGTGACGTCTAATACACGTTAATTTACGAAATGTTCCTGACCACTGGACGGTTGGTCCGGTGACCGCTGATAGGAGGGACTATTTGCAAGTTTCTTGTGGGAAAATAAATCGATTCCACAAAAACTGGACGTTAATGGAGACGACCGCTTAATCAAAGTGGCCATTTCTGCAGGTTTGACTACAGATTACATGTTTCAATACGTTCTATTGTACGAGCAGACCTTCAGTGAGTGTCGTTAGAAATATGATGTAGCACTTGTTCATTAATATTTCTGTGACAATGATATTGCTATGAGTTAGCATCGAAAGAATTTTTAGCAAACCTCTGAAACACTAGTAAGCGGACACTCATTGGAGACTATCCTATTCGTATCTTAATGGTAATGGAGATTCTAGTGGGGATACGTAAATATGCAGTGGTATCACGCGACATCAAGTGAAAAACGTGAGAGAGAGTCACCGTATTATGGCTCAAGGTGATCGTGTATGTATAGCATAAACATACGTGAGACTTTGGTCCGAGAATGTGCTACACCGTGTCTAACAAATTGTGCAAGAGCAGCGAAACCCGTTAATATCGGAAGACCAGTTCAGCTGACCGCCATTTTCTGTGAACAATTCTGACTCGGTTGAGACCGCTGCAGAATCTACAAACAGAAGGATGAGGTGATTCAATTCCGCTGTATCGAAAACATTGTATTCTTTTAGCAGAGCTTTTTGTTACTTTTTTTACTTCCTAGTATACATATGTGTATATGCGGAGTAATATCCTAATTACAGAGCAAGATATGCAATGTTGTAGAAAATCGATTTCGAGATGTTAACGAATGTGCACATTTTCGGGTCCTCTGATACCCCTTCCACCCAAAAAAAATTTCAAAAGTCCGTCCGTCCGTCTATTTGTCTCTCCGACTGTGAACTCACCAGCGCCTTTCTATTCGTATGATTTTTTTAAAGTGAATATATCCCGGTCGTTCTGACTGGATTCAAAGCACTGCGATTTTGAAAAAAAAATATTGGAGAACTTTACATTAAGTCTCTCTAAAATTTTGGAAATTTTGTCAAAACTGATTGCAATTCCTTACTTTAATATTCTTGTGTGAAAAGAGTGAAATAAAGATGACACAATCTCACTTTCACTATTAATTGGTTTCAAAAACTGTAAAAGTTTGAAACTTGTTGAATTCACTAGTACAACTACTTTATTGGAGATAGAGAATAATTTTTTAAATATAATTTGTTCTCCACAGTTTATTCTTTAATGAAAGTCACACGCATTTTTCGAAAATATTAGTAGTTCTCGCCGAATTTTGAGAGAAATATGGGCAAATTTTTTTCAAAAACTGCTCCAATTTTTATCTATAATATTTTCGTGCAAATTGAGCTAATGTCTACTGACATAATCACCATTTTGAAGTATTATTTTTATTTATTCTATTTAATTACGCAAATATTGTTTAAAATATCTCTCTTGGTCAATATTTACATTGTAGGCGTTTTTTACACATTATTACTGGAGACCGGATTTCCGTGTAACTGCAAATTTTCTTTGAACACTTGAAATTGGATTAAATCTTGACAGAAATTTGAATCGTGAAAGAAACGATATTTTAGTACTTGCATCTATGCGTAGTTTTACTTGGCTTCCACCAGGATTGCTAGTTGTGTGTGCGCGCATTCCTAACTGAACTGCGGTACTGTATGGATACGTATACCGTGCTTATACTCCGATTTAAACATAGTGGCACTTCATGGTCGTGAGTTGAACGGAGAAGGGGACACTGTCATGCTATCGGGACCTTTGTTGTGACTTAAATTTTTGATGTTGGAGTTCGCGATTGGATGACAATGCCTCCTCTCCTTCCAGCTCGTGATCTTGAATTGCCACTACAGTTAAAGAGGATACGGTGGCAAGAGCACTGCGTTTCAAATTCATCGATTTTCTCGGAACAGATATTGTCCTACGAGGTACGAGAGAGAATGCATGCAGTTTTTGACCTCTTTTAGTTGCGTGTACACGTCAGAGTGAGGCTCACAGTATAAATATAGAACGAGGTTTTTCCTGTCTGAACCATGTTGATAGAAGATACAATAATTTCTCAGAAAATAATTTGGAAATGCACATAATTGTAAATTGTAATGAATACAATTAAGAATATTTCTGTAACTTAATTATTTTTTATTTCTCAAGGTATATTTGCAGTTTTCAATTTCTGGATTTAATTTTTTGAATTTTTATTCTAATTTAATTTTGAATGGGAATAATATTTAAAATGACAAACATAGTTTGTTTAAACAACATGTACACGCTTAATTATAATAAAAACCATAATGTCATAATATTTTATTCATCTTAATTATCACATCCAAAATATAAAGTAAGGTGATAAGTTGATTAACAGGAGTTTTCAGGCTACATAACATGCTTTTGCAAAGTTTTGATATTTTTATTGCATGTTTTTAACGTTGAAGTGTTTTACTACACGTTTTAGAGTTTTACAGCATCAAAATCCGGTCTTTAATTATTACACTTGTGAGAACCAGTGTTCAAATAATTTCTTTCGGAGTATCTCGAAAACTCAAACGTTCAAACAACTTATTCTCATAAATGGCTCCAAAATTTCAATGAAAATTTGCTAATCGGTTCAGTTTTAATCATTTACATTATTCTGAAAGTCATATTTCAGTTGTATCATTACGGGTGAGAAAAATTGAGAGAATGTGAAACAAATGTCCTTTAGGCGTCGATAGGGAGCAGCTGGGAAGAGGGTGTGTCAAATCCGAAACTGAAGGAGTCGCGATACCTTGACTGAATACATTATAAAACTAATATGAGAAAGTCTGTGGCATTCTGGAGCACCACTAATTACGTTTAGGCGCCAATAGTAAGAAAAAGTTATGTAAAGCTGTGAATAATCGATTTGGAGAAAATCGTCATCTGTCTCTTGCTCCACGAGAGGTAAAAATCGAAAGAAAAACTTTGGAGCCATTTTTTAGAAAATGTTCAGGCTTTATTTAAACTAGTAGCAAACAAAATTGCGTTTCAAATTGAAGTGACCACGACATCAGTCAGATCGATCGGGGAATATCCATTTTGTTGAAAATTCTCCTTCAAGTTTAGCCACTAGAGTTCTTGACAGACAGTCGGACAGACGATTTGCAGTATGAAAGACTCTCCAAACATGGATTCTGACTACACAACGTGTTAGAGGAAGTTTCGTCTTAATTCTGTTTGATGTAGGACTGGGGAGTCCTATCCAGCATACAGACAGAGGAGGATTTACCGTTTAACTAAATAAGCTACAGCTTGGGGTCTCAAGAAGTATTAAACAAAATTGCAAATTTCCTACAAATTTTACGAAAAGATATAAATTTATAATTATATATAAATAATTAAACGATAAATGTGAGATTCTTGCGAATTTTTAAATTTTGAGTTTGAATAAAATTATTATTTAAAGGCAAGTTGTAATTGTTTAATTTATTTTGAATAAAAAAGATTAAAATGTCTAATCTCAAAAATATTATAGTCGACAGTAAAGAGGGAGCCTCAAAAACATCTTAGCTTGGGTCCTTGAAACCACCGCTGCTCAGAGGATTTCTTGGAAATAGTAAAAACCGCCGTGAGCGCCTTGTGCAGGCGGAGAGTCTCGTGAGCCGAGCAACGAGGGAGGAGGGGGAGGGGGAGGGGTGGGGTGGGGGCGGAGGCTTAGGGCGAGGGGAGCCACCTGCGCCCGCCCGCACGCACGCACGCACTCCCTCGCCCAGGGCACCGATTCTCCTTCTCCTCTTCAAGCTCCTTACTCTACAACCACTCTCTTTTTAAAGCGTTCTGTATAGCTATTACCATACCTAGTAATCATTACAATAAAACGATAATTCCAGTCAAATTAAAATATATATTTGTTTGCAGTCGTTTCGACCTACATTGTGAGGTCGCCTTAAGTGGCTGAAAGGTCATTTACCAATCAATCAGTTACAATCATCTATTACATGAGTATTAATAGTTATAAGATATTATTATAAAATATGAACAGAGAGACAGGGACATGTTATCTGTAAGATCGCGAGGTTACGTTTGCATCTTGATATAAAAAATAATAATAAAAATAAATATAAAAGATCAGGAATCGTTAACATTGTGGTCTAAAGATCCGTGTTACAGGGCGTTGAGAAATTGCATTGATTCAACGTGGAACGCACTCTTACAACTCCTTCTAATGGCATTAGGTATCGGAACATATTAATCGTTGCGGACTAGTCAAGCCAATGTGTGTGTAGGTGGTGCCAACATCGGTAAAATGAACCGCTAAAGACCCTAATGCACCAGAGAATGAAGTGGAGAGAGATCTCTGATATAATCTCCGGAATATGATATCCGGAAAAAAATTGTAAGAGTGCCTTCCACGTTGTCAATGCAATTTCTCATCTGATTGGTTGGTAATTGACCTTTCAGACACTGAAGAGGACCTCACAATGTAGGTCGAAACGTCTGCAAACAAATATATATTTTAATTTGACTGGAATCATCGTTTCATTGTAATGTTTGGTTTATCCAGTGAATCCTGATTTACACCTAGTAATGTTTTGAGTATTGTTACTGCAGGGGTCGAGTATCGGGTAGTCGAGGCGGAACGTAGCGCAGAAGAAATTTTTAATTTGGGCGATGCAACGAAATATATGCACAACTAAATTGAAAAAGCAGATGTATAAATAATATTCCACGGTACAAATAAAGTGGTTGTTTGCTTTTCTGTGAAATTTAATCTCAACGCTTAGCAGTTGTAAAATATTCACTCACGTGTAATATCGGATGTACAGTGCTGACACATGCTGTTCAGTCTCACCTTACGAAGCTACGATGTTCGCACGGCTCCTCCTTGTCTTAATATACTCCTCTCTTTCTGGAGGCGAATCCCTGATGGAATGACGACCAAGTACAGAGAATGGGTACTTCACTTTCTTAAGCTATTATGACTGATACATAATGAGGATGAATATAATTTAACGGGAGAGGTAACACATTTCTTATCGAGTAAGATTTGTATTTATGTTATATATAAGAATCAGTTAGGAGTTTTTAAAGTTAACTTGTATTACGGAATATTTTAGTTTTAAGGTCATATTTACATAAGGTTTTCTTCATATATGCTTTCATATTTTACTAATTTATAGATCATAAAATCCTAACCCTACTTTTTATAAGTCTTAAATATCTCAAAATTGATGAAGCAATCTTTATCAAGACAAATTAAAGTCATAAATACAATTATAAACTCAATCAACCACATAAAATACCCTATTGATTGTATCTCAATCATTTTGCTTCTAATCATTCCAGTTCATTTTACTTTCTCATATTCAACTTCATATTATACAGAAAATATGGTAATGCTACAGTAAAAAGTGACGTTTTTCCACAGAACAACTCGTTTTGTTGGTCCCTGACACCTAACAAGTTAATTGTTCTTGCTCCTGTTCGAAGTAAATTACATCAGCATTGGGCCCTTCATACGAAAAAATTGGCTATTCGTCCGCCCGCTCTTTCTTCCGCCCACGATATTTTCACCAAATGTATGACCCGAAATCAATCCGGATGAGGAATATTGGGAACTGGAAAAGGATATTTTTGGGGGTACTTTCCACGAAACCCCAACGTTAGTTTGAACATTTTTTCACAAATATTTTCTTTGTTTGCTAATATAGAACAATGTACGCTTAATAAAACGATTTTCGACCGATTTTCTTTAAAACTTCGAAGTTTCATAGTTCATCATTTTTAGACTCCCTGCTACAAGTGCATTATTGAAAATAGAGATTTTTTCTTAATAAAATCTGTTCTCCAAAATTAAATTGTAAATTCAATTCATTTACAATTTAAAAAAAAAGTACTTTTCGGACAATTTTGGGTGAAATAGAGAACATTTTAAAAAGAAAGACGTAAACAATATTTTCTCAAAAATTCCACCAAAAGTTTTGTTTAAACGTTTTGTACGGCAAAATACATGGAAAGGTACGACTAATACTATCAAAACTGCTTTTGTGGTCAAGACATGCTTCATTCAAATACAAACAGAACGCAAAAGGTTTCAAAATGTATTATGCCATCCCTTCATTAACTTTATTTAACCATTGATCAATTTGGGGTAGGGGGTTGTTCATTTTGCTATTATGCAAATTACATTAAAAGGCGAAGTGTTCAAAAGTGCAGTGCCAAACTAGTTGTTTATTAAAATACCAATCACAGTTTATTATAACAAATTGAAGTTACCTCATAGGCTGAGTGTGAGAACAGCGCTCTTTCTTAGTCTTATACGTATTTTATCTCACGCTGAGTGTTTCGTTTTGATTTTATTTTACATAAAAAAAATTAAAAACTGTTTGTGACAAGCTATGGGGAGAAGAGAATTCTGTGCACGTTTTCAAAATTCTGTGATCCCTACCCGCAGCCATTTACTACTTGAATTTTGAATTCAGAAAAAACGAGCGTTTGAGTTCCTTGCGTTATTAATATTTCAAATAACGGTTAGAAGCAGCCACAGTTTGTTAGAACACTTGAACGTCGACTACGGCCAGCGGAATTTCAACAAAACTGCGCGTGACCCTCGACATAGTGTAGGGGTTAATTAGAAGTTTTGTTTTGCTTGGAGATATTCCCAAAAATAATGAACGTTTCAGATATATATTATTTCATTACATTTACACGATTACAATCAAAAACTGCGTCATATTTTTCATGAATTTCCGACGATGTAATCCTTTTTCATGCCGTAACTTCAACTGTATTGCAAATTTTCTCATGAGCGATGGGATATAACTTTCTAATATTGATCGCGCGATAAACATTGCAAAGTAAACACAGCATTGTGAGCTTGTGAGCAGGTTGCGTAGTAGCATAAGCATTCATAATTACAAAACAATAGAACTATGACGTTTGAGCCAATGTTCAACATTCTATGCAGCACGAGTTTGCAGATCACTAGTGGTATGCGAAGGTAATTCAGAAGATACTCGAGGTTGTACAGAAGAAGCTATATTAACTTATATGTAACCTATAGTTAAATTTTATATTGAAAAGTAATGTTCATGAACGAATGCAATTAGGAATGTGCATTTTTTCAATAGCCATGATACAAGTATTTATTATAAATTTCAATATTACCTGCTACGTCAATTGAAATATGATATTCATATTGTTCAGCAAGGCAGATCTCTCTTTCAATTTTTTATGTATGTTCTTTGTACCATGAGTCGTCGTGATGAATGGCTGAATTTTTAACCATGTGCGTCACTAGTCGTTCAGTATTTCTTTTATGCAAAACTTCTTAAACTGGTGCAGTTTTCATTTTGTTTTGTACGTTTCAATAATAATTAGAAATTTAACAGCTTGTGATTAGACAGGAAAGGGATTACAGACCTCAAGAAAAAGTGCGCAGATTGTACTACAACTCCCCACACGCGCACATATAGTTTTTATTGTTTCTTGACAAAAATCAAATCAAATCAAACACCATGAGTTGCTTGATACAGCTATTGATTTTTTTTCCACGGAAAATGAAGTTTCCTCTAGAGAGTCATAAAACATGGCAACTTTTACGCCAGCAATTTGTATTTTTAATTAAAAAGAGAATGGTACACCCATTGATACAAGGTTGTACGTCCAAATTTATGTAATTTTATGTGATGCTACTTTATAATGAAATACAGGGAATCTCTGCAAGACAGAATTCCAATGAGATATAATTTCTCCTACTACTGAATCGTCTACATCTCTTCGGCTGACTTATAAGGCTTTTTTCTCACCATCGTCTATCCTAACTTCATCCTCTGGGACTGAATTATTCATTTCATACAACTATTAATCAGTTTCGAAGACTCTAATCCACAAAATAGTTACATTGCGTAGCTTTTGCGGTTTCACTGCGCGTAAATATTTCGACACCCTCATGACGCAATCCTTACGGGAAAATCACCCTCGAGATCCGAGAGCTCGAAAAGGGAGGTGGTCTCGCAGAAGTATGGGAAGAACGACCTTCTCATAATTTTTTTCTTATGGACGTCATTAATTACGTTCAAACAATCAAATTTGCTAAAAGGAAAAATTGTCCGACCGTCCTCCTCCCGTCTGTTAATCGTCAACATCTCACAGCGCTCCGACAGCCAGAAGAAAAGCTAATGCACCGAGCTACGCAGATTAAGTGAGGATATTCTCTTCTCATGCACTGCCATTTACAGGCGTCTTTGTCAACTATAATACCGCTTCACGGGACGTTGGCACGCGCCAGCACGGGTCAGGAAGAGCCAGGGCGTGGCAGGCGAGAGGTGTTATGTCACATCGTAGGCTGGCAGAAGACCGATCCAATCTGCCTCTCTTTTCCCATCCCAAGTCGACGCAAGTATTATAATTGGTGGCATGTTTCATTTCAAGTAGTTTATTTAATCGACAGCTTTGTCCTTCCTCTTCTTAAGGAAAATGCGCGAGTGGCCAGCCCATGAGGGATTGCCTCGCTGCGGATGTCAATATGAAATCAATGAACGGCACCCTGGCGATATAAAACAGAAAGAGCGCGTGACAAATTAAAGAGTCGAGTGCGAAGGAAAGTCGGCTTAGGAGCCGCTCGCGGCCGCCAGGCAGCTCCATCCAGGCCAAGTGGCGCGGACCGGTCGCCGGCTCCCGCTTTTCAGCGGCTTTTCACTCCATTCCGTCCAGATCTGGCCTGTCCATGACCTGGAATCTGGGCCGTGCCTTGCCGATCATTTGTGACCTGAAATGTGTCCGCCGACTGCTTTTCGATCTCCGAAACGAAAGTGTAACGCGCGCTCCACGATTGCAGCCTCTCTGGCGAGGAGGTCCAAGTTGGAGTCGCGAACGGCCGATTTTTTTTCTTTTACATTCGCTAAATAGCTAGGTCGAATTTGGTCGCCTGAAGAATTCTAGCGGCCGGCTGCTCATATCTGTGGTGTCTCCGCCCAACACCAGGCGAATCCTCAAGCAGTACCATTCCAAACGGGCTACGGACCGCCCGCGTTCCTTGCCCTTTCCTCACCTCTTACTTCTACACTAACATGCACTACACTACTACACTTGTCGGAAGACCAGTCGGGAGCTTAGAGCTTATTCCGGCTGGAGCGGAGCCCCACTGGTAGGAGATGCATGGCCGGGGAAAACCCACTAGCTGAGAGCAGGTCGGCGCCGGATTTCGCCATACAATGGGGGAAGAATACCGTCACCGGCCGTGGCAAAATATGCACTACACTTACGGGACTAATCCGCTTAGCCGTTAACGCGCCCGGAATGGAGTATGATGGAAATATTCCCTTACGGCAATAATGGCCGCAGCAGTTGAACCACCCGTAAATCCAAAATAATCAATTAGTCAATCAACGATTAACATTGATGTCTACTAACATCTGTCATTGTGAACACAGAATGTTGCTTTTAAAAGAGACTAATTTGAAGCGATCACTTTTAGTAATCACTAATTCGTTTGAAACAATCGTAACTTCTGTATTTTTTTTTAAACTAAAGGTAATTGTGATAGTATTTGCAGAATGTCAAGGTGAAACGCAAATAAATTTTGTAAATAAAAATTCACTTGCTTTTAATTAATTTTCTTTTAACGTTTTCGTTAGGGTATTACAAAATAGTGGCATGCTATTAAGCAGTTTGCATTCTCCCATTCGCAACCTCGCGAGCGACCTTGATTTCGCGTCACCTTTCATTTGGGCTGCGAGCCGCGCCGACCCGCCTTACAATGCACAGTGCGCCGAGGAACTCGCTTACGGGTTGCGCTGATTCATTTCGTGCGAACCGCTTTCTTCGCTTTCACGCCGCTGCGGAACGAAGGTCGCTCGCGATCGTATCTCTGGTCACGAATCGGCGTTGCAACTTAACAAGGTTACGCAACCCATTTCCGGATACACTTACCTACCCCCCAAAAGATAAAGATTTATTTAAACTGCAATTGGATGTAACCCGGTGGCAGTTAATTACATAAATAAGATAATAAATGGCATGCAAATAATATAATAATTATAATAATAACAATGATAATAACAATGATAATAATAATGATAAAATAAAAAATGATGATTCTTAAAACATTAAATTACACGAAGAAAAATAAAAGAAACATCTATCATCCAAAGCCGCACTGAGTGTTTATACAATTAAGACCGCACTGCACTGTCCTTAAAAACATTTCCTTCATTATTTCTCTGCTCTATACTGCACGACACCTCACTTCACTGTAAAACTTAATATTCTTCGTTAACGCCCTCATAAACTTAGAAATACGCTAATTAATTTCCTAAACTGTTGAACGCTTCGAGGAAAGGGTTCGAAGGTGTTTGCAGGCAGTCTATTCCAATCCCTTATCTTCGATTTGTGAAAGACAATTTCCCGATATCCGTTCTCTGCGAAGATATTTTAATGACGGACAAGATTACATGAAATGTTTGAGCAAAAGGTTAATCATTATGCAAAGAACACTAATTTTCTTCAAAGAAATGGTTAATACATTATTAACCACCGCACACGTAATGGCTACGTGCCAGTACCACGTACTGGTACAAAGAAACAAATGAGAGTTCACAACAATGCTTGGAATATTCCACACGTGTTAGGCGACAAATGAAGACAAAACGTTAAGCATTTTAACTTATAAAAAAATGTTTAAAAATCATATTTTACCGAAGCTTTAATTCACTGCAGCACTTACAACACTCACAAAATCTATGAGATCGAGAAACACATCTGGATTATCAGATGATTCTCTTTGGTCATTCAGCAAAAGCGTATGCAATCAGTCTAGTTAAAATCTATTTTCCTGACACTTTCTCATTGTGTTTAAAAATAGGCTGTCGGCATGCACTGTGCATTTGGGTACAAATATTAATTAGTTGTGGCTGGTGCCCGAACAAACTGGGGGTTGCAGCTCCATCTAATAACGGAAATGTAATTTCCAAAATTCACAACACGAATATGTATTAAAACATAAGCAATACATATAAATGAATTTAAACCAAATACAGAGAAAGTCTATATTCAAACATTATTTCATAATTTCATGCCTTGCGTCAATATGTTCACCTCCGGTGCATATAGTTCTGGCTTTGATTTCCCGTGAGCACTCGAGTTTTTGTATTAGTTCTGCATTGAGACAATCGCCGGTAATAAAATTCATACAAAACAAAAACGAACTAGGTTTCGAAAATTCTGTGGTCGCACTCCAGCACTTTGCAACCAGCACGTTTGTGGACGTATTAAACTAGTTCATTTCGTGAACTTCCATCTTGCGCTGCAGATGGTGGTGGTGCAGCAATGTTTGTCTTGTACCTGAAGGTTGATTTAGCAGACATATCTCAACTGGTTGTGTAAAGATACGCTATTCCCATTGGAGCCAAATAAAGAAAACAGAAACAGTTCACTAACATCAGTAACCATCTCGTTCGTTACGCTGCAGAGTTTGAATAATTTTATAGCCAACAAGATTAGTGTTCTTGGTCAGCCAGATATTCATTGTTCAGTGTGTGACCAATGGCGAGGTGCTTTCGTAACCACTCATTGCTTGCAAAGAAACAACATTTTTGGTAATTGTTGGACTTATAATAGCAAACGAGAAAATGTGAATAAAGAAACTATCTTTCTTTGGTTTCATAAAGCAAACATTTGCATCTTCAAAATTTTCAAAAAATGGTTCCATCGTTTTCGATTAAATTTTATTGATGGATAGTGTAAAGAGCTTTTAAGAGAATGGTGCAGGTCTCATTTCGTTGAAAACACTGATTTTTCAAAATTGCAAAAATTCAATTTTTTTCGCCTACAACTAAAATATAAAAGAGATTTTCCCTTAATAAAATATGTTCCTTTTTTATAAATAAGGTCATATAAAAATTTTCGAAAATTCGAGAATTTTGTTTTTTAAAAAAGTTTTTGTTGGATAGTTTGAAGGAATATTAAGAATCTTATATTATGTTTGTTGAAATGCCTGATTTTTCAAAAATTTCAACACTTTCCGGCGTCTTCCTACAAATAGAATTGTGAAGATACATTTTTTCTTAATGAAATGGGTTTATCGAAAACAGATCTTCAAATAATGTTGAATTTTTTGAAAATATGAGTATTTTTTGTACAATTTGGCGACAAACATAGTCACCCGCTCCAAATTTACTGCGCTTCTTGAATGTTATTCCATTGTTGTTGGATGCTTCCCAAGTTGGATGCTTCGTAAGTTAGAATTTCTTTGTTCGTTTCTTACATTCGAGCTTTTGTTATACATTTACATATTAATCCTTTAGAAATTATTGAAAACATATTTGAAATATGTGAAATAAAAATTCCTAGCGTTAAGGAAAATCAGATTGGAATGCAACAATGACTCGGGAGTTAATTTTGTGGATTACGTCTTATTGTTGGGACATGATTTACCTGTATGAAAATCGGTTATAATTGTCAAATTTGCGTTGATATTTGTTTGAAAATATTTATTTTTTGCACCAAATGTTGTGCGATATGTTTTACAAAATGTGATGACTGAGATGTGTTAATTTGGAGAGAAACTGAAGTATAAATAGTATTACATAACTATTACTGAAAGCGAGAAGAACGTCCGGTTACAGGACCCCTAGTTGGCTTAAGAAACGCGTTTCCATGCGAAATGATTGCTGGCAAACCTGAAATTCGTGTTCAGCGACCCTCCAAAAAATAAAAAATAAAACATGTAAAATCCAGACTCTCAGACGCTGACGTCATGGCCTCGAAGATTGTGAATTTTCTCGGCCAATCGCCTCGAAGAATGTAAGCTAGACGACATCGAACAAAGTTGGCAGGTTCATTAAGTTCGCAAGCCATGAAATTTTCAGTCCACTTTTAGAAAACCAGCAAAACAGAGCCTCCAAGATGCCCGACTGTACCTTAATTCCCTGTTAATACCATTTACAAAGCATTACCATAGCGCTCAGATCACTCATTTCATTAATAGAGGAAGATGTCAGCGTCGGTGCTTAGAAACCTGTTTCATTTTTCTGATCTGCTTGGTTTTGATTGAGATCGTATTATTGCGATGAATGTCTTGATTCAAGATTATGAAGCATAATTCAACTTTTCAAACGAAATAGTTTAATGCACCACGTCCACAAGTGGATTAAAGTTCTGATGTGCAATGCGTAGACCTTTTGTGGGTTGCCTAGCGCTCCGATATATCACGTGATTATTATTTATTTATTCAACCAAAACAGTCAAAAACTGTATGTGACGTACGAGGGGGAAATCATCTGCGCACGCTTTCTTGACTTTCAGAATCCCTTCCGAACTATTTCACTATTAATAGTTGAAAGATGAAAAATAGTTATAGTAATATTAATAATAATAATAATAATAATAATAATAATAATAATAATAATAATAATAATAAGCCTCGAATTCCAATTGAATGTCGGAGGTCTCTTCGAGTGCGAGATATTTCATTTTAATTTCCTACCTAAAATAATTTTACTAGGTCTTTTTTCGATCTTTTCTAAGCAGACAATGGATTACAAAGGGAGTTTGTCTCCCTTTTTACTCGGCACTGTTTCGTTAAGGAAACTGACTGAACACGTACTAGCGTTTTCCACGGTATTTTCCCTCATCAATTTCAATTTCAATTTTATTCAGGCTGTAATTAATTTAATTTTTAAGGCAAGGCATTTTTAGTTCAAAACGACAAGACATTACACTCAAACTATTCTTTTTAAGTATGTTCTTGTTTCATATTCAATAGAACCTTATAGTGCAGATATTTTAAAGAAACTAAAAAACTATGCACAAAAACCCAAATTGAATGTGTATAACCTTAATTACATAAAACGAATAATTACTTCAATAAAGAACAATGTATAAAAGAAAAATAAATTCATTAATATAAATTATTAGGAATATTAAAATATCCTAAATATTAAAAATGACAATCACATCATGAAATACAAATAGATTCATAATATCCTCGAGGTTGTGATACATGTTTATACGTTAGTTAGTAATGATTAACTAAAAGATGATATTTCATCAAACTCTGGATGTACGCATCGTAGTTGTTAAATTTAGAACAGACTCCACTGAGTTGTACACAGAAGGCTGGAACTGGAGTCGCACGCAGCAAGTGAACGGGTCTCATTAGCGAGCGCGCGAATGCGTTTTTGGAGGAAATGCTCTTCCTCGCGAGCTGACAAAGCTGCTTGGCATCTTCCTGTTTCTCATGAAGACCACGATTGAGCGGATGTTTTTGTCGAAAATTTGCAGGCCCTTTAAAGTAGTTGAGCTACGTGATTGAAATCGCACGTACGGATCAGTATCTCGGACGTCAGTGTGAATTCTCAATGAATCAGAGATTTATTTGTGGACGCTAATGCAAGAGTGTTGAAACTATATCAAGACACTGAGAAAACGGTTATTTCTTGGCAGATACTGCGGCCCCCAGATAAACATGAAAAAGGGGAGATGTTCCATAGTGGAGATGTCCCTAGCACAACTAAGGTGTCGCGGGGGAACTTTCCTTTCTAATCCTTGTCCCCATCTTTCTTATCACACAAACAAACACACCACACATACATATACACGCACTTACATGCAGTACACTACCACACATATTACGAAATCAACCGGGAGCTTAGCACTTATCCCGGCTGGGGCGGGGTGTCGTTGGAGAAGACACCTGGAGAGGTCAACCCCCGCGTAGGACGGTCCCAGATCTCACTTTCCAGCGCGGGAAGAGCATCGCCACCTTCCGGAACATTACATGTTCTGCGTCTAAGGGACCCGAAACAAAACATGTTCTGGGTCTTGAGCAGTTGACGCGCCTGAAAACTCGATCAACTCTCACCTCACTCACTCCCTCACTGCAACATCTTGTGACTACGAATGTAGAAGAAGGTCTTTCATTTCAACGCACCAAACGTCGCCCCCTCTGGCGTTACCCAAGTGGTTTCAAAACGTGTCCACTCTATTTTCGATACGCACGTGGCAGGTTTTCGTGCAAAATCATCGCGCTCGGAACCGCGTCGCCTCGTGCTCCGATTCGTGCGGAGGCGGGGCGGCGGGGGGGGGGAGATGAAGGCCGGCAGCGGGCGAGCGCCTTGACCGCAGAGCCACTCCGCACTTTCACGCAACGGAACCCCGCACGCACCGTTGCCCGTTCGCCGTCCCTGTCTCCGCCCCGCACGGCCCCGCCCCCCTCGGTCGGCTGCGAACGCTACGACCAGCGGGAGCTGTTGAACTCTACCCTCCCAACAGCATTGTCTGTAAACATGCACACAAAAGCACTGTGCAGTGTTCAAGGAAATTTTCACTTAAGGCTGAATTCCGAAAATGGCTAATTTCCGAAGTAACTGGTTCATCCGTCATCAACCAGACGTTTGGATAAAACTGTATGATTGGCGACGAACAAATCTTTTCGGGCTTCAAACCGGGTAGTGTTAGCGTTGGTTAATATAAATGCTAGCGTTAGTATGCAGCTAATGTAGGTGATGGTGTGAGTGTATGATGTCTTGTATAATCGCGATAAGTAATTTCTCATTTCGAGTTGTGTTAAGTAAATAGGAAAGATCGAAGCCCGAAAACTCTTCCCTATAACTCGGTTGATCGATTGATTGATTGATTAGTTATTCCGGACGCGAGCACTGCTAAGGTCATTAGTCCGGAGTCGACCTACGTCAGCACTCTGGGATTTTTTCCAAACGGGTATCTTCCATCAGTAGGGCACCGCCCCAGCCGGGACAAGCTCTAAGCTCCCGACCGGTCTCCTGGAGTATGTAGTAGTATAGTGCATGTTAGTGTAAGTATGTGCGTAAGGGGAGAGGATAGGACAAGGAAAAGGAAGGAAAGATCGCGCGCGGTCCGTGGCCCGTTTGTTAAGGTACTGCTCCGGCATTCATCTGGTGTTGATCGGAGAAACCGAACGCTAGTATTCTACAGGTAGCGGTTGAATTCGACTTAGCAGTCTAGCTAGTGTCTAAAAGCCTACAACCGTCGGGACTCGAACTCTAGGACCTCCCAGTCAATGGCACTGCAGTGGTATGAGTTAATGCCCTAAGCTACCTTTACCGGTCCTTCAAGTCCGAAATGCATACTAAAGTTCGTAAACTAAATGAAGATAGTAATGCAGAGAGGATATGTTAGGTTACATATTGTGTAAATATAAAATGACATCTTCCTCAGAACTCGAAATAACATACCTCGTTACCGGAAGCGGTAGCTCGGTGCATCAACTGATGTCACATCAGCGCCTCTGATCGGGAGGTCCTAGGTTCGAGTCCTGACGGCGGCAGGATTTTCGACACTAGCTTTTCAGCTAGGTCGAATTCAGTCGCTGTCTGGAGAAGAATTCTAGCGGCCGGCTGCTCTGATCGATAGTTTTCCGTGGTTTCTCCGATCAACACCAGGTGAATGCCGAAGCAGTACCCTACCAAACATGCCGCAGACCGTGCGCGATCTTTCCTTCCTCTTCCTTGTCATATCCTCTCCCCTTACACACACACTAACATGCACTACACTATCACATATTCCGGGGGACCGGTCGGGAGCTTAGAGCTTGTCCGGGCGGGGCAGTGTCCCGCTGGTGTGAGAGTCCTGGATAGGGGAAACCCCACTAGCCGACGGTAGGTCAGCGCCGGATCTTGTCATCCAGCGGGGGAAGATCACCGCCATCTCCCGCGAAAAAAACATGCACTACACTAACGGGACTAATGACCAAAGCAGTTGACGCGCCCGGAAACACGAAAGAATCAATCAATCAACATACCTTGTTCTTCACTGGACTAGACTTGGAAGTTTCCTAGCAGCAGTCTCTCTAGGTCATAATATCTATAATATCTATCCTCGTCACGTACGTCACTAAACGTAGCCATTTTGTTTGGCTAAAGTGCACTTCATTCGGCTTGATTGGGAAGAAGTCTTCCAAGATGTGGATACTTTGGACTTTATCCACCTATTTTGGATAATGAGAATATTAATCCGCCAATTTCGGAATTAGATTAAGATATTACCTTTTATCTGGAGTGAGACGGTTTCTGAGACGAACTATTCTGCAAATGTTCGCCAGCCTCAGTGTTGGGACACGCACCGTCGCCTTCGTTCCAGTCGAGTGCCGCCCCTCAAAATCAAGAAAAGGACCCTTCGACTTTTTATCAATTTTCTGAAACTGTTTGTTTTCTACTTATTTTTGTTCTCGTATGTTTTCATTCACTTTCTTCATACACATAATACATTCCTTTAATTCTACCTCTCTTCTTTTTGATTTATTTTTGTTATCAATGCATTACTTGACCCCCAAGAGAAACTTTGCAAGTAGGCAGGTACACTGTTGAGATGTGGACATTGTCACTGCCTGGATACGACATCGTCAGGACGCACCCTTCAGCGATTGGTCGTTCCTGTCAATTCCTCCTATCAATTCCAGATGAATGCTGAATCAGAAATGTTTAGATCCTGCGCTCCTTTTATCCACATCCTCATCCCTCAGGAGAAAGGTGGGTTGCCAGGCTAATTGCCTACCTCTTTCTAGAGTGTAGGGGTATTTCAAGACATTTTTAACGCTATATTCAACTGCTTTGGTCACTAGTCCCATAAGTGCTGGGCCTGTTGTACCTCGGAAGGGGGCGATATTCATTGCCTCCTCGAACGCGACATCCGGCGTTGATCCAAAGGTCTGCTAAGGAGGGTTACCACCCTCTCTGTATCTCCCTTAGCCAGGCACCACCTCTATCAAGACAAGCTCTAATCGCGTGGCTTGTATGGCAGTGTAGTGCATGTAAGAGTAAATATGTGTGTAACGAGTGAGAACAAGGGTGAGGAAGGACAGAACGCGCGTAGTCCGCAGCCCGTTTGTTAAAGTATTGCTCCAGCATTCGCCTGGTATTAATCGGTGAACCCACAGAAATCTCCCCATCAGAGCAGCCGACAGCTAGCGTTCTCCTCCAGACGACTGAATAGGCTCTAGCCTTCCAGTTAGCGTGACGAAATCGGGAATCGAAGTGTAGGGCCTCCGGATGAGGATCCCTGCAGCGGCGACAGACGTTGCCTCGAGGCCCCTCCGCCGGGGGGGAAGAGGCAGGGGAGAGGGCGGAAGAAGATTCATTGCCTTTTCGCCATTGCAGTCGCTCGTATCTCGCAACAGCAGTTCCGCGCCGGGCGCGCCACTGTGCGTCGCGACGTGTGGCTCTGTGTGGGTGGGGGGAAGGGGTGGCGTTAAAATGGAACAGAGAGGGGAGGAAGGGGAGGGGGAGGGGCGTTTTATCGCGAGTGGCCGCCCCCGCGCTGCTTTAATGCGAGGGAGAGAGAGAGAGAGAGAGAGAGAGAGAGAGAGAGAGAGAGAGGCCTCCAGGGGAAGAAGCTCCTCCAAAGACAGCGCCCTCGGACGCTTGACAAGTGCTCTCCGCCCTCCTCCTCTCCCTCTCGCCATCACGTCTCTCTCGCCGCGGAAGCAGCGGTGGGGTCGAAAGGAGGAGGGAAGGGGCGTAGCGGAAAGAGCGGTCGAAGCGAGGGGCAGATGAAGCGAATAGAGCGGAAGGGAGCGGGAGTGTGGGCAGGTCGCCTAGTGCGGACGAATCACATTACTCCGAAAAAAGGCTGCTTAAAAGGATTGTGATAAATAAAATGTCCGGACAATTCTGTCTAAGCAGCTAGTAACTAATACAGTCACCGGCATAGGTGGCTCAGGGCATCAATTGCTGTCGCTGCAGTGACTTTCACTGAAAGATCCTAGGGTTCTCCTTCCGACGGACGCAGGATTTTGACACTAGCTACACAGCTGGATTGATTTCAGTCTTTGCCTCGAGGAGAATTCTAGCGGGTGAGTGTTCTCATTAGTAGTTTTCGTGATTAGGCGGAAGAGCGGGCCTGATGACCCGAGTCTCGCCACATAAATAAAGTCATTACTATTATTATTACTATTATTACTATTATTATTACTATTATTATTATTGCTATTATTATTACTATTATTATTATTATTACTATTATTATTAGTTTTCCATGGTTTCTCCGATCAACAGACGAATGTCGGAGCAGTACTCTAATAAACGGGCCACGGACCGCGCGCGATCTTTCCTTCCTCTTTCTTGTCCTATACCCACCCTTTACTAACACACACACAAAATTACCACACATGTCGGAAACTCAAGAGATTGTCCCGACAGGGGCGGTGCCTCGCTGTTCGGAGATACCTGGTGGGGGAAAATCCCAGAAGCTGACTGGGCCTCGCCATCCGGCGGCGGATGGTCATCGCCGCCTCCCGCGATAAAACAATCACTACCCTTACGGGACAACTTGGCAGTTGACACGCACGGAATCACCAGTCAATCAATACCACAAGTCTACTCTTAGTAACTAAAACTCCAACAAGCCGCCGTGTCTACTTTTTGGAACTTCTGATCGTAAATGTCCCTCGGGCGACGGGAACTGCTGTCTGCAAGGCGCTTGCGGCGCTGGGGGCGGGGGCGGGGGCGGGGGCGGGGGCGGGGAACGGCGAAGTCGGCGGTGGCGAAGCACGTTCCTCATCGCCCACCCTCCCCCGCGAGCGGAGCTGAGATTTCGGCCGATGTGCGGCGCCACTATCGATCGCTGCCCCCACCCCAGCGACAGGCGACTGTCGGAGGCAGTCATTTGTCGCTTCATCTCCGGGAGAGCAGGCGTTGGATTCACAGCACACCCGGGGAGGGGGCGGGCAATTAATAATTGTTCCATTTAAAAGCACTTAAGGTTAATTAAGTATTGCCCGATTCGTAGCAGGTTTTGTAATATCAAAATTAAATACACTGGACTGAAATGGATCTCTCTAATGAATAAATAATTCAAATTTGAATTTTCACGAGCCGTCCTCCCCCACCAATAATCTATGTGTCTGTATGTAATTTATTATTAGCTAACTGCATGGTTTCTCAAATACCGAGAGGGTAAATCATTTTCAATAACTAAAGGGAATGTCAACTTCGCGTACAATGTTCTTTATGATATCTTTACAAGTAACCTTCAAAACTGATACTTTTGCGATTTTAATTTAATGGGAAGCACTAAGAAACTGATAAATGTATCACGTTGAGCAGTTGCGGCTCGTGGTTTTCTAAATGTGGAAGGCTGCAAATGCATTACATTATATTGCATTGCATTTCTATACATAATCTCTTTCGATCACGAAGACCACAGTCTTGTAGATTTCGCGCTTCTGATAAAGGTTTAAAGGAGTAGCGCTCCTACCGCATATTGGGAAAACTAGTCGCAATGCTACTCGCTGAGCTGCATAGTAACGCAATCCGGTGAGCACACCCTTCTTCAGACCCTAAGCCCCACCCTTGAGGGCTGCCTGGCTGCAGCCGTCGTCCGCCGGTAAACCTGTGCAGTGAATGCATGACGTCACGCCTCCTCGTTTTACACAGGCCTTATGGCGGAATGAAGTAGGAGCCCAACGCTTTTGTGTTCCTTGTCAATAGCTTCAACTGAGTTACGGACGGCCGTTAACGAACTGACAAAGAAAAAAAATTGGATATGATTGTTATATAATACAAATCAAAAATCCATTATTCATAAATAAATAATTTATAAATATATTTTTAAATTTCTTTTAGGGTGCGATTTCTGTAGGCGAAGCTCCACCTTACAACCTCTAATGATGAGCCGCGTCTGATCTTGAGAATAAGATCTGGCCTTTCAGATTGAGATGGACAGCACGCTTTTACTTTTTGAGCAGCTTGGATGGGCGAGGGGCACGTGACGAATACCCTTCTGCATCCACGGGAAACAGGCATGGGTTGTTCACCAACAACTGCAGTGTTGCTACAAAACAACTGATTTACACTTTGCCTTCTTGGTTTTAATGAAGGACTTACAATAATGCTCTCCGTTACACGCTTATTTGCTAAAAGTCTTGTTAATTTATGTCTAATTCCTGAGGCGATGTCCACCTTACGTGGACGCCATGTGTTCCAAATATTTTTATTTAGTTTTTTGTTTATTCACGTTTTATTTTTTTTTTAATTTCTTCATATACGAAGGAAATCATCGTAAAAATAGGAGGCTACTCTTCAAATGGATTTTGACTTTTATCTTTACAATACACAGCGTTTTTTGCCGTTCTCTCTCCCGTTCTCATCTTGACACAATATTCTGAAGAACGTTATGTGTGCGCGTGCTGTGTGTGTGTGTGTTTGGGGAATGGAACATGTCCTCCCCAGAACAACATTTTTTTGTAATTGTTCTCAATTTATTCAAAACAATTAACATAAACTGGTCGCAGCACATCCAAAAAAGCATTCCCATTATGAATATTCTCACATTTAGTATTTTAAGTAAATTTAAAATAATACTAGTGGGAACCCGTCAAAATTTGATGTATATCTGAGATAAATAAAGAATATTGTGGCCAGAGTAATGTTCACAAAGCAAATTCTTAAATAGGAAGCAGAAATAGCAAATTTCTCTTATATAATGCATATTTTCGCAGCTCTATATTTATTCACTTTTATGGGCAGTATGATTAGATATAAAGCAACACGAAATGAATTGTTTGATTAATTAACACTTACGCAATTGAACACGTGTGTCCCATGGCCAGGTGCCAATGCAATATCTGCACCGAATGACACAGAAGGCGGAGTGTAATTATATTGACGGATATTATTTCTGACGTTCTTCGTGTGTCATCATCTGCTATAAACAACTGTTTCATTCCTTCTGACATATTTGTTGGAGGCAATCTTCATTCCTTTTGAGCAACACTGATTAACTGGTTTGCAGATTTGCTCCCACTTTGGAAGCACAAAGCGGAACAAAACAGATATTTCGTAGATTAAGACACAGCAGTAAACGAAATTACTTCCCTGTCACGATGTAACATCTCCACAACTTCACTACTTCAGGAAAACGAACAAACAAAACCCATTGTCTCTACAAAATACACCAAGAAAACAAATACATGCAAACAGTCAGTACCAAAATGCAATTATTAATCCTGAAACACAACCTTGACGAAATGTAAATAATACACGTGGCGAGGAATTACATCTGTGGATGTACTCGTATCTATCGATAATTAAAACAGCCTTTGCAAGAAAACAATTGACAACTTATAAGTGTACTATTTAATTAATTTAAACCGTAAATTCTATTGAATGAACACAAATAATATACGGTAACACATGTAGGGATCAAATTCTTTCATTTAGAGGAAAAATAAAAACAATCGGATCAGTAGAAGCTCGAAACGAAGCCATGGCAGAATACCTTATTTTTTTAAATATATAGATTTCGAAAATGTCAATGAAGAGTGTTACGCACTGAAATTTCATCTCCCTGAAATACTTTCTACATCCTCTCTTGTGTGTGTGTGTGTGTGCGTGTGCGTGCGTGCGTGCGGCTTATGCGTGCTATGTGCGTGTTTATTTTTGTATTTTGAGCATCTGGACACGTCAACTACTTTGGCCATTAGTTTCATGAGTTTAGAGCACATCATATCCCGGAATGTGGTGGTTTTCCTTCCCAGGACGAGATTCAGTGCAGACCTGTAGGTCATGTTGGGAACTCTCCCTGTCCATGTATCTCCTCCAAAGGGGTTCTGCCCCTGCCGTGACGCGCTCTAAAGTCCCAAATCACCTCCCAAATGTGTAGAATTAAAGTATAAGTGTAGGAGAAGGTGCGTGTGAGGGGTGGGGGGGGGGAGAGAAGCGAAGAGAATGAGGGTGAACGAGGAAAGATCGCCCGCAGTCTCCAGCCCGTTTGTTAGAGAACTGCTCCGGCATTGATAGGAGTTGCTGCTCCTGGCGTTGATAGGAGAATCCACGGAAAATTCCCGATCAAAGCAGCCGACCGCTAGAATTCTCTTCCACACAGCGCCTGAAGGTGACCTAGCTGTGCAGCGGGATTTGAATGTCTGCCACCGTCGGGACTCTAACCCGGCACCTCTCGATCAAGACGTTGCAGCGGCAACGGGTTTTGTCCCTGCGGCATTTCAGTCTGCGAGTGTGTATGTGTATGTGTGTGTGTGTGTGTGTGTGTATGTGTGTATGTGTGTAAGTGCGAGTCGTAGGCGCCGACGCCCCGACAGAGGGGGGCAGTTGGGGTGGCCGGGGGCGGCTGGCGCAACCCGTCTCTGTCCCTTTTGAAGCAATTCGACCTAACAGTGGCATTGGATGCTTATTTCATCGGCATAGTCCTCACTAACTTGATGAGCCAGGTGTACATATCACGAGAGGACCTGACGCTTAAACGAAGAACGAAGCAGAACATTTGCAATGTTGAAAGATGAAAAATATTCGGAGTTGAAATTCAACACGAAGTCGGCCGTGTTGTGCGGACGGGATTCAAATCACAGAAGATTTATTGTATGCGTTTACAATGAGTCGGGAGGATTAAAATCGGTACTAGAAAGCTTCATGGAATGACGTCTCCGAGAAATCGACCTTGAAGTTAGGAATGGACAAGTACTACTCTCCAGTCGGACATTTGCAATTAGAACATGGTATCTACTGGGAAAAGTAATTCATTTTATGCGTCAGGTTTGACATGCCAACAGACATCGTTTACTAAAGCATGATTATACAGAGAACACATAATGAATAAGAAGCGGTCCCATGATATAAATGTATTCAGCCCTAAATAATATTTTTAATGGATAAAAGTTGTGTTTCTATTTCAATCTACTTTCAATCTCAATTGATATTGATTCACGATCAAGTACTAGAATTCGTCATGACCCACTTTTCTTAACAATTCATATTCTTTGAACTAGCTGTTATTTAAAGCAACAGTAATTCAAGGTCATTGATATTAAACTATCACCTTATCTACACAACAATATATTTCAAATTTTAATTTTTACGCAGATATTGATAACATATTTTGTATCCCATCATCACCATGGATGTACGTCAGTTCCATTCTGCTCTGAGGAGTAATACGAAGTGCTAAGCCGACATGTGTGGAAACGTGACCTTTGACACCAGACGTAAAAAGTGAATGTCGCCATTGGCCGAGCGCGTTTAAATGGCGCTTGCCCGAGGCGCGTGTTCACAGCGGAGGGGCGCAGGTCAAAGTCGGAGATAAAGGGGCTTATCGGCCCCCCTCTCAGCTGCAGACTTCCAGAGAGCGTGGGGTCTTCTTCTCGATGCAATTAACCAAATACAACACTATTCGATTCGATGTTTGAGAAGATATTTATAAGGCGACAGCTAAGATATTTACTTTCATCGACTTTTAACGACGCGGGCTTTTAAACGACGCAAGAACAATCTCAACTGCTTTGACAAGCATTTCGCCTTGTCGTGTGTTCGTTGCACAAATCTCACTGCGTTCATGCGGCCAGATTTGGCAAAAAAAAAAAAATATTATGGAGGTATACAGCTGTAGAGAGGAACTCCTCCCTTTCGCTGCAATCTACAGTCGCCCGTTTAACTAGATCAGCGCACTGTGTTATCTCCCGGCTGAACAGACAAACCATTCCCACAGACATATTCCTCTCTTTCCTATTGCAAGTGACGCATGTACGATAATTTGTTGGACGTTTCTTTTGAAATGGTTTATGTAATTGACTTCTTTGTCTTTTCACCTCTTAAGAAAATTACACAAGCCAATACAGACTCACTAGAACGCTGAAAGATGCCGAGCGATCAAAATATTACTTTTGATTATTCAGAAAATCTGTCTTATGGTATTCGAAATGTTAAAGATACTCATAAAGGGTTAATCAAGACGACTACTGTAACATAGCAAATCTACGGACTAACATAAATAATAATAATAGCCATAATTTAATAATAATAATAATAATAATAATAATAATAATAATAATAGTAATAAGAGCCAAAATTTATTGCTTATTTATCCTTGAAAATAGATTTTATTACATGGGAGGTTGTTTTTTTTCTCCCTTTCAAAACTTATTGCTTATTTATCCTTGAAAATAGATTTTATTACATGGGAGTTTTTGTTTTTTTTCTCCCTTTCAAAATTCAAAATTTAAGTAGTATATGACTTGGTGTAGGGATCACAGAATTTTGAAAATGTGCACACAATTCACTTTTCCCCGTAGGACGTCATACGCAGTTTTTAACTGTTTTTTGACGTAAAATAAATAAATAAATAAATAACATTTTTGGTAAACCATATAAGAAGTCCATTAAGCCTGATTTCCACAAATGTAATACAGTTTTTCAGCAATTATTTTATTACTTCAGATATATAGAAAAATATCCAATCGTTACGAATTCAAAATTTTCATTTTCTCTTCCTTCCTTCCTTCACACTTTATTCTACATTATCCACACACTCTTAAATATCTTGGTGCAGCTTAGTTTATTCTTTAAAGTCCCTTGCATCTTTCATTTATGTATCATCTGCAACATCACGAGAGACTTTCTCGCATACCACATATGTAGTAAAGAAAAAGTATTGTAATGCTACGGCAAAAAAACGGCGAGATTTTTAACAGAAAAACTCGTATTGTAAGGTCTTTCTTATCGAAAGAGCGGATAAATATTCTTTCTAAATATTGTAAATTACTTTCTTTAACTTGTTGGGTAATTAGAATCCACTTTTTGTGGGGTTTTCATAAAGAAAAAATGATGTACGGAAAAAGCGTCAGTCTGGGGACAACGCTAGCCCCTAAAACGTTCAGTCTATTTTACCAAAAATTGATATTCCCTCATTGATCTAGCCGAACTCGAGACCCTGCAAGTTAGAAACGGATATTTTGATTTTGGGTGTACTTTGCATGAAGCTTTAACATTTTTTTAATCACTGCAACTTTTAAAAACATTTTTCTTTTAATAGAACATAAAACGCATAAAGAAATGGTGCACGCCGATTTCAGTTGCACTCCCTAGTTTCGAAAATTGCTAACGTTCAAAATTTTTCCACCGTCTTCTTACAGCTACAATAATGAAGATAAAATTTTGTCCGTACTGAAATTTGATCATCATAGACAGATATTCAAATGAGTTCAGGTTCAATTGGTCGAAAGTATGAGTAACTTGCGTAATTTTTTGAAACAGAGGCCATTTTTAAACAATTTAAAAATATTTTCTCAAAAACGGCCCCAATTTTTTCTCCCCCCCATATGAATAAAAGAACGGTAAAGAAAGTCTTACTGGTCCCATTTTCGGCGAACTCAAATTCTTAGAAATCTCATTGTTGGCGGTCGTGATGTCGATATCATGTAAATGATATTCCTATGAAATGTAATAAATTTAGGAAGGAAACAGAATTAACTAAAAACTAAGGAATATACTGCTTTAATTTAAAAAGTGTTGATCGCTGATTATGGTATTCACAAACTCGATGCTCACTTTAATGTAATCAAGTCAAGATTGCCTCAAAATTGCTTTCAAATTTGTCAAAATTTGCAAAAATGCCTCCCGCATATTTTCTTTCTCTTTGGTAAGAAATTGTGACAGTCTATTGCAGATAAATCAAATTATTACATTTTCTGAATAGGCACTTGTTACATGGTTGAAATGGTTGAAAATAATGTTATGATACGTACCGCTCAGGCCAGGAGCTCACAATGCACCAGCGCCATTGCACCCAACGTATAAGACAGATATCGCGCAGCGCAGCGATCAAGTTTCAACATGCTCACGGGCAATGATTCAACAAATAATAAAAATGGCCAGGCGATTTCAGAAAAGTACAATGAAGGAATACATGAAACATCAGACGACTAATGCAATGCAATAATTCAGGAACATAAGCAACAAATCGGATGCCACCTGCTTAGATCGGCCAGTTACAATATATGTTGTTGCTTGTTACATCGTACACACATTATGCAGTGAAAATTATTTTTCAACATAAAAGTTTTTAAAATAAACTAGACTTTGTGGTTTACAACAATGTAATTTAGATTCCCAGCATACACGTTCACCCAACCAATTGGCCAAATTCTTATCAAAAAAATCAGTCGATCCCTTTTTGCCCACCCCATTACTCTCTACCACCCGTGTGCTCCGCTTGTAAACGCCTATACTCTCCATTCGCACTACCCAATGCTCATTCCAGTGTTTCCAGTCAGCCAATCCATTGCGGTGTCGTACCTCAGCCCAAATTTTAACTTCCACACCCACGGTAAAATTTAGGACACCCCCTAGATTGAGATAAAAATATGCAGAGCTAGAAATGCAAATGTAAATAAGTGTGAAAACGACATAATCGTTCATTTATAGTTATTCGGTCTTCTTTACGTACGACCATATACATTTCTAATTTGTTTATATTTAACATCCAGTAATAATAGAGGATACTATTCCCCCTAACCAGGACTCTCCCGCCAGCGGGGCACCGCCCCAGCCGGGAGAAGCTCTAAGCTCCCGACCGGTCTCCCGGAATATGCGGTGGTGTAGTGCATGTTGGTGTAAGTGTCTGTGTAAGAGGAGAGGATAGGACAAGGAAGAGGAAGGGAAGATCGCGCGCGGTCCGTGGCCCGTTTGGTAGGGTACTGCTCCGGCATTCGCCTGGTGTTGATCGGAGAAACCACGGAAAACTACCGATCAGAGCAGCCGGCCGCTAGAATTCTTCTCCAGACAGCGACTGAATTCGACCTAGCTGAAAAGCTAGTGTCGAAAATCCTGCCGCCGTGGGGAGTGGGAACCTAGGACCTCCCGGTCAGAGGCACTGCAGTGACATCAGATGATGCACTGAGCTACCGCTCCCGGTCGTGTACTATTCTTACGGGACTAATGACCTTAGCAGATGGCACGCCCAAAATCGCGAATCAAGCCATCACTAATGACGTATCAAGTCAGATGCGATCGCCGACTCTCCTCGGCCTCAGCTGTGCGCCCTGCGCGTGGCGAGCCAGCCAGAGGAGGAGGTTCTCCAGTGGAGAGCGAGCGAATGTGGCGCCGCCACCGGTTGCTCGGCGCATCCGGGAAGCGCGTTCGGGGGCGGCCCCTTGCTCGGAGCGCGGGGGGGGAGGGGGCTGATTCTATTTCGCTGTCGCCTCCGAAGAAGTGGGGGCGATAAAACGTCCGCTGGGCTGCGCGCTGCCGGCGGCTAATACAATCAGCCCCGCCCCGCCCCCTCCTCGCCTCGCCCCGCCCCGCCCCGCCCCCTCCTCGCCCCCGCCCCCTCCTCGCCTCGCCCCAGCCCTCCCCGCCCCGTCCGCCCCTCCGCACCCCGCCTCCGCGTGCCGCCCCGCCCCGCCCCTCCGCACCCCGCCCCGCCCCGCCCTTCCCCGCCCCGGCCGCCCCTCTGTACTCCGCCTCCGCGTGCCGCCAGGACGAGTACGCGTCGATGAGCTCGATAGAGCGAGGCACCAACAATACGAGCGCCAAGACAAAGACCGTTGGTTCAATTCTATTCTTAATAGTCTTCGGTTTTATCGAGTTAACGCAACTAAACTGAGCCCAAAAGCCACTCCTTACGGTAGCTTCCGTGAAAAAATCGGAACAGTCGGCCATCGTTAGGAACAATCGACACAAATACATTGAAGCTCAAGATGGCATAAGGGTGCTCCTGTTCTCGGAAAAGACATTTCTTGGTTATACGATCGTTTTTTCTGAAGTAAATGTTATTGAACGACACGCGGCAGATGTCACAATCGACTACGTTGATTGTAAATAGAGCCTGAAAGATCAGGCATTTATTTTACCTTTTTACTAAAATAGGCAGGCAAAAATACATTTATTCTAGCAAAACGGAGCGCAAAAAAGGACGTAAACATGAAAAGTCTCATTTAAAAAGGAATTATTGTAACTATCTATACATCAAAGGATTCGCATTTTTATTCAAACTTTAAAATTCACATTGGCATTTAATGTGTAGGAAAACGATCTCTTCTTTGTAATCTTGATCCCACGTGGCCGTTCTGTATGATGGCTACGAATTTGTTTTATTCGTGAAGCTGTCTGTTCGAAATTATATTGTGGACACCCTATTGAATCTTGAAATGGCATGAGTGAAAACGAAATTGTATATTTCATTCTTCGCACTAGTATAATCACCAGCACTGAGAAAGGTATTTCATATACAGAGAGCTGTCCTCGAAAGACATTGCAGACCATAGCCGAAAACAAGGATGGTTTCCTCGTGAGCGAACAAATCCTGTCGGCATCAATTAAAAAATAAATTCACTAATTTCATGTTTTCATTTAGATTTTTAAAACAGTCTCAGCATCCACGAAAAGGCAAAACACAACCGTGCCTTCTTGTTGTTCAAGTTCGCAGGTATATATCCAACTTGATCAAGATCGAAGCCAGGAGGAGAAAAATGAAAATAAATGTAATTGGTAGATAACGGAAGGCAAAATGGCAAAAATAGGCATCAAAAGCTAAAAAGATCAAAATGAAAATTTACCAAAACAATTTCATAAGTACAATTAAGTTATTAAATATAACAATAACACAACATTTTTTCCCAAACTTCCGGTGTCTATTTATAAACTCCGACAATGGGCTCAGTTTACAAACGTCAATCGCATTGATTCAACCACAATTGATCTAAAGACGTTAACAGGTATATCAATTTGCCTATTAGTCCTGATCATTTGCAATTGACCGCTATTAAACTATCTCATCTAATATATGGGTGTCTATTTAATGTACTAATTTCATGTAACATTGTGAAAATAAATCTCAATAACGTAGATTTTTTTAATGAAGAACAAGAACACCCCTTGTCGAAATTGACATTAAATACATTTTCATTCTATTCAATTTTTTAAATGTGTTTTTTTATGTGCTGGAGGTTATTTTCCGGTTGATTGAATCAGGTTATGAGTGTGTCAAACATTCGTGTTTAAGTTTCTGATGAAAAATAAGGGCACGCATTGCGTCAGACACTGGCCTTGATTTCGAGGCTGATTTTTTCAAAAGGGGAATTCCAAGACTTACGGATGAGGTCTTCGTGTCCTGAAGGCCATTGGACCACTCACCCGGTACACTCAAGCAGAAATGTCCCCACGAACAAAGGAGCTCTGTTTATGATCGACCTTCTAGCATGCCAATACCCCCTCTTTGTCACTGATACCAATGTCTAATTACCATAAGTAACACCACATGTGTATTGGAAATTCCCAATAAATTCCCAAGTCGCAAAGTGGCGAGGGAATTAATCTGGAAATTTCCAATGTACGAATCAACGCTGCTGAACAACATCACACAAAATGGTTTTCCAAAAAGTAGTACCAAATAATATTCCATCTTGTAACACAACAGTTAATAAAATATTTTCACAAAAAATTACTTCACGAATACTGCAATAATTTAGTATAGTACAAACGGATACGCAGCACAACAGTTATTTATACATAAGGAATATAAAAAAGGTTCCTTTTCCATAACGCAACACGAGAATAGCAAATAATGGCGAACGCCCTCTTCCTCGAAGCCTTCGTTCCGTATGACGTCAGCTCTTTCATTACTGACACACTGAGTACGAAAATTAAGTCGGTACGCGCAGTATGGGAACGGGAGGAACCGCGCTATCGAATCTTCGTATTTTAGATACCTCTCAAAAGGCCGGAGGCTGCATTATTTTATTTCAAATTCTGCACGCATTGGAAGTTATAAAATGCACACCATGGTTTCCTTTTTCTAAAATCGGTGCACCACTTCTTCTGGCTTTAATACGATGTCATAGTGAATATGTAATAAAACTGATTCACCTTTTCTCAAGCATTGGGGCTTGAAACCAAGTTTTTATGCAACGTAATGTTGAGAAAGAATGTTCAGCACTTAAATATGAAACTAGTAAAGTACTGCAAATACGGAGAAGATTAGTTGGATACACATCCCTATACAGTTTTCAAGAGTTTATTGAGCAGAGTTCGGAATATTCCAGGCGTTTGAGAATTTTTACGAATTACAATTATTTTGTCAATGTGCAATTATCCCTTAAGTTTTAGAATTTGTAAATCTTGCTCCCTTCCAGTAAACCACAGTCGTTGAATGAGTATTAGTCATTTCATAGGTTGTTTAACTTGTGTGGAATTAATGGTAATCACGTTCAGCTGTGTATATGTACCTTTTTATTTTACTTTTGTGAAAATTCATCTATTTCACGTTACACTATTGAGTTGAAATTTTCATCACAAGACTTTGTTTTTAATGGTTAATACTAAGAGACTGAATATACAGAAATTTCTAGTTAGATATCATGATATCTACTGAAACTTGTTTTTTTCTGTTGACACTAATCTTTCTGTAACACTGTAAAGAATATAAATGGGGAAAATATTCTATAATTTATCTTTTTTCTCGCATTGTCTTCAAATGTTATAAATTGAACTACTCAGAATATGCATAATACACAAAGTAATCAATCGATAACGAACGATGACGAAGAATGGCATGAACAGAAATTATTTCAAAATTGCGGAACGCTTTGCCATTCTGTCGAAAAAACCATCTGCCTTATTTTTAAATAAATCGTAAAGAAAGAATAGGGTAAATGTTGAAAGTAGTTGAAATGATATTAGTTTTGTTGCTTTGATTTAAGTATCTGTTGCTTATGGTTTTTCTCAAGTTAAATGTTCTGTGAATGTTAAAAAACTATAAACTTTGTCTTATTTGTAATATTACAGTTTATAATAATGGAGGCCAAACTCAACTTATGCTTTAATCTGATTTTCATCATTTTACTGATCCGCAAATACAATATTTTCGCTTGAAAGTTTCATGAAAAACTAAAATGACGTTACTGATTTTTTGGTGTGGGGGATTTTCCTCCTGTCCCTCTCCGTCGATCCGCCCCTCTTCAAGACACAAACTTTCCCAATATCAAGATGGAACATTCACGCATAGCTGGAGGCTTGGCGTCGCTTATCTTGTTCCTGACTCAAGTTCTTCCAACCCCTGGTGTAACAGGCACATAGACCGCTTATGTAGCTCAGGGCATCTACAGTGCCCCCGATTGGGAAGTCACAGGGTTCGAGTCCCGAGTCCTATCCTCACCCTTGTATTTCCATGCACCACACGAGCGCACACGTCGCGAGGCCGGTTGGCATCTTAGAGCTTTTCCTGGCGGTGACTATGCACAGCTGGTGGGAAATGCCTGGGTAGAGGAAAATCCCAAACACCAAAATTCTATAAATTGATGACGAGGAACGTTGAAATGTGTAATTCTGCGAGATTTGCGAGAGTATGTCATACCACTTTCACGAATAAGTTCCCATTATAGTCCGCCAAAATGTGTTCATTGTAGGATTCCCTGTAGCGACATTCAATATGTTGCATGTTCTTATGAAAGCTCCCTCCTTGCTCCTTGCTCCTCCTTGCTCCTTCTTGCTCCTCGGAATAAGCACCCATGTTCTCCTTGGAGCTGTCAAGGTTCGCATCAAGGATATGTATATCGAGAGACATCCTGCAGCCCATTTTGCTGTACTTTTTAATCAGTCTCCAATTCAACATAGTTCTCAGGTTTATGATTTCCAAGGAAACCTTGAACTACTTCAACCAAACTGATCCATGTCTCAATCTCCTTTGCTCTGAGATGCTTGAGAAACTCCTGACAGTCAATAAATTTCTTGATTTGAGGTCCAACGAAAACGCCTTCACTTTTGCTTCGGAAAGCTTTAGGTGCAGATGTTGCAGATGCTTGACTGATGCAAATTCCTTGCCCAACGGTACCACAAATTGCTTCATCAGTCCCATTTTTATGTTGAAAGGTGGCATCAGTACCTTTGAGTCTACAAGTGGCTCCCATTCAATGTTGTGATTCCCCACAGTGAACACAGTACATTAGATCAATATCGTTTATGGGACAGTTTTATTACTATCAGACTTACATAACAGTAATTTGTTATCAAATAAGACTTTTCGATGATTATAATAAATTCTTTCAAAAAATTGGTATCAAAAGAAAAGAAAATATGCAAAAGTTGGCAGTTATGAAATCCCTTTGTGACGACCTCAAAAGTGAAGTTGCGGGGTATAAGTCGTATTTTCTACATACTTGCTGCTCAATTGTTTTTATTTAAGGTCGCATCAACATCTAGAACATTAGCGACCACTTTTGGAGTTAACGTTAACTGTGAAGATGAAATGATATGGTGATGATAAAGGGTGAAAGGACGAACACAAATACAATCATGCCCGAATCGAGACTCGAACCCGCGATCCTTCGGTCCGAAATCACTACGACACTACTGCCTTAGCTATTTCGGCCACCGCATCGGCATTTTCTGTTCAATTAAACATTAATAATTCATGTCAAACCAGAACCAGAACGTTTTCAAAATTTGTTTCATAGTATACTCTATACGGGGGCAGATTTTAATAAAATGTTATTTCTTTATTTTTGCTTAAGAACAACGCCATTTGGTGTAGAAATTAAATTTATATTATGATAAAAGGAAATGACACATTTCATAGGGTTGTTGGTTGTTGTTTTTTTTTCTTTTTTCATTTCGTCGATTTTAACTAAAACTTCATTTTTTTTACCTTTTCCATCTTATCTTTTACCTTTCCCCCCAATGCACTTTTCTCTTGCCTCGTTTGTAAGCTGAGTTCACTCTAACGAAAGGAAGAAACCTCGATTACATCAGACCGAGAGCGGTGGTTCAGTACACCAACTGATGTCACTGCAGCGCCTCTGACCGGGAGGTCCTAGGTTCGAGTCCCGGCGGCGGCGGCAGGATTTTTCGACATTAGCTTTTTTAGCTAGGTCAAATTCAATCGCTGTCTGGAGGAGAATTCTAGCGGCCGGCTGCTCTGATCGGTTGTTTTCCGTGGTTTCTTCGATCAACACCAGGCGAATGCCGGAGCAGTACCCTAACAAACGGGCCACGGACCGCGATCTTTCCTATCCTCATCCCTTACACATACACTTACACTAACATGCACTATACTACCACACATGCCGGGAGACAGGTTAGAGCTTGTCTCGACTGGTGCTGTGCCCCGTTAGTGGGAGATACCTGGTTGGGGAAAACACCCCTAGCGGTGGTAGGTCGGCGCCGGATCTCGCCATCCAGCGGGATGAAGATCACTTCCACATCTCGATGAAAAATCATGTACTACGCTTACAGGACTAATGACCTGTTGACGCGCCCGAAATCACTAACAATCAATCGATTACATCAGTAACGTATCCAACATCTTGAAGTGTTCATCCGAACAGGTTTCGATCGCATTGTGTACGTCATTTGTCCAATGCACCTGATTGAGTTGTGTGTGTGTGCAGGGCACGAGCGCTGCACCTTCCACCACGACCTGGAGCTGGACCACCGGCCGCCGGTGCGCGAGGCCATGCTGCCGGACATGGCGGCGGCGTACGGGCAGCTGCTGGCGGCGCTCGGCGAGAACCCGCAGCGCCCCGGCCTGCTCAAGACGCCCGAGCGCGCCGCCAAGGCCATGCTCTTCTTCACCAAGGGCTACGACCAGAGCCTCGAGGGTGAGTACTCAACGTTTCTTCAATTTTTCGAGAAAATGGACTGGTTTTCATGTTTTGTTTTCTTATTTAGGGGGAAGTTTCGAAAATTTGAAAAGTGGCGTTCGGGATCCCAAAATCCACTTGTTTCTACCGTTTTGAAGTTTGAGTAAGTGGGGGTGCTAGCTTTACCAGGCTCAATTTAATATCTTCATTTCGGGGTGTTGGGTGGAAGCCCAAAGTTTTTTGAGAGGGGCTGAAATTAGCTAAAAATTATGACGCAAGAAAGTTTCGGTTTTTCGGAAGTGGGGTGCTAGCTTTACCGACGTAACTCCTAAGGCTCCCATAGACCGACGTGGAAGATCCGTAACCTACGCGGATTGGCCGCAGCGAAGGTTTCGCGTCACGTGTTGTCTTATGAGCACGTTCAGACCTGCGCGACAGGCGAGCGTCGCGGCCACGGATTGGCAGCGTTTAATCGGCGGCGAAATTTGTAAGGCAGTCAGACGCGTTTCTTCTGCTGCAGCTCGAGTTTCGTGGAAGTCCGCCCGTGTTCGAGAGTCTTCGCTCCCATCTGAGTCAAATTTGTACGAATGCAATAAAGCAACATTATAAACGAGTTGCACAGGCTAATTTTTTTGTATAACAGCATTACAGATTTTTAAGAGAATCAAACTTAATTTTGCGAAACAATTTTCTCGTGACGTCTCGGGTATTTGACATCTACGCGAGAAAACAATGGTCGGTTGTTCCGTTTGCCGCTACCTCACCACGATTCTCTCGCTGCGATTGGCTGAATGTGTGATGACGCAATCATACCTGTAGTAAAATATAATACGTCATCATTTGTGCCGTAAAATGCCCAATTATGAACTATTTCTTGCAACCGAAAAGGTCGTTTATAGTACTGGAAGACAAAAAAATTGTTTATGCACCGAGGACGTTACGAGGGTTTTAATGATCGGGCGACGACAAAAAACCGGAGGCGTTTGGACCGAGATCATTAGAACCAATTAACGCCCGTCGTTCATACACGATCTTATTTTTTATCTAATAATATTGATTTAGATTTAATTATTAACTAATTAACTAGATGTTAACTTGTCTCGGTTTGTCTTTTCATATTTTCCTCCGAAAATTCGGTTTCGTTATCCACTACAGCAGAAAAAATTTAGCATCTTTGAACTGTTTACATATTTTCCTAGTATGCAGGTAAGTTAGACTGTGTACATCGAGTGCCCTATCGACCAACCCTATGTACCTGTGTACATTGAGTTCCCTAACAACCAATAACCTATCAGTAAAAATATAGTTTTAATAACTCTTCAAATTAATGGTGACCATTAAAATGGCATAGCCGATGATATTCGACCCTAAAGTGCCAAATACATACATACATCTTTCGCAGTTGAGTGATATCATACAAAAAAGCATTATCCCTCGAGGCCGAGTGTACGTCCTACAAAGAAGAAAATTATCATACAAAACGATAATTATCTTACAAATCTAGAAAGATTAGCACGTGCGAGGCACAGCGCCATTTTTTCCACAGCACCCATCTCACATCATCCGGAACGAACAGTGGCTCCATCGAGGGCGACCAGCAGGGCGGTCCCTCCCCTCCGGTGAGGCGGCCTCTTGTCCTCCGGCACACGCGTGGCCCACGCCCCTCTCACTAACATGAGCAGCAGCCTGCCTCAGTTCCTGCGCGAAGTGCGAGATTAAAGCGCGCCGCTGTGTTGCGACCAGCCGATTTGGGGCCTAAAGGCCTTAATCGTGTTGCTTCGGCTACCTGGGTAGCATGGCATCTTTGACACGAGAGAGAATATTTCGTCCAGTTTTTATTATGTTTTCAATCAGTTGGCTCCCACCGCTGAAAATGAGCAACCCCACCTTTAGTTTCGTCAAGGCGGTAGTTCTAAGAAAGGCAACAAGATGATAACTTCAATCGTAAAAAGCTGCATCCACTCGAAGAAAATACACCCTATCGCACTTAACAATGCATTCCGTAGTAGTATACGTACTGCTTATAGTGATTGTCTCATTAAAATTCTACATCCTTCTTCATTATGCGAAAATACTACAAAAAACTAGTATGAAACTATAAACGTCATACGGCGGTTCTGTTTGCTTCCGTGAGACTACAAATAATTCAGTTCGTATCTTTAGTTAGTTTTTCGTCTTTTGTATTTTCTATTTCAATTTGCTATTTCAAGGTTCCATGAGTACTATATAATGCCTGCTGCCTAATTCAGTTTTCAACACGAAAATAGTTCTAAACCGTCATAACTGAATTTCAGGAAACAGATTTCACTGACACTGAATCGAAGTTTCGTAAATTTCATTTTTTTTATAAACGCAAGTAAATGTATTCAGAAAATATAACACCAGTATGGACTACATTTTTATGTCGTTATTTCTGTCAGCTTTGCAAACAAAATTACTAATCTTACAAAGCTCGCATCATTCTTAATTTCAGGCAAGTAGTCTTACCAATACTTATATTTATCCAGTACAGTGTTCCTAGTATTAAATTTTCTTAGACAACTGCCCGTATTACATCAAACAGTTGTGATGAAGTATCTTGAAACTATGTACCCCGTGAAAATAATGCTCTCTCAATCTTGTGGCAGTATAGTATCTTGTAGCATGTATATGGACGGATGAAAAGATCATGCTCGGTCCGTGTCCCGTTTGCTAGCGTACTTCTCCGGCATTCATTTAGTGTTGATCGGAGAAATCACGGAATACTACCGATTAAAGTAGCCGGCCGCTAGGATTCTCCTCCAGACAGCGCGCTGAATTCGCCCTAGGGAGGTGGCCGAGTCCTGGGACTTCCCGGTCAATGGCACTACACCGACTATAGAGCGATTTTCCTAAGGATGAGCCAAAGTGATAGCTAGTGCTGGCAACATAACTGAAGGTTCTGTGGTCGTTGTGCCCTTGAACCCATTAGACTCCCTTCCCGCATTCGTTCATTTGCAGTTGGCTAACTTGTAAACGGCTTCGACACTTCCTTTTGTGGTGGTCTTGTCCGAGAAAAATATAGTGCGCTGCGAGAAATAAATGATATTAGGAAGTGCAGTGTTATGTGCTCTTCTGTAAAAATTCTTTTTTTCATTATATATTACATTGAATTTACTTTTTCTGTGATAAATATTATGTTTATTTTAAAACCGAGATGAAAGCGAATCGTACCGGGTTTCCGGCTAAAATTTTTTATTTACATTCGTGGCAGTTTTCTTTTACTGATTGTGAGAGCATGTTAAGAAATTTTCTACATACGTAATTAAATTTAAATATTTCCCGGACTCACGTACGTGCATATACCTCAGCAAAACTCTTAGACTTCTGCATAGGGATGTTTTCACAGGAGCCATTAGTACTTTACGAAGGGGCGTGGCTGAACAGATATCGCGGCGGAGGGATACTTGTCTGAAATACATGTGATGTTCACTTGTTTACGCGAACTGTCACTTTGGCTCATCCTTAGGAAAATCGTTGTATACTTGCAACGCGAGCAGACGATGTCACTGAGAGGGGAGGGGTGGAGGGCGCGCTCTGCTCGTTGAGGCGTCTGGCGAAGTCCGACGAAGCCCCACAGGCGGAGCAATGAGCCAATCGCCTCCCCATCCTCTCCACCCCTTCTATACTTAGGTTTTTCTAACGTGGCGGCTGAGGGTAGCAGCTCCAAGATGGAATTGGCGACTTTTTGAGTCATTCTCAGTCCTGCCGCAAGATATCGCATGATCGCGACCGCATCAAGCAGTGCTGCAGATCAACGACTCTAGCGGCAGGACTGAAAATGACTCAAAAAGTCGTGCCGAATTCCATCTTGGAGATACTACCCTCAGCCGCCACGTTAGAAAAACCCAATTATAGTGCATCGTCTGCCTCGTTCGTTCATTCATTCCACTCGTACGAGTTCCACAGCTAGCGCCTCGTCAACTCACCGCCTCTGTTTCGCTTCTTGCTACAAATACTTCTCGCCACGAGATGCCGTTATCGGCTCCGCGATGCGCATATTTTACTCTGCGTTTCCGTTATTCGAACAAATATTCTGTCTCTTACACAGTCGACCTCCAAGTTACTTTCGTACTTCCTTTCTCTACTTCCTACGGATACCACTCCACATCCATCTCCACGCTCCCTTCGCCGATTTCCTTTCTCGCTTTATATTTATCCGGTTTTTCCTTCAGTCAACTCTTTGTTTGTTTGTTTGTTTGTTTGTTTTCGATTTCATCACCAATGAGCAGCGTTCCATCACTCGGTCACTGCAGGCGTCATTGCGTAACTGTTACTCTACTTGGGTTTTCGTAATGTGGCGGATGACATTAGGTCATTTTTACACCTCCTGCCTTATAAAATGAATCTTTATAACAGAGATAAGCACATGTTTGAGGCCATGAGCCCCGTTTAGAAGGACGTTCGCGATTTAATTAAAAATATTCAGTTTATGAGGCAGGAAATGTAACATTGATCTAATATCATCGGCCACATTAGGAAATTGGAATGATTGAAGGCGTTGTCATTGCGAAATAAATACTATTGTTGACAATGACAACACCTTCAATCATTCCAATTATGTAAATGTCAACTACACCTCACCACTGAATCAATACACATTACGAAAACCCAAGTATACTTTCTACTCCCTCGATCACGCTTCGTATTTGGATCTCATTCGCCTTCTTGACTGCTGCCCATATTTACTCGATAATTGCTCTTACCGTAGGTGAAGCAAATCTGCGCATTGCGGCGTCCTTTTTCAGTGATTGCGTAGGTCTCCTACCGCAAGCCTACACTTCGTCGTATTCTTTCGAACCCTACCCTTTCATTCACCTTCTTGCCAACCTAAAATTCAGCCTCAACCTGGAGGGTACTTCTAGTGAACGATTGCTCCGATCAACTAGCGGCTGATTGCTCCAACCAATATTAGGTGAATGCCGGAGAAGTACCTTAATAAATCAACTACGGGCAGCATGCGACTCTTCCTTCTCCACCCCTCTCTTACACTTACATGCACAACAGTACCCCACATGCCGGGAACTTAGAGCTTGTCCCGGCCGGAACGATATCACGCTGGGGGTAGATATCTGGTTGGGGAAACCCCCTTATGCCGTCTTGTAGTCCAATGCCAGGTTCTAGTGGAGCAGAAATAGCGCCACCTCCCGGGGTAGAACGCGTGCTAATGACTAATGATAAACATGACTAAGGAATGAGCGTTGTGTGTTGCCGCCCTCACTCTCCTGTCGCAGTTATTGTATTCTTCTTCCTGCCCTCCTCCCGCTCTGCGCGCCTTCGCGGCCGCTGGCGACAACTGCCGGCTTTACGGCGCCTCCGCTCCGCCTCCGCCGCCGCGTGTTTACGGGCGGAGGCGCGGCGCGGCGCGGCGCGGCGCGGCGCGGCGCGGCGCGGAGCTCGGGATGCGGCGCCGCCTTTATCGCCTCGAGGCGTCCGATCGCCAAGCCCCCTCACCCCGCGCTCGTAACGCCGCTCAGCCGCTCTCAGTACAGAGTGAATAAAGTACACAACGGATATAAAGTGTGTATAAAATATATAAAGTATATAAAGGATACAAAGTGTATAAAGTATAAGTAAAGGATACGAAGTGTATAAAGTATAAGGATACAAAGTGTATGAAGTATATAGAGTAAAGTTTATAAAAAATAATGTACATAAAGTACATAAAAATACATAATGAACGCAAACATTCTGTATAAAGTATACTGAATATAACTAATATATGACTAACCGGTTAATTTGGCACACATTCCTGCCAAACTAAAGGAGAATGGCGAATGCTGTCAGTACACTAGAAATACATTCATTTCAAGAAGGATGACTTTCTTGTACTGGGGCTATTATACTCTTACTCCCTATCATTTGTTTTCTTTACGCCACCAGGAGAATGTTCGGAAAAAAACAATGCATTTATATGTCTACAATGCAAGATGAGTACATATTTAAACCTTTTTAAGAAATATTATACACATGCGTAATTCTTTGACTAAATTTAGACTCCTGCGAGTTTAATTAAAAGCGTGATAAAAGTAAACGACGCGACTCTTTCAAATTAGATCTTTATGGTCTTTCCTTTTACATCCAGTTGATGGCTTAATCCATACGCAAGCACATTATCATCTACTTTTTGGCATGCTGTGTCAATCTTACAATATGCTTTTCTTACTTTTTGGCGCAGGTGGTTGTGAATTGTGGTATAGTGAAAGTTGCGTAACGCTGCTTCAAAAGCGGTGATTTTCCGCAGAAAAATTCATATTATAGATCACTGATACCCAAATAGTCGATTGACAGATGATTCCGGGCGCGTCAACTGCTTAGGTCACTAGTCCCGTTAGTGTAGTGCACGTTTTTCATCTGGGGGTGGCTGTGATCTCCCCCCCCCTGGATGGCGAGATCCGGCGCCGACCCAATCGGAGCAAGCTCTAAGCTCCCGAGCGATCACCCAGAATGTGTAATAGTGTAGTGCATGTTAATACGTGTAAGGGGTGAGAAAAAGACAAGAGAAAGGAAATATCGCGCGCGGTCCGTGGTCCATTTGGTAGGGTACCACTCCCGCATTCGCCTGGTGTTGATCGGAGAAACCACGGAAAACTACCGATCAGAGCAGCCGGCCGCTGGAATTCCCCTCAAGAACGGCGGCTGAACTCGACCTAGCTCACAAGCTAGTGTCGAAATTCCTGCTGCTATCAGGAGTCAAACCTAGGACCACCCGGTCAGAGGCGCTGCAGTGACATCAGTTGATGCCCAGAGCCACCTCTCCCGGTCAAAAAGTCGATATTCTTTATCCTCTGTGTAGTAATTTTCTTCCTATAACACATTACGTTGTCACAATCCACGTTTTGTGAGTTCTTCGTACCGAAAAATTTGTTTACGGCAAAATGTGTGTCTGCCTGTCCATGTATGTGACCATCCGTCTGTCTAAAAACAATACAAGTCTATAAACCGTCAGCAAGGTTTTCAACAAAACTGATATTCTCCATCCAATTTGACTGATGATGCTGCTCCTTGAATTTAAATCCCATGTTTTAATTTTCGGGAGTACTTTACATGAAGCCTAAAGGACATTATCAAATTTTCTTAAAAACTGTTCCAATTTTTTTTATTCAACTCAGTCCTCAGATAGTGTAAAGCACTCGTAAAAAACTGGCGCAGGTCTCAGTTTCGTTGAACTATCTGAATTTTTTTTAATTACACACTTTTTGGGTGTCTTCTTACAACTACAGTATTGATGACAGTTTTTATCTGAATAAAATCTGATGTGCAGAATGAGATCTTTAAATAAGGACATATATAAAAATACACATTTTTTCAAAATGCAAAGTAATATTGGGTAAAATAAACGCAATTTTAAAAACAAGATTTTCAAAAAGCTACAGATTTTATTCTTGAAACTTTTTGAACGGATTCTGCTACATACATTGAATAAGGTGACATAAATGCCATTTTGTTGTATTCTTTCGTTTTTCTAAGATTAACACAAATGTGTTTTCTTAAATATCTCTCGCGTCGTTAATATTTTACATTACCGGATATTTGAAAATATTGCAGCATTTGTGAGTCCAAGTGTTGCAAATGATTCCTTATGCAGTTTTTCAAAATCTCAAAAGTTTTCTGTGAAAATGAGCTCAAAATTACGTCTTTTCAGCTCAAGCGATATTTTCTCGGAACGGCTCCAAATTTTTCAATGAAAATTTGAATGTTGGACTGTTTTACTCACTATAATATTCTTAAAGTTATATTGCAATTCTACTATTAAAGAATCGAAAACTGAAAAAAATGTGAAAAAAAAATTTTTGGCGCCGATAGGTAGGAGTTCAGAAGGAGTTGGGGCAGTAACGGAAGCTAGCATAATCTAAAGAGATTAGGAAAGTATCTAGTGCGAGAAAGTCTGTGCCATTCTGTAGCACCGCCAGTTGATGATGTGATCGTAACTATGTAAAACACTATTAAAAACCATCCGTAACCTCCGTCTGTACGCGCTGAACTGAACTGCACGCTTTGAGATATTAACAGCTGGCGAGCGGCCTTATACCTAGGGTGGAATACATTTCACAAAGCAGTGCCGTCTTTGCCGATGATCAACTGTTACAGAGTCTGTCCAAAAATTTCCACTGCCCTGAACAAAGCATATTACCCTTCACGCAAACATCAGATTTCAAAGGTTTGGAATCGAGCCTAGGATTACGGCCTCCTACTAAACCAAGTGCAATATATTAGTTAAAATAATCATATCTCGTGATTCCAGTTTTGTATCGTATAAAAGTGCATGTGAATTTATTGCATAAAACTTTTGGAGCGATTGCTCCCAAATTTTGCTGAAAATCTTTTGAAGTTAGCTAAATTTAAAATAGCACTGCGCGCTTTAAAGAGGTCATCTCTGCAATATTGTAACGATTTATCCCCGTCGTAAAGGGTCTTTCTTCCAGCGACTCTCCCTCCGCGATGAAAAGGATCATAAAGTCAAGGAGTAGTCAAAACGCGCGTCGAGCGAGGATAATTGAGAACGGCAGATCACGATTTTCTTTTCTTTTCTCAGGCGCGTAAGCGGGAAGGGGGGAACATTCTAATTAGTGTGAGTTTTAATTAATTCACATTCAAATTACTCGTCGAGTCAAAAGTTGCCATTTAAGTTGCTTTTCGGTTATTAAATGTTAATGTAACTTGAAATAACGAAACATTTCAGAAATGTGCTACGGTAATAATTTCTTTAGAAGTTAAAAAGATTAACATCCCGTTAAGAATTGTATTTATATATATAATGGTTAATAACATAATAATAATAATAATAATAATAATAATAATAATAATGCAAAAATGTTTTTGAAATGATTAACACAATGTGGAAATCAATTTCTACTTTTGAACTTTTGAATTTCCGGAAAAATCGAATGTATTAATGTTCCCAACTCATTACAGCAATATACTGTTATAAATCATTTGTGGGAATGTTGTGAATAAACAGATGAGATGGAAGTCTGTAATATCGTAACATATTAACAACATTTTTTCCCTCCATTGAAAGACAAGTGACCGAAACAAGAATTAAAAGAATTCTGGCTGCAATAAGTCTTTAATATCTTACGTTATTTACAAATTAGTGGAGCTTCAACATCACATATTTACAATCGCAACATCGATATTTCGCATCTTATCACACTGCGTATATGAGAAAATGAAAATCAAGTGAAAATGTTCCGTTAACAGACCTTGAAAAGTAAATCTGTTAACATGTGTGAAGTGTGGATGTGGTACGTAGATTCCCTGAGGAAGACCCGCTGGCCCTGACCGTGGCGACTGTTTTTTGTTTGAATAACTACGTCATATCCTGCTCGGCGTCGGTCGAGTGAGCAGAACGAAACGGAAGTTCTGCCTTATGTAAGAGGAATTAACAGAGCGAAGTGGGGGGGAGAGGTAGCCGTGACCACGATCGCTTTTGCGAGAAGGAGTAAACACTGAGATGAAAATCTAGCCCAGGGGTGGCCACTCTGCAGTCTGCGGGCCGCATGCGACGCCGAGTTCGTTCCAGTGGCTTGTGAAATCGAACGTTTTTTTCAATTTTGTTCGATTTTATCATATATATTTTGCTTTAATCATAAATATGTTTGTGCGGCCCGGCAGAAATTCTCATTTTTTAAATCTTCGGCGACTGCTGGAAAGGTTGCCCACCCTTGGTTCATAAATTTCTTTGGATTATTTCATTTAATCCAAGTGGCATTACTTTCCCATCATTTGCGGTTCACGTATACTTCATTGTACACTTCAATTAATACATTCATTTCAAGCGAAGAATTGGCTTAACATTAGCTTTTCTGTTCTCACCATGGCAGAGACTACAGTGAGAGAGGGGTTGATGAAAACTGAACGTTCTCAAATACTTTTGTAATTAACGTATTATTAATTTGTGACCAAAATTAAATTTTAAAATTAACCAAACAAATCTTGAGATTTAAAAGTTATTTGTAATCCTGCATGAAATTTCACTCACATTTAAGTTACAGTGATTTAACAGTCTCCTCCGTTTAAGACGCGCCATCAAAGCGCAAAGTGTGAGGAAATCAACTCTGTGATAAGTGCATTAGTCAACTAAGACACTTTTATTTAGCTGAGAAAGTGAGCAGGGGGCGGGATCGATTATTTAGTGTTTCTAGCCGCGATAACTCCTATGGTCATCGCCCCATAAGGGAAATACTCTCGGAGGCGATGTTCCTCCCAGTTTGAAATGTAAGATTTGGCGCCAACATACACGCCTACTTGCGGGGTTATTAACCCTCCATGTTTTCCCTCAGCGAGGTACCACCCCGGCCGGGGCAACCTCCAACTTCCCCACCGGTATCCCGACATGTGTGATAGTGTAGTGCATGCAAGTGTGTGTGTGTGTGTGTGTGTGTGTGTGTGTGTGTGTGTGTGTGTGTGTGTGTGTAGGAGATAAAGGTGAATAAGGGAAAATCGCGGTCCATGTTAGTTAAGGTACCGCTTCGACATTCGCCAGGTATTGATCAAAGAAATTACGGAAAGCTACGGATCATCGCTGCCGGCCGCTACAATTCTTCCCCAGACACAACTGAATTCGATCTCGCTACCAAGACTGAGAACATCAGCCACCTTTCGGACTCGAATACTATGACCTCCTGGTCGGTGAAGCTACAGCAACAACGCCACCACAGCCATTTCAGCCGATGGGAGCGTTGCAATTGAAACGTTCTTCTCGAGGGTTGCGGGCTGGGTTAGAAGGCCACGTGCTCCTGAAGTGGGGCCAGTGACGCGCAATGCGTCTCTCGGTTTCATTACGACTTATTTAATTTATTTAATTTTAATCGCAACGTTTCTTCCGCTAATTTGCAAGTAAATATAATTAAAAATCGGGCGCGGCTTACAATGAGTATTATGGCACATTTTGAGACTCCGCGAGAAAGCCAACTCATGTCTTAACTTTGTCTAAAATCAAAGATGATTAAATTTCTCGAAAACTAAAAATATTTCAAACAATATCTCTTCAGCATATTATTTGCCACACGATTCCGCATTATTGAGCCAAAACTGTGTTTCAATATTGTTAACGGTAATGGAGATGGCCCATAGTTGGTGGGTCTCCTGATATTGATATAATCGATCGTAAGCAATAATGATGGATGGTCGAAGAAGTTCACAGCGTGTTCTGACTCAGAGCTTCGGTCCAAGGGGAGGCGGGTTCGAGCCCCGCCTTGGGCATGGTCGTTTGCCCCTTGTTTCTCATGTTCGCGTTCTGCTGTCTCCAGATCAGAGGAGCCCGCAAGTGTGGTGGTGTCTAGTGTATGGTCGAACATGCGTTCCATCGGGACGTAAAGGGCAACCGGCTGGAAAAGAGAAAGAAACAATGATGTGCCCCATTTGCATGACTGCAGAATAATTCGCGAGTGCGCGTCCGGCTGCGCGAGGCGCAGGGCTGGCCAGCGACACCTGCTGCACCGGTCGCACCGCCCGCCCCCTCCGTGACGTCACGCGCGCGGTGCAGCAGCCGCCGCCGCCGGCCCCCCACCCCGTGCTGGCGCTGGGGCAGTGAAAGTGCGCGTAATGTCAAGGGCGGCGTTGCGCGGCGCTGAGCGGCGCAATCCCTAGGAGGAGGGGCGGCGCAGGCGGCGGCGGCGGCTGCCTGCGGCCGTCGAGGGCCCTCTGCACGACTGCTCCCGTGGCTCCGAATTTGATCCATTGACATTCTGAGCGCTTCAACTACCATGGCCATTGGTCCCGTAAGTGTAGTGCGTGTTTTTGCTCGGGAGGTTGCAGTGGTCTTCCCCTGCCGGATAGTCAGATCCGGCGCCGATCTACCGTCGGCTAGCGGGGTTTTCCTCAACCACGTATCTCCCACCAGCGGTTCATCGCCTCAGCCGGGACAAGTTCTAAGTCCCCGTCCGATCTCACGGCATGTGTGGTAGTGTAGTGCATGTTAGTGTAGGTGTGTGTGTGTGTGTGAGGGGAGACGATAGGACAAGGAAGTGGAAGGAAAGACTGCGCGCGGTCCGTGGCCCGTTTGTTAGGGTACTGCTCCGGCATTCGCCTGGTGTTGATCGTAGAAACCAAGGAAATCTATCGACCAGAGCAGCCGGCCGCTAGAATTCTCCTGCAGACAGCCACTGAATTGGACCTAACTGAAAAGCAAGAGTCCAAACTCCTGCCGCCGTCGGGACTCGAACCCAGGACCTGCCGGTCAGAGGCGCTACAGTGACAACAGTTAGTGCACTGAGCCACCACTCCCGGTCCCAAGTGTAGACTTGCTCTTCGGGAGGTGGCGGTGCTCTTCCTCCTACGCGTACCCAGTGCGAGAAGAGGAGAGGAGGAGGGCAGGATGAGGAAAGGAAAATCGCACACGTAGGCCTGGAGGAGTTCCTCTAAGGAGAGACCGCTTTGATAGGTCCGGAAACAAATCATCAAGAAGGGACCGCTCTGACAACGTCATGCGATGACATTGGAAGAGATAATAACGAAGCCTCTTACAAATGAGCTAACTGTAAACGGACGCAGACGAAAAGATTCATTGGAGGTAAATTGCATATATATATATATATATATATATATATATATATATATATATATATATATATATATATATATATATATTGCCAGGAGCTGAGACCTGCAGTTGAGTCGCACGAAGCGTCGCAGCGAGTGTCTGATCCCCGCCAGGGAGACGCGAGCGCTTCAGCCGCAGCAGTCGCCACGCTGAGCGCCCGCAGGTTGCGAGACCGCGCCGAAGAATGCGCGCGCGCAGGTAGGGCAGGGAGGGGCAGGGAGGGGCAGCGGAGGCAGCGCCTGCGGCCGCAGCCACTCTCCGCCTCGCGCCGCGCGCTCCCGCCGCCTCGCGCCCCCGGCGACATCTGGATCCCGCCCCGCCCCGCACAGTGGCACACGCACATTGCAAGCACAAACAAAAGCCTTGCTGGCCGAGTTCGCTAAGGCACAAGTGTCATAGGAATCTCGGACCGAAGGGTCGCGGGCTCGAGTCCCGCCTCGAGTAGGGTTGTATTTGTGTTCGTGTTTTCATCATTTCGTTTCATCTTCATAGTTACCATAACGCTAACTCCAATAGTGGTCGCTAATGACCTAGATGTTGATGCGACCTTAAAATAACAAAAAGAATCCTTGGTGATGAAACGTGTGAATATATCCTTTTTTTATCAGCGAGTTCTTTTTATAGCTACAATGTTCCAGCGATTGAAGGGCGGGTGGATTCGATCCGCGCCAGGCCCTGCTTCGATGGACTCGCTATTCTCTCCGGACGCGTCAACTGCTAAGGTCATTAGTCCCGTAAGTGTAGTGCATGACTTTTCTCTCAGCCGGTGGCGGTGATCTTCCCCCGCTGAATGGCGAGATCCGGCGTCAACGTACCGTCCACTAGCAGGGTTTTCCCAACGATGTATCTCCCACCAGCGGGGCACCGTCCCAGCCAGGACAAGCTCTAAGCCCCCGACCGGCCTCCCGGGAAAATGTGGTAGTGTAGTGCATGTTAGTGTAAGTGTGTGTGTGTGTGTGTGTGTGTGTGTGTGTGTGTGTCTAAGGGGTGAGGGTAGGACAAGGAAGAGAAAGGAAATATTTCGTGCGGTCCGTGGCCCATTTGTTAGGGTACTGCTTCGGCATTCGCCTGGTGTTGATCGGAGAAACCACGGAAAACTACCGATCAAAGCAGTCGGCCGCTAGAATTCTTCTCCAGTCACAGCTGAATTCGACCTAGCTATAGAGCAAGTGTCTACAATCCTGCGTCCGTCGAGAGTGGAATCTCCCGATGAGAGCCGCTGCAGTGCCATCCGTTGATGCCCTGAGCCAGCTCTCCCAGTACCAGGCGCCGGGGTTCTATCGGCGCGGTTACCATCGGCGTTTTCCATCGGGAAATCGCAGGCTGACTGCTCTGGTCGGTGGTTTCGCCGACCGCTTCCAGGCCAATGCCGGAGGAGCGCCCTTCAAAACGGGCCACGCACAGGGTGCGCCCCTTCCTTCTCTGGCGTCTTTCGCGGCGAGCGATGTCCCCATTCCCCAACCCATTTATAGGAGACCTCCGACAAGCGTCAAAAGCGGTCATGGTCTTAAGTGGTCTGTAGAGCCAAAAGGAAGAAAACTTCTTTTAGCCTACACCCTGTACAACATCATATTTTCATCGCGTATTGTTAAATAAAAACTATGCTAAACAACAAAGAAGAAAAACATTTCTTTTAATTTTATTGGAAGATTAGATGTTATTTTAAATGCTGTTACTTTTTTGTGCCATGGATTGCCAAAATCAGTTGTTCTTCATCAAATTGTCAATTTAAAGCTGATATGCAGCTGCGTTTATTTGGGATCGTGAAAATTGCTGCACTTTAAAGAACATTTAAAATGTCAGAAAACTGTTTTTTACATTTTAATTAAATAAATCTTACCATTTTAGAAATTCTTCTAAATATTAACGAATATCATTTGGGATCTACAAAAACTCATTGGTATTATCTTCTGAAGTTTAACTAGAATAAACTGAGTAAATAATGGTCATGCTTACAAGTTAGTACGTAATGAATAAAAAAGAACCAACTAGTATTTATTAATTAGGTCGTGGTTGCCCGTCAAAGTACATGAAAACCGTTAAAATGAAAATAACTAAACGAGGTGTGGCGCCATGCGTAATTTTCAATTTAAAAAAATCGCCTCTTTGCGTGTTGTCTGTGGGCCTTTTAACAGAACTGCGCCCGAGAGCCAACGCCCACTGCGCGGAGGTGGTGTTTACATAACCTAATTGGCCGCGTCGGCGTCTTCCAGCGGCCGCGCGCCTCGACGCCGCCGCACACAAGAGGAGCGCGTCCCCGCCCGCCCGGCTCTTGGCGAGCGCCGATTCACACTCGTCACTAGAGGCCGGCAAATGTCGCATGAAACATCAAAATATGGAACTGATTGGCTGTCCGGGTGACGCCGCGTGGAAGGCTGCGTGCCGACGATGTTTTCGTGGTGGAAAGCAGAGCAGCCCTGAGGAAGACCACGAAAAGATGGTCAATCGGCGCTCGCCAAGAGCCGGGCGGGCGGGGACGCGCTCCTCTTATGTGCGGCGGCGTCGAGGCGCGCGGCCTCTGTAGACAGCGCCCAGCCGCTGGAATCAGAGTTCCATGACTCTGGCCGAGGAAGCCTACGATTGGTTTGGTTCGGTTTTTTCGTGTTTCCAGGCGCGTCAACTGCTTTGGTCATTAGTCCCGTGAATGTACTGCATGTTTTTCTCGGTACATGGCGGTGATCTTCCCCCGCTGGATGGCGAAATCCGGCGCCGACCTACCGTCGGCTAGTGGGGTTTCCCCCTAACCAGGACTCTCCCACCAGCGGGGCACCGCCCCAGCCGGGACAAGCTCTAAGCTCCCAACCGGTCTCCCGGAATATGTGGAAGTGTAGTGCATGTTAGTGTAAGTGTGTGTGTAAGGGGAGAGGATAGAACAAGGAAGGGGTAGGACAGATCGCGCGCGGTTCGTGGCCCGTTTGTAAGGTACTGCTCCGGCATTCGCCTGGTGTTGATCGGAGAAACCACGGAAAACTACCGATCACAGCAGCCGGCCGCTAGAATTCTCTTCCAGACAGCGACTGAATTCGACCTAGCTGAAAAGCTAGCGTCGAAAATCCTGCCGCCGTCAGGACTCGAACCTAGGACCTCCCGGTCACACGACAACATCTACCACGTCTTCACGTAGTATACCTCAAGTAGAAAGTACGCAGTAATAATGTAGGGGAAAATGCTAATTTTTTGGAAAACAAATCTTTTCATAAAAAATACCTAATAAAATTGAAGTCAATTGATAGAAGAATAAAATATTTTGTGAAAATGGACAGATATGTAAAATATGTATATAGTACTAAATATGTAAAAAATATGTAACGATAAATGAGATATTGTGCTTAGACGGCAACGATTCGCCAAGATTATAATTTTGAGACCGGAAAGTAGAAAGACAAAAAATCTGTAATTACATAAAAATCCTGTCTCTATTCATCACTGCGTCATTGCACTCACGTTGCTTTAAATTGCACCAATCAACACTCACCCAAGTAGAGTGCTTTCAAATGTGAGACTGCTTCTTGCTGAATTGAAAGCGGTACAACCACTGTAGTTAACTTCCATTTTCGTAATGAATTAACGGTTTTTGTTTACACAATTTTAAGAAAGACCTTTAGTATAACCCACGAACCGAGCAGCTGCAAGCAAATAATTCAATCGAAATGCGATAAATACTAATAATTCAGAAAAGACCTAATTCATTCCTGGTATTTTTATGTAAATATTTTTTTGTCCAAATGAAAGCCTGAATAAATGCGAAGTGTCTCGTGTGGCATATCAAGTTCTTTCTTCATTGCATTGCTCGCAGAATCGAGAACACCTATTGCAGCAGTAATGGATAAAATGTCCGATAAAATTCCGGTCTCAGTACCTTGAAACCTGTTGTCAAAAAATGCTGGGCCTGTTAAGGGGCAGCTGGCATAATGATCTCATACGTCAAATTTACACCAGTTTGGTTTCCATAACTTCGATAAGCTACCAGCACGACTGATTAGCAAATCCACGTCAAAAGAACCTTATTAATTCTTGGCAGAATCGCTACTTTCTACGTTGCACTACATTGTAAAAGTGCCTGTTGCGAAGATGTTTCAAAACCAATTATTACGACGCACATCAATTTCAAATTGTTTCAGATGTGTGTGAGCTAAGTAGGCCGAAATGCTAAAATGAATATCTTTAGGCACTTTCAAGAAATGTTATTGCATCAGAGTCGGTAATTTGAAATCGTGTCTGAGGATAATAAAACGGCCTGTGATGAAATTGATACTGGCGTCAAACCTATCGAAAACTCTTTCCTAATTCGTAACACAACCATTTTTGAATTAATGTACCCTTCTCAGTGAGATTAAAATAGGATAGGGAACAAATTAATCCGAACACACGCTGTTCTTTAGAACATTTTATTTTCGCACTGAAAAACATACCCCACGTAAACTTTTTATGTACTAATAATTTATATGTCCTCCTTTATTGTTAATAAGTTCATTTATTCTCTTGTAATTGACTCTACTTAAGTTAAACATGTTTTTTTTTTATTTTTGCGTCACGAAACCAGACACTGACAAGATCAATATCAGGAAATTCCAGTGGTCAGGGAATTTTCCTGATTCTCTTCGTCTACCATTGGAACACTTGAATATTGTTATTTTTGAAAAAAAAACTAAAGCTTTCTTTGATGTGTGACAAGGTTTCAGGACCTCTTGGAAGATAAACGCCGTGTTCTTTTCAACTAGTGGTACGAGTCTTCTCTCCAATATTTTAATATTTTGATCAGTTTTCATCATTCACCACCAACGATGAAGATAGCGAAACAATGAGTCGATTGAATTTCACAATAAGACAGCTGCGTACCAAATCAGCCTTAGCAAATAATGAAAATATTACGATTACTTCCTGTGTTCTGATTCATTTGTTCGCTGTTGTACAATTTGCATATCTTTCTATCGAAAAGGCGAAGTTACTAATGACACTAAAGCAATAGTTCGTGAAAGAAGAGCATCAGCAAATCCAGAGCAATTAAAAAATAATTAAAAATATTTTATTGCACAAATAATACACATCAACAACAAGATACAATATGAGTCTAATAGAAACATATGCCAGAGTAAATAAACCTCAATCTGTCAAGAAATGTCCAAGTCCAAAAATATCACCATGCGTGTAATTGAAAACCCACGAAAGACCTGATGTCGAACGAGAATAAATAAATCTAGAAATAAATTCCCACGTTGTTGTGGCGTGATGTGGTCTCTCATACTTCCACGTATCTCAACTGAACATTCTCCCATCTACAACAATTCAGCAATCATCAGCCACGTTGCATGATCACTCAGCTCTCCTTCATACCCTTATAGGAAGGCAAACAATTATTACGATCACTTTCTCAGGAAAAGGAAGAAAATGTAATAAGTGTTTCATTTATTTTTTTATTTATTTTATTTATTTTACGTCAAAAAACAGTTAAAAACTGCGTGTGACGTGCTATGGGGAAAAAGTGAATTGTGTGCACATTTTCAAAATTCTGTGATCCCTACACTAAGTCATATACTACTTAAATTTTGAATTTTGAAAGGGAGAAAAAAAACTCCCATGTAATAAAATATATTTTCAAGGATAAATAGCAATAAATTTTGAATTTTGAAAGGGAGAAGAAAACAACAAAAAAAACTCCCATGTAATAAAATCTATATTCAAGATAAATAAGCAATACATTTTGGCTCTTATTACTTCCTGCCGCGACAACATGGAAACGATAATTTGAATAATTGTATTTCCCACTGAAATGTGACGTGCACAGAAAATGAAGTTACATTTATGTCCAGAAGCAAAACAAGGGGCCATCTCAGCATTTGCTCAATGGATCAGGGACACTGGACGAAAAACCTGATCGAGATGGGGGTCATTGACCCGGAAGCTGTAGTACAATAGTTGTTACAGTGTAAGCCTTGTCATTCGCTCACGCTTGACGATGGCATTTACCATCCCCTCGAGGCTTTAATTAATATCCCAAAATTGTAATTTTTCTCTTGTTTTCGCACTTTGTTATGATCGTTTTAAAATTTCTCTCTTTTATCGTGGAGCTACTGGATTCTTCATTCTGATCGAGGAAGGTGTTGCCATAATTTCAATGTTTCTTCGATATAATTGGCGAGTTGGTGAATTGTGAGACGTGTCTGTCTGGAGGAGAATTCCAACGACCGTCTTCTCCGTGATCTCCTTAATCGATAAAAGGAGAACAGCCGGAGCAAAACCCAAGAAGCGGGCCATAGATAGCGCCAGATCTTTTCTTACACATCCTTGTTCCGTCCACTCCACTTAGGTTCATACACATACTTACATGCACTATGTTAGCACGCATGTCAGAAGCCAGATCAGAAAGGAGATTACAGCTTGTCCCGGCTTGGTGGTGCCTCTCTCGCCAAGGTATCTGAATGGACACTCCGTAAGCCGACATGGGTGTCGGTGCCAGATCTACGTTTCAATGGGAGAGAAACACCCCACACAGAACATATAATGTACTAGTGGTACTAATAACCAGAGTAGTTGATGCGCCCTAAAACATTAAATAATCAACCAATTGAAAGCTAGGGTATGGTTACCGAACTTGCACATTTCGAGATGTTTCCATTGCATTACACGGGACGAAATTCTCCGTACGTCTCGAGGATGGCAATCGCGAAGCTCCCCGAAGTTCATCAGCACGCCCCCACCCCATCCCCGGTGCAATTGGATCAGCTGCATTGGAACGCGTTAACGACTGAAGCATCCGTAATGTCTCCTTTAACATGTACTCTCCCACTGCACGGCATTTCAGAGACTGCTGCTTCGAAATCCATTGCCTCTCAGAGCGAGACACGATTTCTCCCGAGCATGCGACTGAGGCGCTTGAGATGTATGCGAATTTGATTCGCACGTTTTCCAGGCTGACTCCGCTGAAATACTTACGTTGGGGATCCTGCAGAAGCTCTTTTCATTTCCAATACTCTTTTTATTCTGTCTTAATGGTTTGTTACGCGTCTTACAAGTCAACTACGTCACTACGGCGATTTTTTAACAGGTCAGCAAGAACATGCCATTAAATTTCTCGAAGAAATTGTTCATCTTAGAACATGAAAAGTGATGAGAATTATTTTTAAAACAGTTACACGTGGATCAGTATGCTCTTTTCTTAATATGTCGTTTAAAACAATTACATAATACGTATTTGATTCAATATTTCAACACATCCCCTTCTGCACTTGAAATTTTAAAAACTCATTACACTTTCTATTTCATAACTCCTAAAATAAACCTAGGAAACACTTAGCTGTGATACTGAAGTAAAACTGCTAATTTCCTAGGCCAAAATTCGCTGGCAACTGCCTCGGAGCCCGCGCCTCAGTGTCCTCGTTCACCACCTGGCGGCTCATTATTGAATGAGACGGACGCTCTGTTACCCTCCCGCCCTCCCCTATCCCCCCTCCGCGCCCTCGCACCGGCAGAGACAGCTCAGTAGCAACAAACCTCACCGCTGCAGCGTCTCAGGCCGCGTCTCGAACTGATGTGTGCAAGGCGGTGGTGTGTCGTGAACGGCTTAATTTGGGTAAGCAATGAAATATAAGCCATTCGTTTGTTTCAAAAAATTGCCTATTAGATTTCCTTACACATGTTTTCAAGGTAGTAGTTATAGTAATGTTCGGCGTTGGGCCTCCCTACCTTAATAATGATTTTCTTCTTTTCGAAAATCCGCGAAACAACTCTTCGCCAATAAATCGCGTACGTGTGTCCGTCTACGCTGTGCCTGCAGTAGAAAGGTCCCTGATCGCGCGCTTTCGAAACAATCTTTTTGATTGCGTACCCGTACTGCGACTTACTCACATTGTTATATTTATGAGTAGATGAGCTTTAAAGAATGTCAAATAAAGTTTCTCGAAAACTCAACCGTTTTCTGTAAAAATGAACACAAAATTCCGCATTTTTAGAAATGCTCAAATCATTTTTTTTTCTCAAAAATGACTCCAAATCTTCAAACTCTTACAATGGATAGTGCTAATTGCAGTGTTTAATGTAACGTAATGTTCATTTTGGTATATTCTTTAGTTTTTTTAAAAATTACAAAAATGTAATTTTCTTGAAATATCTCTCACGCCGTTAATATGTACACGTCGTTATGTATTGTGACCATCCGTTTGCCGAGATCTCGGAAAACGGAGCACATCAATATTCAAGAATAAGATGAGCTGTTTGAACGCGCGCCAACGCGCCTGAATACAATCCGAAAATGAAAACTACGAACTATATCCGTAAGGGAGCGTCTCGGTAGAGTATGCGACACCGAGAGTCGGGAGAAAGAAAGCTTTCTTTTCTGAAGTAACAGCTGGAGAGTGAGGACCTACCGATCACAAGAAGGCGGCACCTCGTACTGCTACGGACTTCAGGACTGCATCTACGATAAAAACTCTTCAAGACATTCGAGGAGTTTTTCTTATTTTATATTTATTCTTCTTATACGATAGACTCAGTTGTCGTATTGTAGATTCTTTTAAATATGGAATTAAAAGCTAGTTACATTCTATAAAAGAATACGAAAGAATAACAACGGTACTGGAAAGGGCGACCGTGCGGTTCTGCAGAGGGGCGGCTTTGCTCCCGACCGAGCTGCAAGGACAAGGACATCGAGCGACTGGAAGAGTCGACGCCGTAGATTTTCTACGCCGTGAAAAGACACAGTAAGTCGTGCCAACTTGAACAATTTGTAGATATTAGAAGGAATAACTTGTTTCGGAAAGAAAGTATTAGTACAGGTTCTTTATACTGATATTCTGTGAAAAATAGAATCAATCTTTTCTTTCAAGAAAAACTTAGCTAATTGTAAAGTTGCAACTAGGGAATTTACGACTGGAATGATTAGGCAAAGTTTTAAGTATTCTTTGAAATTGATTTAAATGAGAGAAAGGAAACAGTGTAATTAATTATTGAGAGTGTAAGTTGTTTTCTTTTTTTCAGCAAGACAAAAATTCTTGTATATGTAAAGTGTTTTATGTTCATTGACTGTAACAGCAATTTAATTAGAATATACTTAAGTAAGTGGAAAGTGATTCGACTTGAGTTTCTGTGTAAATGCATTCAATCCACAACGGCCCACATGACCCTGATCCCCGCTATTCTAATTGTATTTTTTTATTTTGCGCCCACCTTGAAAACCCATTCTGAGCTAGCCGGCGGAGGGGTGGGTCGCAACTGGCGCCCATAAGCGGGGCTCGATTATTGGATGCATTTACCAAAACTCGATTTGAAAAAAACTGAGACCAAAATTTGGTGGAACCAAAATTTCTAGTACAATTGAATCACAATTCACTAAGATTGCTGAACAGGTTACAGAGAACAAAAAGAAAGGTGTTGTGTAAAAGTGTGTTTTTTTCTGGAGTGTTTTTCAAAAAGGGTATTATATGAAAGTGTTATCTGTTCGGGATAGTGTTTGGTATTGGTGTTTTAATAATTTGTAAAAAGTGTATTGTGTCTGGGAAAGAGGATTGATTGATTCTAGGCAGTTAATACAGTCAAAATGGCAGATAAATATAACGCGGCTAGAATTTAACTACCGTTGAAGGATCGTCTGGGATTCAGATAGCGATAGGAAGTGGGAGGACAAGCTCCAAGTACCATGATCGCGAAAGAAACGGTAGAAGTAGAACAAGGAACGTCAGGAGAAACTAGCATGGCCTCGCCGACGGAATCACAACAAACGCCAACACAAGGTCCGGATGAGGAACAACGAAACCTCGACAGGGCAAATTTAATGATGCAACGATTAATAGGACAATTCATGCAGCAATTAGATACGAGGTTAGGAATGCAGAATGAAAAGACAGAGGAAAACATAAAGGAATTAGGGACTAACTTACAAACAAAATTAGAGGAGAATAACTCGGCAATAAATGCTTTAGAAACAAAATTAGAGGAGAATAACTCGGCAATAAATGCTTTAGAAACTAAATTAGAGGAGAACAAGAATGCCTTAGAAACAAAATTAGAAGAAAATAATAGGAAGTTAGAAGAGAATATAAAAATGCAATTCACTGAATTAGCAGAACAGTGGAAGGTCGAATTTAAGAATGAGATTCAACAAGAATTAGGCAGGAACACGAGAAGTTAGAAGAAAAATTCACGGAACTGGGTCATGAATTAGAAGAGAAGATTGATCAAGTTACGAAAGGATTTGAAAATAGGATCGAAATGCAATCAGATCTTATAACCACCGAGTCCGACAGGCAGACTGAGATAGAACAAGGTGTAGAGAAGTTTCAAAAATAGTTACTGAACAATTTAAAGGGTTTCAAGCTAGTAAATTAGATAGTGGAATAAAAGCTCTTTCGGAACAAGATGGGGTTCTACAACACCAAATTACAGCATGTACGAATGACGTTGTAGAATTGAAAATCAAATTGAAAATTTACCATCGAGTGGAGGAAGCGTTCCGCACACGTATTTTCATTACCGTGTACTCCTAAATTTAGTGCAGCGGGAGATGAAAATCCATGCGTATTATGAGGCAGGTGGATAATTTCTTTCTTTAAATTATGTTCCGGACAATAAGAAAACTCACATAGTCTATCAGATGATGCAGGGTAATGCACGAATATGGGCAGATAGTTGAGGAGAATTACCAAAAACTATGACAGAATTTAAAGAAAAATTTTACTCAAGATACTGGAACAATGAAACTCAAATTAATTTCAAAGTTAATGTAATGTATGGTACGTGGAAGAAAGGTACGATGTCCATGCAAGAATATGCAGAGGAGAAGTTAGCTAGTTTCAAATTATGTACTCGACGATCCCGGATGACGAAATTGTCTGTTTGTTAACACGTCATTTTCCGTCAGCTACACAAAATTTGCTTAAGAATCTCTTGCCAATGTCCACGGAAAAGTTAATAACGCAGCTGGGATTGTATGATGCGACTTTCGTGTACAATGAGAGGTTACAGAGAGCAAGGGCAAATGTTAGTGGTCCGGTAGAAAGCCAAGACAGCAGGCAGCAGCAACATTATGTAAGCAAATCAGAGAAAAGAGGAACTTACAAATCGGAACAGCACGTAGAAGAACAGACCTATGCTAGTCAAGATAGGACGCCGTCTAAGGATAGGAATAGAAAAATTCTATTGATAGAAGAGTTTTCCAAAAGAAATACTAAACCCAGTACATCTCGCGGACATGAGACGGAAAATTAGAAAGGTTTGTTTCGACACGCCATCCCGCCGCAAACCTAATAGAAGAATCTAGGGAAGAAGAGGTGGCGATATTATCGATCAAATTAATCTCATTTGATGACGAACCGTGGAACGAAGAAGAACAAAAGCAGATCGGATCCAGGCGACAGTGTCCGAAGTTTAAGGTTAAATGTCAGGGTGTTGATACGTCAGTACTAGTGGATACAGGTTGTGCGACATCCGTCATAGCGGAAAGTTTGTTGAATGAATTGAAAAACCAGGAGTGGAGGTACCTACATTGCCGCTCGTAAAGTCTTTTCTGATAGGTGCAAATCGGAAAAATCAAAGCCAATAACAAGACAAGTTTATTTGGATATAGAGATAGGCAAGAATAAGTATCAGTTGTGTGCCTAGTAGCGCCGGAACTTTATATCCGCTCATACTGGGGATCGATTTCATGAAACAATATGGGGTTGTTATCAACTTAGAAAAAAATACCATAACGTTAAAACCGAATAATCAACAGGATCTCGAATTTGATTCGTTCACATGGAATTATTGGGAGGCGAATTGTTTAAAGGAAGAAGTGAAGCTGAAAATTCGTTCGCATGTGCAAGGAAATTCTAATCTTAATGAAAATCAGAAGAAACAATTAGTTGAAGTATTACTTAGGAATCAGAAAGTGTTTTGCAAAAACAAGAATCCAGTGAAAGATTTTCAATTCGAAATAGAACTAACAGATAAAACGCCATTCACGGGTTACCAATATGTCATTCCAGAAAAACATAAGGAGGAGGTGGATAAGCTCATTGCTACAATGGTTAAAGATGATGTTATCATGAAGTCTAAAACCTCTTATCTAAGTCCGATAGTGCTCGTAGAAAAGAGTAATGGGAAGATAAGGTTGTGTTTAGATGCAAGACGATTGAATCAAGTTACCCTACCGTACAGAGACAGACCGTTGCGTGTAGAGGATTTAACTAATCAATTATCCGGCATCAAGTGGTTAAAAGCGATGACCTGAATGTAGACAATATACAGGATTTATTCACCGGGGAATTTCGTATGTTTTCAAAAGAATGCCATTTGGACTCAAGAACAGTGCATCTGCTCTTGTGCAATGTTTAGACAATATCATTGACAGAGAGATGTCTAGCGATGCTTTTATCTATATTGATGACGTGCTCGTGTATTCGAAGACATTTGAAGAACACATGAACAAGCTAGATATTTTGCTGAAACGTCTCATTGAAAATAATTTACAGTTGAATTTGGAAAAAAGTAATTTTTGCACTAAACAAGTTAAATTCCTGGGGTATGATTTGACAGTCAACGAGTCAAGATGAACTTGAGAAAATGCAAGAAATAGATAAGATTGCACCGCCTAAAAACACGAAACAACTCAAAAGTTTATTAGGTTGCGTGAACTATTACTCAAGGTTTATTCCGAATTTCGCCATACACACTGCAATATTTCTTCAGTTGTTGTGAAAACACACTAGATGGAAGTGTAAAATAAATGTCAAGAGAAAGGATAAAGAATAAAGACGAAAGAAGAAGGAGAAGAAGAAAGAAGAAGAAGGAGAAGGAAGAAACAAGATAGCTCGACATTCCAGAATCAAGACAGAAGAAAGGAAGAGCATCAAGTTTGGTTAAAAGATTTTTTTCGGCATATGAAATCAAATTCCACAAAATCTTTTTTTTCGAAAGAAGGGGTTATGTGACCATCCGTTTGCCGAGATCTCGGAAAACGGAGCACATCAATATTCAAGAATAAGATGAGCTTTTTTGAACGCGCGCCAACGCGCCTGAATACAATCCGAAAATGAAACTACGAACTATATCCGTAAGGAGCGTCTCGGTAGAGTATGCGACACCGAGAGTCGAGGAGAAAGGCTTTCTTTTTCTGAAGTAACAGCTGGAGAGTGAGGACCTACCGATCACAAGAAGGCGGCACCTCGTACTGCTACGGACTTCAGGACTGCATCTACGATAAAAACTCTTCAAGACATTCGAGGAGTTTTTTCTTATTTTATATTTATTCTTCTTATACGATAGACTCAGTTGTCGTATTGTAGATTCTTTTAAATATGGAATTAAAAGCTAGTTACATTCTATAAAAGAATACGAAAAGAATAACAACGGTACTGGAAAGGGGCGACCGTGCGGTTCTGCAGAGGGGCGGCTTTGCTCCCGACCGAGCTGCAAGGACAAGGACATCGAGCGACTGGAAGAGTCGACGCCGTAGATTTCTCTACGCCGTGAAAAGACACAGTAAGGTCGTGCCAACTTGAACAATTTGTAGATATTAGAAGGAATAACTTGTTTCGGAAAGAAAGTATTAGTACAGGTTCTTTATACTGATATTCTGTGAAAAATAGAATCAATCTTTTCTTTCAAGAAAAACTTAGCTAATTGTAAAGTTGCAACTAGGGAATTTACGACTGGAATGATTAGGCAAAGTTTTAAGTATTCTTTGAAATTGATTTAAATGAGAGAAAGGAAACAGTGTAATTAATTATTGAGAGTGTAAGTTGTTTTCTTTTTTTCAGCAAGACAAAAATTCTTGTATATGTAAAGTGTTTTATGTTCATTGACTGTAACAGCAATTTAATTAGAATATACTTAAGTAAGTGGAAAGTGATTCGACTTGAGTTTCTGTGTAAATGCATTCAATCCACAACGGCCCACATGACCCTGATCCCCGCTATTCTAATTGTATTTTTTTATTTTGCGCCCACCTTGAAAACCCATTCTGAGCTAGCCGGCGGAGGGGTGGGTCGCAGTATGCACATGCCGTTAATATGCATTTATTCCATCGATTTGTATACATTATTACATTTGCGAGTGGAAGTATTTCAATTGAATTCAAATGAAGTTTTTCGAAAACTCTGCGATTTTTGCGAAAAAGAGATACAAATTTGTCATTTACAGTAGTATTTAATCGCCATTTTTTTAAAAATGGCTTCAAATTTTGCAATGAAAATTTCTATTTAGGATGAAGTTTTACTCTTCTTTAATATTCTTGAAGGTATATTTGGATTGTACTATTAGGAAGCCGAAAAGTTGAGAAAATGTGAAAAAAATGTACTTCGGGTGACGGGAGATGACAGCGGCCAAGAGGATGGGGCAACACCGTAAAGCCAGTCCGCACCAAGGAAATTAGAAAACTTGGCTACGAGAAAGTATGTGCAATTCTGTAGCACCTCTAGTTAAATGTCAAAATTTTACAATTGTCATCGCTTTTGCAAATTTGCCGTCTTCCGGCGCAAACCTTCTTCTTCTTCTTCTTCTTCTTCTTCTTCTTCTTCTTCTTCTTCTTCTTCTTCTTCTTCTCTACTACTACTACTACTACTACTTCTTCTACTTCTCTTCTTCTTCTTCTTCTACTACTTCTTCTTCTTCTACTACTTCTTCTTCTTCTACTACTTCTTCTTCTTCTTCTTCTTTTCTTCTGTTTCTTTTCTTCTTCTTCCTTTCTTCTTCTTCTTACGAAGTAAGGAATATAAAGTAAAAAGAAAATGTGTGTGCTACCTGAGCGCCGCCCGGGCACGGCCCCTCCGCCCACGTCTTGAGCGCGGCGGGGAGGGGTGGGGGAGGGGGGCGAAGGGGGCGTATCGAGCGAGTGCTGGTCCGGGGGAGGGGTTCGGCGCGGATTCTTTTTCTAGCGAATGTGTCCCCTGAAGCTTCCTGCCGCCGCCGCCGCCGCCAGAACGATCGCCCGCCCTCGTGAAAGGCCCACACACTCCATCCTCGCGACGGCGGTGCCCGTTCCGTTCCACCAGTCGCGCAGAACAAGCACTCTACACTAGCGAGCAAGTCACAAGCGCCCCGAAGGCTCTCCGGGATCACGCAGTGATACCTCCTGCTACCGCTCACCGGCAAGTCCTGGGGTTCGAGTCACGGCGATGGTGGATTTTTGACGCAAGGTCGCATTCAACTACTCTCTGGAGATGATTTTTTAGCGGCCCGCTGCTCTGGTCGGTAGTTTTCCGTGGTTTATCCAACTACATCATTCGAGTCCTGGAGCAGTACCCTATCAAACTATTCATGGACCGCGTGTGATCTTTTCTTTCTCCTCTTTGTCCGCTCTTCTCTCCTTACACACACACACACACATTCTCATCCATGAAGTACACTACTGCACCCACTGAGAGACCACATGGAAGCTTAGAACGGGCCAAGCCCGGTAGGGGGCAAGCAAGGCGTGCCTCAGTGGGGAGGTATCTGTGACGAGAAACAATGACAATTCAACACGTGGATTTGTGCCAGACTTCTAGTTCCAGTGGGGGGAGGTAAACCTCCACATCCCATCTGTAACGTGCGCTACCGTCACTAGAATAATGAAAGTAGAAGTTGTACCCAAAAGCAACGAATACTCCCTCACCCTCTTGAGATTTGTGCCTTGCTCGAGTTTTATCCTCTCCGGGGTAGGTTGCGTCGCATCTTCGTCCAGAGAATCGAGACTCTCTCTCTCGAACTAAGTTGGGCAACGGATACAACGGAGGGACGGCAAGGGGAAGCCAGACGATCTCTGAGCTGAGAGAACTCGATGCACAAAAACGAAACGACAAAACTGTCGTGTAGATTGAGCGTGTCGACAAATAAAAAGTACATGAAAACATGGAAATGAAAAGGGGCAAAAAGAATGAATGCCATTAAATGGAGTCGTTAATAGAGTAGAAAATGCATTTTGAGAATTTGTATAATTTTGTACGTGAAAGGTGTGAGGGAATAAATCAACATATGAAACAACTCTCTTGTTGCCCTTTGGGAGGGGGGAAGCAACTGCAAGTCGTAGGCGTGGGCGAGCGGCGGGCAGAGACTGTGAGATCTGCAGGAATCGCCAGAAAGAGGACGAAGACGCGTGGATCGATTAAATGATCGATTATGTCGCGTTTCCGGTCGCGGACTGCTTACGACATCAGTTCCACAAGAGTAGTGCATGTTTTTTCTTCGGAATTTGGTAGTGATCTTCCCCCACTTGACGGTGAGATACGGTACCGACCTACCGTCGACTAGCGGATTTTTCTTCAACCAGGTATCTCCCACCAGCGGGGCACCGCCCCAGCCGGGACGAGCTCTAAGCTCCCGACGGGTCTCCTGGAATATGCGGTAGTGTTGTGCATGTTGGTGTAAGTGTGCGTGCAAGGGGTGAGGTTAGGACAAGGAAGGGGAAGGAAAGATTGTGCCACCTTATGACCCGTTTGTTAGAGTACCTCTGCGGCATTCGCCTGACGTTGCTCGAATAAACCACAGAAATCTACCGATCCGCCGACCGCTACACAGCGAATGAATTCGCCCTCACGGTATAGCTAGTGTCGAAAATCCTGCCACCACTGCAGTGGCATGAATTGGTGTTCCGCGCCACCCTAGGCGGGTGGAGATTTGGGAGTGGGGCTTGGGCAGGCGTAGAGCGGACGGGAGGTTGGCGTGCGTAGGCGGAGCAATTGACCTGGGTGGGCGGGGCAGATTGGCGAGGGCCGGGAGGCCGTGGTTCGCAGATTGGGTGGGTGGGCGTACACGCGGGTGCAGGCGGGGGCGTGAACGGGAGCGTAGGCGTGGGCAGGTTGGCGGTGCGCGGGGGGGAGCGGGCGTGCGGGGCGCAGGCGGGGACGCGGCGGGGGCAGGCGCGGGCGTGGCTGCGGGCGTGGACGCGGGCGAAGGTGGGGCTGGGGTGGGCGCGCGGGGGGGGTGGGCTGCGGGCGGGCTGGGCGCGGACGGAGCCGCGGACGGGGAGGCGCAGGTGGGGGAGGGGGCGTGGCCGCGGGGGGGGGGGGGGGGGGGGGGGCGCGGGGGGGGGGGCGGGGAGGCGACCGCAGCTAGCGCCGTTCGCCCTTGTGGCGGTGGCGGAGAGCGGCGTGGTGTCGCGTCGCGTCGCGTCGCGTCGCGTCGCGTCGAGTGGAGTGGGGCGGGTGGAAAAACGTCCGTAACGGGACAGCGCCGCGGACGGAATTCCTGCGTCAGCCGCGCGCGCGGCGAGGCGGGGCGGGGGGCGGGGCGGGGCGGGGCGGGGCGGGGCGGGGCGCGGCAGGAATCCCTGACGGCGCAGGCGGCCAAGGGAAATCCCTGCTCGGCTCAAAAATGACCAGGCGCAGGTTCCTTCCGCGCCAAGAGCGCAATTCATGCCGTTATTTTTAAAACCCCGCAAGTCAGGAATTGTAAAGTGGTGGGAAAACAAATAAAAGCAGGTAACTAAGTACGTAGGGAATTTTTCGCTGTTTTTATTTTCTTGTCTTAGGAATTCTTCGTAAGAAGAGAAAGTTATGTAATAGTACACCGGAAAACAGCGAATTTTCGCCATAAAATTTCTTCTAGCTAGACTCTGGTAACGTGAAAGTGAATAAATTCTAAATGCAGAAAAAAATCCTATAACTCTTGGTGTATTTTTTATATCTAATGCATAAATCTTAATTGAGTCAGCTCTGAAGTCCTGTAATTTACTTGTATCAATAGTACAATAGTCACTGGACTTAAAAAGTGTATGACGTATGAGATTTCTAAAACCAATCAGGAATTTTTTCACTCAAAAGTGTAAATAAATACACATCGCAGGTTCAGTTTGTAATTTGACACATTTATTATAATATTATCTGAAATGACGAAGTGCAACGACAACAAACATAATTCATATGACAGAAACATTTGTTTGAAATATGTTTCTATGATAGTTCTTAGGAGTTTTCGTTTTGAACATTTTTTTAACCAATTTGTCTGTCAGTGATATTTCAGTCATACACATTGCATACACACCTACATACATACACAGTCACACATGCCCCGCAAGTCAATGATTTACAGAGTTTCAAAACCAAATGAAAACTTTGCAGTGCCCTCACGGCCATTCTGTTTGTCTAATTTACGGGATTTTCACTTGGAACGATGCATCTATCTTGCAGCTTCTATTTCCTCAGAAAAAGTGAAAATGCAAAAGAGACTGACTTATGGGTTTTAAAGTAACCGATTCATTTATAGACGTCAACTAAAGGGGACGCATCTACATTTCTCGCTCATCTTGTCCTTTAAACCTTTTTCATTACATTGATATATTTTACTAGAACATAAATAAAATATTCTACAAAGAATTGGAAATTGTAACTTTAACTATACAATTAATTTATAGAATTTATTTTAAGTGGAATCGTTTACACGATTGACATGTGATTTGGAGAGCCTATTCTCCAAATTATTAACAATTCCCCAAATTATCAGGATAAAAGAGAGAGAATCGAGGATTGAAAATATTTGCCGAAATAAAATGTTTTATTACAAAAGGCTAAGTGCTCATTTTTAAACATTTGAAGGGGGCGGATCCCCTGATCGCCTCCCGCCCCTGTGCACACGCATCAGAGCAGCAAACCACACGCCAAAAGGGAATTCATTTACTTCTAGCAATAATGAATAATAGCCCCCGTTCTTTGTTAAACACATTGCTCAATGTGCAAAAGTAATTTCACTCAAATTTGGAACAATATCACAAAAATTTAGAATCTCATAGAGAATTACAAATTCAAACTATAGATATATTTAGGATTGAGTTTAACACTCATTTTTAATTTGAAGTTAATAATTTAATCACAAAAATGCTGTGAGAATGTTCATTTTTCGTCAATTTCTTAATCTATTTTAGCTTTTGTGAAAATATTTTGCTTCTAAAAACACAATTTTTTTCGCATGATCTCTTATTTGTTTCCTACTTCTCCCATCACGATAATGCATACTCCTTTGACAAAAAATATTCTCCCTATGAATTACATTAATTTTTAGAATTTTCCAATCTTTTTACGTCATTCGTAGGTAATTTGTATGGTTTTACGCTCGTGTCTGCCTTCTCATTTCATTCATTTTTGTTCCTATTTGCTTAATACAAAAATTGATTTTCCACACAATTCTAAAAGTTTATTTTCAATGGAAAGAAACAAAGAACCTGGAAGAACGTAGAAGCAGCCACATGAGCCACTCAGTGGTACGTCAATAAAATTAAAACAAAATAACACACAATGGTGACTCAGTTAATAATTAATAACATCAGCATATTTTGTAAACATGGGAAGGTCTAATAGGATGTTCAATACACCCATACTGCAGTTAATGTAGTGCTGAACTGTTAAAGTGGGAAAAAAGTTTATTTCTCGGAGAATGGATTTCCCCCCAGTCATTATGTGGTCCAACACCCATTCACGAAGAAAATAGCATTCAGGGTGAATTAATACCGCAGCATGGAACGAAACCTTTTAAAACGTGGCCGCGGTTGTGTTGCGGTAGCAAAAACATAAGGAAAACCCGAAGATGTTTCATCCTGGTCTTCCACGTAAGCCTGCGTAATTTGTTTTGGTTCTTGTCTTTGGTAATCTCTCTGAAATTCTGAAGGCAAATTTACTGGATTGGTGTCCTCTATTATATTTTATTATTTCCCTGAAGAATGAATTCTGAATTCTCAAAAGTGTTTTAACTTGGTTTTGTTACCAGATTAATCACTTTAGTCATTTCGTCTTCAGACATTTCTGTTCTTTCTTCGTAGAACAATGCAAGAACAAAAACATACATTTCTCAGAATAACTTTATTCGTCATATACAAAGTAATAATTTTGTTTCATAAGACATTCTGCTATGGAATCCTACGGTTTAGCAATTGAAATAATTCAATATTATTCCCCTGTGGCACTCTTTCAGATGACTAAAATTCTTATGGACAATTCGGCTTACTTTTGTAAATTAACATTGGACTTAGATACAAGAACACTCAACCACCCTTAACATTCACTGAAAAGCGTTAAAAACTTTGACAACCTCCATAATCATATCAAAAGAGAACGAGTCAAACAAGAGAAGGGGAGCAACTACATTTCTTGGCCAATTTTGTCTTTGACACACATTTACATACGAAATTTTATTAGGAAATGAATAAAACATCCAAGAATGGAATTATAATTGTTATTACTTACGTTATTATTGTTATTATGTATGTTATTTTTTTTTTGCGCGAAAGCTACTCGTATATTGAAAAAATATATTACTCCATTTAAAGATCTAATTTTGAAGAACATATTTTATTTTAAAAAAAGTGGTGCTACAATATCACATTTTTCTCGCATTATTTTTAAGTTTTGTAATTTTAAAAAAAATCACAGAGTTTCAGGAAAATAAGCCCTACGCCATTTTAAGCGTTATTTTCTCTAAACAATTAAAGAAAAATATGGTGCCTTTTTTAATTAAAAAATGCATTAACGTCAAACAGAAATTACGCAGAAACTACTCGTTTTTTCAAGAAATTGTATTCGATATTTTTTAATGACGCAGTTTTTGGAACAGATTTTATTTTAAAATTCTCCATCATCAATGTAGTTAATGTTTTTTTTGCAGTTTTTGAAGATACAGGAAGGCGGCAGAAATTGGAACCACCATCCCTTTTTTCCTTCTTCTGTTACATGTGAAGGCGAAATTTAAGGCAAACATTTGGAGCCGTTTTTCACAAAATTATTTGTTTAAAAATTGCTTCTATGTTACGCAAAATAACGCGAGAAATACCCAACTCTTGCAATGTTAAAAATTCAGATATTTTAATGAAAATGTAGCCATTTTATCCCGTTGTCTCGGAAAGACAACCGCCGCCTACGGCGGGCCGGGCAGGCGCGCGGGCTGGGCGACGGGGGCAATGGGCGATGGGCGATGGGCGATGGGCGACGCCCGCGCGGTCGAGCTCTCACGACGCGTCAATCGAGCGCGGCAGCCGCATCTGCCCGCGACAGCTGAAGGTGGACGCGCGCAATCGATAGTCGGCCGATACTCCCGGCCCGCCCCCGCGCCCCCCCCCCCGCCCCGCCCCCCCCGCCCCCGGCCCGCCCAGCGCCTCTGCCATAGCCCGCAGGTCCAGTCACTACGTCGCGTTCAGCGCTCTGACAAACGGACCTGCTTGCCTCGGCGATGTCCCCTCCTCGAAATTCCATTTCGTGCGTTCATACTGGCTTTCACTCTTCTTTGGGGGTGTTTATAAACCTTATATACTACAACTACAATGTACACTTAATCCTAGTCTTATATCTACTACATAATTCTACGTAACTATTCTACGAAACTTAAAATAATAATAATAATAATAATAATAATAATAATAAATCATAAATAATAACAATGTATGTACGTTTTTGGCGTTATTAGGTCGGTAGTCCGACTTCGCCGGCCAGCTATCAGTGTCCCCCATGCCGGGGGCTAGTTAAATTCCCATGCTTGGGGGTAAGAGCGACATGAGGCGAACATGACTTATTCTCTTCACTGTAACTGATCACAAGATAGAGCCTTTGTTCGTCACACCTCATCACACAGAAACTGGGACGATTTTAAAGGAAAGCTACAACTCTATTTTTGCCTGGACCGGGAATCGAACCCGGGACCACGGCAAAGGAAGCTAGTACCCTACCCATGAGCCTTTAAGGCTGTGCAGCCGTAGCTGCCAGGCGTCTGAAGGGTCGCGGGATCGAATCCCGCCCGGAGCATAGAGGAGTTGTGGTAGGAAACGAACCATGGGGGTGGCCACCATGGGGCTGGAGCCATTGGCTGTTATTCTATGGAACTGATTATGTATTACTTGAATTTTATTTATATTGGCTTTGGAGGCGTTAATCCATATTGAGCAAGCGTACAGTAGCAGAGGTCTTATGATAATAGTTTTGTATATTAATATGGCGGAATTGAATGGTATGGGGATATCCTGTGAATTAGTGGTTTTATTTTGGTTTAAGTTAGTTTGTTATCTATGTGATGCTTCCGGTTTAGTTTGGTGTCAGTTGTAGTCCGAGATATTTAACCGGTTTGTTGAGAAGTAGTCATTCTATTATATTGTTGCTCAGTGTCACAGGAGTGGGTAGAGTGTAAGGTCTTAATGTAAATATTTCAGCAGAAGTTTTACTTAGGTTTAATTGAATCTTGAGCTAGGTAGCTCAGCTATCTAATATGTTAAGGTATAATTGTGTTGAACTCCTAATTGCATTGATGGAGGTGTCTGAAGGGCCCATAGCCGTGTCATCTGTCTGTGGTGTATTTGCCCTTTTGAGTGAACGTTTCCCTGTTTGCACCGGAGGGCGTTTGCGCCTTCAGTTGTTGCCCGCGATCGAGCTGTGACAGTCGTTTGCGTAGGAGGTTCTTTGTCATTTGTTGGATCTTGATGGCTATGCAACAAACGTGCGCGGACAAGGACACAACTCTCTGAAGGGTCCTAGGACGAACAAGCCAAGACGCTTTCCTCGTGATGAACAGCTAACAGAGATAAGGGACATGTCAGAGTTGAATTGTATTCCATTAACAATACATAATTACTGTCACTGATTTATGTATGGAAGAGTTGTAAATATCTTAAAGTTACTAAGCTGTTAACAGGCATAAGATTTAAAATTTGTACAGTGCATGCTTCGTACTACAAGCTTCTCTTCACAAAAACATTTCTTTTTCATGAAACTGTACGACGAGAGCTTTCTAAGGAGCATATTTAAAGACTGTCGGTGCCTTTACAATACTCTGCGCAAAATCTGGACTGTTCACAATTAGCAATGTTCTCAGTTCCTAATAAAGCCTAAGATCCTTGTTTGCAAACAAAGCACTTTCCACTCTTTTGAACGACCTGAGAGTTTAGCCACAAGTTTAGCCAAATTTGGCGGAACAAACCCCAGAGCTCCGATAACTATCGGAACAACCTGTGCTTTTAAGCCCCACATTCGGCTGATCTCGATTCTAAGCGCTTGTATTTAAATGAATGTCTCCTATACTATTTCAGTAGTATACATACCTTCTACGGCTCTCACATGCAACAAATCTTTATAAACAAGATCTATAAAGAAAGGCAGTTTTACGGGGACGTGATGAATTGTACTTTTATATTAAAAATATGAAGTATTGGTTTAAAGAAAGAATTTAAATATTCATGTCAAATGCAACCCGCAACACTGACGTTTTTTTTTTTTTAATATATATCGTTAAATCACTCCTAAATTAAGCGTTTTAGGGCCTTAAAAACTAACATTTTGAGGTCAAAGGAACGTTCCTCACTCCGGTATGAATAGGATGAGATCATTTTGAACATCAGTCTCTTGCAGGTAGTCGTCGCGTGCGGACGTGTTTTGGAGTAGCTCCGCGAAGTGAAAGGCAATGGGTGTGGACCTCGCTGTGTACCGAGCGCGCGTCGGGGCATGGGCTGCGCGTACCCGCCCTGGTCGACCGGCTTCGGCGCAAGCGGCGTACTCGGGCTTGCGGGAAGGTGGCGGCGTGGCTCTGCTCTGCGCAACTGTTTTGGCCACACTCCTTGTGATAGGTGGTGTGGAGCAAAATCCTGGTCCCGGAGTGCAGGAGGCAGAGGCGTCGTGCTCCAAGTGCGAAAGGAGCGAGCGGAGAATGCGAAGACTGGAGGCGGACTTAGCTCAGGCTCACAAACATATTGGAGAACTCACGTTAAGGATCCGAGAGTTAGAAGACGTCAGCAAAGGAACGGAAGGAAAAAATGTACTTGAGAAAGAGAAGAGTAACGTGCGTCCAAATATAAGTGAGTCTTTTCAGACAAATGCTCCGTTCAGTAAGGTGAAAGTGCTAGGCGATTCAATGCTGCGACACAGCGGCGGCGTTTTGAAGAAAAAAGGTGCCGACGTATCTTTTTTCCCCGGCGTAGATATTGAACAAATGACCTCAGTAGTTCATAAAGCTAAACCAGATGAAGAAACAGAGGTGGTTTTGATTCATGTAGGGACCAATACGCGGAAACGGCAACCAGTTTACGACACAATCAACCAATGTGTCAATCTAGGGCATGCCATTAGAAGTAAATTTAAAAACGCGAGGGTCATTGTTTCCGGAGTTATGCGCCGGAATGATGTCCACACTACTAAAACACGGGACTTGAATTGTGGCTTGCGGTGGGCATGCGAGAAATTTGATGGGCTGTTCGTTGATCCCAATTACTGGCTCGGGCACGAAGACCTTGGTCGGGACGGCCTTCATCTCAACTTCCGAGGTGCATGGAAGCTGGGATGTCTTCACGACCAAGTTATACAGTCGTGTTTACTTGGAAAGTGACGACCGGAGGAAGGAGTAGAGTAGCACCATGTACAGTGATGGTCGGGGGAGGAGGGACGCGTGGTGACTGCTGCGGGGGGGTGACGGAGACGACGCGTGTGACTGCTGCGGGGGAGGTGACGGAGAACGCGTGTGACTGCTGCGGGGGAGGTGACGGAGACTACGCGTGTGACTGCTGCGGGGGAGGTGACGGAGATGTCGCGTGTGACTGCTGCGGGGAGGTGACGGAGATGTCGCGTGTGACTGCTGCGGGGTGGGGACGGAGACGACGCGTCCGGTGACTGCTGCGGGGGAGGTGATGGAGGCGACGCGTGTGACTGCTGCGGGGGAGGAGATGGCAGTGACAGCGGCGCTGGAACCTAGGAAGGATACATGGGACCTGAACACTGACCTTCAGGTGAGGAGAGGCTTCACTAGATTGTTGCAGGTGAACTGTCGTAGTATCATGAATAAGGAAACCGAACTGTGGAATTTAATTGAAGCATGTGATCCTGATATCGTGATAGGAACTGAATCTTGGCTTTCGGACGCGGTAGCAAACCCGGAAATTTTTCGTTCAGACTACCTTACGTTTAGGAGAGATCGCGAAACCAGAGGCGGTGGTGTTTTTATTTGCGTAAAAAACACTTTTAATATCAGATCAAATTGGGTTGATAAAGAATTTGAAATGATGGGTGTAGAAATTTTTTGTTCGGGAAGTATCTTAGAAATAATTGCTTGCTATCGTCCGCCGGGCAATAGTTATGAAATCTTAGGCGCGCTCTACGAAAGAACAAAAAATATAAATAGCCGTCATGTAGTCATTGCTGGAGACCTAAATCTCCCAGACGCAAATTGGAAAGGGATTGTTTGCGAAGGGAAAGTACAACAACTAGTCAACAGACTTGTCTGGGACAGCGGATTAGCACAGGTAGTAGACCGGCCCACCGACAGGACGCGATTCTGGACATTTGCCTAATTAGACCGAAGGACTTATTTTTGTCGTGTGACGTTTTAGAAGGCATAAGTGATCATAAAGCCGTTTTAGTTGATTTACAGTTAAGTATTTCAAGGAAAATATTGCGACAGGTATTCTAGTGAGGGAATACAAGAAAGCGAATGTAGCAGAGTTTCAAATTACTTAAGAGAACGGTATGGCGAATTCCTTAGTATAGGAGGAGGAATGGAAGAAATATGGAAGCGTTTAAAATCAGACGGTTGAAAAGAAAAACCAGAAATTGTTAAAAACAAAATGCGATCCGGAATATTATAATGCGAAAATCAGACGGTTGAAAAGAAAAACCAGAGAAGCGTTTAGCAACAGACACTGTAGTGAAAACCATATGACATTATTTCGAAATTATTCAAAAGCTTTGAGGAAAGAAAAGAAAATCGTAGAGGAACTTCATTTAACTCATATTCTTGATGCGGAGGCAGTAAAATTGGTCGGCATTTTTAAATACGTTCGTAGAAGGAAGGAAATAAAGATGAGATTCCAGTTGTTCGGTTAATAATTCGCCAATATCGGACGATTGTGAAAAGCTAATGCGTTAACGTGTACTTTAGCTCCGTTTTCAAGCAAAAGTCAAATTGTATTCAGATACCATCACTGTCAGATAGAAGTCTTTTTCATATTAATGTAAATACTTTGCGGAAAAGAATAAAATTAATGAAGAGAGGGAAATCACGAGGCCCGGATTCTATTTCCACGGACGTCATTAAATTAGGTGGAGAGGCTATTATACCATATTTAATTAGATTATTTCATGTATCGATAAACAACGCTTGCGTACCGGAAGATTGGAAGCTGGCTCTGTCGTACTTATTTTTAAAAGTGGCGACAAGACATTACTTAGTAACTATAGACCGGTAAGTCTTACATCAGTCGTATGCAAGCTTATGGAACATCTAATTTCTAGCTATATCAGGAAAGAATGGGAGGACAAGCAATGGCTTTATCACGGTCAACACGGTTTCAGGAATGGTTTTTCGTGCGAAAGTCAGCTAGTCTCACTTTTACAGGACCTAGCAGACGTAGTTGATGAAGGTGGTAGGGTCAACGCGATTGTAATTGATTTTGCCAAAGCTTTTGATGTTGTTCCACACGATCGTCTTGTAAAGAAATTAATAGATTCGGGTTTAGACACTAGAGTGGTAGCGTGGATAAACGAACTACTTCGTGACAGGACACAAAAGGTTCGAATCGGAAATTACTTGTCAACTTCGAGAAACGTCACGTCAGGAATTCCACAAGGGAGTGTCATCGGCCCACTCATGTTTCTTGCTTTCGTAAATGATTTACCGACAAGTTTAGTTTCTAATGTACGACTCTTTGCAGATGACTGCGTAATTTATAGAATTGTTAACTCGGAGGAGGACGAGAATATTTTGCAGCGAGACTTGGAGAAATTACATATCTGGGCGGATACAAACGGCATGGAAATAAATAGTTCAAAGAGCAAATCCATCACGTTTGGTAGGGGTCGAAGTTACAATGAAACTGCGTATAAATTGAATAATAATGTTATACCTCGAGTCACGTCTTGCAAATATTTAGGAGTTCAGCTAGACAGTAAATTGACATGGGAAAATCAAGTAAATTTCGTTGTAGGAAAAGCATGGAAATCTTTGCATTTTATTATGCGGATTCTCAAAAAGAGTTCAGTGAGTGCCAAAGAACTGGCATATATATCATTAGTGCGACCCATATTAGAATATGGCGCGATATGTTGGGACCCATACAGACTTTTGCAGCAAAGAAATCTAGAAAAGGTTCAGCGTAGAGCTTCAAAATTTGCTTTCAGGGGTACCAGGAATAAAGTATGGGAGTCACTCGAAACAAGGAGAATGAAATCGCGTCTCTATGCTATGTATAAAGCGTACACAGGATTTCGACCGTGGAAAGAAATTCAAAGTCGATTAGGGAAACCTACATATTTCGGCAGAGCGGATCACATGCACAAAATTCAGACAAGAATTCAGAAAACTGACGTTGGGAAATATTCATTCGCGAATCGAACTATTAGAGACTGGAATGGCTTGCCTGTGACAATCTTTGATCCCTTTCCTCATGATGTCAGCAAATTTAAAAATATATTAAATTCCTAGATGTTTATATGTGTCTTATTATTTTATTATTATTATTATTTTTTTTTTATTATTCAGTGGCGTGTAGTGCAGTGATGTGGGAAAAAATTAAAATTGGAAATGGTGAGTGAGACGAGGCGAGGTGAAGTGAAGTGAAGTGAAGTGAAGTGAAGTGAAGTGGAGTGCCATGGAAGCTTGCACGGTGAAATGTTCATGTTAATTTGTAAAGTGTGTAAAATTTGTAAAATTTTGTATAGTTAAGTTCTGTAATGTTTAGTTAGTGTATTCTGCCACCAAGTTCTGGAACTTATTTGCAGAATTAGTAATAAATCTATCTATCTATCTATTCCATTACATTTTTGCTGGTTCGACGTTTGTCGATTCTATCACCTGTTCAGAGTCTGTAGAATCTGTATCAGTATGTGAAATTAAACTAATTACTTGATATTCTATGCGGTTGTATTACTAGGGTGTACCTATCTGCTGGGTAATAACGTTAAATAAGAATAGTTTGTATTGACAAGGGAGCATTTTATTGTTATAAATTACAAGGAGAAATATAGAGCAAGTGACGGAGGATAAGAGGTTCTTGAAGAAAAAGAGCTATTACAGGCTTAATATGGAAATAATAATAATAATAATAATACTAATACTAATAATAATAATAATAATAATAATAATAATAATAATAATAATAATAATAATAATAATATTCTATTTTTCTCAGCTATTTTCGCTGGTAAAGATGCTCACCATCCCGAGTTGTTTTGGGGACAGGCTCGGTCACAGAAAAATAACTTCATCTAATATTTGGACTTAAGATAAACATTTTCTTACGATATGGGTTGTTTCCAACAAAACTGCGCGCTGTCCTGTATTGAGAACCTATTTGGGTACTTTAAGTTCTGTTAAGTTTTTTAGGCAGATTTTACTGATGAGCCCTTCCGCTGATATCACGAGTTGGTATGTTTTGGTAGCATTTAATTTCCAAATATGTCTTAGTTCATAAGATAAGTTTTCATACTTCGAAATTTTTTTCTGTTTGATGTTGTGGAATAATGGTACTGCGATGTCTATTATTACTCCTTTCTTCTTCTTCTGCTTCTGCCTCTTCTGCTTCTTCCTCTTCTGCTTCTGCTTTTCTTCTGCTTCTTATTATTATTTTATTAGCATTCTTACTATTATTATTTCATAATGTATCCAATGAGTTTGATTTTTAAACGGGTTATAGTTTAGGAGTCAGTGTGAGGAAGACACTTGATCTAGTTGCTTGTTTCTCCGCTGAGGGCAGAGCCGCCGCGCGTCATTAGCTGCGCCTCCGGGGCGGAACGGCGCGTCGTCCATCACCCCCCCCCCCCCCCTACCCTCCCCCTCTCGGCCGCCTCGTCCTCTGCGTGGGAAGACCCGCGCTGCGCTCGCAACGGGCATCTCAGAGAGGACAGACTTGCTCTCGCCCCCGTGGCGACCTCGGGTTCGTGTCCCGACGCTTGCTCCTTAGGTCGAAAACAGTCACTGGAGCACGTTGCTTGTTAGTGATTCCGCGCGCGTCAACTGCTTTGCTCATTAGTCCCGTAAGTGTAGTTCAGGTTTTTTCTCGTGAGATTGAGGTGATCATCCCCCGCTCGATGGCGAGATCCGGCGCCGACCTACCGTCGGCTAGTGGGGTTTCCCCTTAACCAGGACTCTCCCACCAGCGGGGCACCGCCCCAGCCGGGACAAGCTCTAAGCTCCCCACCGGTCTCCCGGAATAGGTGGTACTGTAGTGCATGTTAGTGTAATTGTGTGTGTGTAAGGGGAGATGATACGGTTGGCGCGCGGTCCGTGTACCGTTTGTTAGGGTTATGGCCCTGGCATTCGCCTACCACTGGAGCGGAATTCTTGGTGTTCTGATGGGTGCTTCCTTCGGTCAACACCAGCGAACGTCTTCTCCTCCTGTACTACGTTGGGAGATCAAGCAGAAGCTTAGAGCGTGGCTCGAGTGCGGCGGTGCCCCGCTGGGGAGGTATCTGGAAGCCAGAAAACCTCGTCGCCGATGTGCATGTCAGCGCTGGAGCACACGTTTCAGCGACGGAGAGACGCCACCTCCTCCAGCCGTATAATATGCACTACACTTTCAGGATAAATGATCATGCGAGGAGTTAAGGCGTCCAAAAACACAAAATTATCAATGAATACAAAATGATAACATATCAGAACGCATAAAAGAAACTAAATTCAAGAAGCAAATAATATTTCCAAAATCGCAACATAGAAGAATTCGCTAAATAATGTATGCTTTTGGTATTCTACTTGTAAGTCCGGTACGTAAGTAGCATTCCTTGATAATTCATTGAAAAATATTGCGAGCACTCGCAAAACGTTCCAGTAACTTCTCAACAAGTGGTGAAAAGTAATTTTTACTTTCTCACATACTTCATACTTACACAGTAAAGAGGAAGTATTGTAATATTGGACCGGAAAGTGGCGATATTTCGTTAGAAACTTTCGGAATGCTACATGTCGATGTATTGAGTAAGACGATACATCGCAATGTAGTAAATTACTTCCGCTAAACAAATTCTGTCGTCACAACATCTTTTTGTGGGTCGTTGATTCCGGACATTTTCTTCTGGGATAGAAGCAAATACTGTAAAAAATGGAGCAAGTCTCGTTTTCGTAGAACACAGAATTTTAAAAAATCGCAAAAGTTCAACTTCTTTTTTAAAAAATTAAAAAGGACATAGAAATTTTTCAAAATTATGAATAGTTTTCGCGTCCTCTTGGTATCATATACGAATACGTTATCATGTTTTAATGTTTCCATGACTAAGAATCGTTCAGCGGTTGATAATAGATTTTTTAGTAGAGTCTTGTCCTGTTTATTGGAACTTTTCCTTTGGAAGCACCTCCGCTGTTGAAAGAACTGCCTTTTTTATGACATGTCGTTGGCATAATAATCTCAAATGTAGAACAACCTAGACAGATATTGCCACGATATTAGAACATCTGTATAATCAGCAATCCAGGTACACAGATGAATTATTTAATGCTAGTGACGTGACTGAAACACAATATCTTAGTAATGCATGAGGTTACTAAGCATTGGCAAATTTCATTTGCCAATTTTAAAAATATCGTATTAAATGTTTAATGCCATTATAATACTCCATGGGAATGCTCAATCCTCTTTAAAGTACCTCCAAAACTACCCATTTCTTCGTATTTCACCGTTTTTAATAGTTTTTTCGAAAGATTAAGCAAGTGTGCACGTTGCACCAGACAGGAATTTTAAATTTTGGCAATTTTTGCACGATTGTCCGCTGTGAGCAAAATCTTCAAACAACTGAATAACGCAGCCCATTGTGTCATTGAGTGACAAAGTTAAATCAAATGGGCCGTTTTTGTAAATATTTAAAGAATTTTTTGTATCTGCCTGTAATTATCTTCTTTAATTTTGTCCTCATGTTCGGTTGTGTTGCAACCCATATGCTCCTGTCAGTCTCTGCAAACCTACGTTTTTCAACTGTTGATCTCTTGCTGTTCAAACCATGTGCCATTGTATCTTTCTCATTGAGCATAGAAGAACGTTGAATTCTAGTAAGTTAATCTCTATTTGATCATCTACGTGCATCGAGTCCACATAGATTACTGTCTCTCAACGGCAGCATTTGGTAATAATTGATGTATACTTCTGGTGTACACTAAAGAAGATTTTTGCTGGAATTATGCAGGCACTTTGCGCACCGACCGATAGAAAATCGATTACCGCGAATAACTATTATGTACTCTTCTACTGTTTGTTCCGAACTTACTCTGAAACGATGACAAAAGTAAATATTGGTTGTAATTGAATCTTCCCCTCTTTCACGCCTCTTTCTGTTTACAAAATCGTGAGAACAAATATTTTTGAATACTCTTGCGGCTCCTCTTTGGTTAACATTGACCCAATAGCTCTATTTAAGTACTTTGTATACCTATACAAAAAACATCTTTGGGCCTCTCAATATTGCTTTATATTTCTCCATTCTAGAAAGTACGATTACCCAAGTGCGCTAGCATTCGCCTGGAAGGAATTTGGAAGAATCCACAGAAACGACCGATAAGAGTGGAATCAGGGCTCTAGATTTCTCATCCAAAGCTCATACTTTAGTTGTGTAGCTCGAAAGTGCATCCCTGTCGGCTCAGATGATTCCATAAATCTCATGAATATTCCTCGTTCCATCTCCGAATACGAAGGAATCAGTGGCTGAAAATAACTGCTACAATCTTCTAGAGACGTAGTGTTGGTCAAAGATAATCAGTTTGTGTCTATGAATATATAGTGGAAAATACTTAGAATTAAGTGACACATGTTCCAGATTGTTCTGCAATCCATCATGCATTGGTGTTCAGCAGGTACGCTTTGACTGCCACAGAATGTGACCTGCGAGTCACCAGTGGTTGATGAGTAGACTCTAATGAGAGACTAGTGTCACCTTTGTAACTTCGTTATATGAAAGGGTACGCTTCCGCGGCCAGTGTCACCTTTGTAACTTCGTTAAGATAGGCTTTCACTACTCTGGTGTCCAGGAGACACCGCGTCCTAGACACAAGTGCTAACGTTTCGGCCGTCATTCTGCAACCTTCCTCACTGCAAAATGCCATGACCTTCCTCAGGGCAAAAATAAATTCTTTGTATGAAATATTCCATCAGAGGCTTACTGGAAAGAAGTTATTATCTCCGACCCCCTACATGTCCGAGAAGTTTGTATCATTTAGTCTGAGGCATTCTATAGATGGAGTAAATGGTCGGGAAAAATCAGAGAAATGCGCCAGAGAAAAGGACAGACCTCTGCCCTTGCAGCGCATCTCCATTCGCAACCATCTCAATGAGGGAGGGAGGGAGGGAGGGAGGGGGAGGGAGGGCGGAGCGGCTCCGTCGGCTGCGATCGCAATAAGACGGAAGAGCCTCCTGAGCACTTGAGCACTTCATTACACACGTCTCCTAATGCGGGCGGGCGGGCGGGCGGAGGGCGAGCGTTAGAAGTGGGTCAAGACGCCCGGGGCGGGGCGGGGCGGGGCGGTGGGCGATTCGAGGGGCGAAGAGCGCCGGGCGTGACCGCCCCGCCGACACGGTTCCTCCATCCGCGTGGAGTGGCCCTCCGCCCCGCCCCGCCCCCTCGGGATCCGCGCCGGCGCCTTCGGGGCACGCGCGGGCGCTCGCTGCTGGCGCCGCACGCGGCGGGGAGGCGGATCAAATGCGCCTGGCATCGCTCCGAAACAACCAGTGGAATGCTTGATTGATTAGCGAGGCCGGGCGCTTCAACAGCTGACGGCTTTATTCCCGTAAATGTAGCTTGCTTTTTTCATCACGAGAAACGGCGGTGATCTTTTCCCGATGAGAGGGTCGATATACAGGTCTGCTTGCGGATTTTTCCCCAACCAGGTATCTTCCATCAGCAGGGCACCGCCACAGACCGGACTAGCTCCCGACATTGGTATTAGTATATGCATGTTAGTATGTGTTCGTAAGGGGTGAGGATAGGAAGAGGAAGGAAAGATCGCGTGAGGTCCATAGTCCGTCCATGGTCTATGGCTCCAACATTCGCGTGGTGTTGGTCGGAGAAACCATAGAAAACTACAGATTAGAGAAGTCGGCCTCTACACTTTTCCAGAGAGCGGCTGAATTCGATCTATGTATGTAGCTAGTGTGGAAAGTCCTGCCAACATGGGAGGTGTCACCCTAGAACCTCCCGGTCAGGCCCTGAGCCACCTTTGCCGGTAATAATCAGTGGAGCACGAGTGAGTGAACGATTCAGCATTTCGTATTTCCGGGCTTATCAGGTACTTAAGACGTTAGCCCCGTGCACCGGATAGTCGGGAAAACAAGGTGCTTCTGCGCCGTTGGAATAATACCCAAAACTCATACGTCAACTTACCTGGTTTTCACCAAGAAAGTCTGCAAGCTAGAATGCGCTCCAGCGGGGCTATGTTTCCAACCAGTCCCCAAACATGTGTGATATTGCACTGCATACATAATACAAGGTCACACGGCAGAAAACATGAATAACAAACTCGGTTGATTATAAATCTCGACTATAATTTCGGTTTACTAACGTCAACCGTGTTTCATTTGCAGTCCATCGGCCTAATGACATTAGTGATTGATTTCAATACTTGATTGGTTCTCAAAATGGGCCTAACGACCTCGTCTGATGATTATTAAATCCTACGATTATTTCGGGAATATCAATTCCAATTCCACATAATTGATATACATCTAAAATTCCCCACAAGGATGCACACGTTCTTTCACAACCGACTGATGTAAGAAACGTGAAACTAAGCGAACTCACAATGTGGCTCAAGTCGAGTGAGGGCGGAGAGAAATACTGGCTGTGGGAGCGGAGGGGGCGGGTGCGACTGGGAGAATGCAAAACGAAGAGCGATCGGCGCCACTCGTGAATTCTCGCACCGGCTGCTCTTGCTTTCCGAGGGCGGGGCGAGGTGGGAGAAGGGGGCGCGGTCCTCTGCAAGTCGAAGAGGCGCAGAGTGCGTCCGTTGCGAAAAGGCGCCTCCCTCGCTCGCTCCGACTTCTCTAACTCTCCTCCGCTCGACGGCCACGCCCTCGCCCTCTCCGCGCCCTCGCCCGCGCCCTCGCCCGCGCCCTCGCCCGCGCCCGCGCCCTCGCCCTCGCCCTCGCCCTCGCCCTCGCCCTCGCCCTCGCCCTCGCCCTCGCCCTCGCCCTCGCCCTCGCCCTCGCCCTCGCCCCCGCCCTCGCCCTCGCCCTCGCCCTCGCCTCGCCTCGCCCTCGCCCTCGCCCTCGCCCTCGCCCTCGCCCTCGCCCTCGCCCTCGCCCTCGCCCTCGCCCTCGCCCCGGCCCAACGCCTCCTCGCCCCGGCCCAACGCCTATTCGTTTACCGACTCGCTTCCTCTGCCTTTTCCGCGATCGAAGAATTCCCCCAAAGGAACCCTCACAGCGAATCGAAAAGGACAGATCGAGACTTTTTAAAATTGGGGAAATCTACCATTTATTTTGCGAAAAAAGGAAGAGATGTGGTAAATAGAACAGACAGAATAGTTAAGAAACACTGGGCGAATCTAATTAGAAAATAATTATTCATCGTCGTTGTTGGATTTGTTGTAGCCTTTATTACATGGAGATAGCATCGTACTATTGCAGCTAATATTTGTTCTCAATGCCATGTGAACTTGTTGTTTGGAGAACAGTTTGCTTTTTATTAAAATACAGTTCAAAAACTTTGAAATTTCTAATTCAGATTGTATTTTATTATCCTTTTTACTAGATAACTTGACAATAGTTTCCAACGTGACATGATTTGTATTAATTTTGTTTATAAGAAAATACTTCAATGATTATTTTTGAAAATTTGAATGTGATTGTCTTACATAATTTAGACTTCAGTGCTTCCTAATAATTTTAAACAATCAGTAGTAAACAAATATTATTTGTATTGAATATAGTGCATTTTACAGTGCGAACAAACGCAAACCGTCTAAAGAGTTCATGAATTCATCGTTTTTCATTCACTTTTTATTCATGTTTCATTGCGTTTCATTTATTGTTTCTTAATTCAGCAAAATCATTTAGCCCTGAAGGAGGCCGCGGTATGATGGCCGAAACGTCTCCTGTACAGCCACTTCGATGTTGTCTGCCGGCGCGGAAGCCTAAGTTTTCGAGTTTGTTAATTAGTTTATAAGAGCATTGTTCATTATTACACATTGAGTGGTCAAGAATTGTGGACAACAGATTATTAGGCACCACTCAAATATAAATATTTATTAATTCTTCGTGTTCTAACGATCATCTTCCATATAACGAATGCATTTTTGGCGACGTATATATTGCGAGAGAGTCTAAATAAGTTCATTTTAATATAGTTTAGTCATCGCGGTCTAGCGAATCAGCCGTGTTTTAAGGGCACGCTCACAAAAAAGAAAGTAAATAAAAATGTACATTTCTCTTTAGGTGCAGAGACAACTTTTGAAAACTGTAAGTTTTTTTAAAAAAAATATTTCTATCGTGCGGTGCAGGCAACGGAAAATAACGCCGATCGTCTTCGCGAAGGAATCTCACAGCACAACGTTGCGCCTGGTGTTATGCAACCAGTTGCACAATCCTGCTTCGCAGACAACTGTGCAAGGCGGATAAAGAAACATTCGGAACTATAATACATAATTCGAAAGCGCAGTGTATAGGTGTTCTAAAGAGAGTAACTATACATCAGATTACAAAAATGTAAGCATGTATTTTAAAAAGTTTTGAATTTTTGCTATTTTAGGAAATTAAAATACTTAAGATTGTAATAGATGATTTCAATGGTTGAAAACCAATATGAAGGCAGTGTTTCATAAGAGAAGGTTTACTAAAACGTCAGATAATCTTACTAATCAGACAGACATTCAATAATTCACCGATAATACCGAAAAGTTCATTTTACAGCCTGCGACTGCCTTTGCGGAAAGGACAACCTTTAAGAGATTCTTGCTCACTTTCGTATGGTAGTTAAAATTTCTCTCATATTCTTTGAACTCTTCGACGAGCCTCTTTTATCTTTAAATTGCAATTCTTTTCTTAATCATAGTACCTCCATTTATGATTAAAAGTTTCCACTCGTTGACAATGTTAGTAATGTAATTCTTTGGTGTTCCATAACAATTTCAGTATTATCAATAATAAACTCACTCTTCTCTAAAAAATGAAATACAGTTACTGAAATTTGATTATTTTTGAAAAAGATAAATTCAGAATTGCAGAACATATCCCTAAGACACTGGTGCAGATATTAATGTTGCAAATGAGAACCAGAAACAGGACTTGCGGAATTAACATTTTCCCTTGAACTGCCAAGATCGTCCCCGGCAACACTAATGGCAGAGATCATACGCTGCGATAACCATTTGAGGAATATGTTTGTGCGTGTTAGCAAGAATTTACGCGTATCTCCGTACCTGCACCAGGTCGCTGGCTATCCCCAGAGTTGCAGAAAGCACCAAGTCCCACGGGCTGAATACCACGAACTATACTCGGATTTTTGTAACCTGACTGATGACAACTGATCAGCTGTTACGTTTTCGTCCAATCGGAAGCTTAAACGTCACCACTGTGACATCTCCGTGGTGACGTTTTAGCTCTCAATTGAATGACACCGTAACAGCTGATGAAGTGTCATCGGTCAGGTTAGAAAACCCAAGTATAGCAGCGAACGAGTCAACATAACTGAAAGGACGGAGTTTTTCCCACCCTCAAAATGTAATGGGAAGGCAAGGGGTAAGAGAATGGCCCACTGCTTGCCGTTTTTGAATCGACTATAACCCAATCCACTGACTTCATTGACATGTGCGCGATGTTCGTAAAACGCTTTCTCAGTTCAGACTGTGCGCCTTTGCGAGTCGTCGCAAAGATCATTTCTATTTACTTCTAACATTATGCGCAAAGTCGCATTGGTTCTGTCACCTCGTTTTTTCTCTAATACATCATCTCATCTTTAAAGACTTATGTGGATTGTTGTATAATTGAGCAAAGTTGAGACTGACAAACACTTTTAAAACAGTTGCTAAGCATTATATTGACAAACTGTAAAATATGAGTTCCATGTCCTGAAAGATGAGTCTTGACGATTTATGTAAGAATTACACGCCAAATGACTTAATTAATTAAATTCTTTCTTCATTGATTTTGTAATGTCCTTCTCAACCTCTGTCTACTTCCTTTCATTCAGTTATATAATACTATACTGAGATACTGAAACGTTTTTATTAAGGTTCGTTCTGTTGTGACTTGTGTACATTAATATTATGTATTTCTTCTGTTTATATCTGACTACGTGACCATTGGTAAAGTGGTATATTTATTTGTTTTGACAATTAAGCCTGACAATGGAAATAATTATTTTCCGAAACGTTGCTGTATATCACATGTAATATATTGTAACCGTCACGTATCTACCTAACTATTTCGTAGTACGCCGAATTACAGAAGTAAATCTGTTATTTACTTGTTTTGTGACGTGTGATTACACCGTCACACAAACCTGGGAATACCTCAAATTATGGATAATTCCCTATCGGTGGTGGGTTCGTCTTTGCTAACTAATATTCATTTAACAAACAAACACAATTTCACAGTTTTAAAGAACAAGTAACATATATTCTTTCCAATATGATCCTTCGTACACTCACATTCACATATTCTCCTACGTGATTACTTTTCCTTTTGATTACACAATGGTAGCTAACTCCCTACCTAAACTGCAGTTTTCTGTAAAATAATAGTGACTCTGATCTACATTTACACGAAACAAACAGTAAATACATATGTACACTTCTCAAACAAATTATCTCTTAATGAAACCCACAATTCACAATTTAAATAACCATCCTGTAAAAAAAATACATACAAACAATATACCAAAATTCACTAATACCTTTTCAATCTTAAATAATACTACACTCAATATTTACACTTAATATTCAGCTTCTGCGTGACCTCGCAGTGCAAAATTCTGTTTTACAAAGTCTCTTGACTGTTCATGAAATAACGTTTTACCAGAAACGATTTAACAGCTTTCATTCATGTTCAAAACCTTTTTTACATAGACAATTCCTCTTAAATGATTTCAAATAACATCAAGTCAATTATGTATGAATTTAGATAAAGAATTATACACAAGGACGACTTTTATCAATAAACATAAAAATTATTTAGATCTGATTTCTCTTACGACTGCAAAAATAAATTTACTGGTTATCAAGACTAATATTTAGTAAAAACTTGTCCGATCAATGTCTGTTACTGAGGGAAGCTCATATTACAACGTTTTAATTTGTGCAATCATACTTCTATCTTGAAAGTTTTCCAAGCTGCAATTTAGTAAATATTCTTTCTGCTTTTCTGTGACTCACGACAGGCAAATTTTCCAAGCTGATCCCCGCTGCGTAGACGGCTGTCGAGCGACGTTCACGCCCAAGGTCGTCGTTGTCCCTGCGACGTTTGTGCGCTGCCTACCGCGATGGAATCGGAGTATTTCCTACGCCTTCTCCTCGTTGTCAGCCAGTTAAATCACAGCATACACGAAGGTGATGGTCGCGTTAGAATGCGAGTCCAAACTCCAAATTATAACTTAGTTTTAGTGAAAGTTGAGCCAGTTGTTGAATAAACTATGCTTTCGAACTATCAAAATTCTCCAATAGAATTTTCGAAATGAAATCCCATAAATAAAAATGAAATAAAATAAAAGTAGAATAAGTAATGCTCAAAACTAAAACTGAAAAAACTGAAAAAGCTGTAACAAAGAAACAGAAACACGTCCTATGTTACAAAAAATCTCTTCTATATTCCAGCAACGAGAATGTAGCAACGTGGTTTTATAAATTCATTTTAGTCCACTACCACCGTTATTCTTACATTCGTTGCATTACTTGTTTAATATTCCTATCAAATTTTACGTAATCTTCACATATCACAGTAATTAATCCCATGAAAAATACTTAGACAATTACCTTTTAATAAAGCTTCATTTCTGGTATTTTCCACGTGTCCCTCGTCGGTTGTGTGGTGGAATAGTACCCATCTACTCACTTCAGCGTCTCGATCCGGAAAGAAAGACAATCTCGTCCGAGTCAAGCCTCATGCCACATTCGCATTTCTACAAAAGTTCTGATTGGCTAGGGCGAAAGTACGTTCAGAAATTTGTTTCTAGGTAACGCCATCTCTTCGCTACTCTAGGAACTATTTGTAGGGCAAGATGTCGGTATTGTCACTTCAATATTTCTTTTGTCACGAGTGTAGCCGATGACAAGCGGTTACATAAGCCCCTCCTTAAAAAAGATTTTTCTCGCGATAGAAAATTCAAAAAAATCTTTACTTTATTCTTGAAATGGCTTTAAATTATAAAAATTAAATCTTCCGATGCTGCGTCCATTGTCATCCACTAGTTCCGCAACATTCGGGAGTCGAACTCTCGATATCCTGTATGGTCCTTCATACAATGCGATGCATATTGCCGTACATCAGTTAGCTCAATATGAAATTCAAAATCTTTAATGGGCTCTTCACATTTTTCAAAAACTTGTTGATATCTTATTAACAATTTTAACAGTTCTTCCTGTTGTTAGTGGAAGTTGTTGACCTTGATACAGTTCGCATGGTATATTAGATGTTCATCTTCATCAAATGGATGATAGTGAATTATGCCGTTCCTTGGAATTTGCAAACAATTTCTCGTCATGTCAATGATTACTTTATGGTTATAGAGAAAGTCCACTCCCAGGATCAGTTGGTACAATAACTCCTTCGCTACTATACAGACAGTCTCGTATACCTTCTTTCCTATTGTCAGCTGCAATAGTACTTGTCGGTAGATAGGCCGCGACTTCTTCTTATTCGCTCCCATCAGATACGACTTCCGCATAGGGAATTGCAGTATTGCCTCTGCCCTCCCTGAAAGTTCATCTAACAAACTTTCCACTATTACCGAGCAAGTGCATCCCGTGTCGACTAATGCTAGGATCTTTTTCCTTCGCATTCTACTTCTATCAATGGGCATTTGCGTTTCGTAATCTTTACATTTGCAAATAAATCTTTTTGTTTCCAAAGCGGAATGTATAACTGCCATGGACCTGAAAGTCACCTCTTCGACATCAATGGAAGAATGGTTTGTTTCGGGGCGACCATTCGAGACAAACCTTACTAGTTTAATTCCGTGATCAATGGGTTAGAATCACGTGACGTCGATGGTCCATACTCATATCTGCCATTGTTTGGATTAGTCGTAGTTGAGATAAAAACTTTGGTTGGTTGACTTGCCGTTTCCGCTGAATTTTCCCTGCTTCGGTCGGGTTGAACTATTCTTCCTCTCTGTTGTAGCCTGGTCTCTTCACCTTTGCTTACTATTATTGCCGTTACCGTGTCCTCTTGCGCGGTAACTACAATACATTAAGTGGGTGATGACTTCGCTTTAAATTTTTCCGTCATTTCATATGATGCATCGTACAATCCAAGTTGAAATCAGTTTTTCCGAAGACATCGGTAATTGACTCTTCAACAAATTTTGTATGCCTACCGGGAAATGTCTGATCAATAAACATACTATTTCATTCTCTGAAATGGGTGGCGTGCATAAACTAAGACCTGCTAACTTCTCCGTTGCATAATCTTGCATGCTAACCGTCCCCTTTCGCCAGGTACTATACATCAAATTTAACCTAAAGTTAATTTGGGTCTCATAATTCCAATAGCGATTGAAGAATTTTTCCTTAAATTCTTGAAACGTAGCTGGTAACGGATCTAATGTATCAGCCCACAATTTCGCACTAGATTGTAACATTTGGTAGATAATTCTGACTTTCTTGCTTTCAGGAAAATTGTATAACATAAAGAAATTTTCTACTGCCTTTATGAACATGCACGGATTTTCTTTTCCTAGCGCACTAAACGTTAAACCAGGAGGAATAGTAATGGTGCTCGAATGATGCAAAACAGAAGAAGATGGTAAATTTTCTATCCTCTCCTTTATATCTGCAACTTTCGCTTCTACTTCTTGTTTTGTCTGGTTTAAAATTTGGATTTTCTCACTATTTTCTCGTACCATCGATTTAATCTGTGTCACATCGTGGCTAATGGTTACTTGCTTATTTGAAATAATTTGGATGGTCTTGTTTGCTCTTCGACCGCGTGATTTTTAATTCTAATGCCTCTTAAAATGGAAGTAATCTGTTGAATTTGAACATCAAGGTCCTCCTTAATTTCGGCTTTTAACTGTTCAGATGACCGCGTGAATTTTAATTCTAATGCCTCAGTCCGTTCGATAAGATCTCTAGAAAGTTGAGTTAGTTTCTCGTCCTGTTCCGCTAACTTAGCTGACATTCGTTCGTTTTGTTCTTCAATTTTAGCTGTAATTTGTTCAACTGTCCGCGCCTCCTGTTCTTCTAGTTTCTTTGTAATTTGCTCGTTTTGTTCAGCTAATTGCGTGGCAAGTTGTTCATTTTGTTGACTTGATTGGGCGTTAACTAAATCAAATTTGTGTTCGATTTGAGTCATGAACTGTGCCATGAGCCTAGCCCATCATGTCATTAGCTCTAAGAATATCTGCTTCCGTCGAACATCATCTCTGAAGTATATGTTGATTCCGTCGGAGAAGGTTTCGGCGTTGAATGCAAATTACGTCCTCTCCTGACTGTACTCAGACTCTCCCCTAGATTGTTCTGCTGTTTGCACGACAGTTTCGCTTTCCTCCTCACTACCTGACGAGATCTGTTCAAGATTCCTAGCTCTATCAAATTTATCTGCCATTTTTAACCAGTCGTAATGAAAATTCAGATTTACAATAGAACTACTGATGCTTCACACCCTAATACTAAACTTCTGTACTCAGTTTCAGACTAAAAATTCATTAACAAATTTTTGGTTTCGTTAATAATATTAGCCTACGAAATTCTAATAATTTCGAGCCCCACGTTGGGCGCCAAAATGTAACCGTCACGTATCTACCTAACTATTTCGTAGTACGCCGAATTACAGAAGTAAATCTGTTATTTACTTGTTTTGTGACGTGTGATTACACCGTCACACAAACCTGGGAATACCTCAAATTATGGATAATTCCTATCGGTGGTGGGTTCGTCTTTGCTAACTAATATTCATTTAACAAACAAACAAATTTCACAGTTTTAAAGAACAAGTAACATATATTCTTTCCAATATGATCCTTCGTACACTCACATTCACATATTCTCCTACGTGATTACTTTTCCTTTTGATTACACAATGGTAGCTAACTCCCTACCTAAACTGCAGTTTTCTGTAAAATAATAGTGACTCTGATCTACATTTACACGAAACAAACAGTAAATACATATGTACACTTCTCAAAACAAATTATCTCTTAATGAAACCCACAATTCACAATTTAAATAACCATCCTGTAAAAAAAACATACAAACAATATACCAAAATTCACTAATACCTTTTCAATCTTAAATAATACTACACTCCAATATTTACACTTAATATTCAGCTTCTGCGTGACCTCATGAGTGCAAAATTCTGTTTTACAAAGTCTCTTGACTGTTCATGAAATAACGTTTTACCAGAAACGATTTAACAGCTTTCATTCATGTTCAAAACCTTTTTTACATAGACAATTCCTCTTAAATGATTTCAAATAACATCAAGTCAATTATGTATGAATTTAGATAAAGAATTATACACAAGGACGACTTTTATCAATAAACATAAAAATTATTTAGATCTGATTTCTCTTACGACTGCAAAATAAATTTACTGGTTATCAAGACTAATATTTAGTAAAACTTGTCCGATCAATGTCTGTTACTGAGGAAGCTCATATTACAACGTTTTAATTTGTGCAATCATACTTCTATCTTGAAAGTTTTCCAAGCTGCAATTTAGTAAATATTCTTTCTGCTTTTCTGTGACTCACGACAGGCAAATTTTCCAAGCTGATCCCGCGCTGCGTAGACGGCTGTCGAGCGACGTTCACGCCCCAAGGTCGTCGTTGTCCCTGCGACGTTTGTGCGCTGCCTACCGCGATGGAATCTGAGTATTTCCGTACGCCTTCTCCTCTTGTACAGCCCAGTTAAATCACAGCATACACGAAGGTGATGGTCGCGTTAGAATGCGAGTCCAAAACTCCAAATTATAACTTAGTTTTAGTGAAAGTTGAGCCAGTTGTTGAATAAACTATGCTTTTCGGAACTATCAAAATTCTCCAATAGAATTTTCGAAATGAAATCCATAAATAAAAATGAAATAAAATAAAAGTAGAATAAGTAACTGCTCAAAACTAAAACTGAAAAAAAAAGCTGTAACAAAGAAACAGAAACACGTCCTATGTTACAAAAAATCTCTTCTATATTCCAGCAACGAGAATGTAGCAACGTGGTTTTATAAATTCATTTTAGTCCACTACCACCGTTATTCTTACATTCGTTGCATTTGTTTAATATTCCTATCAAATTTTACGTAATCTTCATATCAGTCAAGCCTCATGCCACATTCGCATTTCTACAAAAGTTTGTCCCTCGTCGGTTGTGTGGTGGAATAGTACCCATCTACTCACTTCAGCGTCTCGATCCGGAAAGAAAGACAATCTCGTCCGAGTCAAGCCTCATGCCACATTCGCATTTCTACAAAAGTTCTGATTGGCTAGGGCGAAAGTACGTTCAGAAATTTGTTTCTAGGTAACGCCATCTCTTCGCTACTCTAGGAACTATTTGTAGGGCAAGATGTCGGGTATTGTCACTTCAATATTTCTTTTGTCACGAGTGTAGCCGATGACAAGCGGTTACATATATATATATATATATATATATATATATATATATATATATATATATATATATAAAGCAGTTACACTAAAAACTTGTTCTATCCTTAAAATAAAGGACCACAACACCCTCATACATAAAAGTAACCTGAATCGATCGGGCAAGAAGCGACCCCGCGGGGCCATGCAACCAGCGCATGCGCTCCGCCAATTAGAGATCACAAGTCCGAGGTTAATCCGCCTCCGCAGAAGAAACTCGAGATATTCGCAGCGCCGCCGACTGTCGCTGTAATTGCGGCGCCGCCACAAAAGGCGGCGGCGATTACCAGAACAAAGCAGCGCGTGCGCCGGGGGAAATGCGGCTCCTCGAGGGCGGGGCGGGGGCGCGCCTGGTGGGAGAGGGGGCGAGGGTGGTGGGGGGCGGGGTGGAGCGGTTGCGATGGCGGGGGCGTTGGTGAGGGTGGAAGTGGAGTGGTTGGCGGGGGCGGGGGCGGGGCAGGGCAGGGTAGTGGAATGACAAAGGCGGGATGGGAGCGCTGTCGAGTCGGAGGCGCTGGTGAGGGCGGAGATGGTGGTGTTGGCGGGGCAGGGCGGGGATGGGGGCGCTGGCAATTTCTTTAAAAGTACGCCCCGCCCCCCTCCTCCGAGGCCGCGGCCGCCTTCGCTCTGGGCGCCCCTCCCTCAGGCGGAGCTCGCTGCCTCGGAAGCCGCTCCACTGCATTGCGACGCCAAGGCGTGTGGCGTCGAGGCTTCGTGGATTCAAGAAATCATCTCCCTCATTACCATGGTGCATCCCCCTTACTCAATACCATTGCTCGCTGTGTTGTGACGTAGGCCTTACACTCATCTCGGAGCGTGGCCCATCCCGTGCGTGTACCAACGCCCTGGATGGACAGAGTCTGTTCCTCAAATAAACACATACATTCCACAGGGACCTTACTCACAGTTACCGATCAGGTCACGAGTTAAGGTAGGATTAGTTTATTGATGTAGTTCTGGAAGACCTCTCCCACGCCACAAACCAACTTTAAAGGTCTTTCTTGATCTAAAATATCCCAACCCATTGAATACATTTCTTGTAAATGAATAACCACACCGGTTCCTCTTCCATGTCCAATCCGACATCCTTCCTTCTCTCCCACGCCCACCTGTTCCTCCTTTAACGGCATTGTGCCTCTTTTTATTCTCCATAGCGGTCGGGCGTGCTTTCTCGGGCCTCGACACGATACCGCTTTTTTTTATTTTTCCGGCGCAGATCGATTCGACTGTAATCCCACGCATAAAAATGAGATTTCGTAAGCTGCAAGAGCTAACGGATTGCAATAAATTTGAATGGTACTATAGACAATGTGCAGTGCGTCATTGACGCAGTAATGTGATTTTTTTAAGATATTCGAAAGATCTGCAGTAATATGCACATTTATTGTGACGTTTTGAGGGGATTTAGCTCGAGATGATGCGTTGCGTGTCTTATTGTGCAGACGATATAAAGTAATCAGATAGTCAGTGGAGATCTCAAGGTGTTGGAAACGAGGCAGCTCCAGATGCTAGAAAGCTTGCACAGTCAGTCAACAATCAATAATTCACTTTCGTCCCTCTCCGAAGCTAAATGCAAATCATGGACGAGATAGCAAGGCGTATGTTTAGTCCATTTCAAAAATGTCAAAAGTTCTAATATATTCATTCAAAGGTTGTAATATATTAATTTTATTTCGTCAACTTTACAATATCACATTGACGTCTGAGTAAAAATAGTTACCAAATAAGACATTCTCATTATTATAACATATTGTTCAATTGGGTATAGAAATATGTTGATAGGAGAATATCGTACAAGAATTTATCAAGTTTGTAAAATGGACTATTCATCCTGCGAAAGGTGACAGTATTGGTTAATAGTAGTTAGAAAGGGATCATAGATTTTGAGAACACTTCTGACTTAGTCAGACTTACTATTATTACGAAATTGATAATATTAGAATGGTTGAATTATTCCTGTTATAATAATGATAATTCCTTTGTTAGAACACTTATATTTTAATAATCAATGGTTAACTAATCAATGGATAAATACTAAGAGTAATTAGAACGCAAATTATACAAACACACAATTAGAATACACATAACTCTTATTACGAAACTGAGATCACATTCCTTATGTTTGATTTTAAATAATCATAATAATAATAATAATAATAATAATAATAATAATAATAATAATAATCAATTAGTAAAATACTTAAAAATTATATTCATTGTTCACTATTGTGCACGGGTTTCGTGAGAGAGTAATTGCAAGGGGCCGTCGTTTTGAGCAACGTTGCTCTTGCGAGGGACATGAGTGAAGCGGGGGTGCACTCGACAGTGAAGCGTGGGCTGACGGGGGGAGGGGGCGCCAGACCAGCGAGTGAGAATGAGCGGCGCCGAGCTGAGCGGAATTTGAAAAAAGGCGAAATGCAATTTGGGCCCCGCGCGTTAAAGGAAAAAATGAAGTAGCTTTTCGAAGTGGCCATTTCACTGGAACGACCCTTTGGGCGTTGCCTTGATCCTCGATGTCCTCTCGGGCGACCCGTCGCCTGCGGCCTTGGAGGGCCCTCAGGGGCAGGGCGCTGTAGAGGACAGGCGATAAATTTTGAGAAGCCTTGCTTAGAGCACCACAGAAATCCAAGTGGGCGATCAGAAGGGAAGTTCGCAAACCTTTTGACTAGAGTGGTGGTGGTGGTGGTGGTGGTAGTGGTGGTGGTGGTGGGGGTGGTGGTGGTGGTGGTGATGGTGGTGGTGGTGGTGAGAGTTTAGAAGGGTCTGTTAAAGTTGAGGTCTCAGAAAAGCACTTGTCAAAATCACACTCCGAGTCGTACGGTGGTAATTAAGAATTCGTATCGTACACATTTCTGGCAATTTTAATGGTTCTTTTGAAAGTAAGAGTGAAGTTTGAATAATTACCGAAATATTTTCGGGAGGGAAATGCAGAGTGTATTTGTCAGAGAGTCAGTACTATAGTTATATTTGTCAAGGAATGAAGGAGAAGACTCACCTTAACAAGTAGTCAACCTATCTATTTTCTCCGTGATGCTCCCCGCGATGGCACGGTGCGTTTTTTGAATTGGTAGTTACAAAAGTTTTACACATTTTTCACAGTGCAGTTGACAACCAAGGGAATAAAATGAAGTCTTGGAAATGTACTAATTCTTAATAAGTTTACATTATTTTCGTTGATGAAACTTGTACAGTGTATATTAGGAATGAACAGTGAACATTCTGTTCTGACAGTCATTCTATTATCACACTTTTTCTTAAAAAATCACTGAGATAAAACTATAATTTTCAACATCGTTAGATTCGTTAGAAGTAACGTATTTGATGAAAACAGGCAAATATACAGGAATTAGTTCAATATAATAAGTGAATCGAATGTGCAGTTCTCGATGTTACAGCAGAATCCGCGTGGTCCATTTTTCATTAAGTGCCTGTATGCAGCAGACAAGAATCTGTTAGCTACAGAGAAGTATTTTTTCAGTGTCCCACATACAAAGCGCTCTCTAATTTTATTTCGTGTGCTGATTTGACTTGATAATTAGATAATGTTGAAACTAACACCGCTGAGTGTCGTCACGAGGAGAGGACAGCGAGGCCGGGAATATTGCTTTTGATGACCCTCAGCGCCTAGACCTCTCGCCCACATCCAAGATGAACTGAGATTCAGCAATGGAATAGGAGGCAGAGAAAATGGGAGAACCCTGAGAAAACGCGTTGCGAAACTCTTTTACCCTCACCGGCTTCCCCAGCTATTCGAACTCCGGGAGCGGGAGATGCGTGGTTTGGCCATTTCATCAATACACCACACGTCCATCACACCGGAGGGGGAGGACTGTTGATCGGAGAACCACGGAAAACTACCGATCAGAGCAGCCGGCCGCTAGAATCTCGTCCGCGAAAAAACTAGGACCTCCCGGTGAGAGTCGCTCCAGTGACATCAGTTGATACCCTGAGCTACCGCTCCCGGTGGATTTAGTCGAGCTCCGCCATCTCAGGTGCCGCGAAGTGGGCGGCAGGGGTAGGGGGAAACTGTCGGCGGGATGCAGTCGGGCGATGGCCACCGAGGGGAGCAGCTGACCGCCGGAGCAGCGCGTCGTGCGCGGGGCGAAGAGACGCGGCGGAGCGACTCGTTTCACGGCGCGTAACCGCGTTAGCAGCGTCAACCTGTTGCCCGGTCGCCATGGCGACGGGGCTCTTCCGCCACATCGATTGGCCCAATCGCGGGGCCTCGCTCCGCTTCCACCCGCGCAGCCGGGAACCGATCCGAGCGGCCCCTCGCTGTCTGAGCACGCGCTCGAACCTTCATTTCTTGGCGCATGGACCTTCATTTCTTCTTTGGCAGGTTCGCCGACCATTCTTTTTTTTTAAGGAAACTATAAAATCCGTAGTTTGTTTGCCGATGTAAATACTTTTCTATCGGAGCAAAAATTAATAGTTTTCAAATGCTGGCAACCACAGTACCTTTTTCTTAGTTTAACGTTCATGATGCAGGCTGCCAGGTAAGGAAGTGAGTGTTAAACGCCTGTATAATGAACGTCTGAACTTACTGCTGCAAAGCTCCTGCGCCATTGCTGTGAATTTCTGTCACTCGTGAAAGTTTTATAGTACACACTACTCATTTGTTAACGAATTTGGACTGCCCCCCCCGTCAGAATGAAAATATTGAAAGACGGCCCGCATTATCCACTCCTCAGGAGAGACTGTTGCTGTAGGCATGCGGACGTGTTCCCTGCGCGCTCAGAACCGACAACTGCGTCGTGACGCGACTGACGTCACTGTGCAACACATCTGCGCGCAATGACATCGGATCTCCACTGTGCTTTTCATTTTGCGACCGACAGGACTTAAAAAAAAACAGCCCTTGGTTTTGATGAAAATTCATATTGAATATCATCTTTTTTTTATAAAACTAGAATGTTACTGTATGCAAGTTACAATTAATACAATTTACTGCGTGCAACAGACATTTTATCATTTCTGAAAAAAAGCCACTCGTTCAAAATAGCCATCTCTAGTCAATCTAAACTTCCTGCCCCCTCGATCTTTTTCATAGCATAAGAAACAATGTAAATATTTAATGTGGTTAGGCGGAAAAGCAGGCCTAGTGACCTGAGTCTCGCCACTAACAAACACAATTTTATATTATTATTATTATTATTATTATTATTATTATTATTATTATTATTATTACTATTATTAAGTCAATCGTATGTGGGTGAGTGAATAAGAGAGAATTTAGGTTTCCCATCGCAACAAATACTTTACTCATTACTACCTTACTGCATGTGTACTGCATGTTGTAGCCGCAAGGTAGCGGAGGTCCTTTCCCAATGCAACCTGAGATTCGGCGGCAATCAACAGGTTGACGATCGGGGTTCCCAGCTCGAGGTATCTCCCCCAGCGAGGCACCGCCTCAGCCGGGACACGCTCGAAGTGCCCGACGGGGCTCCCGGCATGAGTGTTCGGTGGCACTTGTGTGCTTGAGTTAGGGGAGAGCACAGGACAAGAACGAGAAAGGGAAAATCGCGCGCCGGCTCTTAACCATTTTTTGACTGCTCAGGCATCCGCCTGGAGTTCATCAAAGAAACCATGATAAACTACCGATTAAAACAACCGATCGCTAGAACTCCTCAGATTCAGACAGCGCCTGAATTCGACGCAGCTATGTAGCCAGTGTCGAAAATCCGCCATCGCCGGAGACTGTCGATGAGACGCGCTGTATTGACAACAGTTGTCCCTGCGCCATCTCGTCCATAGCTTTAAAACGCGCGTCTCTGTCGTGGTGGACGGATGAAAGGGGGATGGTCCTCGCCCGCCCGTGGCCCGCCTGACTGCGGGGGCGGGGGCGGGGCTGTCGGGCGCAGGCAGCTGTCCTTTGTGGAGGGCCGCTGGGCCGCGGCGAATAAGGGCCCTCGCGCCGGGCGACGCGACGGCCGGGTGGGTCTCCCATGATGCCTCTCTGCCTTCGCGCTCGGCCTTTTGCACACGGCTCTCGCCTTTTCCACATTCCCAATATAACGTCCTCGTGGATCCCTCTACCTCGCATTCAAAATGTACCAATGTACGCACAGATCACAGAATAAATGTTCTAAACATGCTACACATATACAGGTAACGAAAATGATTACTGTTTTACAATAAGCCTACGGTGGGAAGTTGCCTGTAATGAAATTACACACGTGCCTTCCCCTGTGTCACTCGTTTGACACTAATTGATAGATAACTAAAACATTAGTGTTTCGCAGATAAAATATACCTGACTCAGAACGTGACCTATGCGCCAGCAAAAATGCCGCTTGTGTTATGTCGTTATTTGAAATATCTCTCCATATGATCATTGGTACTTTTTTACCCACTGCATGTCCTTCAAATTTAACATTTATTTTCAAACATTCTGTATATTAATTCTTTATTTTGAAGGTCGTGAATAGGGGGCGGATTTTCATGACCTAAAACTGCCAAAAATTACCTATAAAATGCTCTTTAAAAGATTTTACAATGCCCTAAAAGCAGAGAAAAATAACGTAAAATTGTAATCAGAACCAGTTAGGATGAACAAATCTAGCTGCATACTTTGCTCATGTAATCGAGGCTTCTGCTATTCGTTCAAGTGCACTCAGCGTGCAAACTTTTGGTTTGAATTGTTTTTAACAAGCAATTTCTGTCTTTAGTTGTCCCGAAATCGACCGAACCGACAATGACGCTAATAGGCGTCACAGGAACCTTAGATTACATCTCACAATGGCTGACATTACAACTTCTGAGCGAAGAAATCAAATAGGCAATTCAGGAATTCTGTGGAGAACTTTCTTGCCTCTCGTAAATATTATTTGCAGCAAGTACCATTCACATATTAAAATAGATGAAATCAGCAAAAAATACAATAAAATGACGGAAAAAGATAAAAAAATATTAGTTGAAATCGACAAAAACTGCAAAAAAAGAAAAATGGGTCATTTCCTTTTGTCATACAATTAATTTCTTTTCTAAACAGCATTGTTTTAAAGTAAAAATAAAAAACGACATTTCATTAAAATCCGACCCTTAGCCATGAGTAAACAGTTTAACTGTTGAATGCTGAATCTATATTATGCGAATACACTTGCGTTCTAATCTGCGATTTCTGTGATACGCTGCTCTCTATGAATAAACTTGGGGTTCATGATACGTATGCCAGTTATCGTATGTCAACATAGTATGTCTGTTCCTGTCTATTTACGGCCGTATTTCAGTTGGTGGGTTGACTTACGAATTATTGAGTATGCCAATGAGTATCAATCATGTAGTAATCATGTAGTATATGTATCAATCATGTAATTATTGAGTATGCCAATGATGTACATAAAAATCAGAAGAACTGACAAAAAACAAAAAATTACAAAACAAAAAATAACAAAAAATTATTGTTAATTAGTTCTTCTGATTCTATTAAAATAGAAAAACCTCAAATAAAGTTGTGATTATAATCTCTATAATAAATATCTGAAATATTCAATGTTCTAAGAAAATAACACTAACATTAACTTCGATTAAAATATAGAATTTTGCAGATTTATTATCAAACATTTTTTCGTACATTTTGTAAATATCGTACACTGCATACTGAGTAATCTATAAACTTATGGACTGTAGCATTTGGAACCTTCTAGCGCGTAAAGCTTCTTAGTTGACAAACAAAGCATATTATAAAATGGAGCCGAAGGAGAGTGTGACAATCTTAATTTTAACACTCTTTCCTTCTCAACGCTAGGCCCATGCAATTAGTCGGAAGGAGCAATTATCTTGAGAATACATCGCCCGAAGGCCTCTTGAAAGATCTCGAGTTTCCAATCTACTTGGCGCCCGCGCCCGCCACCTCCCATGGGAACGACTCGCTTCCCCGTGCCTCCCTCCTCCAGCCACCTCTCCAGCTACCCCCCCCCCCCAGCCCCACCCACTCCTCCAGCCGACCACCCACCCCTCCAACCAGCACCTACCCACTCCTCCAGCCGACCACCCACCCCCAGCACCACCCACCCCTCAGCCACCACCCACCCACCGCCACCCACCCCCACCCCCCCACCCCCCCCCCCCCCCCCACCCACCTTTCCAGCCGACCACCCACCTTTCCACCCGACCACCCACCTTTCCAGCCGACCACCCACCCCTCTAGCCATCTTTCCTTCCATATCCCTTTCTCCTTTTAAACACAGCCCCACATCACTTCACTATCACGCATGCCGCGAGAGCAGCCGGGAACTTAGAACTTATTCCGACTGGGACGGTGCCCCAATAGCAAAAGGTAGCCAACATTTGCGAAAGGAAAGCAAATCGCTCATATTTCCACTTGTTACTCACCGACCATGACATCCCCTCCCCTTTTGGTTTGCCATCAAAAAGTTCCAAACGAATGGGTAACATGACATCAAAGTTTAACATGACCGGCTAGGATAGCTGAGCTCACTAAGGCAGAAGGGTCGCGGGTTCGAATCCCGCCTCGGGCATCGATGTTTCTATGTGCTTGTGTTGTCCTTACGAGTCGTGTTCCCCTACATTTACTTCAATGTAAGCAATCCAAGTGGACGCTACATGACCTAATAGTTAAAAATCGAGTTAAGACGAGATAAAAAAAGGTTTACGCGTGTCTCCTGTTGTTCCAGAGGTCCTGAACGACGCTATCTTCGACGAGGAACACGACGAGATGGTGGTGGTGAAGGACATCGAGATGTTCAGCATGTGTGAGCACCACTTGGTGCCCTTCTACGGAAAGGTGTCCATCGGCTACCTGCCTCGCAACAAGATCCTCGGCCTCAGCAAACTCGCCAGGTACCTACCCAGCTTTCATTTGTTTCTTTCCCTCCGGCATGAGCTCAGGCCGCGTGTCGCGACACTCAAGGTCACTGCTAAGAAACCACCTTGAACCACATTTGAGCGAACAATTCCCTCTCACTTAATAAAAAAACTCTTTCATCGAAGTGAGATTCTAAGACAACTAATAAAGTTTTACTTTCTCTTGCAGAATTGTGGAGATATTTAGCAGACGCCTACAAGGTAAGGGTTTTTCAATTTTTTTACAATTATTCTTGTTTATCTCGAGGTTTATGAAAATGTAGATTTCAATAATTTATCTACGCCTTATTTTACTGAATCTACTAAAATATTTACACCTTAAAATATGTTCTTTTTCTTTATTCTTGCTAATTCATTACTAAATTTGTATCATTTCAAAAGTATCTTTCATGGCAATAAAGGTGTGTTGTTAGTTTTTTAGTACAAACATTGAAAATAATGCATTTTCAATGTTTACAATGAAATTAAATGCATTTTCAAAATGAATGAAAAGTAGTGAAGTTAATAAAAGCGTGTGTGTGTTGCAGTGCAAGAGCGCCTCACCAAGCAGATCGCCGTCGCCGTCACCAAGGCCGTGCAGCCTGCGGGGGTGGCGGTCGTGGTGGAGGGGGTGTAAGTAGCCACTCACCCACTCACTATTCCACTCCCTCTCTCACCCACTCACTCTCCCACCCACTCACCCACCCACCCACTCACTCACTTCACTCACTCACTCACTTACCCACTCACCACCCACTCCTCACTTACCCACTCACTCACTTACCCACTCACTCACCCACTCACCCACTCGCTCACTTACCCACTCACTCACTCACCCACTCGCTTACCCACTCACCCACTCGCTTACCCACTCACTCACTCGCTTACCCACTCACTCACTTACCCACTCACTCACTTACCCACTCACCACTTACCCACTCACTCACTTACCCACTCACTCACTTACCCACTCACTCACTTACCCACTCACTCACTCTCCGAATTAGAAAAATACTTCTTGTTTCAAACTCGAAGAAAGTGGACCGGGAGCGGTAGCTCAATGCATCAACTGATGTCACTGCAGCGCCTCTTACTCTGAGGTCCTAGGTTTTTCGATACTAGCTTTTCAGCTAGACCGAATTCAATCGCTGTCTGGAGGAGAATTCTAGCGGTCGGCTGCTCTGATCGGTATTTTTCCGTGGGTTATCTGATCAACACCACCAGGCGAATGCCGGAGCAATACCCGGTCCAAACGGGCCTCGGACCGAGCACAATATTTCCTTCCTCTTCGTTGTCCTATCCTCTTCCCTTGCACGCACACTTACACCAACATGCACTACACTACCACATATTCCGGGAGACCAGTCGGGAGCTTAGAACTTGTCCCGGCTGGGGAGGTGCCCCGCTGGTGGGAGAGTCCTGGTTAGGGGGAAACCCTGCTAGCGACGGTAGGTCGGCGCCGGATCTCGCCATCCAGCGGTGGAAGATCACCGCTATCTCCCGAGAAAAAACATGCACTACACACGGGACTAATGACCAAAGCCGTTGACGCGCCCGGAAACACGAAAACATCAATCGAAGAAAGTGGTGCTTGTATAGCACGCTAGGAAACACTCTCCGCAGTGGGCCCTTGCTGTTGAGAGTGTTTTTAACAGAAATTATGTTGGCAGCACGATCTGCAGATTGTAACAAGAGGAAACATGTTTTCGGTACTTAATAATAGATAATCAACCACAATCATAATAGAAGCCCCCTTCATTTGTTTCCCAGTTATCAGGGCTACCAACATAAAGACTTTTAATAGAATTCCTAACTCGGCCGGTTTCGGAGATGCTTTCCTGGCATTCTGTACCTTTTAAGTGGCAAGGATCAGAATGAAGATCGATTTTGTACTTTTTCCATTTTGTATATGTATGAATAATGTGAATGTGTATAAATATTGACAATGTAATGTTCTAAAATGAACTGGTACCAATTTAACTTTAATTGTCTCAAATACGTTCAGAATGCAGAATATCAAGTACCCATGACTGATTCGAGTATCTGGAGATTATCAAAATATTTATTTACTAATATTGTCCTATTGTTATACTTCGGAAATTTTGAAAATTGTAAAACTTTTTCTTTGTGACTTACACCTTCAATATTGGGTGATTTCTTTCTCAAAGCAATGAAATCGTCAATATTAGATAATTCAGTTCTTTTTTATACCAATGTGGAAAATACTTGATTTTCCTGTAATGTGTTGTGTGGTGAAATAGTTTAAACATTTTTCGAACATTTACAAGATGTTTAATATTGAAACTGGACTTTTCCTTCATAACGCGATAAATTTCTCCGCCTAGGTCTTTAACCCTAGGACGAAGGGGAAACTACCTGAATGCATTCGAAGGGCATTTGATGTCTTGCGCAATACGCTCTCAAAAAATGCGCATGTTTTTTTTCTTTCTCGCCTTACAAATACTTCCTAAGAAGAGAAAGTTATGTAATCGTGCGCCACAAAACGGCGAATTTTCGCCAAAAAAAAGTCATATTGCCGGGCTCTGGTAACGAAAAAGTGTATTAATCCTGTTGCTAAATTTGGAAACAAAAATTCTCTAACATGTGGTGTATTTTATTCTTAGTAACTTCACTTCTTAAAAATTTCAATAAATTCCAACCACTCGTGCTAAACAAATGATGGTTTGTGTTGCAGGCACATGTGCATGGTGATGCGGGGCGTGCAGAAGGTGAACAGCAAGACGGTCACGTCGGCCATGTTGGGCGTCTTCCGGGACGACCCCAAGACGCGGGAGGAGTTCCTCAACTTGGTGCACTCCAAGTAAAGAAGCGGCCTCTCTCCCCCCCACCCCCGCCCGCGCGACATCGACGGCCCAACCAAACACCCATCTCCGAAAGCGAAACATCGGCTCACACCTCGCGGGCGAACCCAGCGGCGGGTCGAGCATTCACAAATATAGTTTCTTCATTTTCTATTGCAACAAAACTCAACAAAAACATCATACTTCACAATACAAACGTCACAAACTTCGTTTAATGGATATTTCATTATGAAGCTGGCTGGGTGTCGGTGTCGCGCCCCTCCCTTCCGCCGCCAGAGCCGAGGGGGAGGGGGAGGGGAGGGGAGGGGAGGGGGAGGGGAAGGCCTCCGCCCGCCCATGTGTTCATTTCCAGGGTCCCAAACAGTATTCCGCGCAGCCGCCCAGCGGCGCTAGTAGCTCCGTAGGTTTAGACCTTCGCCCCCCGCGCCCTCCGCCCTAGCAGCTGCTCGCCAGGCCCTTCCGCGGCCACAGCGGAGCCCGCGTCTTCTCAGAAGAACAAGTGAAATTCATGTAAATATCGTTTTGTGGAATAAGGGTACTCATGCACACCTTTTGCTACAACCCTTTTTTATTCGATTATCGTTAACGGATAGCTGTCTGCTAAATCCTTGACCGACTCCGGCAGTTAGCGTGCATTTTCTTTCCTCTGTTTGGGTTATATATAACAAAACAGTATTACGAAAAAATGTTAAAATACCACTTTTAGTACAAAAAAATACTTTTACTTGCATAATAATACACTTGACGGTGCGAAATTCAATTGCGAACACATTGTACGTCTTATCGTTTAAAAATTTGACTTACGCGTTTACTACACAGACTCATCATTGCTCTATAAAAACCCGATTTACCAACAGAAACAAAACATCGGGGCAAAATTGCCGACGAAAAAAGAATTAAATTCAAACTATATGTTCCTCACGAATATCTAAGAAATGTAGGAGTAATTGTACTTTCAAATGATAATAACAAACATAAAATGTTAAAATAATTATTTATTTCATACCCAGAAATACGAAAATTAAAAAGGGTGGGCAAAACGTGCTCACTTTTGATACTGCTAGGGTTCAAAGAGGAAAAGAGAGGCCTTTGATTGACGTTTGAATGACGCTTTTCGCCGAAACCAGACCTCAAATCGTTCAGCAGAACAGGAAGTCGAAAATTCAAGTGCTGAGATTCGCTGTTACTATATGTTCAATCGATTCTTGTTTTAATGGGAGTTCTCAATGTTCTACTTCGTAATGTATTTTCCTAAAAAGATCTTGAGAACAGTGAAATAATTTACACTGCATCATATCGTATCTATAAAAAGAATTTATTAGAATTTGTAGTGAAAAATAAATTCGAAACAAGTATTCAGTAGAAGAAACTGTGAGCGTTTCTTTTGAATTGCGGGACCTGGATGGGCATTTTATTCTTAGGTGGAATCAAAAATCCTTTCACAAGCTTGCCAATGTCTTCCTGCTAATCTCACCTCGTATAAGGCATAATTGCATAGAGATAAGTTTCATCTTACAATTTTTACGTCAATGTGTAATTGTGGCAAAAAATATAAATGATTCATTCGTTGTAAGAGTTTCCGAAGATCATACCATATATTTTCATGATCAGTTATCGTTTTCATAAAATGTATCCAATACTGTGGTATCCTAAGTCTCAATTATGTAAAAAATAATTTCATTTGAAATGTGGATGAAACAATGGCACAGTATACCGATAAAAAAAAAGTTTCTTTTTAAGACTGTTTGTTTGGAAAAATTGAAGAAAAGAAATGTGTTACTTGACATGTTTGCTCCATTAATACCTGTCATAAAATATATAAATTCATATATTTATATAGCACCTGTTACAAGCTGATTCATATATTGTTATATAATATATCCTTATACATATACTATTTTCTGGTTGAATCAAGAAAAAAATCAGTATACAATTCATATTTAAACATAGTTGATAAATTATTGAAATTTAAAAATGTTAACTGTTTAAAAACAAATCATGGAGGACCACCTTATGTGTTAATTATTGTAGACTAGGAAAAGAAAATATAACAAACTGAAAACTTGATGTGGCGACTTAGACAATCCCCTTGTATTTAACTACCCAAAAATATAGGCATAAAATCTGTATTCCAAATAAAATTTTTAAAAAATTACAGCGAAATTGCCTATGAGGCCAAAGACAATATTCAATCGTATTTACTTCACATTTATACTTTTCAAGCTCGTGCACAACTTGTTTAATTTCTCATAGAGTGATGGCCTAATTGTAATCGGAGGTTAGTTATTTTTAGTACTATTTAAATAATTTCTTCGTGGAATATTTTCATAAATGTGTTTTACATTGTTCTAGTATTACGTGAAATTATATTTAAGTCTCGAGAGAAGTACAGAACAAGAAATATGGACCAATCATATTTGTATAAGATGTTGAATTTTTGTATGGATATACAAGACGGAAGATCGTGTCTATGAATATTTTATTATAGAAATATACCTGATAATTCAGCCTAAACTGTGTTTCATTAACCCATTCCCAATAATAATCAACTAAAAATGAAATTAAGCATTCTCATTTACAGATACACAGAACAATAATATGGGATAAAACTGGTAAGTAACAATAATACATTATGAAACAATGATGTAATGATGGGTATTAAAACACGAGTGTGATATTACGATACGAGCGAGTATCAAACTTCTAATGAATGTATTAATAGCTATTACGTAGAGTTTCATACGGTACTTTTTCTACGACTTTTATAAGTTAAACTTTTACATTGAATCATTTCTGGGCAGTTGACATGCACGATTCAGCCAAGGCCATCTAGCGGACACCTTGTCCCTAGCTACCCTACCTTGTCGCAGGTGGCTTTGCTTTACGAGTCCGCCTCCGTGAGTAGAAATTTAAGTTTTAACTTACTAAAATAGTTTATATCTATTAACCAAAACACAACTCATTGAAAACTGTTTGTTTTCTATGAACAACGAAAATAAATAAATTGGACATTGTAGAAAACATTTATTCAAGCTTATTTTCTCATATTTCTGGAGGTCGCAACTCCCCCCCCCCCCAAACCCGGTTTCACTAGACATTTTAAACTGAAGAATTGTATAGTTCCTAAGTACATCCACACAGCAGCAACATATAACACAAAATGACCTGCGTTCTGATCTTAATGTCAGTCAAATGTTCCCTACAATAACTTCCACTGCACTAGTCAAATAGGATCAAAATGGAATTACGATCCAATTGATTTTAAATAATATTTGACGTACAAATTTACTAATAATAAAATAAATTAAAACTGACAAGCGTAATATATTATTAAATGTAATTATAATGTACACAGTCGAAAGAAACATTTACCAGAATTAGAGTCAATGATTAATTGATTGGTTTGTAAACTTCTCTGTGATTGGTCAAGAATCTATATCGTAATGAGTATCATTATGCAACGGGTTGCAACTATCAAATGACAGAATTATACAATGGGAGTAGAAAAAAATTCCGAAGCCAAGTGAATGATATGATCATCCTATTCTACTTCACCACTTCTGAAAATTACCATTTTAACGCTTCAGTATTGCCATTTTCCCTTCAATAGTTTATTTCAATTAAAATGGTCATTAATTTATGTTCAGGAAAAATGTAGTAAAAATAGTCACTTGTGAGATATACTAGAGATCTCAAAGAATATTTTGACATAATAAAGCCTAGATAACACGCCTTCATAAACATTGAAACCGAAATTGAAAGTAGGACGGGGCATTGCGTATTTATCAGCAGACAGTATGGTAGACATTTCCTTCATTAGTCAAAATAAAATGAGGATGTTCATAAGCGAATTTCAGAACTTGCATGTGATCAACGCTGAAATGGAAATACCTTTTTGAACGTTTAGCATCAGATTAACGATTAGCATCAATACTAACGTTTAGCATCAGACTAACGATTAGAAGTACACGTAGTAAGTGACGAACTACTGCAGAAAATAAAAAAAAATATTTCCTGAAAAGGTTTATACCCTAGAGCAGCACGTCAACCGACAATCAATTGTGTCTTGTTTTATTACAATGCATGGGAAAGAAAAGAGAAAAAATAAAGCGCAGCAAAAGTAAAGTAATACATACATAGAAGGTACTGGGAATCTGAAATCTCATTATACTCTGCTTTAAACATATACTTGGATTTTAACGTGGCATCTCAAGGTAGGGAGAGGGAGAGGGAGAGGGAGACTCCAATAGGGAGCCATAAAAGTCGGAGCTGTAGTGACGTTGCAGCTCCCCATTGGAGTCTGACCCTCTCCCTCTTTCGTGTGTGACTTTGAGATGCCACGTTAAAAAAAAAGCAAGTATAGTAAAACTTCAAGGTCACGAGCTAGACTGATAGGGACAGTCATCCGAGTTTTTGTTTTGGTATTGGAGCTCCAATTGGATGGTAATATCCCCATCTCCTCTCCGCCTTTCGTGACCTTGCAGTTTCACCATGTTTAAATTGGAGTATACTGCGCTGAAAAGTAAATAAAAGTTTCACTGTACTCCTTTTCACTTATGAGTGCTCTTGGAACAACGCTATCTGAATAAATATTTGGTAGAATCGGCGTAGAAAAGAGCGCAGTATGTTATCGGGCTCATACAATTTAAAATGGGAACTTAAGACGAGAAGTGCCTTGTCGAAACCTGCTCTGGATTTTCAATCCTACTTAGGATGACAAGAGGTTCATATGCAGAGTTTCGGCTGAAAAAAACAAACTAAGAGACTACAAAGTAGGAATGTAATAAACATTTCCATCGTGTGTTTTTGTTTGACGTCTTCATACCGTATATTCCAGCCCTCTCGTGACAATGTGATTTTTCTCAAAGGTAGTAAAGATTTTTCTAGCAAAAGAACAACTTTCTTTTCAAGGCTGCGCCGACCAACTGCAAATTCATCAATGAAAAGAAAATAACCTCGATTTATGTTGCTTATCGAACAGCTTAACATTACTTGTGTTTTTTCTTACGCATTGACCTCTAACCCGTCTTAGTAAGAAGTCATTCCTAAATAGTAGTTCCATAATCCAGTCTCCCAATGAGGAAGATGTTTATTTTTTACTGATACGTTATAGCTTGTTAAAGCCTTCGATACGGAGATCGATATACACTGCATAACTTACCTAGATCGAAAGGATCCTCGTTACGAAGAAAATATGAAAACAGTTGAATGATGCTACATAATCTCTTATGGATGAAATTATGAGAAGGAATTATGAAAGGGAATTATGTGAGAGAAATATGAAAAGACAAACCGAGTAAAGTTAACATCTAGTTAATTAGTAAATAAGTAAATCTGAATCAATAAAATTCGATGAAAAATAATATGATGTATGTACTATGGACGTCAATGGGTTCTAATGATCGAGCAGCGAGAAAATGTCCGAGGGCTTTTTATCGCCGCTCGGTCATTAGTAACCTTACAATGCCCTTGGTGCATAAACAACCATTTTCTCGTACACGTACAATCTATGCTCTACGCACACTAATTCTGAGCATTCTATTCCTTTGACACGAGTGGCATTGTTCTGACGTCTTGGCGAGTTGTGAATTGGGGTTAGAGTGATAGAGCTTCATACAAGGAAGTTCTTGGAAGGCATTCACACAAAATCAACAATTTCTAACATACAAATGAGATCTTTAAAGGTCTGGTAAGAGCAACACAGTGACAAAAGACGTGTTTTAACGAAATATAATACAAGATATAATATAACAAGAGACTATTTTAACAAAATATAATAAAAGATACTTACGGGAGTGAAATACCAGCCTAGAAGAACTGATGATATTGTGGAGCAGCGGATGAATGCTTGAGTGCGAATGTGTGTATGTGCGTGCATGCTATGGACGTTTATCACAACTTTAGTGTTTCACTTACTTTACACGTCATTTCGCACATAATATTTCGGCACACAGTCATATTAATGTTCTAAACACAACAAATATCACTCACAGCTCTCCAGCTCATTCTGCCTAGACCACGTTCTTGACGCTACTGACTACAGAGTTTTCCTCGTAATATTTCGGTACGGAGCGCCATCTAGTATCCAAAATTGGAAATAAATCAAGAACAAAAACGTTCGTAATGTGATTTTATTGGTTGCGCATAACAAACCGCGTAGTTTCGATTTTTTATGGGTTCGAGGGATACTACGATTTCAGTGTCCCATAACCGCATACACGTGATCTCATGTGGTCGCCAATCTACATTACGGCACTAGAGACGAAATGCTCGGATGCTGAATCTAAACACGGAATATTTGTAAGATAATATGATAGAAAACTATCGAATTTTCCCAATGCAAAGAAAAACTATTCTAATAAATAATTATATTTTTTAACTCTTCGCAAACTCGTACATATGTATTATAGAGAAATTCATGTTATGCTGCAGTGAAAACGGTGATATTTCGGCAGGTTTTCTTAATTTTTGTATCCCTACCGTTAGCCCTATACAAGTTGAATTCTGAATACACAAAGAAATTTGCGTTTTGGGAAAGAATTGATAAGAAAATATTCGCGCTGATGTAATAAAATCTATTTTTATGGCAAATTAACAATAGTTTGGGGCTCTTATCTCTCATCATGACCTTCGTGAAAGAATTTACTTCCTACCGCGACAAGATGGAGGTAGATAATTTGAATATATTTTCCACTGAACTCTAGAAGACGTGTTCAAATAGTGAAATTACATTTATGTCCAGAAACAAAACAAGGGGCCATCTCAGCAGTTGCTCAAAGAATCAGGGAAACTGGACGAAAAACCAGATTGAGATGGGAGTCATTGACGCAGAAACTGCGGTACAATACTTGTTACAGGTTGTTTATAATTATACAGTCCAAAGGGTAAATAATACATAAAATAGGATTGTTAAAATTAATATTACTTTCTTTTCTTATGCTCAGCAAAGTTTCTGATTGTATAGAACCAGTTATCCAGCAGAAAATATTTGACTTGGCACTTCAACTTTTGTATCAATTTCAATCGTTTAATGACGTTTGACGAAGTGTTCTGAAATATTATAGACTTACATATATGTTATGTGAACGTTGTGTAGTGAGCTGTGTAGATTCTGAAAACTCAATGTATGACATGAGTATTTTCAATTAAAATTTACATAAATGACTGTTTTACTCTTTTATAATATTCTGAAAGACATTTCAATTCTACTATTAGCAGGGTAGCCATCTGTCCTCTTTTTGGAGGACATGTCCTCCTTTTTTAATATTGTCCTACCTCCTTTATTAAATTGACATGGGTTGTCTTCCTTCTTGTACTGTTGAATTGAAAATAATACTGGCATAATTTTAAGTAATTTAATTCATTAAAGGGACTTCACGTCTTGAATATCTACTTTATTCAAATAAATGGCCTGCATAATAGATCATTAGGCTTATTGTGATATAAAATTTATTTATGCTCATTGTTTGAGGGATAACGAAGGTGAGTGTGTGAGCAAAGTTCTCCAATCCAAAACTTTCATTTTTTATGATGCGTAGTCTAATATGAATTTTAAAGACTATTAATGGTTTGAAATTGTTGAGTACATTTTCCATACATCGTGCAGTATAAAAATGTAAAATGTCCAACTTTTTTTTGGTAAAATGTCGTCCACTGGGGGAAAATGTGTGGTAACCCTGCTATTAGACCAAACAATTTTCAAAATGTAAATAAAATGTTGATTTGCCGCCAATATGAAGCCGCTGGGAAGAGGGTCGAGCAATACCAAAAGACTAGTCTAGACTAAAAAGTTAAAAATCTAACCAGTGCTAGAAAGTATGTTCTATTCTGTAGTACCAGTAATTTCGTTTCTAAACACAAATCTCTTATTTATAAAATGTATAATTTTTATGAACATTAAGAACATTAGCGTAATAACCAAATTGATTATAGAAAATAACCGAGTTTTTATAAAATCGCTCTTGTTTCAATTATGTTGTTATTTTATTTTATCTACGTATTTTTCCATTTTATCTCTTCAGCAGAGAAATTATGAACGATTTTCATAGGGGAAACGATTTGCAAAAGCAGCTTTATGCCTGTAAGAGGAATTACGTTCAGTTATTTGAAGAACATTTTACGTATACTCACCGAAATCGATAATCAACTCATCGTCTTTAGAGAACTATTTAAGGAACGTTAAAGCAATACAAAGGCAAGTAGTTCTTAAGGTTCGCTAAAGCATGAAAAATTCCTTGCTTCCTTGATAAGATTGTACACAATCTTCCCTTTACATGGATTTCTTTCCAGTTAACATATTTCTAAAAGTTCGAAAGCTGCTTTCACATACCTAAAATCAGATTACTGGGATTCTATTTAGAAACCTTAAGTGGATCATTTGTGCAAACTAATGGCACTACAACTATACATTCTTTCTCGTATTGTGATAACTAGGGGTCAGATTTTAATGAAATTTCTTTTTCTTTTCTTTTCACTTTAGAACAATACCGTTTAAAATAGAAATTGATTTTGTTAAAAGGAAAATAACCCATTTTTATATGTAATTTGCACTTTTTGTCGATTTCGATTAACAAGTCATATTTTAAGTCATACCTTTTTTCCGTCATTTTTAACGCATTTTTCGTTGATATCCTCGATTTTATCATTTTAATGGTATTTGCTTCAAAAATGCAACAATGCAGAGATGCAACAAATGTTCCCCACAGAATTCCTGAGTAGCTTATTCAATTTCTTCGCTGAGAAGTCGTAACGTCAGCCGTTTCATGTGATCTAAGGTTCCTGCGACGCCTACCAGGGCTATTGTCGGTTCGGCCGATTTTGGAATAGCCAAAGACAGAGATTTCCTGGAAAAGAACAGCCCGAACCAAACTTTGCTACCCGAGTGCACTCGAACAAATAAGAAAAACTAGGATTACATCAATAACGCATCCAACAGCTTGAGTTGTTCATCCTAACTGGTTATGATCACATTTTTAAAACATTTTATGGATAATTTTTGGCAAAGTTTTAGGTCATCAAAATCTGCCCCCGAGTGATAACAGTAAAATTAACATTGTAATATTGAGACGTATATCCTATTAAAGCCTTGGGCGCGTACGGCAAGACACGGGAGGGGGGACTTTTTTTAAAAGTTGATTCATTTTTTCGTGAAGGTGCGCGCAATAGGTAGTGACGCTCGGGACGGGACGATGCGTATCCAGCGTCGCTTAAGAAAGTCCTAGAGGGGCAAGCTGATGCGGGGAGCAGTGGATTGTGAGTGGTAGAATTGCTTGCCGCATTACTTACCTTGACAACTCAGGACTCAAGTTTACTTTCGAAGGACCTTCACCTGCTTTGTCATAAGGCGAAGTGAGTGACTTTGGATAATCTGAAAATGGTTCAGACATCCTAATGGGAGCTATCGTGGAGGGAGATTAATAGACTATGAAACTTGTTTAAACAAATTATAATTAGAATAAAGTGAAGTGTTACAATAGTCACAATTGTGCATTAATTTGCAAGTAAGAATGGCAATTGTTCTTGATAATTAAGAATGCTGAATATTTAACTCAGCTGAGATTGAAATGCAGTCATTAATGTTACTAAATGATTTAAAGTAGACTGCAGTTAACACTGGCTTAATCATAGATGCTTCTGTATATATGAACACGCTAAATGCATGATTGTATGTAATCAACTTAACAATTGCACCATCCTGTACGATATCCGTTGCACAGGAGGAGCGCCAGCATCACAGCGATCCATCAGCTGGTACTTATTTATTTATTTTATGTTAAAAAATTTAAAAACTGTGACGTGCTATGGGGAAGTGAATTATGTGCACGTTTTCAAAATTCCATGATCCCTATACTAAACCATATACTACTTGAATTTTGAAAACAGAAAAAAATTAGCGTTTTTTGCAAGAATTGTAAAAAAAGCTCCAATGTAATAAAATAATTTTCAAGAATAAGTCAGCAATAAATTTGGGCTCTTATCCATCATGTTCTTCGTCAAGAGATAATACTTCCTGCCGCGACAACATGGAAACGATAATTTGAAGAATTGTGTTTCCCACTGAATTCTAGAAGACGTGCACAGAAAATGAAGTTACATTTATGTCCAGAAGCAAAACAGGGGCCATCTCAGCATTTGCTCAATGGATCAGGGAAACTGGACGAAAAACCTGATCGAGATGGGGGTCATTGACCCGGAAGCTGTAGTACAATAGTTGTTACAGGTTGTTTATACTCATTTATACAGTCCAAATGGTAAATAATACATTAAATATTACTGTTAAAATTAATGCTACTTTCCTTTTGATGTTCAGTATAGTCTCTAATTGTATAGAAACAGTTATGCAGCAGAAACGATTTCACTTGAGATTTAAACTTTTCTATCCAATTTGATCGTTTAATGTAATCCGGCAAAGTGTTGTAAAATAATGTACATGTATTGTATATGAATTTTTGGTAATGAGCTGTTCATACTGTCACCTGATGAATATGATTTCTATGTCGAGTGTTATAGTAATAGATATCGGCGTTTTCTGAAAATATATTCCCGTCCTCAAGCACGTCATTTTTGACAAAAAACACTGATTTGTAAATCAACAGACAAGGTAATGGTAAAATTCCTAGATTAATAAAGAGAGGCTTACAAGAAACACTTGGGTGAGATTTAGTTATTATTCTTACAATTGTTTTTTGTAATCTAAAAGTCATGGAGCTATAAGATGTATTTCCCCAGAATATTATGCCATATCTCAGGCGGGAATGAACATTCGCTAAATATACACAATGAGTAGTATGAAGGCTGACAGAATTTGAGAGAATTCTGAACGCGTAGCATAATGAACTTAATTTTGTGTTGATTTCATTTAAATGGACGTTCCATTTAAGGTGTGACTGAATTGAGAGACCAATTTTTTTTTTTTTTTACTTCATGTCAGTCAATGGTACACCGTTCATTTCAATGGAGCACATAATTGTTTATTTGAAATGGAAAACTGCATTAAGACCATTCTCTTTTCATTTACTATTAATTTATTTCGGAACCAATTTGAAACATCTGATATTGTACTATTTACAGTTTCTTTATTGCAAAGGATGCTCCTATCATCCGCAAAGAGAACTGTTCTTTCGTTTCAAATCGTCGAGGGCATATCGTTTACGTATAGTAAGAAGAGAATAGGACCTAAAATCGATCCTTGGGGAACTCCACGTGCAATTGGCAAAGAGTCGGAAAGGTGTGTACATAATGTTCCATCATTTCGTAAAGTTTCCACTCTCTGAGATCGTTGTTTAAGGTACGAACGTAACCAATCTAGGGCAATACCACGAATTCCATATGAAGGTAATTTTGAGAGTAAAATGTCATGATCAATGACGTCAAAATCCTTTGACAGATCTCAAAATAATCCAATGGTATGTGGCAGTACGCGGCACACGAAATATTCGCAGGACACAGGGGCAGCACTCAGAACACATCAATTATGTGAATAGTGCATCCAGCAGCAAGCAGACACGAACATTTCTCATACGACAGCGGAGGCCCAACTGAATAAGTTCAATTACAATGATGCAAATAAATGTCACATTTTCAAAGTAAAATGTTTTTACACGCACATATCAAAGTTATCATGTCACAAGTAATACGAATGAGCCGCAGGCTGAAATAGATGCGTCGTCATCAAGAGCAACGGGCCGACTGGATCACTTCCGTTTGTAGTATTGAAAGGGCGAAGAATATTGGCGGTTGCCAGAGCTCTGAGCCAATCGGAGTTCTGGTTTTAGCTATTGGAATTTACTATTATTGTAAATCTAGGCTTCTTGTGATAAAGAAGAGCGCGTGAGAGTAATTATTAATTTAAAGATTTTGACATTTGATTTGAAGTTATAATTCTATCAAATAAATAAGTTGTATGATGATCTCGTAAAAGTGTTTGATTTGTGCGTATATTGAGAAGTGGCGTAGCCAGATCGCACCATGCCACTAGCATAGACGCTTAAATATGTAAATCTACAATTTAAAATAAATTATTTGTACAGGCTTGAGATGGACTGTGCGATAAGAGCGTGCATTGCAGATTGAATGGTCTAAAGTAAAAACTTGCACCGGCCAGCCCAAAGAAAATGATCTTCCGACGTGCCGTTCCGTCTTTATTTATTTTATTTTACGTCAAAAATAAGTTAAAACTGTGTATGACGTGCTAAGGGGAGAAGTGAATTCTGTGCACGTTTTTAAAGTTCTGTGAACCCTACACTAAGTCATATACACTTGAATTTTGAATTATAAAAGAAAAACGCTCCCATGTAATAAAATATATTTTTAAGGATAAATAAGCAATACATTTTGAGCTCTTATCCATGATTCATCAAGGAATAATACTTCCTGCCGCGACAGCATAGAAACGATAGTTTGAATAACTGTATTTCCCACTGAAGTCTAGAAGTCGTGCACAGATAATGAAGTTACATTTATGAAGTTACAAATAAAAATAAAATAAAAGTAAATAAAAAATGAAATACCGTTCCGTGCGATGACGTCATCGGCTAGGCACGTGCATCATGTCGGGGCACCCTTTGCGCCGTTCAGTTGGGTGGTGAAGTGGCGTTACGTTAGTTAGTGTGGAGCCAACCTGGAAGTGTTCGATTTAATTACGTTAACTCACAGTTATCCTGACTTAACATTAAGTTTTATTTAACGTAGTATTCAACTTAATGTATTAATGTGTTATCCAACACTCAGAGGGATGTTTTAGCTGGTTAGCTAAACTCTTTGTATCAAGGAGTAACATTTGCCTAATTTAAAATAAAAGATACTAATAAAAAGTTGTGCAGTATTAGTGAAACGGTACATTACGCGAAGTGAATAAATTCTACCACATTTTGGAATAACACTTTGGTTTATTAATGGATTTAAATTTTTTTGTATGATTCATTTACGTAAATTAGTAGGCCTTGTCTCTGTGAATTATTTCCTTAATTTTCAAAAAAAAAAAAACATTCATTCAACTACGAATCTGATGTGACTCAATGCAAAAATTGATATCCTCCGATCGATCTGGCCCTGCGAGTTTGAAATGGATATTTTGATTTTGGGGGCACATGTAACAAACATTTTAAGAGAATTCTCAAAAATTGCTCCAAATTTCTTGATTTTCTTTCCTTAGATCAAATTTATCACGAGACATTGTAAAATACTAAAATAGTTTTCATCTTCAACCACGTCTCAATATAATATGTGAATGTCTCTTTCGTTATTCTCGTTTTGTTAATGTTATGAACCCAGAATTTGGCCTTTCTTCGACTCTGCTTTTCGCTGCGACTCTTCTTTCGCTACTAAAACTAAACAGATATCAATTGTTTCTTTACTTACCTTCATGAAGCAGACACGCACAATACAAAGCATGGAGCAAGGATGCAAATTTGCTCCGAAACTGTCCGTTCCGTTCCGCCCTAGATATGTGAGCGAATCCCATACAAAAACTCATACTTGCCATAGGTGCGCGAATCCCATACTGGGATAGTTATTAAGATCAGCATTGCACTTCATTCGTCTCATCACTTGCAATGGTCGTTACTTGTAATTTTGGGTTTTGATAAACTCAAAATTACGAAAAGACAACTAATATAAAAAATAATTACATAAAATGATTTCAAAATCTAACATTACGGAATAGATTGAGCAAAGAAAGATATCTTCAGCGTCTATAAGTTTCGAAATTACAGAAGTTTTAAGAAAATAGGACATACATCCTATTATGGGCCCCCTATGATCGGTGTTATATTCCAACAACCTTAAAAAAAGGAAAGTTTGGAACTATTTTTGAAGAAAATATTGTTTAATTATCATAAGTCATTATAAACTCAAAATTACACAAGGGTTACGCTTAATTTCAATTTGTTGTTTTAAGATCTTAATTTTATAGCACGTTTAAATTCAATTATGTAATTATGTAATATTATTTTATACATATATTATATAGTAACCGAAAAGCTGGAATAAATGTGGAAAGCTGCGATAAATCTTTTTGCAAATTTAGCTTGTTCATAAGAGTATTACTCTTTTTCAACAACAATTATGTTGCTGATAGCAGAACCATAGTCCGCTTGCTGGCAGAATTATATTGCTGATGGCAGAACCAGCCCTCGCGGCATTTCGGAGGTAAACGTGACGACTAGAGCACTCTGTTGGCGAACTTTATTACTTCAAAGATCGGCTGTAGCGTTCTCTAGTAGACGTAACGTGCGTCTCAGAAATGCTGGTAGGTATGGTTTTGTAATATACTAAGAGATTGCGCTAGCGTCTGTAGCAATAATTCTGTCGTACCAGATTTTTTGGGTACCCGGATTATGCGTAGTTGTTAACATTTCGTATAAAAAAATTGTTCTGAAACAGCACGTACATTCTCGCTCTTATTAACGGCTACGTAATATTATTACACCATAGTTTCTAGCCATATTTATACATCTCAACCATCCCTTGTAAAACTCTCCAAATCGTAGAACATTAGATGCAAACAGCTAATTCTTTTATAGCTAATGAATAAACACAAATTGAACTAATAAAACTGCGTTTCACATAGCCGGTATATCTACCAACAATAAGAAGGTATTCTCAGAATTACAAACTACCATGGTGGAAATAATTATTTCCACCATGCAAACTACCGTGTCTCGGCATTTCATTGTTGCATGGTTACGTGATAACTCTGGAAAGATTCTAACAAAAGAAACTCAAGAAATTCAATTTGCAAAATTACGCTTAACTGTTAACATTTTTTAAAACATGTACATGACATTTTTAAAGAACTGATTATTTGGAACAGATTTCATTTAATAAAAAAACTCTTTTATCGATATTATACGTTTGTAATGTTAATTTTTTTTTGTTGTTTGCAATTTTCGAAAATACAGGAAGTTCGCCGAAAATAGTACCAAAATCACTTTGTTTACCTTTCCTTACTACTTACAAAGAAAACAAAGAAAAATAAGAGCCGAATTTGGGAACATAATCGTTTACATTATTTAAAATTACGTTTTACTCGAAATAATGCAAAAATTACTCATATTGTAAATATTATACGTGATCTTATTTGAAGCTGACTTTGGTGAACATATTGCTTTAAGAAAAACATTTATATCTTCATTATTGTAGTTGTAAGAAGACGCAGAAAACATTTTGAAATTTTGAAATTTTTCGAGAATTCAGAGGGAACAGGAAAATGCGACCTTCGCCAATCCTTGAAAAGTTATTTGCTCTCTAAGGGGAACACATTAAAGAAAAAAATTGGAACCACTTTTTAGAAAAATTTTAAAATGTTCAGGCTTCAAGTAAATTGTACTTCAAAAAAACAAAATATTCAACCCCCCAAAACTAAACTCTCAGAGCCTCGAATTTGTTCCGATCGACCGCGTAATATCAATTTTGAAAAAAAATCGTCAAAACTGTTTAGACAGACCAGTGATCGCCAAACTTGAAGGTTCTGAGCCACCATATGGTTTTATTTTAAATCCTATTGTGCGCTACCAAAAGAAACCAGGTCAGAAATAACTTTTCCTAAATCCTATAGTTGTTTATTGTCTATAAATATATTTTTCTTTCTTCTTAACACCTACACTGGCGTAGCATTCTAAATATTAATTTGTCATTTACTTGTCCAAAGAAGTAGTCGGTTCCCTATCCCGAATGAAATTGATAAGATTTTTATTTTTAGCTTCATCTCGCCATCATTAGCACAAACCTGGATTCTTTTGTGCTAACCAGATGGACGGATCGTCGGACAGACACACAGAAAGAAATTTCCGTCAATCGATTTTTCGGTATCAAGAACTCACAAAATATGTATTCTGTCTATCCAAAGAGTTAGAGAAAGTAAGATACTAAAATAGGAACAAAATTTATCCTCATTTTCGTTCCCAGGGTCCGGCAACAAGAGACTTCCTGTCGAAAAATCACCTTCCGGTAGAAAATGTTTCTACAGCATTAGAATACTTTCTCTATACTGTAACAAGTCTTTCTCTATAGTGCAAGCAGAATACGAGAAAGTCAAAATATTATAAGCATAATTAATCTCTATGACCAATTTCCATTTCGTTGAAATTGAAAGATAACTTTGGCCACCTCCTCCTGCAATCCTTGTCAGAGGTGTTTATGGGTTGGTTCTTTAGAATAACTTCGGAAAAAGCAATTAAACAGTTCCAATTTTGGCTAAAATATACTAATGTTTTATTGTGTTATTCCATCTATTTTCATAATGCAAGTACTGATCGCATTCATCATCATTATCATTCAACATAACTGTTTGTGACATAGCGTACGTCAAGCACATACAGTAAGGTTTCAAGGACAAAGTCGCCCGGAATTAAATATTTTATGTATGTTATAAAGTTCCCAAAGATATTTTCACAAGGTTTGTGAAAGCATGTGTACTACGTTTTGGAAAACAATTTTTTGTGGTTTTATTCAACAGTATTTCTGCTGCAGGCCACTAGTTTATATTATATTAAAACTAATTATTACTCTATTATTAGTTATTATTTCCAAAATATTCCCTAACTGATGTCACTGCAGCGCCTCTCACCGGGAGGTCCTAGGTTCGAGTCCTGACGACGGCAGGACTTTCCTCACTAGCCTTTCAGCTAGGTCGAATTCAGTCGCTGTCTGGAGGAGAATTCTAGCGGTCGGCTGCTCTGATCGGTAGTTTTCCGTGATTTCTCCGATCAACACCAGGCGAATGCCGGAGCAGTACACTACCAAACGGGCCACGGACCGCGCGTGATATTTCCTTCTTCTTCCTTGTCCTATCCTCTCCCCTTACACACACACTTACACTAACATGCACTACACTACCACATATTCCGGGAGACCGGTCGTGAACTTAGACCTTGTCCCGGCTGGGGCGGTGCTCGCTGGTGATTGGGAAAAATCCCGCAAGTCTATGTTTAGGTCGGCAGCGGACCTCACCATCCATCGGGGGAAAATCACCGCCATCTCACATGACGAAAACATACCCTAATGGTAGTAATGATCATCGCAGCTGACACCCGAAAAAATATTCAATCAAACAATTCAAAAAATTCAATTGAAATGAGAAATGCCCCATTTTTACGTGCATTTTTGTTCTTCCGACAATATATTTGCAGCCATTTTTGAGAAAATTTTTAAAATGTTGTTGCGGGTAAATGTAAAGTAGCGCCAATATATCCGTGCAAGGTGCTCCGACAACAGCCAGATCCTTTTCCGTGAAAATCCGGTCTATGGTGTAGCCATTTGCGTTGTTCACAGACACAGACAGGCGGACGAATAGTCGTTTCGGCGTAAAGCATTTTTCTGTACGAAAGACATACACCAAGAACGTGGATTTTGATTACACATGATAGAGCATGTAATTTACTACAACCCTCCAAATCCATCAGCTTGAAACCCAAAAAAGTCTTCACTTTAGTTTGATGTGCTTGAACTAGGAAACGAATTTAGTAATTTTGGAAGATTGCAGCTTGTTGAACACTACAATTTTATGTGCTAACTTTTCGCTTGCCATATTACTATTTATGTATTTTTATTTAGTATATTTTTAAATTTATTGTACTACTATTACATTATACTAATTAAATTATTTATTTTCTATAATATTTATTATTTTTATATTAATATATATGTATTTAAGATATATTAACATATTTAGTACAATATTTAATTCATTAATCGTTAATGAATTTATTTAATTCTGTTAAAATTTTGTTCAGTGTACAGGAAACATGAATGAATTGATTCTACAATTTGCACTTATAGATGGATGTCAACCACAATCGACTACAAGACACATTTTCAGACTTTGATTTGAAGGAAGCAAGAAATGCAAAAGCCTATTCTATTATGACCAGAGTATTACATAGACATTTACGATGTTTAATAACAATATATTTTTTTATAGTTGTGTCAACGATCTGAAAAAACAATTTCTTTTATCCACTAAGTAAATAAGCTTTGTACGACAAGTGAGGAGAACTTGCAGAGAATTGTGGATAGTCGGAGTAAAAAGATCCGGAGAAGTTCGGATTGTGGAAGAGCACTGCTCCCTTTTTCGGGGATTTGTTTTGGTGTATTATGATCAAGTTTAAGAAGAAGGAAATAGACGACAAAGTTGTTGAGAGTAGTTTTCAATGGCTATAAGAAGTAGCTTGTGTTATTGGATGCGACAAAAACACTTCAGATCTTATGACATGAACCCTTACGTTACAATGCTCAACAAACCTATTACAAAAACAAAACAATTAACACATTTCTCTTCAAAACATTTCATAACACCGACGAACACATCATCAACTCATCATCAAGAATTAGTTTTAATGCATTCCTCTCTACACGCCGAGTATGATGTGTATCAGTTCTGAACATTCGTTTTATCCTTTTCCAAGGACATGTAAGTGCACTTAAAGAAACCTTACAAAAACCTGTAAAATAAATTGTAAAAAAAATTATGTTTCATATAAGAAAGCTATAAACACATGAACGTTGGAGATAACGGATCTAAACGATGCGAAAAAGCAGAAGAGATTCGATAACATCCAAGAAAAAACTCGTTAAAGAGGCAGACACCAGCAGGTTCCTGGTCTTTCCAACGTTAACGAAGAAAAATATTCACGCACCTCATAAACCACTCGGAATTGACCCACATCCAGGCCACGCACTCCGAGGCTCCCATTCGGCGCAGGAAAGAAGAAGAAGAGTTTGTTTGCTAGCCAAATGGGCTGCACCATCCTTTCCACTCGCTCTTCTCTTCTCCTTGACGGTTGATTGACTGACGGACGTTCTGGGTGCGTCAACTGCTATGGTTATTGACCCCTTACGTGCTGGGCATCTTCATGGACTGATAAGTGATTACCGGTCGTCAACTGTAAGGCCATTAGTCCCGTAAGTGTAGTTCTGGGCGCGTCAACTGTTATGGTTATTGACCCCTTACGTGTTGGGCATCTCGATGGATTGATTAGTGATTACGGGTCCGTCAACTGATAAGTTCATTAGTCCCGTATGTGTAGTGCATGTTTCTAGCGAGTGAGGTGGCTGTGATCTTCTCCCGTTGGATGCTTAGATCCGGCGCCGGCCTACAGTCAGCTAGCAAGGTTCCCCCAGGCTCCGAGCAGCGGGCACCGCCCCATCCGGGACAAGCTCTAAGTGCCCGACTGGTCTCCCGTCATGGTGGTTGTATAGTGTGTGTGTGTGTGTGTGTGTGTGTGTGTGTGTGTGTGAGAGAGAGAGAGAGAGAGAGAGAGAGAGAGAGAGAGAGAGAGAATACAGGACAAGTAAGAGGAAGTACGTGGTCCAATTGCTCCTACATTCGCCAGATAGTGATAGGAGAAAACACGGAAAACTACTGATCAAAGCTGCCGATTGCTAGAATACACCTCCAGACCGTGGATGAACTTGAACTAGCTATTTTGCTCTTTGATGAAGCAAATACGGTTTTTTCAAATGTTTGTAGGAAAAACTAAATATACTTAAATCGTATCATTTTTCGTTTAACTCTAGTTTGGCCGTCTAGAGTACAATCGTGTGCAGTATAGAATAAATATTCGGGTAAAAAATGTAACAAATTATGGGAGAGATTTCCCATGGACTGATAGATTTAGATAAAGTGAGCAGATGTAATGAACTCAAAAGATTTTCCAATTTTTAACGACTATCACAACGAAACACAGGGAACTCAGGTATGTTCATCGTAATCTACAGTTAATCCAAACCGTCCCCCCCCCTGCCAACGCCCCACCATGCTCTCCTCTATTGTGCACTGGCATCATTTAATGCTTCACTTCAAGTGCAAATAGTGCAGATTCGATATTCGCTAACTTTTAGCAATACCTTATCTGTCTCTAATCTATACGTAGAAGCAATCCATTCCGTTCGTCTGACCCGATGTGACTGTGACAGCGTCATTACGTTATATGAGTGTAATTATTTTCTAGTTACAGGTACTATTTTACGTATTTGTTGTTCAGGTAACCACACAAGTTCGAAATTTCATATTTTGAGATATTACACCGAGTTATTTCTTGCAACTGGCGATCTCTGTTGGGGCATTTCCTTTCGACAAGGGTCAACCACATTGAAAGATACAAGGCGGGGTAAGTCATAAGTACAATACTATGCACGTCTACACTATGAAGTTTTTGGTGCCTCCTGAAAAATCTCAAATTGGGACTAGTTTGGTTAATGTAAGATATCCTTCAAATTGACTCTTTAAAAATGCAGAAAAGTTCAGTTGCAATGCGTGACATCATCCTCTTCATATTACAACTATCTTATCTTTTCTATCTCAACTTCATCATTAATATCAGTGTGAAATCTCCCACTGAGAAATTCCTAAGTGAGTGATGAATATCCCCTTCTAACAGACCCTGACAAAACAGAAAAGTTATTTATGTCACACCTTCACATGTTGAAGTTAATAAGTCCCGAGAGAATGTCGTAAACGGTATTTGTTTCCCTTTTTTGCCACTAGCCAACTCCTTTGGCACACGTTAACCCTGGAGCTAGACGTTTTAAGAGTTATTTTCTCACACAAATGCTGATTGTGATATTTGAATTATGCTGACAGCATTGATGTGTTTCGGGATTTCGCTCCTGTGCGACCATACATGACAGGGCTTAAAACCGGATTAAAAGCGAATATATAAACTTGTAACAATGTATTTTGGATTAAAAAACGAAACTGTGTGGATTAAAAAACGAAAGTGTATTTTCACAATATATCTATTTGTTTTAAAGATGGTCTCTTCGGAATGTTCTATTATTGCGAGAATGTCTCGTGTATGTCTATTAGTATCGAGGAATGCCTTTTAGTGGGAGAAGTACTACTGAAATTCTGCATCATGAGAATTTATCACTGAAATAAAAGCATACTGTACTTCTCGTAATCTCTGCCGAAATGGTATCCTAATGACAACCTGACCTGATTGCAGCCTGTGCTGTTGTAAGTTCGACATCTTCTCATTTTCGCAGATCTAATGCACTATTGTTCTAAGGCATGCCATCATACTAATAAAAACATATTTCTAAAAGACATTCTACAGAAACCTATAATTGTACAACCTACTTCAACGAAACTACCTACCTCGACGAACGAACCTATTTCAACCTCTGAAAGTGCAGGCAATTACAAGCTCGCTCGCAGCCAACACATCCCAGCCTTGTGAATTCGGTGAATTATTGTTTTTGATAAGTTTCAAACCAGCCCTATCGCACCGCGCTGTGCATCATTCGATATTATGAGATATCTCTCTCTCTCTCTCTCTCTCTCTCTCTCTCTCTCTCTCCCTCTCTCTCCGTCTCCTTGTCTCTGCACGCCACGCCACGCAGCTCCGCATCCGATATTAAGAGACATCTCACATTCTCTCTCTCACTCTCTTTCTCACTCTCTTTCTCTCTCTCTCCTTATCTCTCTCTCTATCCTTGTCTCTTGTTCCGCTCTCCCTCTCTCCTCTCTCTCTCCTCTCTCGCTCTCATTATTTTTCTTTTAACTCTGTCGCTCTTTCTCTTCCTCTCTCTCTCCGCGCCGCGTCGTCCTGCGCCGAGCGGTGGGAGAAAGGCCTCTGGCGGGAGGGAGCGGTGCGCAGCCGACGGCGGCGGGCAGGGGGAGGGGCAGGAATGCGGCCCGCGTGGCGCAGCGAGGGCAGCGGCGCGGGGGCGGAGGGGCGAGGCGCGCCCCGGCGGAGACTTCAACGCGCGACGCGACGCGAAGCCACGCGCGCCTTCACAACGCACCAGCGCGCCAGCCAACCACACACTCGGTTTTTCCAACTCGGAGGAAAGTTTTCGTCCAAGAAAACTAGATTTAGATTTATTATGAAAAGGTGCTTTGAGCTAAAGCTCGGTGGCAAACGTGTTTACAACTAAAAGTTGATAAACTAGTTATAATGAACATTTTCCCCTTACTTTTATTTGCTGTGTTAAGATATAACATATCTCAAGGATATTTTGACTTTCTAATGTATAGATAACACCCATTGATTGATGTTTTAGACCGACATTGAAAGATGGACGGGACATTGTACACTCGTCAACAGACAGTACGGTAAACGTTTTTAAATTAGTCAAAACAAACCCTGGATGATGATATACGAATTTCAGGAGTTTGTGTATGAACGGAGATGAAATGGACATAACATTCTAAACGTTTGAATCGCATCAGGACTAGTTTTTGCGAATAGCCATACCAAGGAACAAACAATATTTAAGAAAATAAAATTTTAATATTTAATCAAAAGTTGTATTCCCAAGACAAACAGGTCAATCATTTAAATCACGTTTTAGTATCAATTTAGGAACTATTAAAGAGGAAGATGACTATCTGGACACTAGAAATGTTCAGTGACAAAATTAGTTATAAAAATTGCAGAACAAAATAAATAAGAAAAGTTACATGTTAGTTCTTAGTACATTTTAAACGAGAATGATCGTAGGATACAGATGAGATAATATTGCCAGATTTCGTGGGTAGTGAACATGGGTTAGTTTGACCTTAGTTTTCTTTGAGCTCAGAGGATTGTGTGAGGGTGGTGATAAGTTTCAGGGAAACGTTGGTGAAACAACATCGAAGTTCGTGTTGAAAGCTTGTATGTCAGAGCTTAACTTTGAAAAATATTTCTTAAGTGGTGGATTGATTGATTGATTTTTCGTGTTTCCGGCGCGTCAACGGCTTTAGTCATTATTCCCGTTAGTGTAGTGCATGTTTTTTTTCTCGGGAGATGGCGGTGATATTCCCCGCCGGATGGCGAGATCCGGCGCCGACCTACCGTCGGCTAGTGGGGTTTCCCCCTAACCAGGACTCTCCCACTAGCGAGGCACCGCCCCAGCCCGGACAAGCTCTAAGCTCCCGACCGGTGTCCCGGAATATGTGGTAGTGTAGTGCATGTTAGTGTGAGTGTGTGTGTGTGTGTGTGTGTGTGTGTGTGTGTGTGTGTGTAAGGGGAGAGGATAGGACAAGGAAGAGGAAGGACAGACCGCGCGTGGTCCGTGGCCCGTTTGTTAGGGTACTTCTCCGGCATTCACCTGATGTTGATCGGAGAAACCACGGAAAACTACCGATCTGAGCAGCCGCCGCTGGAATTTTCCTCCAGACAGCGACTGAATTTGACCTAGCTGAAAAGCTAGTGTCGAAAATCCTGCCGCCGTGGGTAGTGTAACCTTGGACCTCCCGGTCAGAGGCGCTGAAGTGACATCAGTTGATGCACTGAGCTACCGCTCCCGGTTTAAGTGATGGACTTAGTTGGAATTTAATATTCCTGTTTAATAACATGGGAGTAGAGCGTGTAGAAAGCGAAAATTTAACCTCACGATAGGAATGCTTACCCGCGACATTACTGCGAAGAATGTAGGGTGAACAATGTTTAGTAGTGGTATATTAGAACAAATTAGTTTAGTTATATTTAGGAAGTTAGTATCATTCGTAAACGTTCGTAAAATTACTTTAGGGTTAGGATACATGATTATTTAAAAAACATAGTTGAGTAGGGTAACAACGTAAGAATTCTATTAGGAGTGACTGCAAGAAAGAAGATTTCTGGAGAATCTGTCACACCACAACTCCAGATCATCACAGCGACTTGGACCTCAAGGCATTGGAAATGGGTTCGCGACAGACAAAGAAATTAGGATTTGGTCGAGAAGAGTTTGACTATAAGGTTATGCCCATTCAGAAAGACATTTCTGGGCTTATAACTTTTTTTTGGTAAAATGCATGCATAATTATTCAAAGAATTCAAAAAATTAAGGGTATATAATTTAAAACGTATTTTAATCATATTATTGGAAATTACCGTAATAAAAGTTACGGAGAATGTTAAATATTCTATTTCTGGTATTAAATTTCCAAAAACAAAACAAGGAAGCAAATACTTTTGTATTGGAAAAGTGTGACAAAAATTTGTCACAAATCAAAATCATTTCGAATTTTAATAAATTTGGTTAATTTATCGCTGAATAGCTAAATTATTAGCAAATCTAATCCCGCATCTCAATTATAAAAGCAATTTTTCAGAATAGTTTAGACCTGTATGAGAGGATTCGTCAACCTACGTGAAAACAACGTATGTGATACAAATTAGTCTGGTAAAATTAATTATAAACTATTATTTTAATATTAAGGAAACAGATAAACTGGATATATTCAGAATAAAATTTATTTAATTTCATCTGTATAAATAATGATAAGTGGTTGAAACATAATTCAATTTAAACATGAAACAAAAAGATAACGTGCCCAAGACACTGGCACTATTACGTGTATGTTTTCATGAATCGTTGGCATCACACACCGCTATAACGGGATTGGGCCCCAAAAAATACATTAAGGGCTTGCATTTATATCCTACGGTATAGCAAAAGTATTTCAGTGGATGTAGTAAAAATGTTTCAGTATTCCTTACCTACACATCACTTCACTCCATTCCTCTCCTCTTCACTATAATTCACTACATTTAAAATTATTTTGAAAAACATATTTCTTCAGACTCCACGGCACAGAATAACTATTCCATGTGACACGTAACATAATTTATTAGTAACTAGTGTTGCTAAAACACTATTTACTAACTCGTACTTTCTCGCCGTTAGTAACGGTTAAGTAATATTATTATACCGCAATTTCTGTCCATATTAACACATCTCTGCCATCACTTGTAAAACTCATTACAAATCATAGAACATTTGGCGCGAATTCTTAATTACTTTAAAGTTATATATCAGCACAAATTCGGCAATTAAAACTGAATTTTTAATTACAGCTATAATATATTTCACCAATAAAAAGGATTCAGGAAGATTAAGAGGGATTCTGAGAATCCCATATCCATTTCTATTCTTGTTCCATACATGTCGTTGGTTTGTCTGCTAATTATATATTAATGAGTGATCTCCACTTTTGTTAATAGGAACCATGCTAGTTTTTTCTAGCCATTAGGGACTTTACCATTATTGATAGTAACTTCGATAATTCTCACAAGGTATGGAATAATGGTTTCCCTTCCTCAGCCTACAATTTCCCGGGGAATTCCATCAAGCCCTACGGATATCGAGGTGTAAGTATGGACGCTTAGGACAAATTATGTGCCTCCACATTGTTTTAAGAGTAAATCTCTTCTCCTCTTTTAAATGCATTTGTATTTGTTCTGTTTCCCCTGCTTCTTTTCACATACTTATACAATTACGTCTAGTGTCTGTCCTTTGCATAAAAAACCGAATTAAGAAATCTGTGCTGTTCAATCTTCTTCAAATCTTTTGTCATAACGCGAATATTTTCCTGATAATTTGCTCCCGCCTTTCTGGTGTGGTACAGTTTTCACATTTTTCTCTTCAGTCGCCTAATATGATCGTTATAATATTCGGGATCGGAAGCTCTTTTATTATTTTGGGCAAACAAAACCCTCAAAACTCAAACAATGAACTCGAAGTTATTCCATATTTCCTCTACACGAGTGTCAGTTCCCGACTAATGGGTGCATTTTTCACTAAAAAATCTGTAATATGGGTAAATTCCTTTTCTGAAAAACTTTACTCTTTTCCAGAACAAATTATTGAATTTAACGCCTCATTCTATTTCAATGAATTATCACTGTAGTCACTTATACCCGAAAACTTTTTGGCAAGAAATAAAAGTGTTCTTCTGGGCGAATAAGGAAACTGTCCGGAGCTGCATGCTGTCTGGACGACCTGCCGGTTCCTGCAGCCCCAAACAGTCTAATGACGAGCACTTGTGCTGCGCTAATCCCTTGAGTGGCGCCAGCGCACTTGACCAAGGCACGTGAGGATCGCCGGCCGCCTATTATGTTTGCCTTCCTGGAATTGTTTAAGAAACCGGTCCGCGCTGCTCGCCTTTCTATTCCGCGAATTTTGGAATTCGGCACACGCCTACAATTTCGCAGCAACATTTTGGTTCTCTCTCTCTTTCTTCAACGGCAAGTGTTTTATAATCATCGCCTATCCACGACTGTACAGAAGACAAATTATTACTGACGCAGATAAATGTCCCTGTCACAGTATTTTTTTTTTCTTCAAAAATTGCACAAATGTATATTTTATATCTCTCCGTCATCATTAGTATTTACACTTCAGGTAATTTGTATTCATTACGGTATATTGAGAATGAGTGCTTCAAACGATGTCATAAAGTTTCTCGAAAACTTAAAAGGTTTTCTGTGAAACTGAGCTCGAAATGCCGCAATTTCAGAAACGCTCAAATGTCATTTTATCGAAAATTGAACCTGTAGCGGTAACTTAGTGCATCAACAGATGTCACTGCAGTGCCTCAGACCGGGAGGGACTAGGTTCTTGTCCTGACGGCGGCAGGATTTTCGACACTAACTTTAGAGCTAGGTCGAATTCAGTCGCTGTCTGGAGGAGAATTCTAGCGGCCGGCTGCTCTGATCGATAGTTTTCCGTGGTTTCTCCGATTAACACTAGGCGAATGCCGGAGCAGTACCCTACCAAACGGGCCACGGACCGCGCGCGATCTGTCCTTCCTCTTCCTTGTCCCATCATCTCCTCTTACACACACACTTACACTAACATGCACTACACTACCACATATTCCGGGAGATCGGTCGGCAGCTTAGAGCTTGTCCCGGCTGGGGCGGTGCCCCGTTGGTGGGAGAGTCCTGGTTAGGGAGAAACCCCACTAGCCGATGGTAGGTCGGCGCCGGATCTCGCCATCCAGTGCAGGAAGATCACCGCCATATCCCTAGAAAAAACATCCATTACACTAACGGGACTAATGACCGAAGCAGTTGACGCGCCCGGAAACACGAAAAAATCAATCAATCAATCGAAAATTGTTGCAATTTTTTCTTTAAATGTTTGATACGGATTGTTCTCAATGCATTGAATAACAAGAAATAAAGGCAACTGATGTATTCTTTTATTTTCTCCTAAATTATTTTTTTTAAATATACGAATCAAATTGTCAATTATTACAGGCATTTTTGGTTCATTATTACATTTGTGAGAAAAGTTGCTTCAAACACTTTCTTATGAAGTTTCTCGAAAACTCGAAATTTTTGGGTGAAAATGAACTCCAAAATGTGCATGTTCAGAATCGCTCAAACAACATTTTCTTAAACATCACTCCTCATTTTCCAATGAAAATGTGCTTATACAACGAGAGGTTCCCCCTCTATAACAATCTCAAAGTCATATATAAAATCTACTTATACGGATACAAAACGTGAGAAAATGTGATTTAGGCGCCAATAGATGACAAGAAGAAGAAGCAGGGAGCAAAGCCGAAAGGATATCATAGAGTCTATGATGTCCTTTCGGCTTTGCTCCCTATGATATAGACTGTGATATCCCAAAGTCTTATAGTCATACTGTACAACCACGCTCCTTGGGGACAAACAAATCGCTAAATCTCAAAACAAAGTTTCGCCCATGAAGTTACAACTCCACAAAAGTTTCTTCGAGACATCCCGATACAAAATTTCGCCAAAAACACGAATGTTTGCGCGGGGCACTTATCCAAAATTAGACCACTCGCCGTGCAATGACCCAGCCATTGAATTTCCCAGAGTAGCGTATTGCTAGAATTCTCCTCCAGACACGGAATTCGACCTAGCTGAGAAGCTAGTGTCGAAAACCCCGCCACGGACGGGACTCGAACCTTAGGACCTTCCGGTCAGAGGCTCGTTAGTTGACATCCTGAGTCTCCTTTCGCCGGTGCGGATGTCCTCGCAGAGCCATCTCGCATGGTCAGGAATGAGACTGTCGTTGCTGATAGAAAGGTGGGAAACTACTGAGGGAAAGAAAATGCGAATTAGGCGTGAAGATTTTCCCCTTTTATTCACTGCGCAATTCAACTCAGAAATGGACGCAGATTCTATTCAGACTTTCTCGTCCGTCCGGAGATGTGGAACTCGTCCTTCTCCAGACGCGGAGAGAAAGAGCGGCCCATGCTTCGGTCACGCTACTGCGGCCATCCCGCGTTTTCTCACAGATCTCGCTCGCCGTTCTCAACCCCAGGTTCATTTGCGCCTCACTAGTCGCTGCCCGATGGCTCACAGGTCACATTTATTGACAGATATAATAATGGATTAAAGTTCAGTTTTAATTAATGTGTGAGGAAAGAAATCAACGAGGATCTTTGAAATTTGTGTTTATGCCCTGTGCGTTTATGTGTGTTTGATGTCGTAATTCATACTCATACATATCCTTATCTGCTTTTCGACATGATTTGCATCATTCCTTACATATTATTTTTTTAGAGGGTGAATCCGAATAATGTATATCCTAGCCTTTAGCTGCTCGCTCTGAACTATCACTTGAAGGCAAAGAGTCTCGGCTCATCTGACTGGTGGAAGAATGGCATTTCGCTCTTCAACGAGGCTCAACTATTTCAGAATCAGTAACAACAATTCATCCACTGTCATGAAAAATCTTACTAGCAATTCTTCAGGTTCGGTGCTTCAATACGTGTTTTATAATGGCATGATGATCGAAAAAAAAAATTTTTATACTTAAAGATCGTGTCGTGAATACACAACTATTTTTCCATTCTTGCGGTACTTCGTTCATAGTAAAGAGGAGCTATTGTAATAGTGCGGTGGCAGGATTGCAATTGGCAGAAAATTTTCGACAGAAGAACTGTTATTGTCGGGCCCAAGTGGATAAAAATTGTTCACAAATGTTGTAAATTACTTCCACTTTGCACGTAGAATCCACATTTTGTGAGTCCTTGATTAAAAAAGAAAGGCTGAAAGCAAAACTTCTCTTTGTCTGTCCGTCTGCCCGTCTGTCTGAGATGAACGCTAGCACTTAAACTCTTCGGACGTTTTTCTCCAAAACTGATATGGCCCGATTAATTTCGCCAACGAACTCGAGACCCTGGGAGTTTAAAACGGATAATTTGGGGAGAGGGGGACTTTATATGAAACCTTAAAATTATCAAAAGTTTCTCAAATCTTACTCAAAATTTTTCTTAACTTGGGAGTATCCCTCAGGTCTCACCTTTTCAGGTATCATAAATAACGCAAGAAAAGAATGACGCAGGTATCATTTTTGTTGAAATAACTGATTATTAGAAAATTGGAAAAGTTTAATTTTTTCGGTGCATGCCTACAACTAGGTGCATTCCTAGGTGGCCCTTCCATTCGGTGCATTCCTACAATTGAAGATAGAGATTTTTTAATAAAATCTGTTTTTCAAAGACGTATATTGAAATAAGAGCGTGTACAATTTTTCAAAAATGTGAGTAGATTTTTAGTTGAGCATAATTTTGCTTGAAATGTATTTTCGAAAACGACTCCAAAATTTTTCTTGAAATATTCCTCGTATGTACCAAATGATAATAAAATATTGTGCTGGAACCATTTTCGGTAAACTATATTTCCGAAATTTTCAAAAAATTAACATTGCAAAATTACAATATATATGATGGAGAATTATTTCTTAAATAAAATCTTTAATACAAAATTAAATCTTTGAAAAAGGTCATGCCAAGTTTCTGAAAAAACTTGTAGTTTCCTCGTAATTTCTGTTTGAATTTAATGGAATTTATAAAAATACATCTTCTCAAAAACTGTTCCAGTTTTTATTTTACAATGATAGTAAATAATGCTTAAAAATATCGCAGATCTCATTTTTGTCGAAATATGGACAATTGCAAAAGTTATAAGAAATGCGAGAAAGTATATTAGGTTGTAGCATCGCTAGTTTGCTATTCACGTACTAGACACACGTTTACGTTCATAACAACGAAACATCTAAACAACAAAACTAATTAGAAAATTCGTGAGTGGTAAAACACTGCAGCAAAGGTTAAATTGAGCAGGAGGAGGTTTTAAAACTGCATTCTTCCGTATAATTCAGCTCTTTATACCATATCTTGTTTTGGCAAAAAGGTATTAAAATTACATTTTTCAAATTTCCACGATGCTACGATAATAACTCACATGTTACGAAAATGTGTAACTTACGTGCGAGTATCGATCTTCTCATAAAGGTTTTCGCAGTGTTATCATCATATTCTGAAATTTGTCCGCAAACTTCATTGTTTACTGTTTTCACTGCCATTCGTTCAAATGTTATATTCGGTCTCTCCTAATCGCCTGTATCCACTGTCACTGTTAAAACTGCTATCACAATACAATCATTTGTGCCTCATGTTGTATAAAGAGTCAAAAATTAGGTTCCCATAAATAGTTCTAGATTTGAGAAGCATCGTAGTGTTTTACAGAGTTTGCGGCTTTCTTTAGAATGACACAACAAATATGATTTTTGGCTGATTTACTTCAATATTGCGACTTTCCTGCAAATAATCAGCAATAAGCGCGTTCAACTGTTTGACCACATAAAATGTCGCCTATAGAGGAAGTTTTTCTACGCGACAATTTTAAAACTTGTATTTTGAAATATTAGAATGACAATTTCAAAAAACAAAACAAAAAACATAATATACGTATGTCACGCGTTCTTGTATAGTCTCTAAGAAATCAGCCGGTTAACTAGTCGACTTCGCAATCACTACGCCTCATAGTTAACATTGGGTGCTTGTTCTTAGAGACAAACCCAGAGGACTATGCAAAAGAATAACTGTTAATATGAAAAAGTCTGTGCAATTTAAAATACTGCCAGGCGTTTCATTGAAACCATTCATTCAATTTCATTAAAACCAATATAAAACGCGTTTTAACTGTTAATGGTTCTCAGAGGAGCATTTACGGACCTGCGAATTCCCCCCCAACTCTTTCTGAAGGTCACAAACAGTCTCGCTCTTTTATAGTCTCTAAGAAATCAGCCGGTTAACTAGTCGACTTCGCAATCACTACGCCTCATAGTTAACATTGGGTGCTTGTTCTTAGAGACAAACCCAGAGGACTATGCAAAAGAATAACTGTTAATATGAAAAAGTCTGTGCAATTTAAAATACTGCCAGGCGTTTCATTGAAACCATTCATTCAATTTCATTAAAACCAATATAAAACGCGTTTTAACTGTTAATGGTTCTCAGAGGAGCATTTACGGACCTGCGAATTCCCCCCCAACTCTTTCTGAAGGTCACAAACAGTCTCGCTCTTTTAACTGTCTCCTCCATTACCATAATATTTCACACTTCTGCAATCTTTTCTCTTCAGAGAGTTTCGATATTATTCACGCAAACTGCGCTATTCTTTTCAGGTAGCAGTAACAGGTAGAAATGATTCGCATGTAACACACGTTGGCCCTCTTGTAGGACTGTGATACTCCCCATTATTTTGTCATTTCGTCAACTGAAGAATGTTCCCATGAGACAAATATATTTATGTAACTAGAATGTAAGAAAAGTATACTGATTTATACCTTCCTTTATGAGAAATATAATTTGCGTGCATAATTCTGTGATTAAAATTTGGTCTGTTGCTGGTTGAACTGAAAGCGTGAAGACAGTGAACTAAGCGAGCTCTCACATTTGGTATTTATGACCTCTCCGTTTACATCCATTTGATGACTTCATTTACAGGAATACACATTCTCATAAAAGCTCATGCTGGTCAGTTAAGCTAGGTACCGTGTTGGAAATACGCCATGCTCGCCAAAGGTCACCCTTCCCTCCAGGAGAGGATAATAAAATCAAAACGGCGGCACTGCTAGCTGGTGTGAGCCGCATTGCCAGATACATACATATTCTCATCGATTTTTCCATATGATCGTATCAATTCTGCAATATTATTTTTTAGTGACAATATTAGAAGAAAGTATATCGTTCGAGCAAAGTGCCCTACCCCCACCTGCCTTCCGTGGATTGATACAACCGAGGCACTGCCAGCTTCCGCTCCAGCCTATACCTCTGGCAAAAGGGCGTTTTTGCTTCTGGACACAAATGTAACTTCATTATCTGTGCACGACTTAAAGAATTCAATGGGAAATATGGTTATTCAAATTATCGTTCTCCATGACGTCGTGGCAGGAAGTATTATTCCTTGACGAAGGACATGATGGACAAAAGCCCAAAATTTATTTCTTATTTATCCTTAAGAATAGATTTTATTACATAGGAGCTGTTTTTTTTTAATTCAAAATTCAAGTAGTATACGACTTAGTGTAGGGATCACAGAATTTTGAAAACGTACACAGAATTCACTTCTCCCCATAGCGCGTCATACACAGTTTTAACTGTTTTTGACGTTAAATAAATAAATAAATAAATAAATAAATAAATAAATAAAAGGATTTCGCAGGGCGATGAGGTCTTCGGCGACGTTCAACCATAGCCAATCATAGCCCATCGAACTGAAGGGAGTATATAAATTACCACATATACCACATTATTATGGTAAACCAGCTGTAAACAATTATTTATTGAAAACTAAGATAAATGAATTACAGTAGAAGTTTACAATTGTTTTAATACTTAGCTTGCATTTCTTTAGGTTTTCTTAACATCTTCATTCTTTTAGGCACTCTTTATACTAGTTTTTTACAACTATTTTGAATATCTGGGTTGTGTAAAATCTTTTGTGAAAGCAATTCAATCAATCTATGCATTGTGGTTAATAACCGATTAAACTTTAATATTTACAACACTCAAAAAATTCTTAATAGATAGTGTATGTAGCACTGCGGAAACATAGCCGATTTTCAAAAGTCCGCAATTTCAAATCTTTATAACCAACCTATACAAGTCAACAGTTTCTAAAAATGTCCACCCTTACCTCCGGACAAGTGGCGTATCTATGATATGACAGTCGTAGCACGCCCCACAGGCCCCACGCACAGGGGGCGCTATTTAGAGTGCGCCCGCGAAAATAAATAGCAACACCTTCAATTTCAAGTATCCTGACAGGGGCGCCAATTCTATGCCTGCCATGGGCGCCTGAATACCTAGAGACGCGTCTGCTCCGGACACTGCACATGTCGAAACACTCGAAACACTTTCATCTGACCACATATTCACATTGAATACAGAATTTCAAAACATATGTTCATGCTACAGTTTTCCCATAGTAATTTCGCACCGGAAGATGGCACAGGGCATCATCTGTCCCTGCAGCCCCTCTGACCGGGAGTCCCGACGCTGCCAGGATTTGCGACAGTAGCGAGGTAGTTGGGTCGAGCTCACCACTGTCTGGAGACGAATTCTAGCGGTCGGCTGTTCTGATCGGTAGTTGCCTGTGGTTTCTCCGATCAATACCTCAATGCCGGAGCAGTACCCTAGCAAACGGGACACGGACCGCGCGCGATCTGTCCTTCCTCTTTCTTGTCCTATCCTCTCCCCTTAAAAACACACACTTACACGAACATGCACTACTCTACCACATGCCGGGAGACCGGTCGGGAGCTTAGAGCTTGTCCCGGCTGGGGCGGTGCCTCGCTGGTGGGAGAGTCCTGGTTGAGGGAAACTCCACTAGCCGACGGTAGGTTGGCGCAGGATCTCGCCATCCAGCGGGGAATGAACACCGCCGCCTCCCGAGAAAAAACATGCATTACACTACAGGACTAATGACCCTAGTAGTTGACGCGCCCGGAATCAGTAACAGTCAATCAATCATTCAATCCATTGTGATTTGTTCACTTCTGTAGCGTGTGGTGTTCTCAAAGAGGCTTTTATTTTTCCTCCGGGAGGCTGAGTTGGCGATCGTGGTCGGTGGCGCTCTCCTCGCCCCCCTTCCCCACCTCCCCCCGCCCCCCCCCCCCCCCCCCCTCCCCCGCCCACCCTACTGACCCACATGCGCCTCGCCGCCCGCAGCCTCCGGACGCCTCCGCCGCGCGGCGCGGCGCGCGCCTCATTTGTTGCCTCGGATTCGATGCGATTTCAAAAAAACAGTAGAAACTGTATATCACGAATAGGCGAGAAGAATATTTGGGCACGTTTTCTTGAGTACCAGCATTCCATCCCAACATTTTAACGATAAATAGTTGAAAGTTCAAACAACTACAATATAATAATAATAATAATAATAATAATAATAATAATAATAATAATAATAATAATGAATTAGAGAAATTCGAAAGGACCTCAAAAACGCAAACATAAGACCAGCAGACATTTTAGAAAGAGACATCTTCAGACATAAAGTAGACAAATGGATAGTTATGCCAGAGCAACCTAAACAAAAACAATACAGACCAAAATGGTCAGAAGCACGTAAACGAGCCTTCTCGGAAAGAATGAAAGCCTATTGGATCAAAAAGAAGAACTCAAAGAAAAATTGATCGAGTTACTTGCTTAACGTCTTCCATTTCTGGGGAGAATTCGCCAATAATAATAATAATAATAATAATAATAATAATAATAATAATAATAATAATAATAATAATAATAAATTAGAAAAGCAGGAGATTATGAACATTTGAAAAACTAGACATTTTCGTTCCCGAGATATAGAAAAAGTATTTGCAACGAACTTCAGATTTCATTTTTCTGCATTGCCAACAATATAGTAATTCACCCTAAGCTCTACTACCACTACAAGCAAAAGGAGCCCTCAACAAAACGTACGCATAAGGAAGCTACATTTACATCTAGAAGCAAATCAAGGGGCCATCTCAGCACTTGCTGAATGGATCAGGGAAACTGGACAAAAACCTGATCGAGATGGGTTATTGATTGATTTGTAGCCTTCTTCTGTTTTCTTTCTCGCTACGGAGTAGAGAGAAAGTTTTGTAATGTTGCGTGATAAAAATGGCAAATTTTCGGCAGAAAACCTCTTATTATAGGGTGCTGGTAACGAACAATTCTATAAATCCGCATGCTAAATTTAGAAAAAAATCTTAACACACCCAACGTAGCCAGAACCCATGTTTTGTGGATCCGTGATACCGAAAAATCGATTGACGGCAAAACATGTGTCTGTCCGCCTGTTTGTAGGTCTGTCCGTCCGCCAGTCGGCCAGTCCGCCTCTGAACAACTCTAGCGGCTTTAGTTCGATTCGTTCATGTTCGATTTTCTCCAAAATTCATAAGCCTCAATCGCTGATGTCGTGGCTCCATGAATTTGAAACCGATATTGCAATTTTGGGTGGTGCTTACATGCCTCCCCCGAGACATATTCCAAATTTTCAAAAAAACACCTGCATTGTTTTTAATTAAATTATGTTTTGAATAGAGTGATGACGTTTAAGAGAATGGGATGGATCTCATGTTCGTTGAAAACTTCATTTTTCAAATATTGCAAAATGATAACTTTTTGTCGGCGTCTTCCTACAGCTAAAATATTAATGATAGAGATTTTTCCATTAATAAAACATATTCCTTAAAAATAGATTTTGAAATAAATTCATGTACTATTTTTCGAAAGTTTTAGTACTTTTTGCCTTATTTTGCGTGAAATTACGGCGAGAAAGTACATGCTGTTTTAGCCCCATTCGTTTCTGATACGTTATTGGTTGTTATTGCCTATGATACGGAGCTCACTATTCATTTCGCTTTAACCATTTACAAATCCATTCTTAGTCCCATATTTATTTATTTATTTTTATTTATTTTACGTCAAAAAAACAGTTAAAAACTGCGTATGATGTGCTATGGGGAAAAGTGAATTGTGTATTTATTGTGAATTGTGTATTAAATTATTATTAATTGTGAATTGTGAATTGTGTAATTTATTGTTAATTGTGTATTGTGTGAATTGTGTATTAACTTATGCATGCCCTGTATGGATTTCTGATGCCAAAACCACTTGAAGTGAGCCACAAATCTTTCAAACTAAAATCTTAAGAATAACAGTTAATGCCCCCTGTCTTGTCAGCAATAAGACACTGCACAGCTGTCTTGCAATAGAACTGATTATGAAAATGGCACACAATTTCTTCAATAATTTAAATCATGTAGCACAAGGAGCAGTCTCTTAACCCCCACTCTCCCGCCTAAGAAACACTCACATTTTCATTTTTCACATTCCTCCCATTCCTCCACACCATCCATTCACATTTTCCTTCAATACTTCTCCGACATTACATCAGGTAAAAACGTTTTTTGCATTTACGTCACCCTCCATTCGCATTTCCTCTTCACCCTGCCATCGCTCTAAAGAAACACACTCGCAATCACCTTGGCTGAAGGAATAACCTAATGAAATCACTGTCAGGGAGGTGACAACAAGTTACCCCTTCACACTTTGCTGGTAGAAAGTTGCTCGGTCAAACAGCTGATGAGCCTTACGACTGAACGTTGTAGTATCTATCAATGTAAAATAAAATTTAATTAAAAAAACGGAGCTCGATATACACTGCATAACTTACCTGGATCGATTAATAATTAGCGAACTGGTAAATAAGGAAATTTGAATCATTAAATTAGGTAAAAAATATAATCTTGTATCTAGTATTACCAGGGGTGTTAATTAGTTCTAATGATCGAGACGAGAGGCCGGGAGCTTTGAACCTTTGATGACTTTTTTAAACGTTTGATGGCTTTGAGGGCCTTTTGCCCTCGAGCGTTTTTCCACAGCTCGATCATTAGAAGTTTGGTGCATAAGTAACTACTCGTATTACTATAGGGTAAAGACATCAGAAGTGTCTACTTCAAGATCAACATTTGAGAAATTACTTGGCTTGGGCGGCGGGTTGAAACCTCCCTTCTTCTTAATGAAATTATTATAATTATTACTCAAATTAAAAAAGTGCACGACATCATTTAAATATCTATAATTGAATGAAATTATGCAGAAAATATCCGAGCCAAATGAATCAATATGGTTGAATTAGCATAGCTTGGAAAGTTTGGTCACATCATCAAATTTCCTGCAGCAAGGATGCACGCTGAAAAGTAGATATGAGTCAGATATATCTGTATAAAATTTAAATAAGTTCTACGTTAGACACGCACTGTACAGAAAATAGGAAATCCCCAAAACATTCATTCATGTCGTTAAGTATTAAATCTCGATGACTAATGGAATAAGGGAGGTTTCCAAATTTTGAAACAATACAAACACAGCGATACATTTTTTGAAAATGAAATATTTTATATTTACCACAGAATTGTGTTATTATACGAAGTCACCACAAAATATTATCTCATATTATTTCAGTAGTATAGATACCTTTTGCGGCTCTCACACACAACCAATATTCATAAATGAGATCTCTAAAGAAAGAGAACTTCACGGAGACGTGCCGAATTGCACTTTGACTTTAAAAATATGAAGGATTTGTTTAAAAATCCTATATCTATATAGTCATGTCAAATGCAACCCGCAATATTCGATAGCATTGTCAAAATCTATGCAGTTAAATAACTTCCAAACAAAGTGTTCTAGGCCCTTAAAAATTGAAATCTTGAGGCCACGTCCCTCAAAATGTAATGAACAGAATGATATATTTTTAGATATTCTACTACATTTTTGCTGGTCCAGTGCTTATCGATACTACCAGTACACCTATATCACTGGTCTTGGCGCTAGAGGCCGTGAACTAAGTCAAACTATAATGGAGAGAGCTCTTACATCTTTTGATGTTCTTCGTCAAAAAGAAGAAAGAAACAATATTGGCAAAGAATGGACGATTCTGTACAGTGAAGAGTGAGGACTGTCTTGTTATGTTGGGTCATATAAACAATATAATATAATCGATTCCTAATAGTGGAGGAGGCCTAGACTAAGCACCGTAAACCCGAGATGAACCGGTTGGGTTTGTGTTTTACTTGTGCCGGCATTTTCGTTATCAGCAGTGATTCGATCAAATTCTCGAGTTAGTGTGTTCAGTCATGATACCGCACAGGTACGCTAGTATATTTAAAACACAAGACTCAACATGTATATTGTAGAAACTGTAGCAAAGAAATTCTCCTGTTCATCATAACTTAAAAACGTATGCACCAAAATATTTTTTTTATGTGAAAACATACGTGTCACACGATTGCTACATTTTGCATTTATGCAGTTAAAAACACCCCTCGAATTTTAGAACACTGACTAATTTTGCTTCGCTAACAATATCTCACTCTCAAACGTGTCACAAATTTGAATACTTTCGAAATCTCAACTATTTACAATTCATACAATGAGTAATGAACAAATTATAGCAGGTAAGTGTTCATTCTATTAATTTTATGTTTTTATTAAAATTAGTGTTAAACTATAAAAGCGGATAATAAAAGCAAGCGATAAAAGAAATGTGTCCCTTTACTTTCATTTTAAAGTGGAAATCACGAAATTTGGTTCAGTAGAAACGTCATCCTCTTCCTAAATGAGAATTCTTAGTGTTTTAAATATAAAGCTTTTTGTAATTTTCTAAATGTCAGATGTTTTAATGACAATTGTAACTATACCATAGATGCAAATGTATATTCTTATTTTCCAGTAAAATTTTCCAGAAAAACATTTTCAGCTATTTTCGAGAAAATTTTGAAAATATCACTACGGCTTCATGTATAGTTTCACAAAAAACACTGTTTTTTTTCCCTAATGAATTTGCCACCTTTTAGCTCAAAAGCTTCTGATGTATACTTGGTTTTTTAACGTGGCATTTGAGGGTTTTATCATCTTCAAGGTGGAATAAGGCACGACTTTTTGCGCCTTTCTCGGACCTGCCACTAGAGTCGCTTCATCTGCAGCGCTGCTTGATACTGTCGCGATTATGCGTCACCTTGCAGCAGGACTAAGAAAGTCGCAAAAAGTCATGTCTTATTCCATCTTGACGATAATACCCTCAGATGCCACGTTAAAAAAATTAGTATAACGGTTATACGCTACCACCCATCTGTTCAGAAAGACATTCCGATTTTTGGATGCAAAATTGCGTGTATGTCATCCCTTCGCGTCGGTTTTAAACCACAGTCAGAAATTTCCTCATTACTTTAATGTAAATTACATGAAAATAATTATCATGAACTCACATTCAATTTAATGTACACATGTACACTGGGATGCAAGAGTCAAAGCTTCATGGGCATATATGGAATGAATGAATGAATGAGTGAGTGAGTGATCTTGATGGACTGGTGATTGTGAATACATGAGATGAATGATAAGAGGCAGGGAAAACGGGGAACCTCTACATTAAATCTACATTATTTTAATTGTCTTAAATTTAGGTTACATTAAGTTTTATGCACAATACATTAATCTACATTGGCATGTCTGACGATCATGTAAACGTAAGCTTCCGCAGCTTATCTTCTTCGCTCTTCGGGTGACGCCGGTCGCAGGCTGAGAGGTCGACGTTTCTCCAGTCATATTGCAGGCTTCCTCAAGGGAAGGACTATCTTCAGTGATCTCAAGGCAAATGACACCTACACCATTCTCTTATGCGCTCATCACGCTACCCGTGGTCAAATTTTAATCAAAAATTTCGCGCCATTTTTTGAAAATGCCTCAGGGGCTTCGGGGAAAGGGCACCGAAAATTAAAATATCGGTTTCAAGTTCAAAGGGACATCAGCCAGATTGATTGGGGAACATCAATTTCGGTGAAAATCCTACTTACAGTTTAGCCGCTAGTGTTGTTCACAGACAGTGAGACAAACGGACGTTTTGCCGTCAACTGATTTTTCGAAATCAAGGACCCACAAAAAATAATTCCGACTACACGATGTGTTGGAGAGAGCAATTTACTATGTATGGAGGTTTATCCACCAAGTCGTTACTAGGGTCTGGCGATAAGAGTTTTTTTTTTCTCGAAAATTCGCCAGTTTTTTCAGTATTACAAAACTTTCTCTGACTGCGTAAGCAATAGTGAGAAAGTAAAAACGAGTGGTTGTGCGTAAGGTTTTACTTGAAGTGAATGCTATGTATAAAATATTCCAATTTTTCTTTAAATTGTTCCTGTTAAAGACAGGATGCTTAAAAAATTGGCTCATGTCTCATTTTTGCTGAAGTCACTGAATAATCGAATATTGCATAAGTTAGAGATAATAGAAGATATCATTTTTACTTTCACGTCCTTAAGAAGGAACTTCTTAAGAAGTGAAAGTTATGAAATGTTGCGGGCAAAAGGCGGGGAATTATCAGTACAAAAACTCTAATTGCCGAGCCCTAGTAAGGGAAAACTGGATAAATCCAGTTGTTAAAGTTTAATAAAAAATTCCTCTAACAAGTGGTGTAGCCGGGATCCATATTTTGTGGATCCTTGATACCGAAAACTCGATTGACGGTAAAACGTCTGACCTTCTGTCCATCTGTGAATAACGCTAGCGGGTAAATTATTCAACCGATTTTCTCCAAAATCATTATTCCTTAATCGATCTGTCTGGTGTCGCGGCCCCTGGTATTTTAAACCGATATTTTAATTTTGGGGAGTACTTTACACGAAACCCCTAGGATCCCTAACGATAAAGCATGTTCTGGTTTAGCACAACTGTCTATATTAGTAACCATTGGCAACAGTCTTATTTAAAACAAAAACAATATTTGAAACTACAGGGTACAGGTACTTGGAGAAGCATAACACTGTCTAGTACACATGATATTTTCATTCCATCCGCGTAGAGCTTCTGGGCTCAAAGTACAAAGACCGCTTCTGCGACTTCGGTATTTGAAAAAAAATTTTTTTTTTCACCGTTATTGCGGATGTCATACCTACCGCACCAGAGCTACGCCCTCAGTGGAACGACAGTTACTGAAGTCATTATCACCGCCAGCGCCGTGTCGCCGCACGTGCCTCCGGGCCCGCCCCCGCCCCCGCCCCCGCCCGCCCACTCCGCTCCCCTCCCCCCTCCGCGCCCACCCTCACCCACGCCACTCCTTCCTCCTGCAGCAGCGTCCTAACTCCCCGCTCGCCCCACCCAAACCCCGCTTCACCCGGCATACGCCTCCGCCCGCCCCCTCTGCTCCCCTCGCCGTCCCCCACGCCCCCCATCGCACCTGCCACTCCCTCCTGCATCCCCGACCTAACCCCCCCCACCCCCACACGTGCCCTTGCCGCCACCCGCACCCCTTCCCCTGATTCCCATCGGCGCCGTGACGCGAGAACAGATGGGAAGCGGTGACTCAGGAAATTAACTGATGTCACTAGGTTTCTTCTGACCCAGAGGTCCTAGGTTCGAGTCCTGACGGGGGCAAGATTTTCCACACTAGTTTATCTGCTACGTCGAATTCAGTCGCTGTCTGGAGGAGAATTCAAGCGGCCGGCTGCTCTGCTCGGTAGTTTTCCGTGGTTTCTCCGATCAACACCAGGCGAATGCCGGAGCAATACCCTAACAAACGGGCCACGGACTGCGTGCGATATCTCCGTCCTCTTCCATGTTCTATCCTCTTCCCTTACGCACACACTTACACTATTATTCACTACCACACATGCCGAGAGACCGGTCGGGAGCTTAGTGCGTGTCCCGGTCGGGGCGGTGCCCCGCTGGAGGAAGATTCCCGGTTGAGGAGAAAACCCCGCTAGCCGACGGTAGGTCGGCGCCTGATCTCGCCACTCAGCGGGGGAAATCACCGCCAACTCCCGGGGAAAACATGCACTACACTTACGGTACTAATAAACTAAGCTGTTGACGCGCCCGGAATCACTACCAACCAACCAATCAACGCGCGAACAGTCGAAGCGTCACAGGCGCCGGGGCCTAGTGTATTTTAATGCAAACCTACCTAGTATATTTCATGCAAAAATACCCGGAAACCACTCAAATATAAGAACACTTGCACCCGATCTTCTTTAAAAATCTGTCCTCAAAGAACAGTTTCCAATAAGAAAAAATCTTTATTTTCAAATTTTTAGTTTTAAAAAATTTGGCGCCATTTTTGTGTTGAAAAGTCTTACTCCTGTAAAGAAGCCTTGAAAATTGAAATATCGGTTTCACTTTCAAGGGGCCGCGACATCAACCAGATCGATTGGGGAAAATGAATTTTGGTGAAAATCCTACTTATGGTTTAGCCGCTAGCGTTCTTTACAGACGGACAGACGTTTTGCCGACAATGGATTATCGGTATCAAGGACCCACAAAATTAATGCTCATTACACGCGTGAGAGGAACTAATTTTCTATTCACACGACAATATTTGTCCACTTTTTCCTTACCAGGCCCCTGCAATAAGAGTTTTTCCGTCGAAAATTCGCCGATTTTTCCCACAGTTTTAAAATATTTTCCCTACACTGGGTAAGCAGTAGCGGGAAAGTAAAACTAGTCGACTTCGCGTAATTTCTTCTTGAAGTTAAAGCAATTTATGAAAAAAAATCATTCTCTAAAAGGACGCTTAAACAAACGATTTTCGTTGAAATCTCAGAATTTCCGGAAATTGCAAAAGTTAGAAATAAAGGGAGAAAGTAGTGCTGTTGCAGCACCACAAGTTTTGAAACTACAACTTATATTCCCTTCGAACAACCATTTCAGGAAACAGTGATAATAAACTGTTTCGTAATTAAATAGTATGTTAAAATGACAATATCTTTCTTTTATGATCTTATTTGTTTATTTAATAGGACTCAGTTGCTTCCTGTATTTTATTCGCTAAATTCTAAATCTCACAAGCGCCTTGGAAATTATTGATAAATGGAATGATTTTGCACTGCGCTAAATGTCTTCATTTCCTAATAGAATGTGCATTTTTCTCGAGACAGGAGGTCGTATCACCCGTTCCATTCTTCCCGGATATTTCATTTCCCGGAACTAACAACTCAATCAAAAATGAACAAAACCGGTTATGGTGTGTTTCTTATCATTGGTCTCTTAAGACTCAAGGATGTGAAACTCATGCAATGCCTCATTACATGCTTTGGGTAAAGATATCAAATATTTGACAGTTTGTATGATGAATGTCAAATTGAAGTAGTAAAGAAAAAAAAAATACTCAAGACCCAGGAGAAACATTTTAAATGAAATTTCTTGCATCGTCAGTCGTTTTATTGATGTATTGTCGAAAAGAGGAAATGGGGTAGGCAGCGAGGGCTTCTCTGTCGCCTCGCGGAGTCGTAGAGTCTAGGGCGTAGACGGCCTCATCCTGAAGAGGTGCCGGCTTAGGTGGCTCAGGGCATCAACTGCAGTGCCTCTGACCGCCAGGGCTTCCGGTTCGAGGCCCGACAATCGCAGGATTGTCGACATTAGCTAGATAGTTAGGTCAAGCTATACCCAAACAAACGGACCACGGACCGCGCATGTTATTTCATCCTCTTTCTTAACCTATCCTCACTTCTTACTTACACACACACACTTACATGCTCTATACTACCACACATGCCGAGAGACCGGTCGGGAGCTTAGAGTTTATCCAGAATGGGGTTGGCCGGGAGCGGTAGCTCAGTGCATCAACTGATGTCACTACAGCGCCTCTGACCGGGAGGTCCTAGGTTCGAGTCCTGACGACGGCAGGATTTTCGACACTAGCTTTTAAGCTAGGTCGAATTCAGTCGCTGTCTGGAGGAGAATTCTAGCGGCCGGCTGCTCACATCGGTAGTTTTCCGTGGTTTCTCCGATCAACACCAGGTGAATGTCGGAGCAGTACCCTACCAAACGGGATACACGTATCGCGCGCGATCTGTCCTTCCCCTTCCTTGTCCTATCGTCTCCCCTTTACACACACACTTACACTAACATGCACTACACTACCACATTATCCGGGAGACCGGTCGGGAGCTTAGAGTTTGTCCCGGCTGGAGCGGTGCCCCGCTGGTGGGAGAGTCCTGGTTAGGGGGAAATCCCACTAGCCGACGGTAGGTCGGCGCCGGATCTCGCCATCCGGCGGAGGGTGATCATCGCCATTTCTCGAGAAAACATGCACTACACTAACGGGACTAACACGAAAAAATCAATCAATGAGACTGGGGATGTGCCCTGCTGATGGGAAATATCTGGCTGAAAAAAAACCGCAAGCCGACTGGGTGTTCTGGTAGGTCGGCACCGGATCTCGCCATCCATCTCGCCATACTGCCACCTTCCACGATAAAACATGTGCTACACTTACGGGATTATTGATGACCTTATCAGTTGACGCGCTCGGAATCACTAATCAATTAATCAAATTGCAGTCATTGAATTCACACTTTCGAAGCATTATTAGAAAACGCTATGCCCCATGTTGCTGGCGGACTTGCGGTTTGTCGTCATAACCCTATTCAAGTTCCCTTGTATTTCAAGGTTTTACTGATATGCATGCAAATAACCTAAAGCTGATTTCAATATATCACGTTTTACAATACATTATCACCCGTGTCATATCGTGACGTACGTTTGATTAATATAGAGTTCTCTTCCTTGCAAACTGGAGTTCAGAAGAAACGAGGAAATACCAGAGTTATCCTTATACTTTCTAAAGGTACAAATATATTAATTTTACTAACATTTCCTCACATACAAAGTTGGGTGGTTTAAACCACCTTGATTAAAACCATGGTGTAAACATTCACAGGGCAAATACCTTTCACTAATGAAGAAAAACGAATGAACTGAGCGTTAACGCGAAACAAATTATGAAATGCTCCTATATTGTGGAGAAAACTATTTGATAGTCTTCTCCACACTGTTTCTTAGTTAAAATAACACTTTAAAATTGTTCACACCTCTTAACACTATTTGATAGTCATCTCCACACTGTTTCTTAGTTAAAATAACACTATTTCCTAGTTAAAATTGTTCACACCCTCTTAATTATTTCTAGTTAAAATTGTTCACACCCTCTTAACACTATTTGATAGTCATCTCCACACTGTTTCTTAGTTAAAATAACACTATTTCCTAGTTAAAATTGTTCACACCCTCTTCACTATGATAGTATCCGTTTCTTAGTTAAAATAACACTATTTCTAGTTAAAATTTTCACCCCTCTTAACTTAACACTATTAGATAGTTAAAATGGTGCTTAGGCCCATCCCTCTCCGCGCGCGCCGCTTGCCTTTCAGCGGAGGCGACCACGCCCACTCTTTAAGGGATGGCCTTGATTTGATTTGATTTTTTCGTGTTTCCGGGCACGTCAACTGCTCATTAGTCCCGTTAGTGTAGTGCATGTTTTTCTCGGGAGATGGCGGTGATCTTTCCCCATTGGATGGCGAGATCTGGCGCCGACCTACCGTCGGCTAGGAGGGTATCCCCCTAACCAGAACTCTCCCACCAACGGGGCATCGCCCCAGCCGGGACAAGCTCTAAGCTCCCGACCGGCCTCCCGAAATATGTGGTAGTGTAGTGTATGTTAGTGTAAGTGTGTGTGTGTGTATGTGTGTGTGTGTGTGCAAAGGGAGAGGATAGGACAAGGAAGGAAAGATCGCGCGTGGCCCGTTTGGTAGGGTACTGCTCCGGCATTCACCTGGTGTTGATCGGAGAAACCACAGAAAACTACCAATCAGAGCAGCCGGCCGCTAGAATTCTCCACCAGACAGCGACTGAATTCGACCTAGCTGAAAAGCTAGTGTCGACAATCCTGCCGCCATCAGGATTCGGACCTAGGTCCTCCCTGTCAGAGGCGCTGCAGTGACATCAGTTGGTGCACTGAGCTACCGCTCCCGGTGGCAGTTGCGGCCACGCCCACTCTTCAAGAGATGGCGCTGGAGCCCTTTGCGCCCCAAAGGCACTAAAGAGGAACAGCGACGGCGGCGGAGGGCGAACTACGCTTGCCCGAAAATACAGGCGATTCTCAGCCAGTTACCTAGAGTGCTTTGTGGTTGTTCTCAACTAGTTACCTAAAGTGAGTTGTGGTTGAGAATCGGACGTAAAATAACTAACCTTGTATTGACTTCAATTATTTTGGACGAGATGTGACTGTGCTACTTTAGTCTTGTGTTCATGAGAACGCAGAGATAACGAATAGATGCATTTAGAGAAGATCGAGGAATGATAGAATAGTACAGAGATAAGGGGTGAGGAAGTACGAAATACCTTAAAGTGAATACTTTGGCTATTGATTAATTGGAGTTAATTTTGATTTTCCATAATTTTGACCAAATTTCTATGTTTTTTAGGTGACACTGAATTACAAGACATGCTATGTTTAAGTTTCGGTTTAGTAAAGTAAGAGATATGATAAAAGAGTAAAGTATCATCTGCAAAGAGAGTTCTGTTAATTTTTTCTTGTAGAAATATCTGCAACGTACAATTTAAATAAGAAAAGAGATAATGGAGATCCTTGTGGAACACCAGCAAGAGCAGCACGAGGTGAAGAAGTGAAAGAGTTAAGACGTGCTATTTAATAGAAAACCTGATATAATGTTATAGAGGTATAATGGTATTCCAATTTTCTTTCATTTGAATTTCAATCCATCATGCCGCATTCGATCAAACGCCTGGGCGACGTCTAAGAAAACTGCAAGTAGGTGAAAACCAGACTGAAATGAAAAGTGAATCTTTTCAGATGCGCCATACCTCGGCCAGCGCTCCTTTGATACGTTGCTGAATGTCGTCGATAGTTGAAGGAAATGGAGGGTTGTACACCTCATCTTTATCGTATCTCCACAGTCAAAAGTCTAAGGACTTTAGATCAGGAGAACCCGGTGGCAGGAGAAAGCATCCAATCCAAACAGGAACAGAGCGATATATGCTGTGACCTGTCGGTGGTAATGTGGATGGGCTCCATCTTGCTGGAAAATGATTTCACCCACGTCCTCTCGAAGTTGTACTTCAGGAAGTTCTGCATCATATCTAGATATGTAATTCCCTAAGTCTGCTCATTAAAAATGGTTCATAAACACTTACAGAACTGAACGCACAAAAGACGTTCAGTTTTAGTGATTTGCGTGTATGATCCAAGATCACCGTCGGATTCTCTGTGCCAAATATCCGCACATTGTGGCAATTAATAGCACCACTGATGTGAACTTGGCCTCATTACTGAACACAATATGTTTGAGAAAAGTGGTGGAATCGCCAGCAATCCTTAGCATGTTCCGCGCCGCAATACGTCTCCATTGCAACTGCTGTGTCAATATTCCCGCCAAACGAGTAACTGGAGAGACATCTGGTGGCGTAGGATTAAAGTTTGTTAATACGGCGATAGTTTTGAAGAGCACCCGGATAAATATCAGTCAATTATATCGAAATTATTTCATGTTACGTTTAGTAACGAAATTAGAATCACCCTGAATATCAAATAAAAATATTGAAAGGAAAGACACCAGTGCTAGTATTTGATATTCCATTTTTCCGTTCATTTTTGCATTCATGTTGTATCTATGGGTGTGTATGTGTTAGAATCTGCAATCTAGGTGAGCATTTGCACTAGAGAAAAGTATTTTCAGAATGAAAATGTCTGGGCAATGAGCTTATAAAAATAGTCGTTATTTTGTAAACAATTTTCAAAAGGAATGTGATCTACGTATTTAAAACACTTCTTCTGGGTATTTGCAATAAAATACTAAATTAATTACCGCTCAATTCTAACCTTAGGTAATATCTGCTTGATCTGCAGAATCATCATTCTCTCATTGCGTAGTTTATTGGTTGTAAGGATTTATGTTCCATGCCTGTGTATGCTAAAGCGGGACAAAAAAGTTTCGAATTCGGTCTTTGTTTGGATCTTGTTTGCAGAAATGTAAATAGAGGGCTTGAGATAAGGAAGAAATGTTGTTGTAGAATTTCGTTATCGATGGTTTGATGTGGAAGAGGATTGGGGTTATTCCTAATTTATTGTGAAATTGGGTATAAATTATGATGTTTTAGTAATGATACTGAGAAAGCGATTTTCGAAGGTCTGCGGCTTTTTTTTAAATTAGACTTAATTCCTGTCCCGCAGATTTGTCTTGTATAGTTAAGCATAAGGCCGATTTAGGCAGGTATGGGTAGGTTCCGGTATACATTTGGAGGGGTGAAGATCGGCAAAATATTAGTTAATGAGTTTGCCTGGAAAGTGTATGACTAATGGACTGTATGACTAATGTGCATGTTAGCCTGCGATCAAAGAGTACTCCTAGGTATTTGTCGAGGGTGTTAATTGAAAACCATCCCATGGTGTTGAAATTGAACCTGATTTTTGGAGGGAGAGATCTAGGGAATGTAAAGAGTTGGTCCGGCTTTTAGTGCGGCGTAATTTGTTTCTCCATGTACTGAACCACTCGAAAATTCCACACTCGGCAGCTATCATATTCACTTTCAACAAAATTCCCAACTCCAAATTTAAATTAATTTCTCAACTAAATTCACGTCTCTTGATCAAATAATCCATGTAAGTGATATTTCTTTGTATAGAAGGTTTGAAGAGTACCTTTCTTACGTTCTAGTTAGATAAATACATTGAAACCTTTGGGAAAGATTTTGCCGACCTCGACGCTATAAAAGCAACTGTGACCGTATTCCCTAGTCACTTATCGGTGACAAACGCATTTCAAAGATGTGCCTACTATTCCAGATCAAGCTCCCAAGATGAAGTATAAAGTTCCAATGTCATTATGATTAGTAGAAAATAATCATCGTTGCGATAAAGTGGCTGAATGGTTGGCGATAGATTGTAAATCTTTTTATGAAACATTTTTCCTTTATCATATAGGTTTTATATTCAGTAATGATTTTAGACTGCAATTCTAAATTCAATATTTGGAAACAGATGACTGAAAAGTGATTTTTCAATGGAACGAAGAATGGAACTTAAAATTTAGCAACTTTCACAAAACTATGCCGAGCTTTTGAGAACTTGTTACAAGTTCGCTATTCAATAGGAAACATTTAACGAAATGTTATCTGTAGAATCTGAACAGGCCACACGCAACTAACCCATTTATACCTTATGGACAAATCCACACAACACCTGTTCGTCTTGAAATACACGACTCCCTGTGTACCACATTTTTTTCCTTTTTCGCCTTACGGCGTGCGGCCTCTGGAAAAATCGTAATCATGTTGGTGAAATACAACACGATTATTCTACTTTCGAGAGACTGAAAAGGCTAAATTGATCATAGGACAGGAGTTTCGAATGCTGAATGTTGCACCTTAGACAACGAATCAGACTACGCATAACCTAAGTGACAATATGTGTAAAATGATAGATTTGTCCAAAACACACATCCATATTTCATTCAAAACAAGCAGTGTCTTCGTTCACAAGAGTCAGTCACATCAGATCTACTGAATAATACATCTTAACACTATAATCAGCTATAGTGAAGTCAAAGTATCGTCCATTTTGTGTCCGTAAAACATGACTAGATAATTGCAACTGGCTGGCCTATTTATCGCAAATTCTCCGTCTACATAATGAATTTCAGCGGTTCTTTACGCACTGAATCTCTGAACCACTAAGCGGTGTCTAATAATGCTTGGTTTTATGGAAGCATGTATGAAGTCGACTTGCTACTTCCATAATAACAAAAATTATTAACCACAACATGAAGTTGGAGACCAGTCGTTGATAAAAAAAGGACCGAGGAATGTTGATGCGGTAATAAAGCGTTTTTTAGAGCGATTGACTCAAGATGTAGGTTTCTGAGAGTACGTTTCTGAATTCTGTTTGAAAGAGGTCACCTTCAAATTGGCTTTCGGATTTCAGATTCCTAGGAATAAATTGCTTTAGTAAAATCCCTTTAATGTAAATTATTATACCACCTTTTTTCTCTCTCGCGAATGCATTTTTAGAAAACAGTGTCGTTTAACTTTGTTTTTAGCTTGATTCCTCTTCCTTATTTCTGTTTTCGTCCCATTCATCAATTTATGTTTAGATATGCTTTCACATGAATCTTGTTTTTCTCAACATCCTCAGCATCATGCGTACCCATTATTTGCTCTTTTATGGTATCGTAAATTTAATGTATGGTAGCCTAAATTTGAGTATTAGAAAGAAATTTCTGAAAAGCTATAGCTGGAGTTGTACAGATGTAAAGGAAGGACACTTACAAACCTTCAGGAGTCGTTTGGAAACTTGTGAGATGTGGTTTTGTCAAAAAAATATTAAAGTTTTTCGGGACGGAAAAAATACTAGTAATGTACTTTTAGAAAAAGTGAAGGAGAAGAGATCACTATTAAAACTCATTTGGAACGGGAAAGAAAAAATTGTTGGATACATTTTCAGATATAAGCAATTATTAAATACAATTTGGGACTGCAAAATTGTTGGAAAAATAGAAAGAGGATGACCTAGATCTAAAATTTTAGAACTTCAAAACTAACTACCCTTCAGAAAATAAACAGAGATGAATAGGGCAGTGGAGGAGAAAATGTCATGACCTCGGCGACAACGCACTTTTTGCCTTTAGGATGATGATGATGGAGATGATGATGATGATAATGATGATGATGATGATGATGGTATGATATTGTCGATTCTTTCCACCGCTTGCAATTCCAAAGTTCGCACATTTTTCTCCTATTATTTGAAAATGGGTGCTCTTCCTTTTGCACTATAGTTTCGTATTTCTTTTTGCACCTACATTCCTTGGATTCTTCCTAAATCATTTTTTGGGGCACTAAAGCGTTCACAATGACTTCACTCTAAGAAAAATATTCAATGTATAAAAATTTCAAAACCCATCAACATCTTGGGCAGACAAATGGACAGCAATAAAATATCATGGCTTATATTTCGATACAAAGTTAACCTAGAAAGATCATGTACTGAAGAGATAAAAATCTACGGAACAAAAAATTGGAAAATTTAATCCAATCATCAACAAACGTTTCAGCTAAAAACAGAACCTGCCGCATCTTTGAATAAATCAATAGTAAGACACCCAATAACATATGCATGTACTATTGCGACAGGGGCATGTTATTGTCTCTGATGAAATTACGAACGATACAAAACAAATGTTTATTACCTTAAATCTCTCTGGTGAATTACAAATATAAGAATAAATATACCACCACTATTTGAATTCTTGCAAAAAATATTGATCAATTTAAAAAATAATCTAAAACCACTTAGCTCTCAATAAAAATTCAATGAACAAACCTCAAATTAAAGTTAATACTTCCTAAAAACGTATCCCCCCAATTATACGCTTGATTGATTGATTAGCGATTCCGAGCGCGTCAACTGTTACTATCATTCATTCCGTAAGTGTAGTGCATGTTGTTATTTTTTTTCCCTCGAGAGATGGCAGTGATCTTCATCCGCATGCTGGATGACGAGATCCAGCGCCGACCTACCTGTCGGCTGGCGGTTTCTTTTCGCAACCTGTTACCCCTCACCAGCTGAACACCGCCCCAGCCAGGACAAGCTCTAAGCACCCGCCTGACCTCTCGACATGAGTGGTAGTGTAGTGCATGTTAGTGTAAGTGTGTGTGTAAGGGGCATGAATAAGACAAGGAATGGAAAGGAAAGGTCGCACACAGTCCGTGGGCCGTTTGTTAGGATACAGCTCTGGCATTCGCCTCGTGTTGATCGGAGGAATCACGTAAAACTACCGAGCAGAGCAGCCAGCCGCTATAATTCTTCTCGAATTAGCAGCTGAAATAAACTTATACTTGGGTATTCGTTACGTGGTGGATGACATTAGGTCATTTTTACACCTCCTGCCTTATAAAATGAATCTTTATAACAGTGATAAGCACATGTTTGAAACCATGAGCCCCGTTTAGGCGGATGTTCGCGATTGATTCAAGAGGTGAGAAAACGACCTCATGTCATCCGCCACGTTACGAAAACGGAAGTATAGCTAGTGACAAAAATCCTGGCAACGTCTGGAGTTGAACCCTCGGCCCTCCCAGTGAGAGGCGCTGCAGCGGCGGCATCAGCTGTTGCCCCGAGCCATCTTGGCCGGTACCTCGTTTCGACTTCTCCGCATTTCTCGCGGCGCATTTCGCGGCGCGGTGGGGGGGCGGGGGCGGTGGCTGAGGTGCGTGTGGCGCGGGGGTTGGGGGGCGGGGCGCCTTCCCGCCATGCAACAGACCTGCCCGACCTTGGCGCTGGGCCGGCCTCCCCCCTCACGCGCGCCCCGCGCCGCGCCGGGGTTTGTTTACAAGCGAGCCGCTCGCGCGCCCCCTCCCTGCCCGGCGCCGCGGCGCCCCCGCCCGCGCCCCGGACGCGGGGAGCGGCCAAGCGTGCGCGGGCCTCGTGCCATGCCGGCCCTCGAGTGAGCCCGCGAGGCACGTCGGCCGCCATGCTGCGTGTGGTGGTGGTGGTGGCGGGGTGACGGCGGCGGCGGGGCAGGCGGACGACGCCCCCGTGCCCAAGGACCCCATGGACGGGCCCCCGGCCCCCGCGCCCGCCCCCGCCCCCGACCAAGAGTGCTTCAGCGCCGGGAGCGTGGCCGGAGCCGTGGTGGGCACCTTCGCCGCCACGCTGCTGCTCCTGGCCGCCGCCGCCCTCGTCTACAAGTTCTACTGGCGCGGACGCAGAGGTGAGCGCGGGCCCCGCCAGGGGCGCAGTGCCGGGCACAGGCACTGGAAGAAGACTGCGAACCTCTAGCGGCTCAAAGTTCTAAAAAACCTACGCCAACACTCGCCAAAACCTGTGACATCTGTTCGATTGTTTCATTAGAGTTTCCCGGTCGCGTGAGGTGCTCACGTCATTAGCCCCGTAAGCGTAGTGCACGTCTCGAAAGTACCCATTCTTATAAACAATGTGAAAATGAATAAGTCTGCGTTATTATATTTGATTCGTTGATGTTCTACCTACGGACAAGTGCATTTCCATTCTTTTTTTTACTGTGATGATTCTAATGGTTTGATTCATTAATTATTTAGGGCGTGTCAACTGTTAAGGTTATTACTCCCGTAGCTGTAGTGCACAGCACGTTGGCTTACCTGGTTTCCCCCTCCGGATATCTCCATAAGTGGGGAACTCTCCCAGCCGAGATTACTGCTTACCTCCTTACTGGACTCCCGGAAGTGTAGTGGTGTAATGCATGCATTATAAGTTTGAACCGAGACATGAACACGGATGACTGGAATGCTCACGTAAATGGTGAAAGTTTTGAGAACTGTCCGAAATTTGTGTAGGATGTTTCAACATATTGTGCACAATTTTTTTACTAGCAATAAGCAGTAATACGTAATTTCTAAAATCGATGACCTCTTAGCTTTGTTGTTAGGGACCATTTGAAAACATTGAGAACCGAGCCTCCAACTACAAAATTAAATGACTGACTTGATTTCTTAAAACTATAAACTCTGTTCAGTCACATCAGTTGTTATGTTGACATATCTGTCACTTCATGTTGTAGGAATGGTCGGCATGTAGAAACATTTGCATTCATTTTACAGACGTTGGCGAACTTGCTCTAGGGCTGTGGTACTCCCTATTATCACATGCGAGGGGAGCCAAATTTATTTTCATTTTCCTATCAACTTTTCTTTTTACATACCATTACATTATACATACATTACATTTATTTACTAGTAAATAAATATCATTTACTAGTAAATGAATAAAATTTACTACAAGAATAATGAAATTGTAATTATAACTTTACAATTAATAATTAAAATTATTTTATGTTAATTCATTTAAAGATTGCCTGACGGTTGGAGAGCTTCTTTTACAAAGCATCTACTATAACAATTTTCTAAAATATCATTAAAAAAATTAGGTATATCAGGAAATTAATATATTTAAGGAAATAAAATGTTTTATTAGGAAACTCTACTTGGCCCTGAAAATGTTCAAAGAGAACAATGCTATGTATGCCTGTGTTGCGCCTCCTAGAGAATACACGCATGAAACCAAATAATTTATGTAGCTAGGATGCAGGAAAATTACACCTCAACCCTCCTAATCTAAGAATTATTACTTACATGAACCACACTGTGATTAAGAGTCGGTAAATTGCGATGTTAATTGAAAACATTTGAAAGTGAATAACGCAGGTTATTTGATAGTTGACTATTGAGACAGAACTTGACATTTGACTACTGACAGTTTACCACCATCATGCATGACTTCACTTTGAATTTCTTTACCAAAGCATTCATATAAGTATTTTCACATTATATTCGACATGATTTGCATCAAGTCTTACAATACTGTATTAAGTGACAACAACAAAAAAATTAAAACCATCGTGAAAAGTACCCCTGACCTCCAACTGCACTCCCCGAAGTGACACTTGTGAGGCATCATCAGCTGACGCTCCAGCGCATATGGCCGGGAGAGCATTTGGTGGAGCGCTGCGGTCTTCGGCGCGCTCAACTGTTTCCGAATCTGTCAAAATAACCATCCACAGTTCTGAGCACGACCCCTCGCATTGCGATCCGAGGTGCGTGGAGCAGAGAGCCCGTCGCCGCTCGGTTCTCTGAGGGCTAGTTTACCGAACGAGCAGATTTTCGAATACCCATTTTCACGAATCCACAATCACAAATGCCTTACTCGTATTCACTAATCTCAAATCCGGAAAATTGAAACAATTAGGGTGGCAGGGAGAGCTCAAATAATGCTCTTCTTAGGAATTGACTGAACTGGGATCATTGAGCCTCCAAACTAATGTCAAAGGGAATTTAAAATATTTAAGCCAAGCAATTTGAACACTTTCTTTAGACGGTATACGGACATTGTACATTTCAGAACTGGCAGAAAATATCGTTACCAAATATTTACATTTTGTTTTCTTGATGTTGAAGTTGCTTTAATACATCATCGTCAACCGAATCTATTGTTCCGAATGGTGATGGTATTCATTGATACTGAGCTCCGCAACTATTATTTCTCAATCGACTTGACATTTGTAGAATCTGTTAATACAGAAAGTTAATCTGGGTGATGTTTGCTGATGACAAATTGAAAACGTGTGCGCCATCCTTCTGTAATATAGTCAGCCTTACGGGCACCTATGAGAATCGTTTGATGCTGGTTCCTAGTTACTTACCAGTTATTATGATGGTAGTAGGCTTCCTTCTTCCCCTCGCTGGTCGACCAATGACAAAATTCCCTTCAAAGCAATCGAAGACAGGGGAAGATCATTTGGCACCTCCTCCCCCGTGTGTGGGAAGCATGCACTACATTTTAAGTGGGAATGAAAACAATCGCCTCCGCCATGTGTACAAACAATTTTATGTTACAATTTAGAGGATCATTAACAGCCTCTTGAAATCTTTCAATTTGGATTTTAAGAAAAACAGATTGGACTAGGAGAACGAAACAGCGAGTAAGTAGCACGTAGAGCAGAGAGGATATTAACGATCGCCCTTTTTCCAATCCAGAAATTATTTTTTGAAGCTTAAAATTATAAATTTTCCCTCAGAAATGTTGTCAAATTGTTGATATTTAAATTCTCTTCATTAGATTAAATTGAATATTTTGTTCCTGTGAAAAAGCTTAAATAGTGCCTGAGTCTATAATTTAAGATCTCATGTTCAGTAATCACAAAGATAAAATATTAGTAAAATGAAAAAAAAAATGAAAAGAAAAAAACAGTATATGAAATAAAAACAAGTGTGACAACTAAATAATTGATCAAGAGTAAAATAAACAAGATGTTTTCAAAATAAAGATGTACTGTTTAAAAAGTAGATTTCAGTCTTCGGAAACATTACCATTCCGGGTAATAGATTCAGGAATATTGGGGCTTTTCTTTTCGGATTTCGTCCTGCGTGATGATGGTCGTTAGTGAAAACGAATTCCGAATAGTGAACGGCAGCCCTTCTGAGTCACCCTCCCTGGCAGGGCTTTCGCGGAAGGGACGTGACCAACCGCTCCGGGCAGTTCCGGGAAGCGCCGCGTCCTCTGCCAGTCACCGGCTGACTCCCACCCCCGCGGCCGAGGCGCTCAATGGAATGAGCACGTCCGTCGAAACCAATAGCAGCCAGCGCTCACTGCGAACGAGTTAATTGTAGAAGCCGAGTCACCTTCCTACCAGTCAGTGCTTCACTACACGTTTTCTTACGATATCGGATGCAGTCACAACGTGGTTAGTTGTTCGTGATTCTGGGAACGTCAACTACCGACGTCATTAGTCCCGTAAGTGTAGTGCATGTTTTCTCCTCGGGATGTGGTGGGTTTACCCACTGGATAGCGAGATCAGGCGCCGATCCACCGTCGACTTGCGGGGTTTCCCTCAACCAGGTATCTCCCACCAGCGGGGCACCACCCCAACCGGAACAAGCTCTAAGCTCCCGACCATTCTCCCGGAATATGTGGTAGTGTAGTGCGCATGTGAGTGTAAGTGTGTGTGTAAGGGGGAGAGGATAGGAGAAGGAAGAGGAAGGACAGATCGCGCGCGGTTCGTGGCCCGTTTGGTAGGGTACTGCTCCGGCATTCGCGTGGTGTTGATCGGAGAAACCACGGAAAACTACCGATCAGAGCATCCGACCTCTAGAATTCTCCTCCGGACAACGGCTGAATTCGACCTAGCTGAAAAGCTAATGTAGTAGTGAAATTCGACCTAGCTGAAAAGCTAGTGAAATTCGACAAGCTGAAAAGCTAGTGTAGTAGTGAAATTCGACCTAACTGAAAAGCTAGTAGCTAGGAACTCCCGGCCAGAGGCACTGTAGTGACATCTGTTGATGCACTGAGCCACCTCTCCCGGTCAGGTGCTGGAGGCATTGATCTTACAATAATCACTGAAAAATCAGTATTCAAAGGCGTTATTATTGTGAATGGCGTTGGGAGTGAGTGCTTGAAGAGGCGTGGGGAAAGTGCGCGTGATTCAGCTTGATTTTACTACACGTTCTAGGAGGAGGCTGGAGGTCAACAGTTCATTGCGATCCCATCGTGTCAGAGTTAGTCGACCACCATTCGCTGTCGAGAGTCGTTATAGTGGATGAACGGATAAATTTGGTTGTCAATTGAATAAATATGGATCTAGTTATATTACTTCCAGAACCGCTCATTAAGAATTGACGAAAAGTAGCGGAGAAGGTTCATGTTCGTACAGGCGAAAGTAGACATGTCGACGCCCACTGCTAATACAACCTACATGTATAATGTTAATTATAGAACTGGAGACCCGAACCTACCAGTGCCTACTGCATTTCATTTACTATGCCCGTTGCAATCAGATGATAATCGGTGCTTGGTTTGGTTAGAATAGGAAATTTTACTTATTGCGATGACGTGTGTATACTTCAAATAAATATTACTTAGTCATAAGTAATCCTAATTGTCCAACGTGTTCGTGTTAACACACACGTTCATAAATTAACCTAAATGTTCAACATTTTCAGTTCATCTTTGGGATGACAATGCTGTTGGTAAAAAACTTGAGTCTCGCGACAATGCTGTCGTTAAAAAAATTGTCTGTGGCGGCGTCCCGCTGGGGAGATACTCAGAGGGGAAACCTGTCAAGCCGACGTGATCAGATCTCGCTTTCCAGCCGAAGATAAGCACCGCCATTCTCGACTATAACAAGCTCTACACTCACGAGATATATGACAACAACAATTTGCTGCTCCGGAAGCACAAAATAATTAGTCAAGCAAACGTCAAAAGCGCCTGCAGGAAGATCCTTTACTTAGCTGCAACGTTTTCCAGGGCAGGGGACCCGTCGACGTTCGCGACGGTCACATGCAATTCAGAGAAGTATCCATCCGCCGCGACAGCTGCTCAACCACGCCTCTTCGTAAAGTGTTTGTAATGGTTTCTGTGAAAACATCCCTATGAAGTCTAAGAGTTTCGCTGAGGTACATGCACGTACGTGAGTTCGGGAAATATTTACATTTAATTACGTATGTAGAAAATCTCTTAACACGCTCTCACAATCAGCAAAAGAAAACTGCCACGAATGTAAATAGGAAAAAAAAAAAGATTTTAAGCCGGAAACACGTGCACCGGTACGCATCTCCTTTCAATTCTCAGTTTTAAAATAAACATAATATTTCTCTCACAAAAAGTAAATTCAATGTAATATATAATGAAAAACAATTTTTACGGAAGAGCACATATCACTGCACTTCTAATATCATTTTATTTCTCAGCACACTATATTTTGTCGGACAAGGACACACAAAAGGAAGGGTCGAAGCCGTTTAAGTTAACCAACTGCAAACGAACAAATGCGGAAGGAGTCTAATGGGTTCAAGGGCACAAAGACCACAGAACATTCAGTTATGTGTCCAGCACTAGCTGTCACTTTGGCTCATCCTTAAGAAAATCGCTCTATAGCTGCAACTCCCCTCCACGGCGCAGTTTGCGGAGACCGCCGGTCCCCCCGCCACGCCTCGCTGCGGGGGCCCGGGCCCCCGGATTCCGTTCGTCCACAAGCTGTGAAGATCCCTCCGCCGATAAAGCGCAATCCGACGCTATTATACAATTTGTACGGCTGGCTGCATCAAATACGCCATCACGTTCCTTCCGAGGCACTTTGTAATGCTTTCACAATCGGTTCGCGGGTTGACCAGGAACAGCTCTTCAAAGGGAACATCACTCTACAAAACGTATCAGATGCTACTTTTTGTAGGGGACGGAATGTCTGGAACCTTGCAAGGAGCTTCAGAGGTGTATAATTTTTCCTCGTCCCACCATCAATTTTGTGACATTGACAAACAGAACTCGTCTTTATGATATAACGCTAGGGTTAATATTCGTGCTACTACTGTAATTGCTGATTGAACCTGATTTATGACAAGAGTGAAGTTCAGGCAGTTTTCTAATACCTGCTACATATTTTTGAAGGTACTAAGTGTCTTACATTATTGACTAAGTGTTGTTTTTAATTACTATTTATTCGTTATATTCGAGACGAATGAAATATTTTTTGTCCGAACCCGTAATGGTGGGGTTGGCGTGAAAAAGGTCTCCAAGTGAACAAGTGAAAGAGTTCACTACATTCAACCGACGAACTGAAATTTCGCAAAAGACACTCCGTTTATAACATATTAGCTCAAATCATGTGAGCTTGATATAATTTATTGACGTAAATTTTAGATTTTTATTTTGGGAGGGACGTTAGGCGCTGTGCACTGTGCAGCTCCCACCATCCTCGTACCGGTCCCGATCCCTTGCCTTGGGGTGGGAGATAACCATGTGCCTGGTGGAGGAATGGAAAAAAGCGCCTTCCAAAGGCTCCGAGCCACGATCCTAATGGCCCTCGCTCCCGCCCCCGCCCCCCCACCAAACGCACCTGGCGACATTGCTCTCTACCAAACCATAAACACTGTCGGTTCACAACAGTTATAGTTGTTATACTGCATTTCCGACGGGACAAGATTTTGATTCACCTTCCAGCCACCAGCAGTCTGTTCACTTGAGACTATTGCTGGTATTAAATTGACCATCGGCCCCTTTAAAACTTCAATATGCACACGACACCGCAAAGTAAAACCGGAAACAAATACACACGAATTGCACACTAACGTGGCGAAACAGTAAGTGAATTCCACGGTTGGTACCATACGTGTGTTCCAAGTAGTGGGGGCTAATTTATGAACAAGAGAATGCCGCAATACGCTCACAATAAGCAGATCGTCAGAAGACTCTAAATTTGTTTATTCTTTGTGAGAACTGGGACTTACTGATGTTGATGGTAGTGCCTTTGATTCTTAGGAAACGTGTTCTAATAACTGTTAAAACGATACTGATCTCAGTTTCATAATGTTTGACTTAAGACAATCAAAGTGGTTAATAGTTCTTATTTAGTTACGTTGGTCGCACCGCGCAACTATTTCACATTCCATTGCCCATTGTCCAGTTCATACCACACAGTACAACTACGTCACATTTAACGTCATTGAATCTCTATTTCTAACTTATTTCTAAAACTATGAGTACTTACAATATAGGCTTTCAAAGTAGCTCCAGGTGAACGTTTTTACTGTTTCTTACTGTTTTATTGTACTGTCTTTTACTGTTTCTAAATGAAAATTGTCCAACATCTGTTCCTTGTTTTCTTGTTCGAATTTTGTGGACGTAATCCCCTCTGAAGAAAAAGGAATAATTTGTTTTTTGTAAACTTAGCTGAATTTCATTCGAAATCGGTGGGTCTAACTGCTATAGCTCAGTAGCATCTAGGTTCATTAGTTCAAAAGTCTCGCGCTCGCCTTCGTGATTCCCGTGTCTTTATACGACAGTTTCTGTAGGTAAATTTTCTCGTTTTTCTATACATTCTGTGCAGATATTCTCGGTGCGATCTTCGTCAAGAGTCACATTTTGTATTCCATGAGAGGACGAGCCAACTTGCGGCTAGTACTCCTCCCGAAAAAAAACAACCACAAATTGTGTGTATTGCTATGAGTGTTTTTCACGTTTGACATTTTAATTATTAAGTGAGTTAATTTTACATTCACATTTAAAAAAAAGTATTAATAAGTGAAATGGAAGTGTTGCACATTTCATCGAAATGAAAGGGTATGAAAGTGTTGTAAATAGGTTTCGCGAATTATAATGTTGAGTAGTCTCAGTCAATTTAGCTTTATTTTTCTTCTGTCAAATAGTCGCCTCCCTCTCTTAACAGAGAATTCTGTCTATTGTACGGTGTAACAAGTAATAATATATTTTTTATTACTTTTTGTAGTTAACATTAGTTTTACTACACATATAATAAACTGTAATATTATAACGTCTTTTATTTAAGTGGTGAGAGGAAATCAACTGTGTGGCCAGAAAAGCCGGCGCAACATTACATTTTGAGATGGGGGGTTCGTAGTTCAGGATAAGATAATTTCAAATAGTCCAGTGCTGAAACACGCGCAGGATCGACCAGGGCGCTAGACTCCTATACTTTTTTAGGGGGCCTCTAAAGAAACCTGTTTTAAAAAGAAAACAAAGTCAACTTTTAAAATCACCGTACAAGCATCTAGAAGCCCAGTTGTTCTAGAGTTACGAGGCAAAACAGGAATTGGAACATTTTATTTTGTTCACAGTGGATAATAATAATAATAATAATAATAATAATAATAAAATAATAATTCATTTGTTAGCTGCAGTAACACAAGAGATAGTCAATATCTACGTAAACAAAAATAAACTAAATATAAATGTAAATAAAAATAGTATTTTGTCACTGCTTATTATTTATATTTTCAAAGGACAATGTTTCAAGAATTATTTCTCAAAGCAGTTAAATATTGTATTGTTTGTCTATTGTTGTCTAATATTTCGGATTTCAGAGTAATATTTCGTCAGCATTATCCGGTCGTCAGCATTTTCCCTAAGTGTCGAAAGACATGATACCATATTTTCAGTACTTACTTCCTTGCTTGAGTTTGATGTACAATTTTCAACGCATCGATATACGATTTACCTGTTGCTGTGTTTGGGTTGGATCGTGTGATGTGCTCTTGAACATTTTGATACGGATAGCGACGTATACGCATTTCCCATCTTTTATCAACGTGTAACCCGATGGTACAGTTAGATAACATTGACCCAAGAGGAGTTAAGGACGCAGAACAATCATGTCAACAGAAATAAAATCAACTAGAAACACTCAAAGAAAACAGCTGTGCAAATATCTCACATTACTTGTATCTTCCTCTCTTCGTAGTGTGTATCTAACAGCAACGCATTTAAGAGATGTAGTTAAAGTATGATTTCAGCACTAATGCATACGTTTAAAAGACTTTCTTAAATGTTGATTTGTTATCATAAGAAAGGATGGTATATGGGCGTATATTAAAAAATAAAAATTAACCCAGGTTATGGATTGATAGGTCTTCTAAAGAGAAACATATTACAAGGTTTATAATTCCATTAAATGTATAATAAAATAGTAATTTTGTTCAATTCACGGTATTTGAACCAATTTCCCACACATTTTTTGACATCCTCTTTATCCTGGAACTTAATACCTCCTTCAGTGGACCAAAGAAATGGAAATTAGATGGTGCAAAATCGTGTACGAATCGAAAATATTTTTTTCCTCCAGTTAGATTGTGGTAATAAATGTGTTAAATTGGATTTTTTTCAATTTTTGTCAAAAGTCCAGGTGGGTAATTAATAAGGCTCGAATAATTATGTAATAACATATTTTCTTAAGTTCGTCAAGTCGAATCAACGATATATTTACGTTTCATACCGATTAGTGCAAAAAATGATGACTTTTTAGTACATATTTTTACATACGTTACCCAAATGTACATTTATTTACATATTTTAGCCAATATAACATGTTTTTACATACTACTGGAATTTTTTTTATTTAGTTATTCATTTTTTCCTACAGGTTTTGATAAGGTATCTCCCAGACTAACAACTAAGCATTGTCAAACATTTTTCTGTAGCCTCCTCTCCAAAATACGGCAATAGCATCGCATTGATATAACTCAATCCATAAATACGGATGGTATTGCAAATAAAAGGGCAAGGCGACGGCGCAATCCATAGCTTCTGGTCTGTTAGTTTTCAGCGCGAGTATCGCAGAGTACAGAAAGGAAGTTTGGTTTGAGAAAATGATACATTAAGCGGGTGATATCGCGCAGCCACCTCGCATCTTTCAGGGGCTACCGTGACCTTGATTCCCTTCACCAGAAACTTCGATCGCTGTAATTATAAGGAGAATAATGTTTAATAATTGTCTTTCTGATAACGAAACAGAACAATACACATTAAGATAAAAGTATTTTAATAAAATAGACTTGATAGAACAATAATAAATGTTACGTATTTCTTACTTTTTAGTACATATTTCTGCATATTATAATACATAGCTAATAGATGTACATAATAATAGATGTACATATTTTCCCTCTGTTTATTACATAATTATCCGGGTCCTAGTAATTACGCAATATGCATTAAGATAAACGTATTTTAATAAAATAGAATTGATGTAACTATAAAAATTGATAAACATAACATAAAAATTGATAAACGATATTTCTTACTCTTTAGTTCATATTTGCGAATATTGCAATACATATAGATGTACATATTTTCCCTCTTTTTAGTACATAATTATCCGGGCCGTAGTAATTACGAATATTTTGTGAGGCTCTTTCCGCGCCGGACGAGAGCCAGCGCCCATACGATGACGCGCTGCAACAGGTGCCGGCGGCGCGAGCATTGCACAGAAGTAGGATGAGTGGTTTTTCTTTCTCACGTGCGGGTCAGCGCGCTGAGTCGGCCGCCTTCCCTCCCCCCCCCCCCCCCGGAAGGCCGGGCGGCCGGCCGGCCGGCCCCCGCCCGCTGGCGACGAGCACGCACAACTGCCGGCGTTGCGCGCTCCGGATTTCGCAGCCTCGCGCCTCCGCCCCGCCCACCGCCCGGCGCGCTCCACACTGCAGCAAGGGGAGCACGCATTCAAAAGCGGACATGTCCATGTGCAAGAAACGGAGTTCTGCTAAGATGTCTTACAATATATTAACTATAGTCAATTAATAATTAGGTAGGAGTATTAATAGTACTAGTAGTAATGGTACTATTAATTTTTTAATAGTACTATATTGTAGTACTTAATAAGTAAGTTAATAGTAATTTAATAGTACTATTTTAATAGTATACTATATTCCTTGAGTTAAAGTCAGTGTTGACAAGTGTAACATTCATTTTTATTAGAAAAGTGTGAAGTTGACATGTCACGTGTTTCAATGTCCATCAAATAGCATTACATCCAATGTAGATTAATGTTTTGTACATGAAACTTAATGGAACCGTGTTCATGAAAAAGAGCTTAATACGTGCCCATGAAATTTACTACATAGGGTAAAATTAATGTAGATTTGATGAAGATGTTCTCCTCTTTCCCCTGCCTTTCATCATTTTTATCGTATATTCATAATTACTAGTTCGACAAGATTATTCATTCATGCATTCATTCTTTCCAGATAAGACCATAAAGCGTTCGCATTTACATCCTCATGTACGTCTACACATTAAATTTAATGTGTGTTCATGATCATTATTTTAATGTAGTTTACATTAATTTAATTTAATGTAAATGTTCTTTAATGAAATATACATTAAAGTAAATATCATGAACGTATATTTAATTTAATGCACACTGTAAATTAGGATAGCAGAGTCAAAGCTACATGGTCATATGAAAGAATGGATGAATGATCCTGATGGACTGGTGTTTATGAATGTATGCCATGAATGATGAGAGGCAGGGTAAACAAGGTCTATATTAAATCTACACTGATTTTAATGTGAACATTAAATTTAATGTACAAATATATTAAACTATTTTTAATATACTAGGAACATTTAAGTTTCTTGTTCAATACATTAATCTACATTGTATTAAATGATGTTTCTGACTGTGTACGGTGTGGCAGACATGCCTCGTGCCTTGGGCGCTCCTCACAAGGACGCTATTTAGAGTATACCCGTCAAAACAAATAACAAGTACCCTAATTTGAAATATCCTTACAGGGGCGCTAATTAGATGCTTGACATGAGCGCCAAAATACGCATCTGCTTACAAGCTTTGATTCTGCGAGGCGAACATCCTTTGGTGCAGTACAGTTTACTTTGTAAATAATGAAAATAATCCATTACATACATGTATAACTAGCGAACCCGACGATGCTTCGTTATTGCAGTGTATTAATTAAATAAATATAAAATTTAACTACGTGTTAACTATACGATATATTACACTACACTTAAAAAATCAAATCAATTTAGTTCATGCTTCCTGCTTTCTAGATCGCATCTTCGATGTTGTGAGTCGAGGCAAGGTGTATTGTTCAGAATGATATCCATAGCTCGCACTTGGAGCAAGGTCGTCTGCGACCGTCGTAGAGAACACCTCGTCGATTAATTTTGCACAAACAGCGCCCCATTTGTTCGATTTAATTCAAACCACTCTTGAAATATTCCCGTTACTAATAAGAGCTAAGTGTGCTAATTTCAGCGAAATCGACCAAGACGTTTTTGTATCTATGTGACAGGCGCACATTCTCTTTTATTGCGTCTATACGAGACCCATTCCCGTTCTCTATGAGACATACACAACTGTCGTCATACCCTAGGTACTTTCTAGGTTCGTTGGGACTAAGTACTTAGGTCATTCCCTGGATACCCTTGGAGAGAGACGCTGTAGCGGCAGCGGACGTGGATACTGAGCCATCTCAGCCCAAGGTAGTGGAGTTCCTCCTCATTTGCCCCTTTGCGCCACTTGGTGTGCAGCGCTGCCGTCGGCGCAGGAGGAAGCGGAAGTGGAGGCGGAAGCGGGTCGCGCTGAGCGCATCTGCAGTCGCCGCGAATGCACCCACGCACCAGCTTCCGCCCCGCCCCGCCCCGCCCCGGCCTCGCCCCGCCCAGCCCTGCTCCCGTTCCGACCCCGTGCCACCCCGCCCCCGCCTGGTCCCCGCCACGACCCCGCCACGACCCCGCCACAACTCCCCCGCCCTGCCCTCGCCCCGACCCGCCCCGCCCGCCGTGCCTGCCCAGCCTTTCGACTTCCTCCACCTCCAGCTCCGTCTCCGCCTCCCTCCCCCTGCCTGCGCCCGCGCCACCTCCGCGCCCTCTGCAGCGGCCGTCGTCTCGGGCGGGGGGCGGGGGGACTCTTCCCCAGCGGCCACGCCCCCTCGGAGGGTGCGCACGGGGGGGGGGCATGACTCGCCTGGCTTCCAAAGGGGCTCGTCGCCTTACGGAATGTACTTTATTTTTTACGCACACGTTACAGCTTGCCATTCCCTTCGATACGGAGTTTTATGTACACTCCGTATTTTACCTGGATCGAGAGGGTCGTGGTTCCGAGGGAAATATGAAAACAGTTGAATAATGCTACATGTTCCTTGACGGAGGGAATTATGAGAGGGAATTATCGGAAAATATAAACCGATTCAAGTTAGCATCTAGTTAATTGCTAAATAAGTAAGTGTGAATAATTAACATTGGGTAAAAAATAAAATCATGTATACCATGAGCGTTAATTGGTTCTAATGATTTCGGGCGACAAACAGCCCTCGGGCCAAAGACCTTCGGGCTTTTTGTCGCCCAAGGTCATTAGTAGCCTTAAAACGCCCTTTGTGTGTAAATAAATATTATATTATTTTATATATTCCTCCTCTTCTTTAACTTGACTATTTGGCACCAGTTATATGGCATGTGGGTAAGAGACTCGCCAAGCCATCTGGTGGTCCTGAAACGGTTCAACGTAAAACCAATGTTATAAATTTATTCTCGTGATATGTTTTATTTACTAACTAGTAAAATGTGGCATATGTAAGTAATAGTTATTTACGAAATGAGCAAGACATCTTATTACAATATAAGATTGGAAAGTTATCAAACGAGACCGTTAGGATCGTTAAGTCACTGTTCGTCCTGCGCGAGGTGTCTATACTTGATGTCCATTGTTACATTACGAAACTGATTATTGCTGATGTTAATAGTGGGCCCCGGAGTATTAGAGCCCTTGTGTTTTAACACTGTGGTTGACGCCCTCTTCTTTAAGGACCACGCCCACCTGTACTTGTTTACAGTTAGCAAGCTGACATTAGTAACCACATTGCTGTCAACAACGTAACATGTGCATTTGACAAAAAGGATCTCCTTATGAGACAGACATATTTTGAAACACATACTAACTTCATTCGTGCACTCCTGACTGCCTGTACTATATTCCGATTAAAACAGAGGGCAAATTGACAGCTATCAGTCGGGACGTGGTTATCCAGCCGGGAACTTCGTTACGACTTAATTTTTGAAATTGAAGCTCCCAGTTGGATAACTGTGTTCTAGCTGATCAAAAGTCAATTCGCTCTCAGTTTTATTTGGAGAATAAACGTTACTAAAGCAATATTATGTATTGTTACGTCTCGTTGTGTTGAGTGTCTTTGTTCAATGAATATCGTAAAATGCCACATTTATTTTAATTTGTGAATTATAGACCCAATAATTTATTTATTTATTAGGAGTCAACTGGTTTGTCATAATAAGGCCCTCGTTCCCCGATTATTCCGATGGAGCAGATAACCAAAACGCAGAAGGCGCTTTATCTCTGCGTCATCGAACTTGCTTCTAGAACTGATCAAACCGGTACACATGTTTCATTCATTACGATTTATGAATTCTCTGCTGGATGTTCATGAATTATTCATGTTTTTTTCTCGGTTGATACTATGTTCTGAATATGTTCTACAATCTTGCTCATGGGAATTTTCGAAACTCGTTTTATCTTATTAGAGTAACGAAAATCAGATTTCCCTTTCCTTATTTATTTATTGTGTTTTCATGACTTTTTTGTATGAAACCTTTGAATAGATATCGCGTAATATTCCATCCTGATTCGATGTTTTAGTTTACAATATATTCATTTACAGATTCTTCATTTGTATCCTCTTTATCTTCCACACTTTTTTTATGCTACGAAGGACTCATTCTGAGCATTTACGATGTCCTAACCTGATGAGTTTTTAGTAGCTTTCGTCTCGGAGACCGCGTCGATTGAGCCCGCGGTCCTGAGAGTTACCGCAGATCGGCCCAAGGAACTTCCTCGGAGGCACATCCCTTAGTCCCGTGCAAACTCCGTGACTGCTACCAAAATCACACGCGTGACCCACTGTTTCAAATTCTTAAAAGTTGTTGGAATACCGCGGTCCTGAAGCGAAGTATTTTTTTTTATTTCCAATGTTCCCTACAGCGGATGTGGATGTTTGCTATAAACAAATCAACTAGAGCTGATTTGTTGAACGGAGCTAGTGGCTTTGATGAACTTTGATCTGAGTTCACTATATCCAGCGGCGACTTTATTCTTGTTGAGTGCGAACGCTGTTCTTTGTATGCACGCCTGTTGCTTGGGAGACGACTCCGGGGGCCCACTTACTATTTTTTGTGAGGTTGAGGAAGGGCTCATAAAGTGTGGAAGAACGTAAGGTTACTTTATTCTTCCCGGGACATACCTTTGAAGTGCTCTGAGCCCTTGAAGCGTAAAAAGGCCAGTGATTAAAACACAAGCTCGGAGAGAATAACCCCGTTTTCTCTTTTTTATGCAGTACATCGTCCCAACCGAATGCTGTCCTCAGAACTCCAGTTTTACAGGCGCCCGGCCCATGTTGCCGTGTTAATCGCTCCTCGCTTGAGAACGGGGACTAGGAAAAACGTATCTCTCGAAAGACTTACCCGTTATATCTGTATGAGCGAATGTGTGAAGTTCATTGCGAAGGTGAACTTGTAATTGATAAAATAACAGAATTTATGATTTTGTATTACAGCAGACTGCAAGAATATCACTGACAGTCACAGTTAAGTTACATGACAATGTTATGAAAGTGCATATTTTTGCTTACTAGACCTTACTTCGTAAGAAGAGAAAGTATTGTAATCGCGCGCCGGAAAACGGCGAATTTCCGAGAACAAAAGTTTTATGGCCAGGCGGTGGTAACGAAAAATTGGATACATCTTGTTCCTGTAAATAGCAAATTACTTCCTCTAACACTTGTGTGGTAAGTGTGTTGGTGCGTGATACAAAATAAATTGCCGGCAAAACGTCCGTCCGTTTCTGATCGGTGGGGGAGACAGGCGTTGCCTGCATAATAATAAATAATAATAATATATATAATAATAATAATAATAATAATAATAATAATGTTTTTATTTCTGACGTGGCTCAGGTCGTAAGGCCTGCTCGTCCGTGTAACCACTTAAATATTTACATTTACATAATTACCATGAATATCCGAGCAATGCGGGGTAATGAGCTAGTTGCAAAATAATTTCCTCGCATAAGGATTATAAGGTTTGATTTTGAGTCAAAAAATTTTTTTTTAAAATTCTTTACCTGTTCGGTATTGGTGCCTTTCAGGAATATTAATAAATTCCTTAGATTCACGTTTAGGCTTGACCATTCCTAATTATTGTTGCCATGTGCCTACTTCAGCATATTCATAATTAAAGATACCTAATTACTAGTTGTTTATTTTCTTTCTTTTTATTCAATCACATTTTTGAACTTTTTGAAATTATTTAGATTTATTTGATGATTGGGTTTTAAATCATCTTTTGGATAGCTGATTCTTGTGGGGTTTTGGTACATTCTTCCTAATGAAAATAGTGTTGAAGTATAATTCGTAAGCGTAACAATGTCTCATTTTTTAAATAATAAAATACCGGGAGAGGTGGTTCAGGTCTACAACTGATGTCAGTGTGGTGCCTCTATTCGCGAGGTCCTAGGTTCGAGTCCCGATGGTGGCAGGATAGCTTGATCCAATTCAGTCGCTACCCGAAGGAGAATTTTAGCGGCCAGTTGCTCTGAACGGTAAATTTTCGTGGTTTCTCCAATCAGCACCAGGCGAATGCCGGAGCAGTACCTAAACAAATGAGTCACGGTCTGCGCGCAATCTCTCCTTCCTCTTCCTTGCCCTATCATCACTCCTCACTTACACTCACTTATACTTTCATGCACTGAACTATCGCATATGCCGGGAGACCGGTCAAGAGCTTAGAGCTTGTCCCGGCTGGGGCGGTGCCCCGCTGGTGGGAGAGTCCTGGTTAGGGGGAAACCCCACTAGCCGACGGTAAGTCGGCGCCGGATCTCGCCATCCAGCGGGGATGAAGATTACCGCCAGCTACCGAGAAAAATATCTGCTCTACATTCACGGAACTATCGACAGATAATGTGCATAGCAGATAATGTGCTCGGAATCACTAACCAAAAAATCAATCTGTGAATTTAACAATAATTTTTTTTGAAGTTTGACTGAAATCAAACTTGTAAGTGAGATTTCTTATTTAGGAGGTTTATTCGACCCATCTGCATTCAAATTGCGGGCCTATTGCTGGCTCCTTCAACAGCATGAAACGCCGTCTAAAGCATCTGTCGAGTCACTGTCCTGTGCCAACTGAGAAGTGGCGGAATTACCTCTCTCGGGGGAATTCAACGCTGTGGCTCTAAGAAGGGCCGGTCCCCATGGACGTGAGGCGAACTGTAAATTCTGTTTGCCTCTCCTTTATTAGCGGCTGTTTGTACCCTTGAATACTCGTGTTTACATCCTTATCATATTTGTTGACTAACATTTCGAAGAAAAGATGCACGAAAGTAAACATCATCGGTTAGCTTTGTAAACGCGCTGCACTTTATGAGCTCTCTGCGCAGGTGTTACTTGTCAACACGAGAGCAGCAATCAGCTAAAGTAGGCACTGAAATAAGCTTTCGTGCCTGTCCTCACCTACATCTGTCAGTGCGATTTGTGTATACCTGTAGGCCCTTGTTTGATAGTTTGTAAAACAATTGAGCGGCGCCAATGTATTCTTCGCGAAATTATTTCGCTGAGGATAATGGTCCACCAATTATTAAAAACAGTCAATTGTCTTCGTTTCAGATTTGTTAATATAACTCTGTTACAGCCAACGTTTCTGAGGCATTATTCGGTCTTATTATCAAGGCTCACGTACACTTGATGTGTTAACTTGGGTAACCGTATAATGTGCAGGGGCGGGATTTCAGATCTTTTATGGGGAAAGAAGGGGCAAAATTTGGGGGGCAAGTAGATTTTTACAAAAAATTAAAATTGCAGTTTTATAAAAATAATTTAAATTATCTTTGTTAAATTATTATTAATTTTAAAAAGCAGTGTACAGTATGCATGTGTTAAAAAATTAAATTTTTAATAATCTGTATGCTCACAATAATTATTTGATGGAGAACTTATATTTATAACATTATATTTTAGTGCTTGGATTTTGTTATATATTTTGAAATTTGAGTACCATGTGTATCCACCATTATCATAGGTATGTAATAGTAAATGGGAAATACTCTTTTGTTTTGAGAGTTAATTCGAGTGTTATGTCTCATGATTTTAGGCATGAAACTGTTTAATTTCTAAATAAATAATGTGTAAAACACAGTGCACCTGAAATAAGTGATATATTGATCATTCACAATGCCTTGACGTAAACGTAGACGTGAGACGTAAACTTAAAGAGCTCGCAAGCTCCAAGGTGAGACGTAAACTTAAAGAGTCGCAAGCTCCAAGCTTCTACGTTTAAGTTTACGTCGAAATTCTACCGAAGACCAATCAGAGAGCAGCATGAAAAAAACAAATGCACAACAAAATCCGCGAGAAGGAAGGTCGACTCCAGATCGAATCTTGTTTATGCGTGTGTATTGGTGTGCGTTGGTGTGTATAGTTGAAAGGTAGAGCAGAGAAGTTTGTGGAGTTTTGGTACGAGTTGCGAAGTGTTGATTCGAAATGGCAAATAAAGCGCCTCCTTCTTCTTTTTAAATAAAGCGACCCTAAAATTAATGCTGCAGAAGCTTGCAACAGCACAAGCTGCACGCCCAAATCTCTCTCCATGACAAAATCTGAACGTGGCGTTAAATATATTTGCGGTACACAATTTAAAGCTCACTGCTCGCACATAACCTCAATAGGTAGGGGCGCAACAGCTGCTTGCAAATGCAAAAGGTGAAATCGATAGGAGAGTCGATAAGAAAGCTAGAAATGTGTCGTGAAGACATGATGGGAGGGAGTGAGTATCGGGAGAAAGATGAACTCGGTGTTTGGTTATATAGAAAATGGTTTATTGTACGTTCCTATGCAAGTACGTTTACCTAACAGAGGCTACGCAGCCCAGCACTCAGTCGGTCGTTGCCATGAGGAGGGTGGGGGAAGGGTGGCAGGGAGCGGCGGCAAATCAAGAACGCCACGGACCAAGACGGCGGCGGCGGAGAAGGCGGCGGCCACAAGGCGACGGCGCAGGCGGCGGCGAAGGCAGATAGGCTGGCGGTGGGTCGCTCGGTTCGGCACGGCGTCGATTCCCGACTCGGTCAAACCCGAAGGCAACCGTAGAGCGGGACGCCGGCGATCACTACCGCACTCACAAAGAGCGGGAAACGAGCGACCGCTGGCGATGGGTCGCTCGGTTCGGCACGGCGTCGATTCCCGACTCGGTCAAACCCGAAGGCAACCGTAGAGCGGGACGCCGGCGATCACTACCGCACTCACGAAGAGCGGGAAACGAGCGACCGCTGGCGATGGGTCGCTCGGTTCGGCACGGCGTCGATTCCCGACTCGGTCAAACCCGAAGGCACCGTAGAGCGGGACGCCGGCGATCACTACCGCACTCACGAAGAGCGGAAACGAGCGACCGCTGGCGATGGGTCGCTCGGTTCGGCACGGCGTCGATTCCCGACTCGGTCAAACCCGAAGGCAACCGTAGAGCGGGACGCCGGCGATCACTACCGCACTCACGAAGAGCGGGAAACGAGCGACCACTTCTTAGGCCGGGCCCGGTCTTATATACCGCCGGGCCAGTCCATCCCCGGCGTCAGCGGGGGTGGCGTTGCCTTTGTTGGTGGGCACCTACAGAGGTACGGGGGGGTGGCGAGCGGTCGGCCTGGACATCTGGTCGCCAGACCAGCGCGGTCCGAGCGGAGGGCGGGCGGTGAAGGGCGCAAGCCGGCGTCGCCTCACCACAAATGCATCGATGAATATGTTGAATTCTGATTGGTTCAGGCAAAACCTACGTTCCAGCTTACGTTTGCCATTGTGAATGCTCGTTTTTACGTGAAAAGTTTACTGCATACGTTTACGGCTTACGTTACGTTTAAGTTTGCATTGTGAATGAGGCATAATCTAGTACGAAATAAACTATATTCCTATTCATTAATTATATCTCGGTCATGCATTAGACCCTGTCATGTAGAAATAAAAATAATTCATCTATCCCATATATTATTTTCCTATTATGTTATATTGTAAAAGCTACGTAATATGAAATTGTAAATTGTTGAGAAATGTTTTAATCCGCAATTGTCGTTAATGTTAAGCACATATTTTGTTCATTTAAGAGTTCTACACTTCTGAAAAAGATCACGTAAGAAATATTTTGCCAAACTCCTGGAGAATCCCACCCGCAGCACACGAGCAAACGCCTCAAGCCACTCCAAGGCCGCTTTTACAAGATCAGATTGGTCGCAAGCAGGCGCTCGACTGGGCTCGGCCGGCGACGAGACTGCCCGAAGCGAACGCCCGACTCCACCCCGCGGTCGATTTTCCCTCGCCCTAGTCCCATTTCACTTCGTTACCCGAGAAGGCATGGCCCGGCCGCATCCCGTTTCATTCACCCGGTGTTTCGCTAGGAATAAACATTTTGCATATGTAAGTAGGGCGTAAAGATGTTCTCGCAAACATCCAGAGAAGACATGGAACGCAGGTGAACGTGGCAGAATCTTCGGAATTGTGTTTGTTAAGTCAGGGAGGTGAGCAGATGCTCGTAATGGGTTTCAAGTTTCGTTTCCACAAACTTTTAGGCAGTGGTTTTGAACGTTGTCAGTGCTCTCAAAGGACATGCAAATGTTTCTTAAAACCAGACAGAAGTGGATAAATTATAATCGATCGAAGTGATTCTAAGCTGTCTATGGTAAGCGTAGAAAGGAGTATACAGTCGAATCTGGTTATAGTGAATTTCTGGGGAATAAAATATTTGATTCAGTATATCAGAGATTCACTATATCCGATGATGTCAAAATTAAATGTAATTTGTTCACAATAATTGATTTTATTAATATAGAGATGTGCAAAATTCATTACCAGCACGAACTGAAAATTTCAATATTTTTATTTGTACTTAAAAAATTAATTATTTTCATTTGTTTGCTTAGAACTTTTTCATTAGTAATTTCTCTAGATCCTTCTCCAGAGTTCGTGCTCTCTCCACTCTTGATTGTGCTTTGTCCTCTGTCTCTAAGAATGTAATACAGACTGGACATCTTTCAATATCTCTTGCACTGTTGGAACACCGTCCAACTCACTAAAGGCCCTTTTAATCGCCTAAGGACATAAGAGATCTAATTAATTTCCAGTACTTACTTTATACGTTCACCATAGCCGAGGTTCAGGTTCCCTACAACCGAATCTTCTTATGCTTATTTGTAATGTAAGTGAAACGGGACCAGTGACTTAAGTATAACTGAGTTTACTACAACCGAAGTCGACTGTACTAAGGATGGATTCATTGTTAGTGATTCCGGACGCGTCAACTACTGAGGTCATTAGTCACGTAAGCGTAGAGTATGTTTTTCATCGGGAGGTGGGGGGTGATCTTCCCTCATTGGATGGCGAGATTCGGCGCCGACTTACCGTTGACTAGCGGGGTTTTCCCCAACCAGAAATCTCCCATGAACGGGGCCCTAACTTCCCGAACGGTCTCCTAGCATGTGTGGTAGTGTAGTGCATGTTAGTGTAAGTGTGTGTGTAAGGGGAGAGGATAGGACAAGGAAGGGAAGCACAGATCACGCGCGGTCCATGGCCCGTTTGTTAGGATACTGCTCCGGCATTCGCCTGGTGTTGATTGGATAAAACTACCGATCAGAGCAACCGGCCGCTAGAATTCTTCTCCAGACAGCGTCTGAATTCGGCGTACAGTAGCTGAAAGGGTAGTGTAGAAAATCGTAGACGGACCTCCCGGTCAGAGGCCCTGCAGTGAGTTGAAGCACTGAGCCCCCGCTGCCGGTCGCACTAGGGGCTGCAGTGGGGCCAAGCCCTTTCGGGGCGGCGGTAACGGGGCGAGGAAAAGCCGGGCTGTGGCCTGTGGCCGCGGAGGAATGTCTGTCTGCGCGGCCGCCTTTCCCGCTTCCGGCGGCGGCGAGTGGCCCGCGCGACGCCGGGGCCGGCGGGCCGGGCGCCCGCGGCCGCGCCGCCGCTCACCGCTCACCGCAGCGCCGATTCAGCTTTCCACAGCGGCGCCCAAGGAAGCGCCGTCCCCAGCAACCCCGCCTCTGTCCGGCAGCCTCCAGGTTCTACGCCCGACGACGGCGGGATTTTAGGCACTTCGGTCGAATCCAGCTGCCGGGTGCTCTGATCGGTAGATTTCCGTGGTTTCTCCGATCAACACCAGGCGAATGCCGGAGCAGTACCCTATTATATCACACAGACACAGACAAAAACACCGATTTAGGTGGTACACGGCAAGAACTGATGTGACTGTAGCGTCTCTATCGGGGAGGTCGTAGAGTTCAACTCTCTACGGTGGCAGGACTTTCGACACAAGCTATTTATTACCTGCGCACGTTTTATTGAACCCTCATTTCGCTAGATGCGAGAGCAGTTGCTTACTTCGACGAGAGGACTATTAAATAAATTATGCAGCTCTTGTTTATTTGTAAAATAGTTATTTTACGAAAATAAGGATTTCTGATATTTAGATTTTGTTAACAAGGGTCGTCTTCTACATTTATTCTTAATTCATCTGATATTTGCAAAGATCTGCGGGTACTCTCGGCCTCAATAAAACTCGCACGTATAATAAATACATCGTTAGGTGCTTTCAGCCACTGTTTGGAAGAGAATTCTAGCAGCCGGCTGCTCTAATCAGTACTTTTCCATCGTTTCTCCTGGCGAATGCCGGAGCAGTACCCGGACACACGGGCCAGGGCCTGCGCGATCTTTTCTTCCTTATCCTTGACGCATCCTCTTGCTTTACACACAATTACACTTACACGCACTACCTCTCACGACAGATCAGTCGGGAGCTAAGAGGTTGTGCCGGATGGGGCGGTGCCCCACTCGAGGAGGTATCTGCAGCGTAGAAACTCCGAAGAAAGGCGAAGTGCAAATCGCGGCCGGAGCACCCGCTCTAACGGCGGAGGAATGCCGTCATCCGCGAGCCACAATATGTCCTCTTCTCACGGTAGTAAAGTCACTACCAGTTGACTCGCCCGAAACCCTCAGTACGCGATCTCACTCAGTCGAGACGCGTTCCTGCAGAGGTTCGAGGTGTGGCTGGAATGGAGCGTTCATACAATGGAAGTGTAAGTGTTTCATACACTTACACTTCCATTTTGTAATGCGAATTCTAAAGAAAAGTTCTGCAAACGCAAAAGAATTAGCATATTTTTCGCAGGTTCGCCCTCTCATGGAATACGGAGTAGCATGTTGGGATTCATACAGAAAGTCGCACCGGAAAAATCTAGATAGAATACAGAGGAAAGCGAATAAGTTTACCTATAGAACTAGACATTAAATGAGTAAGTGCGGTGAAGTACTGGTCAGTGTAATTCAAAGCAAAAACAGTGTAGTGTAGTGCAGTGCAGTGCAGTGCAGTTAAGTGTAGTGAACGCGATCAATGAATTAAAAAAAAAAAACTTAGCCAAACTTATGTAGCTTGTATTAAATTTTAGCATCACCGACATATAATTATTGGATATCATGACAGAGTTGAAATATTTGTTATAATACTTAATATTAGTGACAGTATGCATGTTCGGCTTGTACTGTACTCCTTTATTATTTTTATTATTATTATTATTATTATTATTATTAATAATAATAATATTATTATTAATATTGTTATTATTATTGTAATTATTGTTATTTAACTGCCACCGGGTCATACCCAATTGCAGTTCAAATAAATGTGTGTATGTGTGTATACAATTAAACACGAAGTAGATTGAACTATAAGGTCTAGTATAATTTAGAAGAACAAAGTGTTTAGTCACGTTCATGAAACTGCTGTTTAATTAAACATACCAAAGCTCGTATATAAAAGTTCACTAAACAGGTAATATTTACAAAACTCATTGAGTGAAAATTACTGTATGAAGAGTAGCATTTCATAAATTTCTAAACGCTGTAGAGTAAGCCCCACTGTGGAGCAAAGTGAAAGGGAATATTTCCTTTCTGTCCCTTCAGCCAGGTAGTTCCAAGCAGTAACCCATCCAATGGCATGGACTCGCACTTCCTTAACTTCGGCAACCTGACAGACCCTAGCCCAGAAGAACGGTTGCGGACACTAGCTGTCGACATTGGATACCGGCGGTATTTCTACCATTAGTTTAAAATAGTCTGCTATATTATTTCAGTAGTACACATCCCTTTGCGGCTCTCTCATACAACCAATTATTATAAATGAGGTCTCTAAAGAAATATAAATTCACGGGACGTGACGAATTGAACTTCGACTTTAAAAATATGAAGGGTTGGTTTCAAAACGCATTGAAATGATTGAAGGCGTTGTCATTGTCAACAATAGTATTTATTTCACAAATAGTAGCTTTCTGGCAGTCGTTTTTGTGGCTCCCAGACAGCAGAAAACTGATGATGATGGCTAAGCCATCGAAAGCTGCTATTTGTGAAATAAATACTATTGTTGACAATGACAACGCCTTCAATCATTTCAATTATATAAATGTCAACTACAACTCACCACTGAATCAATATTCAAAAAACGCATCTAAATATTCGTGTCTAGTGCAACCCGCGACACCCTAACAGTTATATCGTTAAATAACTCCCAAACAAAGCGTTCAAGGGATTTAAAAACTGAAATGCTGAGGCTAAAGGCCTCAAAGAAACGTTTTTCACATCGTAATCTATAGGATTCTTGGTCATACTATTAAATTTTTGCCGATTTGATGCTTATCGATAGTACAATACCACCTCTTCGAGGAATACAGAATATATTCCTCCATGACCTATATTTCAGCCCTTGGTGCTGGGGCCGTCTTTGTGACGTCACGGAAGCTTAGATTCCTCCATCTTAGATTTATGCCTTTTATGAACACCGTGGTTTGCGCTGGCTACAAGTTTATTTAATAATTATTAATTCAAGATTTCCTCTCGCGGCAACAACAAGAAGTACTATTATTAGTTGCTTGGTACCTATGATTGTTTCATATGCATCGTTTTGCCGTGGTCTACAGTGCTGTGTACCTAATTGTGAAAGGAACTACGATAGAAATAGACCACATGTTCCCATGTTTCAGTTTCACGAAACCTTAGGAAAAATTAGGGTGGCGTTTAACATGCGAGAGTTCTCGCACGGATACGTTAGACAACATATAGTTATTTAAAATCAATAAAATACTGTCGTTTATACAGCGTATAATACTACATACATAGTTGAATTATCAGGAGTTGACATTAGCTCTATAACCATTGAAATTGGTCAGATTTCAGAGAACTTGCGCTTCCCAAGCAGAGTTTAGTAAATGTGACGTCTTGAAACGTACATCTCACCGAATGATTTTATCTACGAAACAAGTACAGTACCACTAACACTTCTTCGTTCGTTCTTTGTTCGATTTTCATTTGTCTGCTGTATTAAACGAAGCTAAATCATGTTTAGTGTATCTTATCACACGAATAATGGGATTTACTACATGATCGCGTAGTAAATATGTTTAGTACATTGTACTACAACATTCCCCTTAGTATACTTCTATCAGGAAACCATGCCGAAAACGAGCTAGATATGTTTCACATCAGTGAGAGTGTAGCGCCTGCTAGGATGGAATTCGTAGGTTCGATACCCTTTGTCAGATGCTGATTGTTAGTGATTCCGGGCGCGTCAACTACTAGGGTCATTATTCCTACCCCTACGTGCATCTATGGTCAATCCAGCAACGTGAAAAGGAAAACAGAAGTCAGAGTGGCTTTAGCTTGATTGATTGATTTTTTCGTGTTTCGGGCGCGTCAACTGCTTTGGTCATTTTCCCGTTAGTGTGGTACATGTTTTTCTCGGGAGATGGGTGATTTCCGCTGGATGGCGAGATCCGGCGCCGACCTACCGTCGACTAGTGGGGTTTCCCCCTTACCAGAACTCTCCCACCAGCCGGGTCAAGCTCTAAGCTCGTGACCAGTCTTCCGGCATATGTGGTAGTGAAGTGCATGTTAGTGTAAGTGTGTGTGTGTGTGTGTAAAGGGAGAGGATAGGACAAGGAAGAGGAAGGACAGATCTCGAGCTGTCCGTGTCCCGTTTGGTAGGGTACTGCTCCGGCATTCGCCTGGTGTTGATCAGAGAACCCACGGAAAACTACCGATCAGAGCAGCCGGCTGCTAGAATTCTTCTCCAGACAGCGACTGAATTCGACCTAGCTGAAAAGCTAGTGTCGAAAACCCTTCCGCCGTGGGGAGTGGGATCCTAGGACCTGCCGGTCAGAGGCGCTGCAGTGACATCAGTTGATGCTCTGAGCTACCGGTCGTGGTAGTGGCTTTAGGGAACCGGCGCGCGCGTTGCGTGTGGAGCTGTCAGGGGCCGTGCGGTGACACGAGTGGACGCCCTGAGCCGGCGTGCGTGCGTGCGTGCGTGCGTGTGGTGGGCGGTGGGAGAAAGCTCCTTGACCCTGAGAGCGGCTCTCGTCCTCGGGGCGGAGGGGGCCTTCGCGGGCCCCTCAAGAGAGGAATGCCGCGTGGAGTGGGGTGGGGGGGGGCCGGAATGCAGGGGGGGGGAAGGGCCCCTGATGCTCCAATCCCTGTCCCTGTTGCTTGACCGGCATTTGCATGATTCGGGGCTGGAGTGGCCCGTGCACGCAGCCCCCGCTTCATCTCCCTCAATGCGCACGCTCCTTTGAAGCCACTGGACGACGGTTCTACACTTCGATTTGTTTACAGTGCCCGTTGACAGATCATCAGCTGTTACGTTGTCATCCAATCGGAAGCTTAGGTGTCACTACTGCAGGGGTCATCCAAGCTGCTGATTGGATGACACCGTAACGGCTGATTTTCTTCAACAGAGCCAATGCTTCAATCGAAGCAGAAAGCCTTTGTGCGTGTCGAAGACCGCATCGCTAGGCGAAGTGTATTCCTCCATCAGCCACACGAGCCGACTGCCAGCTGGGAGTGCTCAAAGTGACAGTCCACTGCGAGGGACGAGAGAGAAGACGAAGACTTTTCACGAGTAGCTGACATTGTTCCGATATCGTCACTAAAAACAATAGTTATAGAAAAGGCATGTCGAAAATCTGCTGTGAAAATGTATACGTGTGCATTGAGTCACGATGTAAACAGTTTGGTCATAAACCCAGTATTTCATATGCTCCTCTTGTACACTTTCATCAGTTAAACTCGCGGTACACTAAATTTTAATAAAAATGTGGATGTGAATAATTATTTCTTCAAAAGGCAGTTTATAAGTGTGCTTTTTGTGGATTCCAACTACATAATACATTGACTTCATGCGAACATTTTCCAGTTGGCGGACTGATAAAAATAATAGTGGGTAACCATAACTTCTGCACAAGTTAGCCAAAGTTTATGAAATGAATGCGTATCATTTTTGCCTGTTATTCACCGAATGCGCCCTACAGTTTAGTTTGGCCGGAATAAGAGTTAAAATGACAAACAAATAACAGTAACGATTCATAGTTATGTGGATGACCCTTGCAACAGAGGACATGCTCTGAGCCGTTGGATCGGCTTAGCTGAGGGTATCAACTGATGTCACTGCAGTGCCTCTGGCCGGAGGGACCCAGGGTTCGAGCCCCGACGGTGAGAGGATTTTCGACACTATATCGGTAGGTCAAATTCCGCCGCTGTCTGTAGAATTGTATCGGTCGGCTGCTCTGGTAGTTTTCCGTTCGCCAATTCAAGGGGCGGACGGGATACACGGTGCGTCACAAAGGAAACTGGCAAGAAGCCTCGACGAAGCCTAGCACCTGCGCATTACCATTGGCAGCACCAATGGATTTGGCACTTAAACTCAAACAACGAGAATGCATTGTCCGTACGTAGTACATTGGTGATGATAATGATAACGATGATGCTGATGTGAGCCCGTTGAATCCCCAAAAGGGCAAGGGCTTCCTGTCAGAACGCAGGGGTGATTCTGCCTAACTCTTAAGTTGAACTAGTTCTTAAGATTGATATATTGATTGATTTTTTCGTGTTTCCGGGCGCGTCAACTGCTTCGGTCATTAGTCCCATTAGTGTAGTGCATGCTTTTTTCTCGGGAGATGGCGGTGATCTTCCCCCGCAAGATGGCGAGATCCGGCACCGACCTACCGTCGGCTAGTGGGGTTTCCCCATAACCAGGACTCTCCCACCAGCGGGCGCCTCAGCCCGACCGGACAAGCTCTAAGCTCCGACCGGTCTCCCGGAATATGTGTGTGTGAATGAGTTGTGTAGAAAGGATGAAAGGAGAGGTGACGAGGAAGTAAGGACGCGCCCGCGGTCCGTGGTCCCGTTTGGTAGGGAAATCCACGGCACGCGGTGTTGATCGGAGAACCACGGAAAACTACCGATCAAGCAGCCGGCTGAAATCTCCTCCAGACGAGCGCTGAATTCGACCTGCTGAAAGAGTGTCGAAAATCCCGCATGGCCGTCAGGATCAGACCTGACCCGGTCAGGCGCTGCAGTGACATCAGGAATGCCGCGAGCTACGTAGGTAGTTCTAGAGATTTTGTGTTTGCATGAACTTTACCGCATTATTCATATATTTCACTTGCTTCACAATCCGTTTGTCACTTTGTTTCTCTTGTCCTCGTCATGGGCCTTGCGGGCACTTCTTAGACATATGCTGGGTGAGGTGAGACATGCTAGAATGGGCCCATCTTTGTTTGATGCTCCTCTGCTTCTTTTCCTCCTTTGCCATGTTGGAACGAATATGTCCTCTGCCATCTTTCGATCTTGGCATGTCACCACTCATTTCCAATTTAGTTGTGGGCCTTTTCTTAATCTTTAAACCTTGTCTGTTTACCAATATCTTCATTCTTTACTTTATCCTTCTGCCTGATGTACAGTACTTTCCTCTCCATATTTCTTTGACATAATCTTAGGGATTTCATATCTTGTTGAGTTTAACTCCATGTTTGTAAAGTAGTACATTAACAAATTAAATTCGCAGAATTATTTATTTTTAATATTTAGAAGAATGAGTCCTTTTGAAGAGGTCGACAATGACCGCAACGAAAACGTGAGACTTTCATCTTTGAGATCGAACATTAAAATAAAATAAGAGTAGAAGTCGTCATAGTTAAAACAACTTTTGTATTTTTCTTTAAATTTTTGCAAGTAAAAACTAGATTAAGAAAACTAGAAGCAGGCACACTTAAAACAAAAAAGGTATCAGTACATATTACTATTTTGGAAAGCCAAAAAATTTGGATATGGTCATATCCTTAGTGAAATGACAATTTATTTTGACCTCTGTTCATGTTCATTTATGTCCAAAGATCAGTACAATTACTATTTTGGAAAGCCAATGACAATGTTTTTTGACCTTTTTATTTAAATACAAAAAACGTGAAAAGAAATTACACTTCTCCACTAGAAGGCATGACCTCCACGTTCTGCATGTTTCAAGCCATGAGGAAGTCTCCAAATTCCTATTTTTCAAATGTTCTTTTAGGGCCCCCACTGAGGCAGGAGCCACTACCGGTGTTTTTACACTAACATAACGTAATCTAATCTAAAATATTCGTAAGAATGTGAATATCACAATATTTTCATACCTATTTGCAAGTAAAGACGGGCCTGCCAAGAGTTCGTTGAAATCCTCTCGTAACCCCTGTTTCGTGAAACAACTCTCCATCGTTTTGCGGTTTCTTTGAGAGGAATAATTACAGTTTCGTGATCCAGAGAAGACGCCGATTTCGGCCCCGCGTGGGAGGGTGGGTGAGCAGGTGAGTGTGTGGGGTTTTCCCGCCTGACTCAGCGGCCGCCTTCCGCCCGTCTCACTCGGCCTCGGCAACGCAGCTCCTGCTGCGACGACTTCGCGTTTTGTTTCGTACGTCCTCGATGAGTGGAGTGTGATTCTGCAAGTTCCTAGGAGACTTCCTTTAGGTGCCTGGGGTCTACAGAAGCCTCAGTCTACACATTTATCATCAGTGTGTTAAACAAATACACATTGATTATTGCAACAAGCTAAATGAATATGTTGAATGTTACGTAAATACCCTTGTGTTCATAGTTGTTAACATGTTGGAGGGAGTTTTGTTAAAAACGAAAATTAATTCAAATTAACATAGTGTTTCAATTATGAGAACTATGTACAGTAAACCCTCATTAGCATAGATTCCAAGGGACCGAAATAATCTGGTTCGTGTTATCCGATTATTATAAATTTGCGTATTACTGTAATCCCTTGCGGGGACCCAAGTTTTCTTAGTGTTATGGCGAAATGAGCTTATGGAAAATGAGTTTGTGCTAACGAGGTTTTACTGTATTCATATTTTGTATATTTTCTATAGTTCCGGGCTATATTACGATTGCGTTGATGCTTTTTCTATTCGACTGCCTCTCAAGAGCACTTGAACACAACCACGACTCACCTTCTTAGCCTGCACGAGGATCACTGTTCCTCCGGACAAGTCATTTTACTCAAATCTAGAACACCAAAAACCGGAAATTGGACGCGAACAAGCTAACGACAACGGGAACGTCTTAACATGTCATTCGAGCTGAAAATATTCTACGAGTTAAACATTTTGACATAAGCTTTTTACACGCAGCAAATATATATATATATATATATATATATATATATATATATATATATATATATATATATATAAAGAGAGAGAGAGAGAGAGAGAGAGAGAGAAAGAGAGAGAGAGCGAGGGAGTTCTCTTTTAATTGTAATCAGTATCTTTATGTAATCAGTCCACTTTTATTTGGCTCTAAAATCTCCTAAAAAGCACAGTATTTTCGGTAGGCTATGCTGTGCTTTCAACAGGCTGTGCCGCAAACAGTGGTTGCGACAATCTGAAGGTACCCAATAATCCGTCGTTTAATTGTTTGTTTCGCAGGTGCTCGTTAAACGGGTAGTAAACCCTAGTAGAGCTCTGAGGAAGTTTCACTTCTTAAATAACCCTTTTCAGTAACAAATAAAATATTTGCCCCAAAGCGAAGTGTGTTTTATTGATGTCATCAAATAAAAACATCCATTGTTATTCTTGATTTCATGTGCTCCAACAATTACGATAGTTGGTTGTGTGCTGTATTCCAACCTATAGAATTTTTGTGTTCACTTCGTAATAATACACTGAGATGCGCTTAGATCTGACTAAATACTAGAGTTGTTTGTAACTGAGCACTTATTGGCCTTTTCATTTTGTTTCTTTTTTTCCTTATCAAGTCGGTCTTTTCCTCACTATTGCATAATTTAAGGTCATGGTGAACTGATGATTTTGCAGGAATCTATGTAAAACCTTGTCACGAGAACAAAAATCATCTTCTCAAGAAGGAATATAAAGGGTGTAAAGGTCGAAACAAATCGGGAGAGAGAGGGAGAGAGTGAGTGAGAGGGGGGGAGGGAGGGAGGCCAGTCGTTGCGGTAGGACACGCGCGCGTTTAAATCTCCCGACGCCCACGCCCTCAGCGGCGACCTTCATGGCTAGCACCGCCCCGCCGCCCCCACCGTCGCCCCCGCCGACCCGCCGCCGCCCTCACCGCTCCCGTCGTCCCCGCCGCCTCCGCTCCCCGCCGCCCCCCGCCGCCCCCGGGCCACCGCCACCGCTCTACCGCCACCACCCCTCACCACCATAACCGCCCTCACCGCTCCCACCGCGGCCCCTTCCCACCGCACGGGAAGGACGCGTGCCGCCTTTGGCCGTCTCTTCACTTCAGGTCCAAGGACAAATAAGCCCCGCTCTATGTTTCCTCAGGCTTTTGGGATAGAAGCGAAGCAGACAGGTGGCGTGTTCGCATTGGGGCTGCTACACCTCGTTCACATCTGCGGAGTTGGCTCATTGCCATCGTCCGTTACCGCTGTAGCGTCTCTCAGCATGCGGCCCTATGATTCAATTCCCGACGCCTCATTTTCGGTATTAGCCACATCTTTACGAACCAATACAGACACTCTTTGTAGGAGAATCCTAGCAGCAGGTTGCCCTCATCGTGGTTTCTCCGATTAACAACAGGCGAATGCCGGAGCAGTACCGTAACAAACGGGCCACGGCTCGCGCGCGATCTTTCCTTTTTCATCTTGTATCTCCTCTCCCTTTACCATGTACACACTTGCACCTACACACAATACACTACCACATATGGCGGGAGGTGAAAGATTTTGCCGGCTGGGGCGGTCGCGTCTGAGAGAGATTTCTAGAGGATAAAAAAGCATGCAAGCCGACGCGAGGTGAAAGATTTTGCCGGTTGGGGCGGAAGCCTCCGAGGGAGATTCCTAGAGGCCGAAAATCCTGCAAGACGACGTGAGGTCGGCGCCACATCCGACGGTGTAGCGCGGTAGAACACCGCCACCTCTCCGCTACAGCATGCACTACATTTAGGGAAGTCACGATCAAGGTTTGTTGTCGCGCCTGCACACATTATGCACTCCCCCACTCATTTGGGTTCCAACGGTGGGAGTTAATGCGCAGCCACCGGCCCTCTGCCGCTTTGCTTCCTGCTCCGAGTTCTGCTCCAGTTCTCCTGCGTGCGTTTGTTCGTGACTGCAACGCGCTAAATATTAAAATAACCGCCTTCTGGCACAAGCAAACTTTAGTGATGGTCTCAGATTATCCACGGAAATCTTAATTGAGTGTCTCTGCTTAGCACTACACTTGTCGGATGCTCCAGCGACGATTTCGTGCCGAATCCGTTCCGCCCAGCGTGAAAATGACCGAGTCAGACGTGGATTACGAGCCGGCAACATCACCGTAGTGGACTATAAGCGTTACAAACGAAAACGCAGCGTCAAATGTAACAAATTTGAAAAATCAATAAAATTTTCACTTTCTTGCACTTTTAAGAGACGGATAATGTAGAACTATTGGCCAAAAACGAAATATATTTCAAGAACTTGTTGGTGAACAGTCAAAACAATTCAATTGTAAGAAGAAAATGTATTAATCGCGCGCCAAAACTGCGAAATTTGACAGGAAAGCTCCTTTTGCCCGGTCCAGATAATGAATACATCGTGTTCCTGTATAGTAAATTACTTCCTTGAACTCGTTCTGTAGTCAGATTCCATGTTTTGTGAGTCCTTGATACCGAAAAACTAATTGTCAGAAAAACGTCTGTCTGTCTGCCCGTCCATCTGTCCATTTTTGAAAAACCGAGTTTTTGCGCAATTTCTGCTTGAAGTTTACTGAAATTATTTTAAAAAAACATTTGCCCAAAAAACGTTTCACACTTTTTTCAATTTTTTTCATGGAAAGAACAAGGGCACGTTTAAAAGGATGGAACAGATTTCACATTCCAAAATTGCAAGGTTAGAAACAATGCGAGAAAGTATGCGATGCTGAGCACCCCTAGTTTTAAAATCAGATAGTTATTATACTTTGAAGAAAGATATTGAAAATATCAATGAACTTCTTTCGTATGTAATAGATATTATTTATCTGCATCATACTAACTCCCAAAACGACTGTTTGTTAAGGAATTTATGGAAATTTATTGATGGTATAACATAAAAATATAATTTATCGTATCAATTAGATAAGTATCGCAATACATAAAAGTGACAATGCTCTCGTTACTTTTTGCCAACCATAATACCAGATTTTTCGCTCTAGATTAAAAAGTAAGAGTAGTAATTAAACTCTCTCGCAAATTTGTTATCTAACAATATTTTTAAAGTACATATTAACAAGAACTGTACGGATGGTTGAATTATATTCGGACTGAATGGAGAATTTCCTGCACTAGAGATAATCAACATCAACATTCTCTAAGTAATCAGTTCTTTGTCGGTTTTAACGCTCGTTCCACGGCGCTGCATGTTTCCTTGAAGCCTCATTCACTCATGCAAACTTAAACGTAAACGTAACGTAGCCGCAAAACCTACAAGTGAGTTACTAAGCGAGACCATTCACAATGCCTTGACGTAACCGTAGACGTAAGTCCGTAAACTTAAGAGTTCACAAGCTCCAAGCTTTTACGTGAAGTTTACATCGGAATTCCACCGAACACCAATCAGACAGCAGCGTGGAAGGTCGATTTCAGATTTTTGGTAGTTTGTGGTTGTCCTTTTTTATTATAATGTTGAAAAAAGTTTCGAACAGTTTTGATGCGTGTAGCGTATTTAAAGTAAGAATTTGGGCAACTTTTAACTTTAATTTGACATGGCGATGAAACTAATTATTTTCTACGAATTACGGATGAATTTGGTACAAGAGAATCCTTGTTTATACGATTAAGAAAATGCGAGTACTACAACAGCAGCTTTTCGCATATATCTATAATATTATATATATATATATATATATATATATATATATATATATATATATATGTATAATGATATATACAATATTATATAATGACAAATCGATAGAAATGTCAAAGAAAAAACTAAAAAATAAGGGGGAAAAATCTTTCCACCGTGCTAGAAACGAATCGATCAAGTCTCGTTGAACGTTGAATCCTGATTGGTTCAGGCGAAACTTACGTTCCAGCTTACGTTCGTCATTGTGAATGCTTGTTTTGACGTATAAATTTTACGGCTAAGTTTGCAGCATTACATTACGTTTACGTTTGCATTGTGAATGAGGCCTTAAGCAATTGGTTTACCGGCGGCCGCGGGCGGGGTTTCGCCAGAATTCGCTCCAACCGCCTGAGATGGCCAATCGGCACCGTTCCCGTTGGCTCTGGAGCGTCTGTGATTCTGAGCTCCTGGGAGTCATGTCCAGACGGTGGTAGGATTTTTACACTAGCTCCATAGCTAAGTGGAATTCGGCCGTTGCCTCGAGGGAAATCCCAGCGACCAACATCAAGGTACGTAAGAGTCGCACTGCTGGATGCGGTCGCGATCATGCAACATCTTGCGGCAGGAATGAGAATGACTCAAAAAGTGGTGCCGAATTCCATCTTGGAGATACTACCTCAGCCGCCACGTAAGAAAAACCTAAGTGCAGTTGCAACCAGTTGCCAGATGACCGAACAAGCTGAGTAGGCCTCAGCCGGGGGCGCGCAAGTTTTGGGGGCGGACGAATTTCAGCGGTGGCAACAAAACAAAATTTGCAGCGAAAAATTTGCAAAAGAAAATATTAATTATTCAAATATACATTCATTAATATAGAATCGTGTATTTATAAAATCAATATCGTGGTGAGAATTATTTATACGTATACGTATAATCAGGACTTCATTTCTGGTAGAACGCGACGGAACGGCGACCTCGGGAAGAATATTAAATAATAATATAAATATTCAATTACTTCTATTAAATTAATTATTAATTTGGGGCCGTGCTGGTACTTAAAATTTTATGAATCAAGCGTGGCGTGGCGTGACGTGGCGCGGCATGGCGAGACCTAGTGTGGCATGGCGTGGTGTGGCCGTAGCGTGGCGTGGCGTGGGCGGCGTGGCGCGGGTGGCGTGGCGAGGCCTGGCGTGGCGTGGCGTGGGCGTGGCGTGGCGTGGCGTGGTGTGGCGTGGCGTGGTGTGGCGTCGCGTGGGCGGGGCGTGGCATGGCGTGGGTTGACGTGGGGTGACGTGGCGTGGGCGTGGCGTGGTGTGGCGTGCGTGGCGTGCGTGGCGTGCGTGGTGTGCGTGGCGTGGCGTGTGTGGCATGGTGGCGTGCGGGGGCGGGGGCGGCGCCGGGGGGGGGCGGCCTCGAGAATTCCTGAGAGCTCCTCGGCGGCCTCGCCCTCGGCCGCGCATGCGCGCCAGCCCCGCGCCGCCACACAATCGACAACGCCGCGCCGCCGCCAGCCCGCCCGGCCTGCGCTCGCTCGCTTCCCAGAAGTTATTATGGAGGATTCTCGTGGAAGTTGCTGCCTCCTCAATGTCTTCGGGTCAAATAATTTCCTCTTTTTTTTCGTATTGTCGTCCTGTTGGGCAACGAATGTCACCTGTCTCTCCTGTAAATGAACGTGATCATCGTTTCTTTGCATGTCGTCTGGCTATTAATCATTTCTTTAACCTCTTCCATCCTTACAATTCAACATCAGTGATCTTTTGCGAGGCATTCTGTCTGCAACATTTAGAGAAATAATTCAATCCTAAAGTAATTTACTCATACATAAATCCTGTTGCAAAACATACGAAATATTGACTCACTTATACACTTCTCTAGAACAATGTGTAAAATGATTGTGAATCCCAGTAAAAACATGGCACACACTACATCATTCGCTATATTATATTATGCCCTTATACACTGAAGTTTATACACTACATCACCTCATATCAACTGAAAGAAACTGCGAACAAAAGCAAAGGAACAATTTTAAGTTATATTTTTCAGGGATTTCAACAAAAATGAGACCTGCCCCATTCTTTTAAGCGTTCTTTACGCCATCAGAGAGCAAGGTTTAATCAACAAATTTTGAGACATTTTTGAGAAAAGTTTGGAAGATATCAGTTTTGAACAAAATCATTTGAACAGTTTAAGCGCTAACGTTGACCATAGACAAACGAATGGACAAATGTTTTGCGGTCATTCGATTTTTCGGTATCAAGGATCCATTTCCCAAAGTGTGAAGCGAAGTAATTAACTACCTAATTACTTTACTTAATTTACTTAATAAATTTTACTACTTAATTTACTACATAACACTACAAGATTTATCATCTTTTTCCTTGTCACGGCCTGCCAATAAGAGTTTTTTTCTGTCGAAAAATCGCTGTTATCCGGCGCATGATTACAGTTTTTTTTTTCTTAGGAAGTAAAACAAGAGAGTAAAAACACACAAAAAGGGGAAATATTAGTAAAAGATGTGTATCTGCATGTGCTACAATTTCAAGAAAGAGGACTGCCTATAAAAATTATCTCGATGAAGCTTCTAAATTTCAGGATACAAAAGACATTAACAATTTTGTGTATGCGAATTTCGAAATATTCGGAAGTCACGCCACGGTGTGTAGCACTGTTGGGTCTGTAGCACCATTGAAAAGAAAGAAGAGAATGCATTTATTAGTCTTAATGGTTCATTCAATACGTGAGCAGTTTTTGCTGCTAAATGCCACTATTTTTCTTTTATTTATAATATTTCTGTGTTAACTAAGTACCGTATCATTGAAACATTTTGCAACTATCTTTCCAAAAATTTTTTATAGAATGTATTTAAATTTTGTAGCATTTTCTATTCCACTTATAAATATAAAATATGTACAAGGTATGCATCTGTACTCGTGTGAATTTCTTTAATGGTCTTCTTTGGAGATACAAGGTATCCAAGTGTGTCCCAAAAGCTTGTTCGTTAAGCGTTGTAAGTTGTAGTCTGTAAATATATACTTAAACTGTTATTAATTTGCTTTTCCGTGTACATTCGTACCTTATCAGATTTTGTGTTTACGAACATTATGAATTACCGTTTCCGTTTGCAAGAAATCGTTTATAAAAATTCATGTTATGGCACAGCCCGCCTCCCTCCCGCCGTCTCCCCCCTCCCCCGTCCTCAGCGACTGTCCTCACCACCCATTTGTTTCCAAAATTAATTTGGATCCTTTTATACATTTATAGTGCTGTTACAGAAAAAAGCCTATGCAACTCTTTTATAATGTTTGACTGCATTTTTAGAAATCTTTAAACGTACTTCTAACGTCGCTCGTTTACGAAACATGTACTTACTAGTATGCTATAAAGCATTACATTATAAACTACCTGCATAATATCCTATTCTTGTTCTGTGAGAGATTCATTCTCTCCCTTCTGGTTGACCTGCTTTTCCGCACTAGCAGTTTTAGGAATAGAAATAACCTGTCGGTTTCATCCCAAAATCTGTTTTTTGCTTATATTTGCAGTTTCTTTCGGTTCCTTTCACGCCTGGCATTTTATAACAACAACCAACAAGGTGTTGTTTTTTTAATGTGGTTAAATGCTTTGTAAGTTGCAAATTCTGCGCTTTTGCGTATTTGCAATTTTTAGTAATGTGGTAAGTTTTAGTTTAGTTTTTATGCTTCTTAGGAATTCCCACAGTAAATAAAACAGATGACTCACCGGAATCGGCCTTCAGCGTGTTCATCAAATTTGTTTATATTGGTTGATTGGCATATCTTTCAAGTTGTCATGCTGTTCGTTTTAAATATCTCATATTGAATTGATTGTTATGTCTGTTCTGTTAGTAATTTTAACAATTTGATTTCCATGTGAGCCGCCTATCATAAATTGGAAATCAAATATTCTCCACAGAATAACCCTGGCAACCCGTAGAACCCACCAATTATATCCCATACTCAAAAAGTCATCACCCTTGCAACTCCATGTCGCTACTCACCTATACCAGTCAATGATCCGACCAATTTTATCCTACGCTTCTGGGCCTACGATCTGGGCCTCAGCCAGCAAATCGAACATCCAAAAAATGCAGATTTTCCAAAATAAATTCCTCCGATCCATCACTAAAGCTCCATGGTTTGTACCTAACTCCCAGCTACATAACGAACTCGGCATTACTCCTATCTCCGTCCATTTCTCCCTCCTATCCTCTCGCTTCTATCCTAAAATTCCCCAGATTCCCTCTGCCGTACATTTCAAAATCGGAAAACAAAATCCTCACCACAATAGACTAAAGCGAAAACTACCGCGACAGTTCTTCGACCCTCCTTGATTATCATGCACCCGATGTGGCTTCTCACATTTCATTCACATCTACTCAATGTATTCAAGTCTAAGTTTTCTCAATCAATGTTAATTTAATTCATATAACATCACTGTATCGTACGCGGATGCTGAGGGCCTTCGGGCCAAACAGAAATAAATGAAAAAAAAAAAAAATTTAACAATGTGATAATCATTTTTTCTTAACCACAATGTTAAAAGGTGTATTTTTGTAACAAAGTATGCAATAATAAATTATATGCTGCTGTAAGAATGTGAATAATATTTAGTATACAAACTCTTCTTGTACACAACACCAACTACAAATTATTTCAACAGTCGGTTATTTCTAGTGTCAGGTTAAACCGATGATGACAACACGGAATAATCTAAAGCAAGTACTCCAATGTTTGCAACTCCGCCCCCGCCTGTGCTTGGAGGGCGGGGGCAGTGGTGGGGGCGGGGCGGAGCCAAGACCGTTGCGGGCGGAAGGGTCAACGGGTGGGCGTGGCGCGAGCGGAAGGGGCGGGGTGGCACTTCCGGTGCTGCAGTGGCTGTGCCTCCGGTGACGGCCACGCCTGCCTGCCGACGCGCGCCCTCGTCGCTCCCTATTCTTTGCCATGAAGGAGGCACTTCCACGTTCGGGGAGCGCCCTCTTCGAACTCCCAGCTGACTTAGACCACTAAATAAAAAGTCGTTCTTCACGGGCTTTGAGTCGGAAGGTGTCTCCTGCGGGCCTCCCCGTTCGCAAGCCAATTGCTCTCAGTCTCCCCTTCCCCCTCCATTGCCTTGCCCCTCCTTCCCTTCTCCTTCCTTTCTCGTCCGCCCCCCCCTCTTACCCTCACCCCATACCCCGCCCGTTACCATCCTCTTACCGTCATCCCTTACCTCGCCCCTTACCCTCCCCCTTACCCTTACCCCTTACCCTCCTCTTTACCCTCGCCTCTTACCCGCATCCCTTACCCTCGCCGCTTACCACCCTTCTTACCGCCACCCTTTATCCTCTCCCCTTACTCTCGTCCATTACCCTAACCTCTTATACTCGCTCATTACCCTCGCCCCTTACACTCGCCCTTACCCTCAGCCCTTATCATCCCCCTTCCCTCGCTCTTTGGGATGTCCTGTCGTTCATCCCTGCTGTGGCTACCATCACCTCCGCGTCCTCCACAGCCACCCCACCGCATGCGCTGCCGCGAGCAGCAGGGCACAGCGCGTGGTCGCCGCTCTTTCCTCCAGGCCGCGCACGGCGTCGCTTTGGCCCCAGCGGAGACGCTCAGGTGCCTTGGGGTCCAGTCCCCAAGTGGTCGACACCACCTGTCCAACTCAGCTCTTCTGTCTGGGGAGAACTCTAACGATCGAGTGCTCTGATCGGTAGTGGCAGATGGAGTCTCCGGTCAATACCAGGCGATCACTCACTCTCTCTCTCTCTCTCTCTCTCTCTCTCTCTCTCTCTCTCTCTCTCTCTCTCTCTCACACACACACACACACACACACACAGACACACTCCTCACATTCACGTGCACTATACGGACACACATGTCGGGAGCCCAGCCGGGATCTTACTGTTAGAACTCGTCCCGTTGGGGAAGATAGGTGGAAGACACCCCGCTGACCGACAGTAGTCGGCGCTGGATCGCTCGTTCCAGCGGATGAGGAACACCGCCACCTCCTGGCTCTAACATGCACTTCGCTTCCGGGACCAATAGGCAGAGCAGGTGGCGCTCCCGGGGACAAAACTCTCGCTCCCTCTGGCGAGAGGCTGGCTTCCGGCTGCTCTGCTCCGCTCGTTGCGCGGTGAGCGGCCCTCGACGCGGGGAGAGGGGGAGGGGACAAAGAGAGAGAGAGAGAGAGAGAGAGAGGCGGCGAGGAGCAAAAACTAACACATACTTCGTCTGAAAAAATGAACGCGGTCTGGGAATCGGACAGTCTCTTCGTTGTATTGTTTTGCGTGATCTCATTACAATGAAGGACTAACCGACCTCGAAGCACAAGATGAAGAATGGCCACTATCGTTTGTTGTTTTTTTTGGCGGGGGGGAGGATGCTTTGGTTACGTAGTTATGAAAGGTACTGTCTTCTTATTTCGTATTGAAGGCCATTGTGTACTCATTATATGAATATCTTGGTGTGGCCGTAGTGTGGACGAGTGATATTTGCAAAAGGATTGATTCGTTTCTCATTAAAATGTGTTAAAGAGGGCACAATGAAGAATTTAAAACGGTCACGAATTATGTTTATTTGCCCGCCTTTTAACTCGATTTTAAATTTTTAACTTTTGCTATATTGTAAGCACCCAATATCCCAAACTCAATTGTTTATTATTTGTTTTAATTTTTCTTTGTAAACAAATCTATTAATTTTTTTGTAAATAATAAATAATTTACATATTTCTGGAGGGGTTATATATTTTTAAAATGCAAATTTCGCAGAGAAAATCTTTTTTCCAAGCCAATTTTTCAGTGTTTATTGCGGCTCAACCATTCGAAATTTCGAAGGAGTTTTTTAGACAAAATATGCTAAAATTGTCTTAAAAGCTTAATTTCCAAGTTTCGTTGTTTGCTCCCTAGACATCCTGTATTTCTTTCTAGTGTAAGCCAAACTGTTACAATAATCGAAAAAATAATTACCTCACTGAAAAAGACTAGTGTATGTAGTAAACTAGAAAAAATAGTGACGTATCAACAAATATGCAGCTGCCGAGTGTGTCTCTCTTTACAGATGATACTTTACTCTTTGATGCAAACCGAAACTTAAACACAGCATGTCGAGTAATTCAATGTCACATAAAAACATAGAAAATTTGCCAAAATTATGGAAAATCAAAATTAACTCCAATAAATCAATAGCAAAAGTATTGAGTTCAAGGTATCTTTCCTCGCTCCTTATCTCTGGACTCTTCTATCATTTCTTGGTCTCTAAATTCATCTATTCGTTATCTCGGCGTTCTCACGAACACAAGAATAAATTGGCACAGCCGCATCTCGCCCAAAGTAATTGAAGACAATAGAAGGTTAGCTATTTTACGTCCGATTCTCAACCACAACTCTTCTTTAAAAATTCATTCCGCTTTAACTATATATATATATATATATATATATATATATATATATAGTGGCGTAATGGATAAAAGCACACAGACATTTAAAAGTAGGTACAAGCTTTATTTACAAAGAATGTACAATAATTACATTAACTGCTCCGTAAATACAAACTTTCCGGTATTTTCCAACCGCCCGCCTGTGGATAAACCCCATATTCTAGTGAGGCCCCGCCGCGAGTGCACGCTTCTACCGCACCACTCGTATGACTTTTGTCACTCGTGCAACACACGAACACGCTCCAGTCTGGGCGTACATTGTGCGCAAAGCGCGAGGTTTCCTAATACAAAACCTGCCGGCGTGAGCGCGTCGGCTCCTTTTTATACCTGCCGTCTTCCCGTCACGTGACAGCTGTTGAGGGTGGGAGGGAGGTTTGCATACTACTACGTGACTGTCCAAGCAACGCCGGCGTCAACCTGGACTAAAAATATCCGTACACCAATGCGCCGTGGCGCCAGGCTATTCAGCTCTCAGGTATGCGAGCTTTCTGCGTCCTCCTTCCACGCAGGGCCACCAACGTGACACTACAATATATATATATATATATATATATATAATATTGCCGAGTGTGTGGAAAATGGTGTTCTGCAATGGCAATCGCGACTTCTAAATCTCCTTCCATCCTCGTCGCATGACGTCAGCTGACGTAAACAGTGATGCAGTGAGTGTGAGATAGTCGTAAAATTAGGCATGAGAAATTGCACATAAGCATAATCAAATATTTGCATTTTTTCCTTTAAGTCGAAACTGCTTTATTTTCCGTCTTTATGCGCTTCTAACGAAACCATTGACGCCCCTCTCGGAAACAAAAACCCGAAGCTGCCTCCGTCAATTTATGCGATTTTTTTAAATTAGTGATGTATGAATTCTTGTTTGCTGATATCTCGGATTATAAATTATATTAAATTTCTATGTTAACACACTAGAAAAGCATACTTAATTTTGCAATGTAATTGCTGATAGATAAAAAATGAATAAATAAAAATAATAATTGATAAAAATGGCATTTGCGAAAGTCGCCTTCACTTCCACGCGAGGGACAACCGACTAATAAAGTTGGGTCGTAAAATATCTTCAAATGGTGGTCTCGGAGTCTTCAAATGGTTTGAAGTTTACCTTATATTACATGCGATGCCAAATTTCAAAGAAAACAATGGATATATTACAGCAATAGTAGGTATTAAAGCATCGATGTTTAAAACCATGAATGGTTTTGGGTTGTTGTTTCATTAAAAACGATGTTTTCTTTTTAGGCGTGGATGTTTGGTGATCGCTTTTTCTAGTGACATATATGTTTGCGTGGTGTCTCAAGTCGTTGTCAGGCAATTTTCTGTGATGCGCTTCGACTTTATCAAGAGAGATGGGTTGAATTCAGCTGCTTCTGGAGAAGAATTCTAGCGGCCGGCTGCACTGATCGGTAGTTTTACGCGATTTCTCATATCAACATCAGTCGAATGCCTAACAAACGGACCACGGACCGCCCGCGATATTTCCTTCCTCTTGCTTGTCTTATCACTTCATTACACTGATATGCACTATACATGTCAGAAGATTTGTTGAGGAAAACACAGCAGCCGACGGTAGGTCGGCGCCGGCTCTCACCATCCAGCAAGGAAGATCACAGCCACCTCCCGAAGAAACGTGTAAAGAACGATTTTCTTAAGGATGAGCCAAAGTGACAGCTAGTGCTGGCAACATAACTGAAGTTTCTGTGGGCGTTGTACCCATTAGACTCCCTTTCTGCATTCGTTCGTTTGCTGTTGGCTAACTTGTAAATGGCTTCGATGCTTCCTTTTGTGATGTCCTCGTCCGACAAAAATATAGTGCGCCACGAGAAATAATTGAAATTAGGAAGTGGAGTGTTATGTGCTCTTTTGTAAAAATTCATTTTTTTATTAACATTACCTTGACTTTACTTTTATGTGATAAATATTATGTTTATTTTAAAACAGAGGCTTGAATGCGAGATGCGTACCGATGCACGTGGTTCCGGCCTTTGTGCTGTTGTGTGGCGAGCTCTGATTGAGAGCTTTCTATTGACATTCGTGGCAGTTTTCTTTCACTGATTGTGAGAGCATGTTATGAGATTTTCCACATACGTAATTCAATTTAAATATTTCCCGAACTCTCGTACGTACATATATTTAATCGAAACTCTTAGACTTCTGCATAGGGATGTTTTCATAGGAGCCATTAGCACTTTACGAAGGGGCATGACTGAACCGCTGTCGAGGCGGAGGGATACTTCTCTGATATACATGTGATGTTCGCTTGTTTTCACAAACTGTCACTTTGGCTCATCGTTAGGAAAATCGGTCTATACTACACGTAGTGGACTAATAACCTTAGCAGTTGACGAGTCCGGAATCACTAATCAATCAATGAGTGTATGAAGCGCGCACGTGGCTTGTCGGAAGCGTCTCCTTCGCAGATCCGGTTTCCGCAGTTGCCCCGTCCCCCGCCCCGCCACGCACGGCGCATCACGCGTGCCGAATGGAGAAGTGGCGTTGGCGGAGGCGGACGAGCACGCGTCGCGCCCGTGGCTGCCTCGCCTGCGCACACGCCCCCTGGGGCCTCGCGCCGCACCACGCAGCCACCATGCTCACTGCACGCAGTGGCTCTCGCCTTTGATTTTGTCCGAGTTTCCGGGCGCGTCAACTGTTTTCGTCATTACTCCCATTAGGATAGTGCATGTTTTTTTTCTCAGGAGATGGCGGTGATCTTCCCCCACAAATGGGGAAGATCCGACGCCGACCTACTGTCGGCTAGTGGGGTTTCCCCCTAACCAGGACTCTCCCACCAGCGAGGCACCGCCCCAGCCGGGACAAGCTCTAAGCTCCCCACCGGTCTCCCGGAATATGTGGTAGTGTAGTGCATGTTAGTGTAAGTGTGTGTGTAAGAGGAGAGGATAGGGCAAGGAAGAGGAAGGACAAATCGCTCGCGGTCTGTTTGGTAGGGTACTGCTCCGGCGTTCGCCTGGTGTTGATCGGAGGAACCACGGAAAACTACCGATCAGAACAGCCAGCCGCTAGAATTCTCCTCCAGACAGCGACTGAATTCGACCTAGCTGAAAAGCTAGTGTCGAAAATGCTGCCGCCGCGGGGAGTGGGAACCTAGGACCTCTCGGTCAGAGGCGCTGGAGTGACATCAGTTGATGCACTGAGCGACCGCTCCTGGTTTCACGCCTTTGTGCAAACATTCATTTCTACATATATTTTGCTTATTAACTGCAACTGATTACAGTGGCGAATTCTCCGACGCACCGTGTATACCGCCGGTATACCTAGTAATTCGAAGTGTATAATAAATATTTCGTAAGTTTGGTAATCCTCTGAAGAGTTATTGAGATTTTGAAAGCCTTAAAACAGATGCGAAAAATTCCGCATCCGTAAGTGCTATGAAGTGCATTAGAATGAGAAGTATGAAACAGTTCTCAATGCTGTTCAAAGAATTCGCTAGCGGAGGCGAAGGCACCGCTTGCCAACCGCGATAACCTAGGACTCCTCATGTTTGAAGGGCGGGAGAAGGGAGGATGCGCGTATGGACGGTCGGTAGGTACCGCAAAATATTGCGGTGAACAGACCTCCTCTGGTCGTTCGTAAGTTACGCTTCTCACAAGTTTTTGTGAAAATGGGAGTGTGGTAATCAACCAGAAGTTAGTGGTTAGTGTAATTGTCTTATAGAACAATTATTAGGGACTGAATTTCATTGTATTGGGATTATTGGGATTTCAGATAAGCACAAAATAAAAGACGACTGTAGAGGTAAATTCCTTAAAGTTTGATATACTTAAAATAATGTTCAGGATTCGCCATTGAGTCATTAGTCTTTGATTCCTTACATTCTGTGTCATATACGTATTCATTTACTCACGTTAATTGTCATAAGTCAAGTAATTTGAATCAAGATTCAGTATTCAAATGGAAATGGTTGGTAGTGTCTTTCTTTCATCTGAACAGCGAAAAACACAACAACAAGAAGACACTCGCGACTTGGATCGTGCAAATCTAATGTATAAAATTATATTCTAAAAGCAATCGTTTAGTGTGTGCTTAATCATGTTAAAAACGCAGGTAGCTCCGTGGACGTTTCTCTTCCCATAAAACGCGACGTTGCCGCGTGACCGCATTCCCCATCGCGTCGCTTGAGGCCCCGTTCCAGGAGGCTGTGAAAGCTCCGCCGCCCAGCCGCGCCGCGCCGCGCCGCCCGTCGCCACAACAAACCCGCGAGGGGCGGAGGGGAGGGGCGCGAAGGACAACCGCATAGCTGCGAGCGGCGGCGGGGGGCTGTGCGGGGAACGGGTTCCGGCGCGGGTCACCCGCAGGGTCACTCTCTTCGCCCGCTCCCCGCCCCTCCGCGCCACCCCGCACCCACCCTTTCTCGCACCGCCAACATAGCACACCGCCGCCCCGCTTCATACGAGCCTCTCCGCCTGGCCTCGCCTCTCCACCCCGCACCCGGCCTTTCTCGCACCGCCCAAACTAGCACCCCCCCGCCCGGCCTCCCCGCCCCTCTCCCATACGAGCCTCTCCGCTCCGCCGCTCCCCGCCCTTTTTCTCGCACGGTCCACACCAGCTCTTCCCCGCCCGGCCCCTGCCTCCCCGCCCCTTTCCGCCGTGCTCCATTCGAGCCTGGCCTCGTGTCACGCCGCCCCGCCCACTCCCCGCCCCTCCGTCGCCCCGCCTCGCATCGCCCATCCACAGCTCGTCCCCCCCCCCCGGCGTCGCATCGCCCACATGACTCGTCCCACATCCACCCCGAGCCGGCTTAGGTGGCTCGGAGCATCAATTTATGCAACTGCAGTGGCTCCGACCCGTAGGTGCTAAGGTTGGATGCTGGGCGGTAGCAGAATTTTCGACATAGCTTGTCAGCTAGGTCGAGTTCAGCCGCAGGTTGGAGGAGTATTCTAGCGGTAATCTGCTCCCATTGGTACTTTTCTGTGGTTTCTCTGATCAACACCAGGGGAATGCCGAAGCAGCATCGTAAGAAATGGATCACGAACCGTGTGCGAGCTGTCTTCTCCCTTCATTTTGCTCTCCTCTCCCGTTACTGACATACACACTCACATACACTAATGTCGGCAGACCAGTCGGGAGGTCAGAGCTGGTCTCGGCTGAGGCGTGTCCCCGCTGGTGGGAGATACTTGGGTGAGGAAAACCCCGCGAGCCGACGTGTGGGGGGAGCAATCTCACCATCTACCGAAATAACTTCACCGCCACCTTTCGGGATGAAAAACATTCACTACACTTACGTTAACGCGCCCGGATTCACTAATCTGGTAATTTTGCTGGAAGTATGATTAAAGGGAATAGTGCGTGTCATTGATGGGTGATAACCGAGTGCTCGTTTACCTTCAGGTGCATGGCGTTGCTTTGAAATCTTTTATCAGAGAATTCCATCAAAAAATGCTCTGAAATATTTGTTTAATTTAATTGGGCGCATATGAAGAAGATCGATAGTGGTTTCGATTGCATTAACTTTCGAGAGGGCACAAACTCTCTAATGTACATCACTCGTGAAAACTATGAGATAACTTAAAACTGCACGCGCTGACTAACTGAACTGATACTTTGCTCCATTAACAGCCGACGCTTGGCAAATCTGGCTGGCGGGATAAGATATTTCGCAGGCCGATGCTCAAGTGTCCAAAAAATCTTTCATTGGCCTAAGTAATACATGTACTGATTCATTACAAAATTTCCATACTTGAACAACTTAATATGAAATTGTTGCAGTCAACTTGTCTCGTAACTATTAGAGGAAACTACGTGTACTCCTGGCAGGCGGCACATGCAACGTTGAAAGAGGCCCTCCTTATCGAGTGTGGTTCGACCTAGTTCCGTAGCTGACGTGGAAAACCTACCACCGTCGGGTCTGGAACCTCAGGACCTCCCGGGCTGAGCCTCTGCTCACTACTTGTCCATCCAGGAGACACCGCGTCCTAGGCACAGGTGCCAACATGTCAACCGTCAATCTGCGACCTTCCAGAGGGCGAAATGGGGAGGAAGGACGCAGAATGGTAGCCGAAACGTTGACACCTCTGCGTAGGACGCGGCGTCAGCCAAAATTTAAAAAAAAAATTAAAAAATTAAGAAACCTATTACAGTGCAGGCTTCCGCGACCGGAGTCAGTAGAACTGACATCTGTGGGTAGTATCTGGTGTGGCATCTGTGGGTAGTATCTCCAAGAAGGAATTCGGTCCGACTTTTTGCGTCTTTCTTGGTCCTGCCGCAAGACGTCGCATGATCGCGACCGTATCAAGCAGTGCTGCAGATCAAGGGACTCTAGCGGCAGGGCTGAGAAAGACTCGAAAAGCCGTTCCGAATTGCATCTTGGAGATACTACCCGCAGCTGGCTCGTTAGAGAAACGCCAGTATAGAGTGAGCGCTGTCTCCGCCTGTACGCGCGCAGGAGCGTCGAGCGGCCGAGCGCCGGCCCATTGAGTGGGCGCGCCCCTCCCCTTGAGCCATTGACGCCGCGCCGCCCCGCGCCACCAGATGACCTTTGGCGGTCGACGACCCCGCGCGCCCACCCCGCCCACGCCCCGCCCACGCCCAGCTGATGTCACCCACCCATAGGCTTCCCCTGACACACGGGTCACGCAATCTTGCCTTCCTCCTTTCCGCACCCCACTTACACTAACATACACTACACTACCACACATGACGGGAGACCGGTCGGGAGCCTACAGCTCGTCGCGGCTGGGATGGTACTCCGGAGGGTGGGGAGATACCTTGTTGGGGAAAACTGCGAGCCGCCGTGTGGGTCGTGCCAGATCTCGCCATCCAGCGAGGGAAGATCATCGCCACCTCCCGAGGGGGAATACATGCACTGCGGTTACAGAAGTAATGATCTCAGTAGATGACGTGCTCGCAAACACTAGCAACCAACCAACAAACCAATGACAGTGACAGATTTTTCGACACTAGCTGCTTAGCTAGGTCGAATTCAGTCGTTGTCTGGAAGGGAATTCTAGCGACCGGCAGCTCTGATCGGGAGTTTTCCCTGGTTTCTCCGATCAACACTAGGCGAATGCCTGAACAGTATCGTAAGAAACGGTCCATGGACTGTGCGAGATCTTTCCTTCCTCTTCTTTGCCCTACCCTCATCCTTTACTTTCTCTCTCACACACACATGTTCTTCACTACCACTCTTGTAGGGATACCTGTCGGGAGCTTAGAGCGTGCGCCGGCTGGGGCTGTACCCGGGGGGACGAGATACCTGGCGAGAGACCCCCTCCAACCTGTAGGTGGCTGCCAGATCACGGCTCTGATTGAGGCAGGATCACTGAGAAGGTCCACCTCCCGCGATATTCATTACAATTACGGAACAATTGATTACAGCACGGCCCTGTATAAAGAACAGAGGAGGAAGAGAAAGTTATTATTACAACGAGAAGTTCAAAGACACCTAAACTTATGAGCGGACTGATCAACTTTTGGATGATTTAAGTTCATGACGTGCGGATCTGTATGGGTGAGGTTGCTAACGGCGTGTGACTCATCTCTTCAGTCCGAAGGGTCACGAGTTCGAGTCGCGCCTTGGGAGTGGCTGCTTGTCCCTTGTCTCTCATGTGCCGCGGAGGGCCTCGCGTTCTGCTCATCCCAGATCTGAGAAGCCCGCAAGTGTGTTAGTGTCTAGAGAACGGTCGAATGTGCGTCCCTTTCGGATGTAAAGGGTAACCGGCTGTTGGCAGAATAAAAGCCCTAGGGGAAGAAAAACTGTCCATCAATTCTACTATAGTAGATGTATACTGTATACTGTACAGGATACAGTACAATATACTGTACGTGTAATAGAAAATAAGCCAGAAGGTTTATAAACGAATATTTGTCTTTATAGATATCAAAGGTCAACGACAGAAGCGGTCACATGATAGTGTTAGTTCACGAAAAGTAAATATGAATTCGCGTAATGCCTATGTTAATACTGTCAATAATTGGCATTACGTACTTGGCATTTCGCATCTCTTCTGCCGCCCAATTACCTCGATGGCTCAACCTCGGCCTGAGAAGAAGGGTGACGTAACACGCGCGCAGCCGGAGAATGCGCGGTTGTTCTCTTAGGTGCACAGTCATTGTGTTGTCAGGATTACGTATTGTGTGATGGTAACGGGAGAGTTAGTGCGCCGTGGCGACCGAAATTTTCTCACTTCTCAGATTCCGAATGAATGAAAGAGTAAGAAACGGAGGAACGTAAGAACGCACAGCGCCTGAGACTCGTTTTCTTTCAACTATTTACGCAGTTCTGAATCGAGTGCCTGTGTGAACGATTGTTCTTGGCAGCGATTCGAGTTTATGAGGCGTAAGGAATGCGCGCGCACCACTCGTAATACAAGACATACACAGTGAATTACTTCTGTACTTTCTGCCGTTTTATTCCTCGTGCGGAGTTTAAGAATCCATTGTTTTGTGCCCGATCGGTAAATACCTCAAGAGATAACGAACGTGCGTATACGTATTGTGGAAGCCATAACCGTTAAAGGGTGTCATGCTTTAACGCGGTGACCTCTGACCACGACATCTGGAGGCAGTGCGTAGCGTAGGAATCAATATCAATTACACTTTATAGACACTTCGTTCCGAAGGCTATGTGAATGGGCAGATCCCAATGAATGCTTCAACTAACTGCGCAAAAAGTGTAGTCTTATTGTTTTTCAGAAGAAAACAACGTTTTGGCATCATCTTCTCTTGTTCCACAGCTCAGGCCGCCAGCGCCTCTACCCCTTACCGCAGGATTCCTAGATAAGTGGGTCGGGCCTTAAGAGGACTGGTACCGGGAGCAGTAGCTCAGTGCATAAACTGATGTCACTGCAGCGCCTCTGACCGGGAGGTCCTAGGTTAGAGTCCTGACGGCGGCAGGATTTTCGACAAGAGCTTTTCAGCTAAGTCGAATTCAGTCGCTGTCTGGAGGAGAATTCTAGCGGCCGGCTGCTCTGATCGGTAGTTTTGCGTGGTTTCTCCGATCAACACCAGGCGAATGCCGGATCAGTACCCACCAAACGGGCCACAGACCGCGCGCGATCTGTCCTTCCTCTTCCTTGTCCTATCCTCTCCCCTTACACACACACACTTACACTAACATTCACTACACTACCACATATTCCGGGAGACCGGTCGGGAGCTTAGAGCTTGTCGCGGCTGGGGCGGGGCCCCGCTGGTGGGAGAGTCCTGGTGAAGGGGAAACCCCACTAGCTGACGGTGGGTCGGCGCCGGATCTCGCCATCCAGCGGGGGAAGACCACCGCCATCTCCCGAGAAAAAACATGCACTACACTAACGGGACTAATGACCAAAGCAGTTGACGCGCTCGGAAACACGAAATAATCAATCAATCAATCAAGAGGACTGGTGACTTCGCTCGTCTCTAAGGATGGGGATGCGAACAGGGTTAGGACACAGGAATCGCAGGATCGCACGCGGTCCAGGGCCCTTTTTCTGGAGTGCTGTATCGAAGTTCCTATGTTTAATCTATGACACTAAAAGCCTCCGTCCTTCCTGGTTTTATGGCCCGCTTCACGCCATGACCATTTAGTTGGGCCTTACGACGATAGGCGACTAACAATTGGCAATTCGTCTCAACGGATGGTAACGACGAGGATAGAGAAACAAGGATCGCACGCGGTGCAGGACCCTTTTCCAGGGTGCCGTCCTGAAGCCCCTACGTGTGACCTATGTGGCATCGTGGTAGCGAACTGACAACACAGACACGAACTCTGCTTACAACTCTATTTATTTACAAGATTTACACGATGTACAGCTCTGGGCTTACGTTCGCAATCTACCTCCTCGGCTTCCACATACACTGCTCCCCGTCCTCTGGCTAGTGCATTCTTCACCCGGACGCTTTGTCGGGCCGGTGCCCATACTATATTATAATTACTATGCATTATTAGTGCATAGTAATCGTAGTATAAATCCAATCCCTGGCCACGTGGCTTGGAGCGGCATAACTGTTACTGCCTGCAGAGAGCAGAAGAGGGTTTGCCAAAAATAGGGCGCCGCCGCCGCCGCCGGCGGTGGCAGGTCCGGAAACTAAGAGTGCATCACGTGGTTCTCCGGTATTGGAAGGTTGATCCGGAAGGCTTTAGTTAGGGGCTAGTGCAATAATCACTTTCGCAGGCTGGCGAGGCGTTCGCTTCGGAATGGAGCAGGGAAACAATGGGAGGTGGCAGTCACTAGGCCCCGGCAGCGTTTCCCTGGCTGTAAATATGGGTGTTACGTGTCTTTTGAACCTCGCGTTCCCGCAGCAGTGAATGCACATGAAGTGCCATTCAACCATTTGTACGACAATAACTAAAGCTGCAGCTGTAGCACCACTCCCCACACGTCGCTGTCGATTGGTGTGTGTTCTCCCTCTCTCCCCTCCTCTCCCTCCCTCTTTCTTTCCCTCTCTCTCTTTCCCTCCCTCTCCCTCCCTCTCTCTTCCCCTCTCTCGAGGTAGCTTCACTTGAAGTACTGATCACAAAAGACGTATATTGTTCATTAATTCATACATCAAGTATCAATCGGCAATTTTACTTTCTCCGTTTCTACTTGGGAATCCCCTTCACAAAAGTTTCGCTATTATTACCGTTTTATCTAATTTTCCTCGAAGTCGCTACTATTTGGGTTTTGTCTAGTTGGTATCACATGGACATTCAAGAGGCCTACACTCACTCCCGAGCAAACTGAACCTAGATATCTTCTCAACAACCCCGCGTTCATGGTGACCGACGATTCTGGTCGATTCTTCCTACAACTGTTCTTTTTCACGAGTTACACATAACTTTTACAAAATGTATACATTCATATCCTAACAATTACATAAATGGAACTTGTAAATACACTGTAACAGAATAAATGTTACAAAAAAAAGAGCACGTAGAAGGGGCGAAAATAATAACTTATTGTCGATTGACATTACTGAGGAATTTCATGCAACGGAGTCACACAAGTGGCATTTGTACAAGATGGTCATGCCAGCCTGTACGCACAGATGTTCGACACAACATCAAATCCCCTTGACTGCGTCCGTTCGTCACCTGCTCAACAGCAGTGCACGAAACGTGTGCCGGTTAGTTGTATACGTCATTCCGTAAAGTTATTATACTAAACGATGTTTTCCATCTAAAACAAATAAATATGTGTATACGTCACATGTATGAAATTTACCATCATATCTTCATTGGTAAAAATTTATTATTTATGACTTTTGAAAATGAATTATTTATGACTTTTGAAAAGAAGTTAGTCTCATTTATTCTAATGCCCCTGTTTTTGTGTATACTTCGATGAAAACATCAAGTGCGTTGACACTTGGTCAGGTGTGGCGCTGTCATCTAATTAGGAGCTTGAACCTCATTCTAGTGACGTCGCAATAGTGACATCACTTATATCCATAGTGACGTCACGATCATGTGTCAACGGACTTAATGTTTGAATTGAATAGCTTATGTTTGTGACTAATCTTCACGACGCCTTTCATCACCCTTCATCCACATTCAAGATTCAGCTTCGAGAACTTGAGCAAGCGACTCGACGTCCTCATTGTCCAATCGCTTCTTCAGATGAACGCGCCGCTCCCGCCTCTCGCAACTGTCCTCCCCTCGTCGTACGAGGACGTCCGTCCTCCGCGCGTCCATTCCGCCCACAGCGCCCTCAATATGCGGCGGCGCCAGTGAAAGTTTGGCCCCAGGACCCGCCCCGCCCCTCCCCTCCCCCTCCCCCTGGCGCTCGAGCCGTGCTTCGGCTGAGACGATGGCCCGGCGGCTGGCGCTGCTGCGTCCCTGACCGAGAGGTCCTAGTTCGAAGCCAGATGGTAACGGATTTTTGACACTAGCAAGATAGCTCAGTTCGAAATCGGCTGCGGTCTGAAAGATAATTCTAGTGATCGGCTACACTGATCAGGATTTTCCCGTGGTTACTCTAATCTAGATCAGGCTGAGAAATACCCTAAAACAAGGGAAACGCACCGCATGTGATCTTACTCACGTCATCATTGTCCACTCTTCTACCCTTACACCTACACTATACTACCACAAATGTTCGGATTCAGTCGCTGTCTGGAGGAGAATTCTAGTGGCTGCTCTGATCGGTAGTTTTACGTGGTTTCTCCCATCAACCCCAGGCGAATGCCGGAGCAGTACCCTAACAAACGGGCCACGGACCTCGCGCGATCTGTCCTTCCTCTTCCTTGTCTTATCCTCTCCCCTTACACACTCACACTAACATGCACTACATTACCACATAATCTGGGAGATCGGTTGGGAGCTTAGAGCTTGTCCCGGCTGGGACGGTGCCCTGCTGGTGGGAGAGTCCTGATTAGGGGGAAAGGGGAAACCCCTCTAGCCGACGGTAGGTCGGCGCCGGATCTCACCATTCAGCGGGGAAGATCACCGCCATCTCCCGCGAAAATAACATGCACTACACTAACGGGACTAATGACCAAAGCAGTTGACGCGCCCGGAAACACGAAAAAATCAATCAATCATTCAGTCACACATGTCCGGAGACTATTAGGGGATTTAGAGCTTTTTCCGGCTGGGATGGTGTTCCGATCGGGGAGATACGTGTAGGAGAGAAAACCTCGGTAGCCGGCGGATCTCACGTTCAACGGAAGGAGGAACACTGCCATCTCTCGCCTACAAGCTCCACCCTTACGGTAATAAAGAACCATGTAGTTGATGTGCAAATCACCTCTAATTTTACTCTAGCAAAACCGAAAATGGGATGCAATCGGGATGTTTCTCTTTTTTTGTAAACAAAAGGAGCACAAAAGGGTCAATACACAGTGATCGCGGGAAACAATTAGAACACGGCCGTTCAAATAGGCCACTGATTTATACAAATATTGTCCGGAAAATAATGTCACCAATATCCACATCGGCTTTCCCCTTGTGATCTGCAAGCATCTGCGGAGTATCCTTAGCAATGACGCGTGGACTCCTCACCATTTTCTTGCGTCAACGTCTTTTAAAATATTTCCATTTTTAATTTTTTTTTTGTTTTAAATCGCTCTGCTACTTCATGGTTATAAGCGAGCAAAACATGTTTTGCAATTATACATTGTATGTCAATATAGACATTTAATTATATAACATATGTGATGACGTTGTCTGTTTACTAGTCAAAACATTCACAAACAAGCACATTTATAACTAGCATTTTATTTTTTTATTTTTACACGAAAAGAAAACTATATATATATATATATATATATATATATATATATAATTTTACAACATAAATATTTAATAATTGTTACACTGCGAAGTAGAATTTAATAAGGAATGGATATCATTAACAAAGTTTAATTTTTTCCTGAATCAAAGAAAAATTTCCTTTTTTTTTTTTTTAAACGGAACCCTTCAATTATTACAATTACACACAAATAATTGTACATGAATAACAATATACGCAAAGACTATGAAGAAAAGTTTTGAGAAAATTATTTATTAGGCTTGCAATGATTTATATCTTTAATGTCACAAATGTAAACAAGTTTTCAAAAATTATGTCAAACATTTCAACGAAAGTTCAATTTTCATTCTACTGAATGATGTAAAATTCTAAAAGAGAGGCGAATATATAATTTAATATTTTATATTTTGCTATGTTAAATGAGAAAATAATATTTTCAATTTCATTAATCCGGATTTCGCTCATGAACACGCTCATTGACAGGTGAGATTAGGTTGTGGGCTCCAGTCGACTCCTCGATTGGCGTTCACCCTCTTCAAATTCCATCGACCTTAAGAGGGACGATACAAGCCGCGTTTGGATCCTCTCAGTTCTTAAAAGCCTTTACTAAAGACCGCGCAGAACATCCATTGCGAGATAATACGCCATTGTATTTAAAATCTCATGATAATATTACTTCTAATTCACAAAGAATTTCCTTATATTGTACAAATTGTAGATATCAAATCAACAAGCTACATGGCCAGAGTAACAGGGCACTACACAGCCTTTGATCAACGTCGGCACGACAAATGTCTTGGGAAACTTTTTCCTGTACATAATTTTTTTCTTTGCCCTTGAATTTAGAATCTTCCAGTAACTCATCAGTAGCATCCAAGTCACGGAATTTCTTCCTCGTTGTTTGCGTTTTTCGCTTCTCAGCAGTAGAAGCGCCTTGCAATTGTGCAGTAAAGGCGTGAGTATTTGTTTGTGTCAACTGTTTACGTCAACTTCCAGTCATTAGTTCCCCGAGTGTATAGCTATCTCTGGAGGTGGAGGTTTCTTTCCTGGCTGAAACATGAGTTCCCGCGCTGACATACATGAAGACAGGTGAGGCATGACGCGTGATGTAAGGGGCGAGAAGGGGATAATGAGGAACGAAAGATCGCGTGCGGGCCGTTTGTTGAGGCACTGCTCCGGCATTTGCCTGCTGATCCAAGAAGCCACAGAAAACCACCGATCAGAGCAGTCGTTCGCTAAAATTCTCCTCGAGAGAGGGGTTGAATTCGTTGATTCATTAATTTGTGATACCGGACGAGTTAACTGCTAAGAACTTCAGTACCGTAAGTGTAGTGAATGTTTTTCATTGGGAGCTGGCGGCGATCTTCCCTCGCTAGATGTGAGATCCGGTGTCAACCTATCTGTCAACTAACGGGGTTTCCCAGACTAGGTATCTCCCATCAGCGGGGCAGAGCCCCAGCCGGGACAAGCTCGAATCTCCCGACCGGTCTCCCGGCATGTGTGGTAGTGTAGTGCATGAAAGTGCAAGTGTGTGTAAGGGGAGAAGGATAAAGAAGCGGAATGAAAGTTCGCCCGCGGTCCGTTGCCCGTTTGCTAGGGTACTGCTCCGGCATTCGCCTGGTGTTGATCGCAGAATCCACGGAAAACTACCAATCAGAGACGTCAGCTACTAGAATTCTCCTCCAGACAGCTACTGAATTCGATCTTGTTATACAGCTCGCGTCGAAAATCCTGCTGCCGTCGGGACTCAAACATAGTGCCTTCCGGCCAGAGGCACTGCAATGGCATCAGTTGATGCGCTGAACCACTTCTCTGGTTGAACACGGCCCAATTATCGGAAATCCTACCACCGTCGGACCGGGAGCGGTAGCTCAGTGCATTAACTGATGTCACTGCAGCGCTTCTGACCGGGAGGTCCTAGGTTCCACTCCCCACGGCGGCAGGATTTTCGACACTAGCTTTTCCGCTAGGTTGAATTCAGTCGCTGTCTGGAGGAGAATTCTAGCGGCCGGCTGCTCTGATCGGTAGTTTTCAGTGGTTTCTCCGATCAACACCAGGCGAATGCCGGAGCAGTACCCTACCAAACGGGCCACGGACCGCGCGCGATCTTTCCTTCCTCTTCCTTGTCCTATCCTCTCCCCTTACACACACACACTTACACCAACATGCACTACACTACCACATATTCCGGGAGACCAGTCGGGAGTTTAGAGCTAGTCCCGGTTGGGGCGATGCCCCGCTGGTGGGAGAGTCCCGGTTAGGGGGAAACCCCACTAGCCGACGGTAGGTCGGCGCCGGATCTCGCCATCCAGCGGGGGTAGATCACCGCCATCTCCCGGGGAAAACATGCACTACACTAATGGGACTAATGACCAAACCAGTTGACGCGCCCGGAAACACGAAAAAATCAGTCAATCAATCAATCAACCTACCACCGTCGGGACTCGACCTGTGGATCTCCCGTTCAGAGACGCTGCACCGGGGAGGGTTGTTGCCACGGAGGCTCTTCGAGGCTGCAGCTGTGCGCATGCGCGGCCTGCGCGCTGCTTAACTTTCAAATCCCGTCGCAGGAGGCGCAGCATTGTGCGTGCGACCGGTCCAAGGAGAGGCGCGTCACAGGAGTTGCAAATACGCGACGGGAATAGGCATTGCGACGGCCGACTGCAGGCGCTGCTAGGGCTGTTTACGAGCTGCGTTGCATTATTGGCGTACAGGCATTCTCTCACTAGCTGCTCGAAGCGCACTTGTTCACGGTGTATTACTTTTACGACGTGACCTCAAAGGATATCCTCGAATACTTAACGAATGTATGAAGTACTTGCATAAGAATTTCCAATCGGCTCGTGCTTTGTGTATAAATGTTCGAAGAATACGATCGATTATTAATTTTTCGTTACATTATACTGTTAGTAAATCGACATTATCCAATCAAACACGGGAATTAAAAGTCATTTTAAACTGCCGCCGATCATTAAGAAATTAACAGCCGTGTTAATGCAACCCGTGATCTTCAAAACTATTATGGTCTAAAGAAAATATAAAAAAAATTACAATCCTCTCCGAATCTAGTGAACCTCCAGGGTCTTACATTTACTACTGACTTTAAAAGGGAGGTCACTATATCAGAATATCCCAAAATGAAATAATTTTTTCAAGTGTGATAATTTCTTCCCATTTCAGAGGCACGGTAAAATATTCAATCGCCGCAAATTCAACATTTGAATATCCATACCCGTGACTGTACATTATTCGCTCGCTAAATATCTAAGTACAGAAACATATCTATGCTAGTTTTCATCCGGTGCCAGAACCCTTGAAAAATGGGGGCGGTAAATATTTAATTTCAAAAGTAAACTGTAGATGCTACAGAATGGCACACGTTTTCTCGTAACGCTTGTCTTGGAAGTGGAGTCAAGCGTTTTCGCACGCCCCCAACATCCAATAGATAACCTACATATGTGCCCCTGAATACATATTCCTTGGCACAACCTCGCTGTTCGGGTGCGACATCTGAGATGCCCCCATCCCTCACACAAAACTGAAAACATTCATGTCTTATGTGGGTTGCAAACCATACTTTTCAATAGGATTGATTGTTACAGATTTATTAAAAAACGTAGAAAAACACCATTGAATCCCCCCTTTTCATCATCTGCTTTCTGTGAACTGTGGCTGGTGTTTGACATTGTTAACCAACAATTTGGGCGAATTATATACTTTATTGTCTTTTGAATGTCTTTTATGAAACGTTCTGCAGACAGATACTGAGCTATCTCACTTCTACTAGATTTTTTTGTGAATACTCTGATTCTTTTCAAATTATTTCGTTTCAATCGAACCAATTTTGTCATATTAATATTTATGAAGGATAATTTATTTTAATAATGTTTTTGTGTAATGTAAAGGTTTAGAAAATAAAATTTTAATTATTATTTACTAGAACTTTTCTGTTTTCAGGTAGGTGATAAAGACATAAGAAATATTGAAAGAAAATTCAACTTTAAGTGAGTAAAAACAGTTTTATTCTTAGATAAGATGTCAGTACAATAATCGCAATTACGTTTACCGTTGCTAAATAATATAGTTAGGCAATACTACGTAAATAATACGTACTACGAAATATTAGCCGTACGAAATATTAGCCCTTATCCCTATTTTTTAACAAAAGTGTAATGTATCTATTGTTTATCGAAACATTTTCATTTTATAATAATAGCTCTAATCCTAAATTATTTTTAATTCATTACGACTCGTAAATTTCAATGACATTTTATTAGCATAACCATGAAAGCATGAAGGACTAGACTCGTAGCTCAGATAGCCTGCGTAGGATACACTTTTTATGTATATCTCTAATATAATTGCGATAGGTAAAGGCGTCTCTTTTCTCTTGTCGCCTGAAAATATTTAACGTACTTCGTTAGTTGCTCTGAAATACTTCCGAGAGTAACAAGCGAGTGACATTAAATTGAATTGCCGAGACTGCTTCGATTTTTATCTTTATTTCAAGCTAGAGAAATTCACTTCTTCTTTTCAACTGTCAAACCAATTATTATTTTATTTGCATAAGAGCAACGTAGAACTACTTTGGAGTGCACTCCTTCGAAATCTCCCGAATGCTGTTATTGTTTTTGGTTGTTGTCTAACGTTGGATTCCTGGGCCAACAGCTGAAATGGGCAATTTCTTAATAACACTGGTCGACAGTGGTTCGGTAAAAATACCAAATTATCGTTTTTGTTGTCAATGTGATTGTTTTTATTTAAATATCTGCACACGAGAAAGTTCCATCACGTCCCGTCTTTTAGAACATGTACAAAATATCATATTTGGCAGCTCTGCGAGTTAGGAATGAAAATATAGTATTTTGATCATATAGGATATGTGGTTATCTAAATTCGGTTTAGTGTATCTACATATCTAGTTATCCCTGATGCCTCCAGTATTAAATGTTTTTTTGTTAACAGTAATTGTGTATTTTTCTCTTAACTACAGTTTACTTAAGAGAGTATTTTTAATTGACCTTGAACTGCAAAAGTGATTTGGAAGACTGTCTTTCAAGAAAAGTTTAATCAAAAGAAGTTCGTAGATTGAAAATCGTTTGTAAAGGTGATAAAAAGAATTCGTATGGCAAAAATATGAAAACTATAAAATCTCATTGAAGAGCGTATCAGTTCTGATAAGCCATGAGATTTCGCATGTCGTTTCTTGTATTCTCATTTAAAATCCCCGAACAGTTAGTGACGAACAGGAATCCGAGAGAGATCCTTTAAGTACATTACTTGGGAAATTTGATATCAGGGCTGGAATTCACCGATGATGATTACTGCAGGTTTCTGAAGAAAGATTTGACCACATATACAAATGACAAAGTTTTGTTTCTTATATGATGTATTAATATTTTTTTAAATTTTACGTAGCAGAAAAATATTATCAATTATGTATTATTGTGTATTATAACCTTTCCCATGTTAAATTAAACATATTGATGGCCACACACTTCGAATCCTTACGATTTAGGGGCTTCTTGAATTATTTGATTCATTTCATGGAAACTGTTAAAATTGTTATAACGAAAAATACTGTACGTGTTAGAGCTTCAGTGTTATTATTTTTATTCTATGATGAAAAATTATCAGCTAGCTGCAAAGTTAATTTCATTGGTGTTACTTAAATAGTTTTCTTTTCTGTCAACTAGTGCCCTTGGCACCACATGCGCTTTCCGCGTTATTTACAATTTTCCATATTCACCCCTAGAGGACGTCACAAAACGACTTCAGATTTACAATTACATTTTTTCTGGATGCAGCGATTGCGAATGAGTAAGAATTTGATATTTCCGGATTTGTCAACTACATAACTATTTTGACCACTAGTTTGTCCTGTGATTATAGTGAATTTTATATTCCGAGTGGTACCAGAGTTCCGGGAGTCTCACCCCGCTGGATGGCGAGATCCGGCTGCGTTTCCCCCTGCTGATATCTATCCCAGGGGGAACCCCGCCCCAGCTGGGCCAAGCTCTAAGCTCCACACTGCACTGAGCAATAGTTTTCCGTGCTTTCCTCGATCAACTACAGGCGAGTGCCGGAGGGGCAGTACCCTAACAAACGAGTCTGGTAAAGGTCGCGATTTTTCCTTTCTCATTACTGTTCCATGCTCTCCCTCACATATTTACACCTCAGCGTGCACTACAGTCACGGGAGCTGAGAGCTGTTTCGGGTGGGGCGGTGCCCCGTTGAAGGAAACACATTGCGGAGAGGGACCCCTGCAGGTTCAAGTGTAGCTGGGCGAATCTCACGTGACATGGGGGAAGAACACGCCACCTCCCGCCAGAAACATGCAGTACGTGTACGGCATGAAGAGCAAGTAGTTCACGTGCCCGAAAACACTACATTCTCACCGATAGCTGGCTCGCTCGCTTGCTTGCGCGTTCGCTCGTTTCTTTGCTTGCCCGCTTGCTTGCTCGCTTCTTGCTTGCGTTTTGCCACTTACTGTTACTCCTTCTTCTCTCTTCGTTGCTCACTTGCCGCTTTTGCTTTCTCACTTGCTTGCTTCCTCACTTACTCGCTTCGTTGCTGACATGCTCGCTTGCTTGCTCGCTTCCTTGCTCGCTTTCTTGCTCACTTACTCCCTTGCTTACTTGCTCACTTGCTTGCTTGCTCACTTGCTTGCTTGCTCACTTGCTGGCATGCTTGCTGGCTTGCTTAGCGGCTTGCTTCCTAGTTTCCCTGCCCACTTGTTGGTTGCTCCGTGGCTCGCTCGGCCGCTGGGGTGTCTCCGCGCGGGGCGCCTGGGCAGCCCTGCGCCGGGGTGGGGCGGGGCGGGGAGGGGCGGGGAGGGGTGGTCAGGTGGCCGGGCGCGGCGCGGCGCTCAAGGTGAACGGGCGGTTGCGTCACCCGATGAGATCAGGCGGAGAGCCGCTTCTCGCTCGCGGCCGCCGCTCTGGGCCTCGCCAGGGGAGGGAACCCCTCCAGCACAACACAACTGCGAAAGCTCTGGTTGCCGGCGCTTCTCAGCTTTGTTATCTCACCAGGGCTTGCAGGTTTTTACGTTTTGCCATCAATGGAGTCTTGAAGTCATGGAGGTGGTCCGTATATGAAGAGATTCCTGGGAACCATGAGGTGGTAGTTGATTCCAAATTGTGAACGCCCTGATGAGATTCCGAGAAATTTCAGAAACATCGACATGGAAAGTTTTCACACTTTATTAACCAACTCTTCGTGAAAATGATTCCAAAAGAATTAAGGGTTATCGTTTAGAAAGTATAAGACGTTTGAGCTTCCTAGTGCGTCAAATTTTGTAAGTTTTTCCCAAATGTATTGTACCCTGGACGTGTTCTCCCTTGCACTTATAAACGGGTTTATAATATTAACACTGCATTTTAATAATATATTAAAATTAATAGAATGAATGGTTGTCTCCTGTAATTTGTTCATATTTCGTTTTGTTGTGCGGGTTGCAATCGATCGATTGTTCGTCGCATGGAAGCTTGTATGATAGTTACAGTTAGCAAACCGAAGATAGCGAGTTTTTTTTAGTAAGGAGATAAATGAAATTTTCTTAGTTTTCTTCTCAGACAGATACTCTTGAACTTTGACTAGTTTCTATTTGCATTTTTCTTCCAAATAGAAAAACAAATTAAAATATTTGCTTTGCGGTTTGAGGGATATTGTATGTTTTTTAGTTGATTGCTATGAGAAAATTCTCCTTGATGAAGTTTTAAACTACGTGCGCCTTTAAGCGACGCAAAAACTATCCAATCACTACACAGAGTAACTTAATCTTTCTTTCCTTGATGTGCTAATCATCGGTATGTATATCTCTGCGCTCCTGGGGCCATACGATGAGATTGTTATTAGTGGAGCTACATAGTTCAAGGAAAGACCTCTTCTTCTCGTGATCTACCGTCTAGAAGAGTCCTCTGAACGTGACACGATGGTGCGTGGGCGGGGCGATGTCACAGGTCACCAGAAGCCGGCGACGGTCATTTGTCGGCCTGGTCGTGGGCAGAACAGCTTACGCGCGGAGTGATCTCACAACCTAGGGACCGGCAAAGGTGGCTCAGGGCATCAACGTTGTTGGATAGTGTAATGGTCACTGACCGAACAGTGGACGCAAAAGGATTTGATATTCTTCTGTTTGAAAAAATATCTGCGACAAGATATATCATTGATTGCTACGGAAGGCCGGTTTGTAACATCAGTCTCCGAGAAGAGGAGGAAATGCCAGCCATTGGCTGCTGAATGGAAAGACGGATTTCAGGTGGTGGAACGTCTGAGACTTTTGCTGAGCGTTCAGAAATCTGCATTTTGGGAATAGCAAAAATAATCCGAAAATTCTTAAGAAATGTTAGAGAGGCAAAACTACCGTATCACTCATTTCACTTTATGTGCCAACCATTGTTGCCTTGGGTAATTTTGAGAATTCGGCTGTATTGTGAATATAAGAAAAAAAAAATAATAATAATAATAATATTTATTGTACATATTATTAGATCACCATTCCCTTGCGTATTATTAATATGTTTTTCAGAAGTCAGCTTGAAAGTAGGACACTGGGACCGCTCCATTATCACTCACAGACAAGTCGACGGCAATAGACCCGAAATAACATACATCGACGGAAACCATCAGCAGACTTTCTTTGTTTATGTATCAATACCCAACACCCACAACATATGGGCAAAACATCAAAAGAATATCCAGAAATATACCCAACTGTCCCATGTACCAGCTCAGTGGAACCTCAGCGAAGTGACATCTGTGCCAATAATAATAAAGGCCTTAGCCGCAGGAGTGATCCCAAAAATGACGCTTTGAGCACTTGACTTGAATGCAAAGAATATACACAATATGCGGAAGGTATATATCTTGAATACATGCCGCATTGTTACGAACCACCTGAATCTCCAATAAAGCAACTGCAAACCTACCCATCACACCTGTGAGTGATTGTCTTACCAAACATTAAAAATTGTGAGGAATAAATCAAAACTACAACAACAACAATAATAATAATAATAATAATATAATGATAATAATAATAATAATAATAATAATAATAATAATAATAATAATAATAACAACAACAGCATATTACATCCGGCTGCAAAATAATTACCCACACAGACTACAAACACAGACATGACCAGGTAGCCAAAATTCTTCACCAAAGGATTGCATTAAACTGGAATCTTCTGGAAATCAAGCAGCCATATTACAAGTACACACCAACAACAATAATGGAAAATTCTGCTTGCAAGTTATACTGGGATAGAACCATAATTACAGACAAAACAACAGCACACAATCGGCCAGACATCACGTTAATTGATAAAATTAATAAAATCACCTACGTAATAGATATCGCAATCCCAAATACGCACAACCTTCAGTCCTCCCACATGGAAAAGATTTCCAAGTATACTGAACTAGCAATAGAAATAAAACAGCTATGGAAAATGGAGAAAGTTTACACGGTACCCATCATTGTATCCACAACTGGAGTCATCCCAAAAACCTTGTATAATAGCCTACAACAGTTAAACCTGACAAAAACATTGTATATAGAATTACAAAAGGTTACAATCCTCAACATATGTAAAATAGTTGGGAAGTTTCTGGATAGCAGTGTGACTCACGCCTAGTACATATATCCTACTCCAAAATCAAAATCGGAAAGGGCCTTCTCTTGGCAAAAGCCCGTAAGGTCACTTCAATCCTGGGACAACATCCAGAGATATAATTGTATGATGATGATGATGATAATAATAATAATAATAATAATAATAATAATAATAATAATAATAACACCAATATTAATAATGATAATAATAATAGCAAAGAATTTATTTTAATCACCTTGAACCATGTCACGTCGACCTCCGAAGCAGCCAGAGGAGGTTGGGACATTCAGCCCAAGCGTCGTCTCCTCCCTCTGAGAGGAGGCGTGGAGAGTCTCCAGCGCAGCCAACTGTTCTCAAGGACGGACGCGCGGCGCGATGTTTGGGTGCGGCGGCCCCGCGGGCTAGCGTCCCCCCCGCCCCGCCCCCTCCGCGGATCCTGTTCCCATCGCGCGTTCAAGTCTCCGGCGACATGGCAACGCCGCACCGCGAAATGGACCAAAACGTTGCGCCTCCCGCCCCGCCGAAGAACGCAAAGCGATGGAGACGCTCGGCTCCAGTGGGTTCTTGCGCTGATTCTCAAGCTGTTGGCACCGCGAGGAGCGTCAGGGCTGGACGCGGTGGACGGACACATCCAGCACGCGCCCTGATGAAAACATAGCCCGCCACAATGCGCTCTCGTTCTTCACTACGCACAAAGAGATGCAGCGTTCGAAGGAAGAATACGGCCGCCCGGAGGCGCAGGGGTTTTAGGATGCGATGCAGCAACAAAGGTGCGGTCTCTCGCCGGGGGTCTTAGGTTCAGTTCCGGTGGTGGACACAAGCGAAACAGCTACTAGATCGAATCCAGCGCTCATCGATTGTTTTTTGCCAACGCCCGAGCAGTATCGTTATAAAAGATCCGCGAACCGCGCGCGATCATTGTTTTAATAATAATAATAATAATAAGTAATAATAATAAGTAATAATAATAATAATAATAATATATATTGTGGGATAATGGTACATCGCAGTACCATTATCCCACAATATCAAGCAGAAAGAAATAGAAAAAAATTCGAAATATGAAAACTTATCTTATGAACTAAAACATATTTGGAAATTAAATTCTACCAAAACATACCCACTCGTGATATCGGCGGAAGGCCTGGTCAGTAAAAACTTCCTTAAAAACTTAACAGAACTTAAACTACTTAAAAATTTTCTGAACATGCGACAGCGCGCAGTTTTGTTGCAAACTGCCCATATCGTAAGAAAATTTTTATCTTAAGTCCAGATATAAGATGAAGTTCTTCTTCTGTGACCGTACCTGTCCCCAAAACAACTCCGGGGAAGGTGAGCATTTCTACCAGCAATAATAGCTGAGAAAACGTAGGATAATAATAATAATAATAATAATAATAATAATAATAATAATAATAATAATAAAATTGTCTTTATTTGTGGCGAGGCTCAGGCCTTAAGGCCTGCTCTTCCGCCTAACCACTTTAATTAATTTACAGTTTTAAAAATTACAGTTGAGGCGTTCAGATGTAATTAATATTAACTGACATGTCGCAAAAGAAAAAAAATCAATTTGTGACTACCATCTACATCAATTTATCTGTATGAGTCAAATGAATTTATTGATGTAAGGAATTATAAGATGGAAGGAACATTCTTAAAAAATGAGATGAAAAAGAGCTCCCACTTATTCCACTTAGAATCAATAAATCAAAATTCGCCCGAGATGTCAGTTGTCATTACCCGACAGCCTCAACTGTGAACAATAAACAAAAAAAGGGGGAGTTATTTTACATTTACGTCTGGGATGCAATACTAGGTACCATCCCGGCATACGCCTTAAGCGATTGAGTAAACCCAGAAAAAAACTCAATCAGAATGGCGGCTTAAGGCCGAAATATTGTGAGGAAGAACTATCAGGGCTGCTTTGTCCTGGTCTCAAGTTCTCCGCTTACATAAATGCTCGTATGTGCAAGACCACACATATCGGAAGACTAGCCAGAAGCTTAGAGCTTATACGTCAGGGGCGGAAGTTATCTGTTGGGGGAGATACCTGCAGAAGAGAACGTCGCCAACTGACGAGTTGATCGACGCCGGATCTTCCGTTCCAACCAGAAGGAGACAGCGCTACATCCCAGTTCCAACATGCCCCAACGCTCACATCCAAAGTAGATAATGCATCCGAAACCATTCAATAGTACTCTCTCTCTCTCTCCCTTTCTCTCTCTCTCCCTTTCTCTCTCTCCCTCTCCTCTCTCTCTCTCTCTCTCTCCTCTCTCTCTCCCTCTCTCCCTCTCCTCTCTCCTCTCTCTTCTCCTCTCTCTCTCTCTCCTCTCTCTCTCCTCCTCTCTCCTCTCTCTCCCTCTCTCTCCCTCTCTCCCTTTCTCTCCTCTCTCTCCCTCTCTCCCTCTCCTCCCTCCCTCTCTCTCCCTCTCTCCCTCTCTCTCCTCTCTCTCTCCTTTCTCCCTCTCTCTCTCTCTCTCTCTCTCTGTCTCTCTCTCTGTCTGTCTGTCTCTCTCTCTCTCACCGAAAGTTCTGCGTTCCAATCCTGCGTAAGTCATGAATGTTTACATTTGTGATAATCACATGCACACCCGATAATGGCAAAAACTATGTAAATGTTTGCGGACTAGGAAATGTCAACAACTCTCCTCCTATACCTATAGAAAAGCAGAAGCACTGAGAAGGGCCCAAGGAGTCCCCGTGGTTATTAGGGAGAATTAGACTCACGCATAAGGTAGCAGCGTTGTGCACTAACAGAAACGCGACGAAGTAATAAGGTCTCTCCATAGGTCAAAGGTGAGACCTTACATCTTCATAAATAGTGCGCGCCTGTTCGAGTCTCTACGGTCACTTTACAAGCGGCAAAATTGAAACAAATAATGCTAACTTCACAAATGTAGACCCACGGCTTCACGTTCTCTAGTTGAGTAATCTGTAAAGAAATCAATAAAATGGGTTTAATAGTTAATGAGAAAACGGGGCATTTGTAACGAAAAACTATGCTTTGAGAAAAACGCTCCTAAAGATTTTACCAGGAATTACCCAGCATATTCGTTATATTATTTTACGTAAAAACAACCTGTTCCGTAATGTGAATTATGCTCGTTATTGCTAATATCTAGAAGCTGGTTTCTCTTCTTTTTCTGTCTTTTTTGGTCATTTTCTCAGCTGAGATCTCTGCAGGGAGGGAGGAGGCTTTAAAATTTCTTTCGGTTTTGTCATTTGAGTCGAATTAGTCGACATTTCTTTCACACACCAGGATATCTCACTACTTACTCCAAGAGAGCGAAAATATCACTTAACTTTAAAAACAGAGAACAACACTCCCGCCAAATTGCAAAGATAAACAAGATAATGTGAACTATGAAAAACACAACCTTCGAGACTCAGTAGTTTGAGAACTACATCTGTTTATGAGAAACCATGGAACTTCTGAAACGTCACCCTGTATGTGCTCATGAACATTCAAAACGCAATAAAGTAATCAAAAAACAACCATTTTCAATGAAAAATATATCGAAATGTTTAGAAAAGTCTAGAGATCACATTGCAGAATGACTATTCTTACTCACACTAATACAACAGAAGTCTTATTCACATTGACTAAATGAAGAGAAAAAATTGGAAAATATAGTATATCTTAATGCTTGTTATTGCGTAAATATTTTTTGGATATAGTTCAATGTATTAAAGTAGATCATACAATTGCACTGCAAGCGGAATATTTGCAAAGTTCATCATCACTTCAATTGCAAAAAATAGGGTTTAAATTTTAATGAAAATTTCATAAGTGAAGTTAAAGAAGGATGAAAACATTTGTAATTCCTTTTTAGAAATGTCCTGCCTGTTACATTTGGAAATACAAATATTCGTATATTTTTATATTGTGCACTAATTACATACTCATAAATAATAAACTTGTTTCTGTTTTTTTCAAATTATAATATGTCGAAAACATAATTGTGGATGGCTCTTTCTTTAAATTTATGAATTTCCAATGCCATATTTACAATATTCGATTTTTAATTTTTTTTTACCATTCGAACCCGTTTTTAAATAGCTATCATGCACCAACTTCCAAACCTACAAAATATTTTATAATAACTGAGAATAAATTAAATGTATGAAATTCATTTGTTTTTGATCGTCTTAAAACGTTACGTGTGTGAAACTGACAAGTTAATACGAGTCTTCAAGGGTGAAGTTATATAGTGTAAAAGAATCAATAGTGGCCAGAGAAAGACAACATTATCGAAGAGTTCTGAAATTTCTTGAGTTTTTATTATAAATTCGTTATGTGAAACGCAGTGGTCCATTAGCATACCATTGTATTACATAACTGAAAATGGCAAAGGTGTCGCACTGTCCACTACTGGTGTCGTTACCTTAGTGTTGATATTTTTGTTGTCAAAGCAAACAGGCTTCGCGCTCAATGAAAGCAGGTCTCTGCATTGCATCTTGTTCAAACCCAATCAAAGCCATGGATTCTTAAGGGCCAAAAAATCCTTCTCATGGGAAATAAAGCTGCCTGTTCCATGTTGTAGATTTACTGCATGTAAAAGATCCTCAAGCCTAAAAGTAGCCTCTGCACTAAATTTAAAGTGTGTGATTCGTCACCGAGTAATACCGTCTTTCTCCGCTAGATGGTGAAAGGAGAGTAGCGAAATTTGCGTGGTCAGACGGACGAGCAGGTGTGATGACCCGCCACGTCAAATGAGGCGTCATTGAATTGAACCGAAACTGCTGCCGCCGGCGCCTCTCATTTCGCCAGCGGCTAATTGACAAAGGCTGCGCTTTCGCCTCGCACCAACAGCTTCTTCTGCGCAGCGCACACCGATAACGATCGGGCGTATTCGCAGGGCCGCGGTCGCCGGCTAGCGTTTGGATGCGAATGGTCGGGCATTAGCAACAATTGGCCGCCGCGGTGCGCCGAAGGCTCCCGCCCTGCCCCGCCCACTCCCCCCCCCCCGCCCGGCGAGGGACGCCGGGCGCAGCTTGGCTTCATTAATGCCTCATGAACATCGGAAATATGTTTCTACTTTCGAAAATGCAAGCAGTGCTTCTGATCGGAAGGGCCTACATTTGAGTCTCGGCCGGGAGCGGTAGCTCAGTGCATCAACTGATGTCACTGCAGTGCCTCTGACCAAGGTTCGTGTTCCGACGGCGGCAGGATTTCGACTAGCGTTTCAGCTAGGTCGAATTGATCCGCTGTCTGGATGAGAATTCTAGCGGCTAGCTGCTCTGATCGGTAGTTTTCCATGGTTTCTCCGATAAACATCAGGCGAATGCTGGAGCAGTACCCTAAGAAACGGACCGCGCGCGATCTTTCCTTCCTCTTCCTTGTCCTATCCTCACCCCTTACCTACACCTTTACACTAAAATGCACTACATTACCATACATGCCGGCAGACCGGTCGCGGACTTATAAGTTGCCCCGGCTGGGGCGATGCCCAGCTGGTGGGAGATACCTGGATGGGGAAAACCCCACTTGTCGATGGTAGGTCGTCGCTGGATCTCGCCATCCAGTGGGGGAAGATCATTGCCGCATCCTGATGAAAAACATGCACTACACGTACGGGACTAATGACTTTAGTAGTTGTGCCCGGAATCACTAACAATTAATCAAACCATCAATCGTGATAAATAAAACATGCTCTGTGTCCTAATGACGCCTCGTTCTGTGCTCAATCCTTAAACAACCTAACTTAATATGTCACCTCACGCGATGTTCAGCTGTTTGATTTTAAGCTCTTCTTACGGCATCCAGAGGAACTAATTCCATCACGATTACGTGAATAAAACGAAGTGACAGTGTAAAGCTCGATACCGAAACAGTAGCGCGAGAAATGAACGTGCCTTTTCCATCCAGTGTCTGTACAGAGAAATGATGAAAAAACGGCCATGTGCTCGTGAAAGGGGCGAAAGGCTACTCGTTGGGCGGAGCGGAGCAGCGCCTGCCAGGACGGCGATGTCCCCGGAGCCTCCGCCCCCACCGCCGCTGGAGGAGAGGGGGAGGGGGGTGTCGGATGCCGCGGGGACCAGGCCATCGCCGTCACGACTCACGCCCCCGCCCCCGGCGAATACAGGCAGAGGTGACTTTCGGCCACTTACCACAGTCCATCATAGGCGTACCCATGGTGCAAAGCGATGGGTGTACTATTCCGCGTCGTATACGACTTCAGCCAATGAGCTTCAGGCACCGGTTTGCGGCACAATAATAGCGGGAATTTTATATGCAGACAGATTGGCTACCAAACATATCACCTTGTTACAAGTCGTTAAAACACATATATGAATCATTTCTTTTAAATCTTGCACTTGTACACCCTCATTTTGTTTTTTTTGGTTGGAAATGGTCTCTTTACACCTCTTTAAAAATGTTTTTCAACACTTCTCGCTCTCCACGCAACACGACGGCCAGGGTCTGGTCTGGCTTTTCAAACCAAGCGCCCTTGTTGTGGTCACGTGGTTTGTGACGCAAGCTGGTGCTGCGCAGAACGAGCAAGAATTGGAGCGCCGGACCATCGCACCTAAGGACGCGCCCCCCGCCAATATTTTGTGATTCTTGGAGTACATCCCAGGGGACTCAACGATGACGTAGACTTTATCTCTTGCATACTCTTCCTCTTCCAAAACACCGTTAACCCCTGGTAACACTCACGCTTTCTACCCTTCAGAAATAATAAAAAAAAAAAAACAGTAGAACGGCGATAATTCGGATTACTTGAGACCGGACCCTTTCCGGAATATCAAATGGTTCGAATTTCTGAGTGACTCATCAAAGGGCTTCTAGATGTCTTCGAAATAAAAAAAGTCAAATCCTTCATTATCCGCTACTTGAAATGCATCAATAAAACTATTAATCTAGTATTTTTTCGATTTTAATTGCTGAAAATATATTATACTGTATTTACGTACGGTATTATTTGTTCGTACTGGTACGCAGGTAACTTATTCGCAAATACTTGTCACTCCGCAGTAGGAAGAAGGTACTCAATTCCGTCACGTATCTGTAGAAATGTTGAACGTTTTGAGAACGTCCTTGCTAGAGGCGACCGGTGGGTTGCGAATAAGAGAGGTAGGCGGTATTTGAGACCAAAAAATCGAATACATTTTGTCTCTTGAGAACATTTCTTGAATGAGAACAAACTGTAGCATGTAGTGTACGATCGATTTCACAACGCGATTTTAATTCTCAATTAAGAAATTTTTTACATTGGTAACAGAAGATACAATTGTTGTCACAATAATTAGAGATTTAAAAAAATATATTTGCTACAACCAAAATACGAATATACGAAATCAGGTGAATAGGTCGATATTTTTAGCTTAGTTAATACGCGCTGACTTGCCAAACGAAATCCCTTAGCAACCCAATGCCCCCACCCAATTCTCACAACCCCACTCTTCCTCACGCTTTCTTTGCCCATGCTCGAGCAAAGGATGGAGACGCGGTAGTCCGCGATGCCGTCCATTCTAAAAATATTGACCACTCGCTTAAGCGAGCACATGAAATCAATTTCGTTCTCAAAATTTGCATCAATGCTATGCTCAAGTTTGACACGTTTTTCAACTTTTCCCGAGATAGATTTAGTGTGGAGGGCGCCGCCCTAGAGCCCTTAAGGAGCAGCTGCCGCTGGTCGAGGCATCTCTCGCTGCATCAGGCGGAATCGCCAGCTCGTTGGCAGTAATGACTGCAAACGGGTAAATAATTTTACTTCTATTGCGATTCTTGGAAATTGGAGGGGGGTATTTGGTACACAGGAAATGGAATTTCTAGTTTAATGAACATCTCTTCGATCACTGATTACAGAATAATGTTTTTCGGCCAGGTTCCCTGATCCATTGAGCAAATGCTGAGATGGCCCCTTGTTTTGCTTCTGGACATAAATGTAACTTCATTTTCTGTGCACGTCTTCTAGAATTCAGTGGGAAATACAATTATTCAAATTATCGTTTCCATGTTGTCGCGGCAGGAAGTAATAAGAGCCAAAATTTATTGCTTATTTATCCTTGAAAATAGATTTTATTACATGGGAGTTTTTTTGTTTTTTTTCTCCCTTTCAAAATTCAAAATTTATTGTTTATTTATCCTTGAAAATAGATTTTATTACATGGGAGTTTTTTTTTTTTAAAAATTTATTGCTTATTTATCCTTGAAAATATATTTTACTACATGGGAGTTTTTTTTCTCCCTTTCAAAAATTCAAAATTTAAGTAGTATATGACTTAGTGTAGGGATCACAGAATTTTGAAAATGTGCACACAATTCACTTTTCCCCATAGCAGTTTTTAACTGTTTTTTTTGACGGAAAATAAATAAATGATCAACTAACTAGTGTCTAGCCAAAGCCTCTGACACCAATGGCGAACTATTTCGTTATAGTAGTATCAATACACTGTATTGGAATTCAGATGATATGCTGTGATAAATAGAAATAAAAATATACTTGTAATAAATTGTCACGGTCAATGTTTTTCAGGTGTAGTATGCGATTTGGATTTACTTAATATCTCTTTCAATGAGATACACTTAAAAGGCTATTTATTATCAATCTAAAAGCTTTTCAAAACTTTAAATTTCATTATTAATATATTTTTCATTAATTTACTTTATATAATGAATAAAATACTTCCCAATTCGCCAGCGAGTTTATAAAATAGTTTTCAAAGTAGTAGCCCGGAAAAAGATAATATCGTCAGCCTAAATGCTTAGAAATGAACACGCAGAACGTCATGCAATTTGTTGAATTCATGTCGATACCCAATAAAAAGTAACATATTTGAGAAACATTGAATTTGTAGGTCGCAACTGCACGTGCGTGCTCTTGTTGAAGCGTTTGAAGACCAGCTCGTGCAGAGGATTACGCAGATGTTACGCGCTTCGCGGTTCGCCTGGCATGTGGGCGTCAGGCCCCCGCGCCGTCGCTGGGTTCAACAATCCTCGTCCGCGCCACTCGCCTCTGCTCTTGCGTCGCAACAAACAGATCCTCGGCTTTGTCCTGACATCGATAATCACTACTGATTGTTAGTGAGTCCGGACGCGTCAACTACTATGGTCATTAGTCCCGTACGTGTAGTGCGTGTTTTTGCTCGCAAGGTGGCGGTGGTCTGCCCCCGCCCAACTGTAAGGCGAGATCCGACCTTGCGTCGACTAGCGGGATTTTCCCCAACCAGCGGGACACCGCCCCAGCCAAGAAAAGATCGAAGTCCCTACAGGTCTCCCGGCATCTGTGGTAGTGTAGTGCATGATAGTGTAAGTGTGTGTGTGTAAGGGGAGAGGATAGGACAAGGAAGAGGAAGGAAAAATCGTGCGCGGTTCGTGGCCCGTTTGGTAGGGTACTGCTCCGGCATTCGCCTGGTGTTGATCGCAGAAACTACGGAAAACTACCGATCATTGGAGCCGGCCGCTAGAATTCTCCTCCAGACAGCGATTGTCGCTAGTATCGAAATCTTGCCATCGTTGGGTCTCCAACCTAGGACCTTCCGGTCCGAGAGGCTGCATTGACATCAGTTGATGCCCTGAACCATCTCTCCCGGTGAAATCGAAAAGGCGGATGCGCCGGGATGGTCTTGGCTCGAAGAATCGCGGGGTCGAATGCTGCCTCGATGATTGAGTAATTGATTGTTTTTTGTGTTTACGAGCGCGTCAACCGGCTCGTAAGCACAGGGAATGTTAAATCGCTGTTCCTTTCCCGCCTAGTGCGTGGGAAAAGTCATCAACCTCCAAGTCGGCTTTCGGGGTGATTCTTCTTCCAAGTATCTCACCAAGTGAGGCAGATATCTCCCCTTCTCATCTAACCACTCTGACCAATCTAAGACCGTATAAATTCCCGACTGGACTTCAGTGACCCGTGATAGTGAAGAGCATAGTTTGTTGTGTGTAAGGGAAAAGAGAAGGCGAGTACTGGGAAGGAAAGATCGCGCGCGATCCGTCTCCCGTTTCTTCCGGCACTGCTCCGGTTTCGCCAGGTATTCGCCAGAGGAACCTCGGGAAACCTCCAATCAGAGCAACCGGCCGCTAGAATCCTGCACAGACAACGACGGAATTCGACTTAGCTAGTTAGTGTGGAAAATCTGCCACAGTCGGGACTCGAACCCTAGAACCTCCCGGTCAGAGTCAGTGCAACAGACAGTTGCCGTCTCAGCCGGTGAAGCTACAGAGAAATTGCTATAAGAAGGAACCAATTTGACAGGTCGGAAAACAAATCAAAGTCATGTTGGTTGATGGCAGGTAGTTGAGCCGAATCCTTTTACAAGTGAGTCATCTGCATAGAAACGCATTGGCGAATATTTCGTTAAGGGCTTAGTGCAACAAGATGTTCACTCAGAAAATGGCCAAGGGAGATATTTGAGATTTTCTAAACCTGCATGGAATGTTTTTTGATATTACTGGAAATTATTTCTTTTTATATCACAAATATTGTGATTTTCATCAAAAGCAGCAAATCAACTAATAGGAAACTCATAGAAAAGTCGTTTTGACGACAAAACAAAAAAGTGAGTTAACACCTTCATGCACTAAGCCCTTCAATGGAGCACATGGACATAACCTGCAGTTATGTTGCCAGAAGTACCCATGCAGTCGCTGTTAAGAAGGTCCTTTCCTAAAGAAATCTCTATACTATATCATGGGCAAAACAAAAGTTGGGTCAATGGAGGAGCTGTCGTGCGGAGAAATGAAGAAGGGGCTCTGCCGTGGGTGGCTGCGCCGGAGACTTGAACGCGCGACGTGGCGAGGGAGTCCCTGGCTGCGTCGCGCGGCCTGCCCCACGCCGCTCGCTCGCTCGCATGCGCGCGGGGTGGGGGGGGGTGGATGCGATGCAGCGCGCGTGCGGGCCCTCCGCCGCTCCAGGAATGCGCCCTTGAGCGCCCGCCGCCGCCGCCAGACGCCGCTCGCATCGCAAGCAAGCGACAACCCAAAACAGCCAACCCCGACACCACTTGAGCCAACGCGCGCGCTCCACGCGACAACCCGCGACAACACGTTAAAACCCACACAACCCTCGAGACAACCCATTACTACCCGTGACAACCCTTCAAAACCCGCGACAACCATGCGACACCCCGCCCCATTTTATTTTACAGTAGTGGACCCGAGAATGCTTCGCTGTTGCAGTGTATTGCACATCCCACATACTGGTCACGTGTTTCGCTATGCCGAATCGTGTTTTACGCTATGCCGTGTAAAAATTCTAATAGATGAAAGACCTTCCCGGAAGTATGTATTTGTTTAAGTCCTGGTTGGACGTGGTGTCAAGTATCCTATTGTTAAAAAAAATTTTCTCAAGTTTGGGCATGCGTTCGCTATGACACTGTCTTGGAGAAATTTGATTTACTTGTCCGAGACAACGTTTAAGTAGTGTCAGGTGTAATATGTTCACAACTGCAGGGCCAGAATACCTGTATGCAGGAAAGACGCTCTTAAGCCTTGACAGTGAGTTGCGTAGAGTTCAGGGGCGCTTGAGTCGTCGTAAACGAATAAATCAACATCATCAACGCTCCCACTTGTCCGATTTAATTCAACCATTCTTTAAGCACTCTCAGTTCTAATAAGAACAAAATGTTCAAACTCGATTGAAATCGGTAGAGTAGTTTTTGGGTCTATGTGCGACACACATACGCACATTCCCTTTTATTTATATATAGATTTCCAAAATATGTATAATTTATTCACCGAGCACAAATATACTAAATTTTACTGATATTCCACATCTCTTTATAAATATCTATTGCAGAATATAAATATCTAGTATAGCAGAAATTGTTGCTCAATATCGTAGTAACGATTATTTGACTGCAGTATTGATGTCGAGCAAAATGGGCAGCGGCGAGAGTAAATGCGACTATCCAGCTGCCAATCACGTCGATCCAGCCCAAGTGCCAGAAATTCGTTCGAATTGCTGGGTCATCACCGAGAGCGCTGCCCCTGCAGGGCCCCTGGCCGAGGGTTTGTAGTCGAATGCCGCAGCAGCACCTGTACAACCTCCCCTTCGGCGTCGTCTTCGCTTCCTAATGTCTCCCGTAGTGCCAGATGGGTCACTATGAGGGAAGCCCGGACTATTCCACCCTCCCTCTTGGTCTGCAAGAAAGAAGCTTTTGCTCTTTCAATATACGCGAAATATAGCTAATCTGTGAATTATGTAGTTACTTCTCACATTAACAAGACAGTTTGGATAAAACTGTATGAATGATAATGAATAGATATTTCGGGCATCATCCGGTTAAATTCTGAATTAGCCTAACCGGCGGATTTTAGCCCGAGTCAAAATTGTCGCTCTGACCGGGAGGTCCTTAGTTGAGTTCCGACGGTGGCGAATTTTGACAATACCTGACCTGCGAGGAGTGCAGCCGGTGTCTGGAGGATAATTTTAGCGCCCGGCTCCTTTGATCGATAGTTTTCAGTGAATTCTCCGATCAATCCGGCGAATGCCAGAGAAGTGCTCTAACAAACGGGTCACGGACCGCGTGCGACCTTTCCTTCCTCTTCCTTGTCCTATCCTCTCCTCTTACACACACACATTCAATACTACGCTACCTCACTTGCCAGGAAACCAATTCGGAGCTTAAAGTGTTTGCAGCCGTGATTTCTATTATCCCTAAGCATCTGAAACCAATGATTCAGTACATCTGTCACCGCTTTCTTGTTTTTATTATTCTTATTTACATGTAGTTTTTCTTTTTATGAATATATGCCTAAACAGCCCCATCTATAACTCCTCTTTACAATTGCTTAGTTGGCCAGCAGATCATGCTTACATGTATTTTTTAATTTTTTTTCTTTTCTTTTGGCCTTTTTTCCATAAACATAATATAATTCCTATGTTATCTTTTTCATTTCAGGTATGCAAATAGAAAACTGGAGAAAATTATTGGATCTGTACTATTCGTGAGTACAAACACAATTTTATTTACAGATTAGGGCCACCAGTTGGATATTTCCTTGATCGCTTGCAATACTGGCATAACTCTAAAAATATAAAATTTGAGTTATGAAAATTATTTTATTTCATTTATAATAATTATTATTCACAGAATCCTATGAAAATTTAATAATGTTTACTCCCTAATTTTTCAATCATTAAGAACGTGTATTTCGACCACCTGCAAAGATTTTAAAATGCCTAAAAGCTTCATTTTCGAGTTGTGATAATGATAAAAGTATTAGAACGTTGATTTAATTCACGAAAATTTCATGGAAAGTGTGTTCTACACGGAGAGTGTATAGGGTAGGTTAAAGATCGAAATATATCTAATTCGTGAGTTTGCCAGTTAATTCGCATAGTGACCAGGCTGATTGGATTTATGTGTATAAATGACAATGAACGGAACATTTCGAACATCATTAGACTAATGTTGTGTCCGAATATGAGACGTCTTATGCATTCTCAAGAAGAATTTTGGGATAAAAATGCGTCGGAAATAATACTTTGCACTGACTCAAGATTTTCTTGGAAACCGCGAGAACCGAAGCTTGGAGTCTGGTCGTCCCTATTTGGGAACACTTTGCACAACGTCAACTAAATCATTCAGTGCGTATGTAATCGTTTGGTATCATGTAGAAAGAAATCTACGTCTGACAACAGAACTGGAAACACTCCTTGTCTGTCAGTGGCCTTAGAAACTTCCCATCAGCAGTCTGATTCCTGTTTATATCAGAAGATCGTTTGACCGCAGAGTTTTGTTCGCAGACACGAGTCATTTCAAAAGTATAGAAATTAAAATCACAAAATCATAAACTTCAAAGTGATTTTCATTCATAAATTTACTTTTGCGTCGTTTCGAGGATCATGTTTTCCCCATCTTCGGGCTACAGGGAATATCACAGGATTTTTTAGTGAGTTAATATTTATCCACACTCTTCTGATGTGAATAAATAGAAACAGACAATTTCATGTTTATTATCAATAATGATTTCTGTTTATATGCTATGGGGAATGCTATGCTATGTTCTGTGCTATGGGGAAAAGTGAATTGTGTGCACATTTTCAAAAGTCTGTGATCCCTACACTAAGTCATATACTACTTAAATTTTGGAAAAAAGAAAGCTCCCATGTAATAAAATATATTTTCAATGATAAAAGGGCAATCAATTTTGGATCTTATCCATGTTGTCCTTCGGAATAATACTTCCTGCCGCGACAACATGGAAACGATAAATTGAATAATTGTATTTCCCACTGAATTCTAGAAGACGTGCACAGAAAATGAAGTTACATTTATGTCCAGAAGCAAAACAAGGGGCCATCTCAACATTTGCTCAATGGATCAGGGAAACTGGACGAAAAACCTGATCGAGATGGGGACGAAAAACCTGATTCTACCCTAACATGTTTCCCAGTGAGGAATCTCATGTTGGCTAACGTGTACATCATTCGGAACAAGTCAGAAGTTTGCTTGGAAGCATTTCATTCCTCTGATTTTATGCATTAATTTTAGATAATGTGAACACTAATCGGATATTCCGAGAATTAGCCAAATCCATACATAATGTGTAACTTATAAATAAAAGTTGATAATCAATTAAGTAAGTTGTTGGGTTAGGTAAGGGTTAAACTGTTTCAATGAACACCGTCCGTGAACGTGATTCATTAAAATCTTTTTAAGCCAAGATGACACAAAGAGAGAGAGAGAGAGAGAGAGAGAGAGAGAGAGAGAGAGAGAGAGAGAGAGAGAGAGAGAGAGAGAGAGAGGCAGACAGACACAGAAGGCGAATACGAGTGAACACTTTCCCCGCTGGTGAAAACAAAATTGTAATATATTCGAAAATGAATTCAAATCACAATTGCAAGTCCAAAAGGAAGCTAATTGCATCTTCCTTGCCCATCGCCGCGTGGGCCTGTGGGGCGGCCGCGTTCGTGTCCACCTGCTGGGAGGCGGCGCAGGGAGTGGATGAGTGGCCGGGCGCCGTAACCCGATCGGGCGCAACAGGAGCCGGCGGCCGGAGACCAGCCAGCGATACCCCTCGCCCACCGCCCTGGGCACAGTGGACGATTGCGGGATGCTAGCCATTTTGACGAAACTTTGCACACTTCTTACATAATTATCTCTGATGACGTGAAGCCCCCATGTAGAGGGTCGTAGGTTCGATTCCGGTTGATTCAAAGAAAACTATGAAAACCTCTTGTGTAGGGAGATGTATAGTTAAAAAATTCACTTACAAACGTTTTTACCCGAAAACTATGAATCAATGACTACTTACACAGAATAAAGTAACAATATTTGTGTTCTGTGTTGATGTTGACAACTCGAAGCACAATAACTGTTTCGCTTCATCCGAATTTTCCTATCATTTTGGTTTTGGCGACTTTCTGATGCTGCGGATGAAAGGATCAGATGATAGTAAGAGTCTGTGAAGTAGATCAATGTTTGTATTCAGTCTCGACGATTTCCGTGAGAAGCATTCTCTGAAACGTTCTGTTGTCTTTGTTACGTGCTTCTTGCGCTTTCTCCGACAGTCGCCCGATTGGCAGAATATTGATGGCAATTACTTCTTTACCAAGAACAAGAACCTTATGCACAGACGTTGGCTTATAATACCAATTATAGTGTTTCAAATAAAGTTATTTTGTGTCTTTAACATATGTGCCGAAATTTGACGTATTCATTTCATGACCGCAAGCAAGAATTTCCAGACGCGGCGCCAGCGGCGGACGGATTCTAAGTATCTGCTTCGACCAGAATCGAACGCCGTCAGTCACATCACAAAAGATTGAAATGGAAGCAACATTGGATGGATGTTTAAAGGAAGCAAATGATGATTTTAAAACAAAAAGTTTTAAAATCACTGAGATGAACGATAGACATCCTGGAGAACAAATTTCAATTGAAGGAAGTGCGCATTGGACATCCAAGGAAGGAAGGAAGGGGGCGGGGTCAAATATCCGAATAAGCGCGATTGACATGGCTCGTGCTTTAAGCATTATCCCGGTCAGCGGATTTTTATTGGTTGATTGGTGAGTGATTCCGGGCGCGTCAATTCTAAGGTCATTAGTCCCGGCAGTGTAGAGCATGATTTCATCGCAGGCGGTAGAGGTGATCGGTCTGGCGAGATCCGGCGCCAACCTACACGCCGGCTTGCTGTTATTATCCCCAACCAGGTATCTCTCACCAGCGCCCTTCTGCTCCCCCGCAATGTGACGACGAAGGGGTATGAAAGATCGCGCGCAGTCCGTGACCCGTTTATTAGGGTTCTGCTCCAGCATTCGCCTAGTGTTGATTGGAGGCACCACGGAAAACTACCGATCATAGCAGCCGGCCTCCAGCATACTCCTTCAGACAGCGCCTGATGCCATTGTTGTTGTGTTTAACCTACACCGTCGGAGGAAGAGCCAGCTCAGGCCACGGCCTCCAGGCCACGCCTCAGCCACGCCCTCCAGGCCACGCCCTCCAGGCCACGCCCTCCAGGCCACGCCCTCCAGGCCACGCCCTCCAGGCCACGCCCTCCAGGCCACGCCCTCCAGGCCACGCCCTCCAGGCCACGCCCTCCAGGCCACGCCCCAGGCCATGCCACCACGCCACGCCCCGGCCCGGCGCAGCGGTTCCCCCCGGCCACGCCCCCCCGCTTCCCGACCACGCCCCCCTGGCCGAGGCCCTTGGCGCTCCCCGTGGCGGTCGGCGGAGACCACCGCGGCGCCGCCACACGTCCTCTGCCCCAACGCGCGCCCGGGGCGGTTGTTGCGGTCGCCGCTGTTCTCTCAGCCTGCGCCCACGGCCTCTCCACTCGCCCTCCGCTCCCATCTCATACGCAGCCATCCATTCAGCTTCCCTTCAAAGCTTTGGGAGGGAGGGTTATTTGGTCTTACTTTCTTCCTGAGATTCCTTGATTCATAGCAAATGTGACATGTCCTCTTGTTTTCTTCTAACATAAATTTCATTAAGCAGTTTTTGTAATGCTCTCCTTTTAGTAGTTCTCTAGAAATAGAGTCGAAGGTGTACGAGAATTTTGTCTGTAATTGACAATCATGAGCACTTTGTGTCAATGGCCTACTTACAGTTCAGTAATATTTGCGAGTAATCTGCAGTCTATTTCCTGTTGCTTCCAACCTGCGGATGTTCCTTATTTACCTACAAACGTAAAAGCGAGCGAGTAATAAATTTTAAAATAAACAAAATTTTAATTTCATGTTTTTCAAATACCAATTTTATTTCTGAATTTTGCAATAAAATCCTTTTGATGTCGTTTCGGCCCACTGTGCAACCAGAGACAACATGAGTCTCGTGAAATGTACACCTCGCATCGCGGGAAAGAGCCAACACCACAAGCCCTAGGAAGCGGCCACTTTGGTTCTAACTTTTCTAATGAAGTGCACCACGAAAAAAAAAGAAGTAAGTAAAAAATAGCGAAAGAATTAAAAGTGAAAAAGAAAGTAGGGATAAAGGGTATGTAAAGAGGAGAAGATAGAAATAAACTTTGCCTTTGAGTTTTTGTTTACTTAATGGTGCGATGATAACAGGAAAGTTCGAAGAATTATGTTTCACAGCACGAATTCGCATTCTTTAAAAATTACAAAAAAAAAAAAAATTTCAAGATTTTGATTCGTAATGTGCATGCATTCGTTGAGAGAAAAAGAATTTATATATCATCAATATTCTTCCTAGAGCTCTCATTATGAATTCCACTTTAAAAGTTTTCAACATAGGTGTAGTACCTATTCATTTTGTACAAGATTTTAAAGGAAAGCGTGAGCTCCATGGTATCAACAATGAATCAACATCAATACGCAACATATCAATGGTATCAACATGATTACGCAATAGTCGTTTTGACTCTAATGACTTTTAAATTTTGAGATGAAAACACCATTGAGGTTTATCCACTTACGGACTTCTTTCCATTTATAATGATACAAGTATTTGGTTTTTATTAATTGAGTTTCTATGTTTTAAGTTATGTATATTTTTTCGTTAACGTGACTTCAGTTTTATGAACGTGACAATAAGAAATAACTGAATAGCTTGTTTGCCGTTCACAAAATGACCTTATTGTGATAATTCTATTGAAACTCGTATAGTTTTGTCCTTTCATGAATCTCGTGTGATTAGGGCTAACACGCACGTTGGGACACTATTTTATATTAGAAAATTAAAAATTCCGGGAAATTATATCCCATATTACAAAATCATCTCAATTTTGTTTGTCAACGATTCGTCAACGAACGTACATACATTTTCCACAGCGATGTGTACATGAAAGGAATGTAAATAAAAGGAAATGAAAGGAGGCAGGGTTTCTCGAGCTAAGATGTTTTTCTGAGACGTTAATAAAAATCATGTGCCGAAGATTTTTCAAACGTTCTCTGAAAACTCTAATGAAGGGAATGTTTTCTTTCGTGTTGAAATCACGTCATCGCAGCCAGCTGCCGCGTGTTCCCCAAATATATTGCACGCGTTGATGATTGTTGACCCCGCCTCCAATCAAGTGTTAGCCAGAGGCTTACGTAAGGTTTGTTCCTCACAGCGGAGCGAGTCGTTGCCGCAACTCGTAACCGACGTGAGAATCAAGCACTTCCCACACCAACAATGCAGCATTGGGATTAGCGCTTGGTTGCACTCCTTTTAGCTGAGCTCCGCTCGGCACCCATTGCGAGCACAATGGTCGTGCTCTAGAAGTTACCCTGGGCGATCTCGCCTTTGCGCCTTGGTCGACGGCCGCAGGTGAGAGGGAACATATTGTTCCCACCTGCGCCGGCGGCAGGGGACAGGCGCATTCCTGGCTGGGAACTTTCACTGGCTGCTGGGAGCGGAGCGACAGGAAACGCAATTACTCGCATCACGTGACCGCCGCCGCTGCCGCCCGCCGCACAGTGGGCTACGACACCACACAACACCCAAATGTTGGGCGACGGTCACTGAAGTGTCCTGGTCGAGAGGTCCTAGGTTCGAGTCCCGACAGTGGCAGGATTTTCGACTCGACCGAATTTGACCGGGAGCGGTAGCTCAGTGATCAACTGATGTTACTGCAGCGCCTCTGACCGGGAGGTCCAAGGTTCGAGTCCCGATCGCGGCAGGCTTTTCGACACTAGCTTTTCAGCTAGGTCGAATGCAGTCGCTGTCTGGAGGAGAATTCTAGCGGCCGCTTGCTCTGATCGGTAGTTTTCCGTGGTTTCCCCGATCAACACCAGGCGAATGCCGGAACAGCACCCTACCAAACGGGCCACGAAGAGCGCGCGATCTTTCCTTCCTCTTCCTTGTTCTATTCTCTCCCCTTACACACACACGCACACACACACACACACACACTAACATGCACTACACTACTACATATTCCGGGACACCGGTCGGGAGCTTAGAGCTTGTCCCGGCTGGGGCGGTGCCCCGCTGGTGGGAGAGTCCTGGTTAGGGGGAAAAACCACTAGCCGACGGTAGGTCGGTGCCGGATCTCGCCATCCAACGGGGGAAGATCACCGCCATCTCCCGAGAAACTAACTACACTAACGGGACTAATGACCAAAGCCGTTGACGTGCCAGGAAACACGAAAAAATCAATCAATCGACTCTAGCTTGTCAGCTTGGTCGAGTTCAGCTTCTGACTGGAGGAGAATTCTAGCGACCGGCTGCTCTGTTCGTTAGTTTTCCGCAATATGACCGATCAACACCGGGTGAATGCCTGGAAAAATGCCTGGGAGATACGTGGTTGAGGAGCCGCGCTAGCCGACGGGCTGTTCGGCACCGGATCTCAGCATCCAGCGGGGATGACGATCTCCGTCAACTTCCGAGCAAACACATGCATTACATTTACGATACTAATAATTTTAATAGTTGACGCGCCCAGAATCACTAATAGGTCAATCAAATTAGACAGAAACAAAAATGGCATGCCAGAGAACTACAAGAACACGCGCTTTCCGTGGCCATAAAGCCCTAACCCAGCGTAAAAGAATCGATTTCATTGACCCGCCTCCGTGAAGTGACTGGTTCTTAATAGGCTACATTCTTCTACAATTTTACTAAATTATTTATCAGATTATATATATTTTTATGTACTTGGGTCTTAATGGAGGTTGGGCAATAGGTGGGCAACTATATGGTGATGTAGGACTTGATTTCTGGCGGAAAGCGTCGAAATGGCGTTCCGGTACCTTGGGAACAAAAAAATCAAACAAAAAGCTGAGGAAAAATACTGGACAATTTCAATTTTTAGTTCGATCAACTTTCGTAAACTATAAATTAAATAATTGTTTACTTATCTGTAACATTTCCATGAATGTAATAATTTATTAGTTAAAATCGATGGCTGCTATCGGGGTTTTCCCCAACCAGCTATCTGCCGCCCCAGCCGGGCAAGCTCTAAGCTCCTTACTTATCTTCAGTCATATGTGGTGGTGTAGGGCATGTAAATGTGTGTGTAAGTAAAGGGTGAGGATATAAAAAGAAAGAGAAAGGAAAGATAGCAGTTTTGTTACGGTACTGTCGCGGCATTCGGCTGATGTTGATCTGAGAAACCACAGAAAACTAGCAGTTGGCCGCTAGAATTCTCCTCCAGGCAGTGGTTGAATTTGTCCTAGCCTGTGTCCTGCCGCCGTCTTGATTAGAATCCTAGGCGTTCCCTGTCAGAGGCACAGCAGTGACACCAGTCGATGCCCTGAGCCACCTCAGCCGGTGGGTGGGTGGGTGGGCGGAGCTGCGGGGGCGTCGCCCTGCACTTCCCACGCCCCCTCCCTCCTCCCCCACCCCTCCTATCCCCTCCCCTCCCCACCCCAACGCCACCGGCCGGGTGCGATCGGAACAGCAACCGCTGCCCCTGCGGCGACTCGGACCAGGAGGGCCCAGCGTTCGATCCGCGACAGTGCCGGAGTTCCACAATTGCCACGTAGCTAGGCCCAATTCAGACGATGCATAGTAGTCAATTTTGGTTCCGTAGCTTCACAAAATACACTTATAGGCCTGGGTGACTTGCTTGGTGATTGGCAAAATTTCGTACCAGTTAAGTCAATGTTAAAAAAAGTTTAACAAAGAAAACATGTACAAGTTATTGATTTAAAGTATGTTTAGGAATGGATAGCTGATTGTAGTATATTGCTGACTCGATTTGATTGATTCGTTGTTTTGTTCCTATAAAATATGTTTCAAGATCTGTGATTTTAAGTACACATAATAGATTAATTAAATTTTATAATTTTCAGTATTTAAAGAAAATACTATCCATTAATTTAAGAAAATATGTTTACAAATATATTTAAATCATCTTTATAATTAACGATTGTAATCTGTTTAGTATTTTTAGAATATTTAATAGTTTGTTGGTTTATTTCAAATTTTAGTAGGCCTACTTCGTCATCTGGGGAAGATGTGGAGACATCCGGCAATACTGATACGACCTTTGGGTATGGTAAAAAAATCCATATTCCAAGATATATATTTTATAAGTCTGTTCAAATTTCAAAGAATTCAAGAATTCTTTGTCTGGCACGGCTTCATAATTATCACTAAATTACTAATAAAACATTAAAATTATATTACAAATCGAAAACACCCTCTACAAATACGTACTCCCACGTATCATTTCACTGTGGACATTAAAGTCTGCAGCATTGGTGTAATTTGAAATAATTGTTCCTATTGTAGCTTCGTAAAATCCGCGGACGTCCTGTCTCGGCCCTTCGGTGATCAGTCGCAAATCGACTTCATCCGACCTTCTCTTGAGTTCATTGACAAGCTCACTTGTCGATTTCCTAGTGATTCCGTTCATAGAAAGTGAGTTTGTGCAGAGCATAAGTCATTGAGACACATTTCGTTTTCCATTTTTTTTTTCATCTACGGAGCCAAAATTGGTCAATGTGCACTGTCAGGAGGAGTTTTCTAGAGTGGGTCTGCTGTGATTGGTAGTTTTCAATGGATTCTCTCATGAATTCCAGCCAAATGCGGAGCATCACTTCTTAGTGTGTGTAATCGTGGCTGCTGTTGCAAGACGCAGACGTCCATTTTCCGGCAAAACATCCGCTTATTGTCGCTGAGGTTGGCGGTTCGCGGCCCGCGTGTCATGTCTGCTACGTTCGTCCAGCCTCTGGAGCACGGAGTGTGATATGCGCAGAACCGCTGCGCCGGAACTCGAGGAAATGTCCTTCCGCTTTTGAGCCGTCGACCGTCGCCAACGCGCCCAACTGAGCGCCTCGGACACACCGGCCACCCCCGCAATGGGAGGTTCCAGGGTCAGAGCCCCGCCGCGGATGTCTGGCGCCGACTGTAACGAGTAGCGAGGTCGAAAGCAGCCGCTGCCCAGAGGAGAAAGCGCCCGGCGGTTCTCATCGGAAGCATTCCGGGGTTTCTTCTGTCAACACAGGCGAATGCAGGATCAGCATCCTCACGGCCCGCACGTGATCTTTCCTCTCTCATCCTAGGCCCCTTCTCTTACACGCACCCGCACAGGTTCTCGGAAGAACAATCTGTAGCGTAGAGCGTGTTCTCGTTGCGGCGGTGCCCCAGTTGGCGGAGATATATGGAGGGGGAAAACCCGCTTGTCTACGGCACTGGATCTCACATAGTTCTGCCACACGGGTTTATTGTCTTTAAGGAATCCTTCCGGCGCAAGAGCTTGAATCAGCATAGAAAGTACTTCCTTGGGGTTTGTGTGATACGGAAGATCTTAGATCGGACCGCGTGGCCTGCTCTCCCTGATGCCATTTGAGGGGCTGCGCATGAAGCTCAAATCATCTGCGAGTTTCACTTTCACACCTACTTGCCAAATTAGAAATTTACGTTGCTTTCTTGTAGATGATTTTTTTTTTCATTTAGAGCATAAATTATTCTATCTTCAACGACGACATTTTTACGTGGATGAAGGTAAGTTTTTTATTATACTACTGTTCTGAATTGAAAAATTCAAAAAAAGATTTAACATTTCTTACATTTCCGTATTAAATATCGTCGATAAAAGGAACTTTTTTTAACAATACTGGGTGTCTAGGGAGGAAACAAAGAAACTTTGGAAATAAGCTCTCAAGGCAATTTTAATCCTATTTTGTCCTATAAACGTGGCTTTGCTCTTTTGTTATGGGAGAGTTTAATGCAGTGTGTCTCTCATGTTTCGTGAGCAAGGCCTCCTGCTGGGGCTGCAGCGCCGCGCATGCGCCCTGTTGACAGAGGGCCCGTGACGCCCCGAACGCTCGCCGGTAATGAGCGTCATCACGAGGCGGCGGCGGCGCCTAATTATGTGGAAACGCTCCCAGGGCGGCGCCGCCGGCAGCAGCCTCCACAGAACAGGTCCTGGCGGCGGCGGCAAAAACGGCGCGGCCGGCCGGCCGGCCGCCGGGCGGGTGGGCGAGGGTGGCAGGGCAGGTGAAAGAGTGGACGGGCGAGCGAGCGACCGGGAAAGACAAGGCGGGCGGGCGGGCGGGCGAGCGGGCGTGCGGGCGGGTGGACGGGCGAGCGGGCGAGCGGGCGAGCGGCGAGCGGGCGAGCGTGCGGGCGGGCGAGCGGGCGGGCGGGCGGGCGGGCGAGCGGGCGGGCGGGCGGGCGGGCGGGCGGGCGGGCGGCCGGGCGGGCGGGCGGGCGGGCGGGCGGGCGGGCGGGCGGGCGGGCGGGCGGGCGGGCGGGCGGGCGGGCGGGCGGGCGGGCGGGCGGGCGGGCGGGCGGGCGAGCGAGCGGGTGATGGGTGAGTGGGTAGGAGGCCAGGTGAGAGAGAAGGCTAGCGAGCGGGCGGGCGAGCGGGAGGGTGGGCGAAGGGGCGAGCGGACGAGGGAAGGGTGGGAGGGCTGGTGAGAGAGAAGGCGAGCGAAAGGCGGGCGGGCGGGCGAGTGGAAGAGGAAGAGAGAGAGGGGAAGAGGGGGGCGGGCGCCCCGGAGCCCAAGCGCCTCAAGTGACTTTAAATCGCCTCCAAGGACACTCCGCCTTCCCTGCGTCCGGCGTTGCTCCCCTCACGTTGAAGGATGCGCGGACGAGACAGCTCGCGCGGAGACCTCGCAGGCTCCTCCTTCACCTCGACGGCGAGGGAGCCCCGGTAGAAAGTCCTCCCCGGATTCCAAAATTCCAAACAATATGCATTTTCAAAGCCTATATTTGAATTCTTACGAGTCCATGGCCATGTACTTAATTTTTTATTGCTTGTTTTGAGTCGTGTTTACATGTGCTGTATTTTGCTCTTAGACAAAGTAAACATGTACCAGAAAATGAATCAATTTCGACTCGTCCTACTTTACATAATCACTAAACGCTTGTCTGTTCAGTAATAAATTCTTTTGGGTGTTACTTCTTGGATCTTATTATACGTTTTGTGCACGCACTCACTCACATTTGGCACCATACTAATCTGGAAGTCCGCTGCAAGGTTTAGCGTAGAGTTGGGTCGTTGCCGATAACAAGTTGTGTAACTTGCTCGCGTGAGTGGGCATCGCCCGAGAGAAGACGTATGTGGCTGTCTCGGGCGACCAGTCTATTTCGGAGCAGAGCGTGTGCGGCGAGCAGCGGCCGCTGATAATTTGCATGTCGTTACGCGCGCGGGTTCGTCTCATTTGCATGCTGATTGCGACGCGCTCTGGTGGGCCATCGCCGCGAGATATCATCGCCCAAATATTGTACGGCTCACTGGATTCGACACAGTGTCTTTTTGAACGTAAATTCTTCCGGAATATGACAAATATACAGAGTGAGTCATTTGAGGTAAAAAAAACAACATATCAACGTGTTCCTCAAATATTATCAATAAATAAATCATTTGTCGATTAGGTTTTACAAGAGAAGTGTATATTTTCGTGGAAAACGTTTTTGGTTCTGGATTGTCTAGTGATTCATTGAGTGATTATTGTTTCCGGGCCCGTCAACTTCTACAGTCAAAACTCCCATAAGTGTAGTTCATGTTTTATTACGAGAGGTAGCGGTGAATGGTGAGATCCGCAAAAGACCTACCCGTCAGCTTGCAGGATTTTCTCCAACCAGGTATCTCCCACCAGCGGGGCACCACCCCATCAAGGTCAAGCTTTAAGCTCCTGATTGATCACCTGATATTTGTGGTGTAGTACATGCAAATGTAAGTGTAAGAGTGTGTAGACAAGGGAAGACGAGAGGACAAGGAAGAAGTAGGAAAGTTAGCGCGCGGTCTGTGGCCCGTTTGTTAGGGTACTGCTCCAGCATTCACCTGGTGTTGATCGGAGAAACCACGGAAAACTGTCGTTCAGAGCAGGCCTCTAGAATTCTCCTCCCGGTAGGGGCTGAATACGACCTAGCTACGAGCTAGAGTCGAAAATCCTGCCACTGTCGGGACTAGAACCCTAGAATTTCCCAGTCAGGGTCACTGTCGTAACATAAGTTGATGCCCTGAGCCATCAAAGTCAGTACCAATTTCGACGCAGGCTCTAAGTCACCAGTCTCTAAGACCGAAGTGCTTTTGAAGACTCGGAATGCCATTACCGGCATTTCCGAACGGCGAATGCATTGCGATTCTGCCAGCTAGCGCCGGTGGCTCAGGACATCAATAAATGTCACAGAAGTGCTTCTGACCGGGAGGTCGTAGGATTTCACTTCCGGCGGTGACGGGGGCAACGGCTCTGGTCATTGTCCCATAAATGTAGTGCACGTTTTATTCCAGAGGTGATGGTGTTCGTCCCCTGCTATAACGTGAGACCCAGCAAGGACCTGCTTCTTCGTGTTGGGTCGTGGGTGTTTCCCTTCCAGGCATCTCCTCGAGAGAGATACCGTCCCATCCGGGTGAAGCTCCTGACATGTGTGAAACTGTAGTGCATTTAGGTGTGTGTGTGTGTGTGTGTGTGTACTAGTACTGATTGTAGAAACCACGAAAACTACCGATTAGAGCAACAGCACGTTGAATTCGATCCAGCTACTTCGACTCCCCGTCTCACAGTCGTGATTCGAATGCTAGGGCTTCATCAGAGACGATGCAGCAGCAACGGTTGTTGTCACTGAGTCAGGACGTAAAGCTATCGGCATTCCTCAAAAACGCCAACTGGAAAACGGATTTGTATTCTTACTTTCCCCAAATCCCTCGTATATACTACTAGAACTATCGTGAATGTATCCTACGCGATTGACCAATAGAGAACAAAAATTGCTAACGGCGGACGAAGAGATCGCACGTTTGCAGTAAAAGGCACATAAAGGGAGCTTCCTCGCGGATGCCGGTCCGATCGTGCGTTGAAGTCTCCGGGGCGCGGGTGCGAGCACCTCCTGCGCGCGCGCTGATGCTCAGGCGGCGAGCCACCTCACCCCCCCCTGTTCATGTTGTGGCGGACGCTGCCGCATTGCGTAACAGTTGCGAAGTAGTAAATAATGTGATGAATGTTTCTGGGTCACGTGAAAGGGATTGTTCCGGGGATGTATGGAGTCCTCCAGTCTCGTCGAAATGAAAATAAATTAAATGGCTCGTGCAAAAAAAAGCATGCAGAATATTCTGAATTGATTGATTATTTTGTATTTCTGGCCGCGTGAACGGCTATGGTCAGTGGTGCATGTTGTAGCAGCGAAATGGCAGAGATCCGTCCCTTCTGAAACGTGAGATCCTGTACCAACTTACACGAGCAGGTTTTTTATCTTCATAGTATTTCCCCCAGATGAGCCCGTCCCAAACGGGATCTGCTCTCAGTTCCGAACTGGTCTCCCAGCGGTGGTGGTAAGTATGTGTGTGAGTGTATGTATTTCTGTGCATGTGTAAGAGGAGAACTAGAGTCCAGGTTGAGGAAAGAAACATTACACGCGGTCCTCAGCCTATTTGGTAAGGTTCTGTTTCTTACTCGCCTTATATTGATTGCGGAAAACTACCAATCATAGCAGCAGGCAGCAAGAATTCTCTTCCACATAGCTATTGAGTTCGACCTAGCAACGTACCTAGTGTTGAAAATCCGCCACCGTGGGGACTCAAATCGAACTCTTAGTTTATATTTCATAAATCTCTAGAGCGAATATTTATTTCGTAATACAAGAATTTATTCTTAGAACACGAATCAGAACATATGGCAATATGCAGAACTGTTCCTTGTTTCTTGTTATTTCCATTGTAGCTTTATTATTTCAGACCATAATATATTATCCAATTATTTTTTGTAAGCATGTAGAAGAGAGCGATTTAAAATGTTATTATATTTTCCAAATATTTGATCGTCTTTCGTTTCTTTCTGCAAAATTTTGAAAAATAGTGAGATGATAGGGATTGAAACAATGTGCAAGCTGTTTTTAATGCTAAAGAAAAACACAATTTATATTTTTACAAAATTATCACATGATTAACGAAATTCTGTTTATTTCTTTTCGTGGCACTAACGGTTTGCTTGAGCAAAAGATTTCCTTGAGACGAGCGAATGACATTCAAAACTCACACGGCGAAATTTAAGGCAAACACAAAATATAAGGTTTATTGTCTTCTCTTTTTTCCTAGCGTTAGTCCAAAGCAATTTCATGGCTCTCAAGAATTCCTCGTCCCGATTATCATGGTAGGGGAAATTTAGACGGAACATAACCCCTCGAGGCTTCCCAGACCGCTGATGATGATGATGATGATGATGATGATGATGAAGAGGAGGAGGAGGAGGACGGGAAGGAAATGAAAAGCACACGCGATCCCGGTCGTTGTGCAGTGAGCTGCTCCGGCATTCATCTGGAAGTGATCAGAGAAACCATGGAAACCACTGATCAGACCAGTCGACCTACGATTCCGACAGGCGCCACAAACACCAGTGCTAAACAACTCATTTGAATATCTGGCGCTTTGCCGGGATCTAATGGGCTAACATAATCAAAACTCCCATAGTTCAGGGTAGGAACTTTACATTGTATAATCACATCTGCACCCATTAAAACAGTAAACCAACAAAAGTATTCTCATTTGTTTATTGTTGACAAAATGACCTGTTTTTCATTGTGTTTACCACAATTCTCACAAACCCCATCAATGATTGAAAATGAAGGTTAAAATGCAAATATTTCAATAATAAAAAATTAATTGCGTGGTGATGACGTGTCAATTCACGTGACGAGAGTACTTTATTGAGGAGCGTCCACGTCAATTTCACCGCAACAGCGGAAATGCCACAGAAACCTTGGTAACCTTTGGTGCTGAACGAGTCACGCCATCGGCGGAGAGCTGGGAGGCACTCCGCGGAGCCCTCGAAATTAGGCGCAAGGTCAACCAGCTCGTAAACTCCGCGTCAAGAATTTAACTATTATATTTATATCGGCTGCAAGTCCAAGGTAATTTCGGAAACGATCGGGGAACTTGGCACCAAGGACCGCTGGAACTGGCGTTTTTACGCAATGCGGGCCGATACTTCACGCACTCCCGATTTGTAATTTGGTTCTTAACAGGCTGGAAGAGAGTAACTAGTCGCAATAGTTGTCGATGGTTATCAAATTAACATTTAATATTGTAAAAACAATATTGGATGTTCATTTGATTTGTATTGTTTACCAATCTAGGTAGTGTCTCCAAACTTGTCAGTTGTTTTACGTGTTTCCTAGAAAAAATAATTCTAACGCTTAATGTGGCATTGTTAACGTGGCAGCGTATACTTTGCCGCCACTATCCGGAACTTCTTCCATTTAGAAGAAAACGAAGTGTAATACCTCTTTTTACTCTTCCCAATGCTCTTTGTCACGGGGGAGTTCGACGCTGCGAAAAGCAAAAACTATCTATTATCGGCATTAAAGAAGCTAGATGATTGCCGTAATAAATAGAGCCACACACAAGCGCTGTCTATTATCCTGCGTTCTCGCTGGCTTTACTTCCCAGTCTCGAACTTGCCCGCTCCTTACCTGCCTGAAATCTATACCTAGACCTCTATCAAGTGTCAGAGGTACATGTTGTGTGTCTTTAATAGCGAAAAATGGTTGGCCAGAAAGAGTCTGCCCGTCTGTCCGTCTGTGATTCAAACAATTTTTTACAAAAGTGATATTGCCCAATCGATTGGAGCGAACTAAGGTTCTGAGAGTTTGATTCAGAATTTTGATTTTTAGGAGTACTTTACATGAAACGACACTTTTTCAAAATTTTCTAAAAAAAGATTCAAAATGTTTTAATTCAATTTTTCATATCGGATAAAGCAAAGAAAGTGTCAGTTTTGATCATTGCAACAGTTCAATTTGTTTTGGCGTATCCCTACAATTACAATATTGAAGATAGAGATTATCGTTAATAAATATCAAAGACAGATCTTTAAATAAGGTCAGGTACAATGTGAAAAAATTTAAGTAATTTGCGCGTAATTTTGTACGAAATAAAGGCAATTTTTAAACAATATTTTTTTCTAAAAAATGCCCCAATTTTTTCAATAAATTGGTTTCCTGAAGAGAGAAAAATACGTTGATAAAACTGGCCCACACCTCGGTTTTTGTGAACTCTCTGTAATTTGAAAAAAAAAACGGCAAAACCTTAATGTTGCCAAACTAGAGTAGTAGGAAGTATATGAATAAATGTGATAAAATATTGATTTTTCGACATTATGAAGAATGGAAAAATCTTAAATTTAAATCACCAAGGTCGTTCTCTTAGAAAGAAATGTGTGCTGTCTACTCGACTGATTTTCATGTATTTGGCTCTAAACGAAAAGTAAAGGACGTCTGAAATTTTGTCGCTTGTTGTTATTTATCTCTTTTGTAGTATAAACAATAAAATGTAATAAAATTTTTAAATTAATCGCACGTAGATGCATGAATACTTGACTGATTTGCTCATTTTCAATTTCAATCATATTTTTTTCTTAAAAAACGGCTCCAATTTCTTCTTAATTTCTCCCCTCGGTTTGAGCCAGAGATTGATAAAAAAATTCGTAGTCTTTTGGTTGAACTCTTTGAATTTTCGAAAATTCTAAAAGTTAGAAATAATACGAGAATGTATGCGCGGTTGTAGCACCTCTAGTTTCTTGTTGTGAATCCCTGTTTCCGTGCCTTTTCGGCCATGCGTGAGAAGAATGGGTTGAGATATCGGTGATCATGATGGACCAAAAGAGGAAGAAATGACGGATCCACGAGAGAACTTATTGGGATGCCGCATTGTCCTTTAAAATTGCACTGGATCGACCGGAATTTGAACCCCGGGCCAAAGAAGTCAGGGCACTACAGCACGGGTCTCCCTGCACCTAAAACTGACACATCAACGCTCCGTTGCAAACAAGGAGTGAATATGCCGTGTTTTTCGTGGCGCGTGGTCTTGAGAGTTCCGGAGCGAATAGAACAAGGAAGAGGAAGGAAGGATCGCGCGCGGTCCGTGGCCCATTTGGTAGGGTACTACTCCGGCAACCGCCTGGTGTTGATCGAAAAAAACACGGAAAACGACCGATCAGAGCAGCCGGCCGCTAGACTTCTCTTCCAGACAGCGACTGAATTCGACCTAGCTGAAAAGCTAGTTGTGGGAATTCTGATTGGATGTTGTTGACGTTCTTATAAGAAGAAATAAAAGAAGTCATCTTCGTCAACATATCAGCTTTATTAAGATATTATCCGGTATGAAAAATTGAATTAAAACATTTTGAATCTTTTTTGAGAAAATTTTGAAAAAGTGTCGTTAATTTTATAATTTTATCTGCTATATGTTCCTTAACTTTTGCAACCATACAATGTGTCTTTCTGTATTGATTTTTTGTTTAATTTGAACTGCCACTAATCCTCCCGTTGCATTCCCCCCCTTACCGTTTTTGAAATTTTATCTGTAACTAAATATTTTAGAGTTATCCATCAATTGTAATTTAATTAATTTTTTTCTATCTTATTGTGTATATATTTATAAAAATTTTTTGTATCTTTCTGTATTCTTTAGACTGACGATGACGGCAAAGCCGTCGAAAGCCGGCTATCTTAATAAAGCTGATATGTTGACGAAGATGACTTTTTTTATTTCTTCTTCTGAAAAGCTAGTGTCGAAAATCCCAGGACCTCCCGCTTAGAGGCGCTGCAGTGGCATCCGTTGCGTGGAAAATCGTCCAGCGAGGAGACTAGGCTGGGCGGGGGCGGTGCAGCGGAGCGGGAGTCGGCAGCGCCTGTGCAGTGGCCCGCGCCCTGGCGTGCTTTCGCCTGCTTGGGATGCGCGCGCCGTGCGCCCGGGGCGGGGGCGGGGCGGGGGGGGGGGCATTATGCGTCGGCGGCCGCGCGGGGAAAGTGACGCCCTCTGTGCAGCGCAGCGCTCCGCTGTTCCACTGCGGCGGCCACGTTGCTTTGGAGCACGGCTTCCCCTGGGGGCGATAGACGACCATGCACCGACAATTGATCTGTGTCAACTTCCTATTGATTACAAAAAAAAATATAAATGAACTTCTTAATTGTTTTCTTTTATAAAATATTGATAATTATAGAGTCGTAGGCTTCCGCGGGCCGGAGTCGTTGAATTCTTGGCTGTCCGGGATTAGCCGCGTCATGGTCGATGGACTGACGTTTCGGCCATCTTGCTGTGGCCTTCTTCACAGCTATACTGCCGATAATCATAATGGTCAAATAATAATAATAATAATAATAATAATAATAATAATAATAATGATTAGACTTAATAAACCATTTTTTCCAAACTTTAATTCATATTTCTATCTACGTATTGATATCAAGTCATTTATTTGCAGTTATTTTTTGTTATGGCTATTTTATGTAATGTATATAACACAAAAATGTCAAAGAGGTCGGGAAAACAATTTTTTCTTTTAAAACGTCCCTGGTTTGTTTAGAGAATGAGGGTCACTGATTAAATTATGACACTATGCCTGATTATTAGAAATGTGGACCGAATTGAATTCCGTGTCCGGGTCTTAGACCGGAACTCCACCTTGAAAAATGGTCTGGGACATCACTTCGTTTTACTTAATAGTGTTCAGGTAGGGAAATAAATATCTGTACCTGGTATTTCCCACGACTTCATTTCTGTCCGAACTTTTATTTCGATTCCGCTGAGAAATGGTGTCATTTGCAAGTTCTACTTTGGATCGAACTTCTGAAATTAGTCGGTACAAACTGTCCGCAATGCTGTAGTTGTGGTGTGCGGATTGCAGTGTTGATGGAGGTATTGAAAAGTTTTTTTCCGTTTTTTAACTATATCTCTTATATTTGTGGAAATGAAATAAGCGCACTATTTAATTGTGAATATGTTTTGCACTTTATTTCATCTGTAAATGCCACATAGCCGCTATTCATTAATAAAATCGACGAGATGAGATTCGATGTTGACTTTGAATAGGCCACGTCTCCTGGCGTCTCCTGCGCGCACCGAACACCACATGGATATGTGTTATTTTCGAAATAAATCGTTCCATTTTGCATGAGAGCTTCCTGAGGTGGGAAGTTTAGAGACGAACAGTGTGCCAGTGGAGGAGCAACTGGTGAACGCCTCCCTTCTCGCGAGCTACGCTCAAATTCCGGTCGCTCGTTGCGAAAACGGTGCCTAACTGCCACTGGGGACGTACTCTACTGTTCACAAGTAATTCCGCCAGCTGCGATGGCTCGCAGGTCGCGTTGCCTTTGCCTGCGCAACGTCCCAAGTCCTGGGGTTGCGGCGGATTTCCGACTCGACCTAATTTTCAAGGTCAAAATCATCCATTGTCTGGAGGAGAATTCTAGTGGACGACTGCTCTGATATGTAGTTTTCTGTGCTTGCACCGACCAATACCAGGCGAATGCCAAAACAGTACCAAAACGAAAGGGCAATAGTTTGATATTTCCTTTCTCATCCTTGTACCTTCTGTCCCTTTACACTCTCATACATTTACGTGTTCTACACTAACACTTGTTTCAGCAGACTAGTCGGGAGCTTACAACGTGCCTCGGTGGGGGCGGTGTCCCGCTGGGAGGGATACTTGGAGAGGAAAACACTAGGTCGATCTTACGTGGGCGTACACCGACTCCATCCCGCGGACAACTTTTCCTAAGCCGTGTGCCTACTTCCCCAAAAAGGCATAACCCGACTGCATCCACCGGGAGCGGTAGCTCAGTGCATCAACTGATGCCACTGCAACGCCTCTGACCGGGAGGTCCTAGGTTCCCACTCCTCACGGCGGCAGGATTTCCGACACTAGCTTTTCAGCTAGGTCGAATTCAGACGCTGCCTGGAGGAGAATTCTAGCGGCCGGCTGCTGTGATCGGTAGTTTTCAGTGGTTTCTCCGATCAACACCAGGCGAATGCCGGAGCAGTACCCTACCAAACGGGCCACGGACCGCGCGCGATCTGCCCTTCCCCTTTCTTGTCCTATCCTCTCCCCTTACACTAACATGTACTACACTACCACATATTTCGGGAGGCCGGTCGGGGGTTTAGAGCTTGTCCCGGCTGGGGCGTTGCCCTGCTGGTGGGAGAGTCCTGGTTAGGGGGAACCCCACTAGCCGACGGTAGGTCTGCGCCGGATCTCGCCGTCCAGCGGGGGATGATCACCGCCATTTACCGAGAAAAAAACATGTACTACACTAATGGGACTAATGACCAAAGCAGTTGACGCGCCCGGAAACACGAAAAAATCAATCAAAACCGACTGCATCCCATTCTGTTTTCTTCCTTGGTATTAGGATTGATTCTACGTTCCCCGTTGTCTGCTTTGAATCACATTGATCGATTATAATGTATCCATATATATTTATTCTACATATTTATCCATATTAATTTATCCATATAATTGGAAATCACATAATTTTTTTTTGTGGAAATAAAACTGAAATCACCTATCACAAGAATCTTCTTTAACTTTAACATAAACAAATCGGAAGATTCTGACGTGTTCACCTGTGTTCAAGGTTTTCTCTGGACTGGTGCGAGAACTTTAAATGGACACAAAGATGTTTACTCCTTCCGAAACAACGGAGGAACGAAACGTGATGTAGTTGTGCCTTGCCTTCTCCGGTAACGAAAAGTGAAAGTGGATTAGCTGGGAAACGAGGGTGAGGGATGCAGTCGGGCGATTCCCTCTCCCGTTCCAACGAGGAGAGGTGCGCCGCCGGCTCGCCACTACGTTTACGGGAGTAATAGCCGTCGTAGCTGACGTGTCCGGAAGCGCTAATGAACCAATGAAAAAGCGGCATTCCAGTGCGTGCTGAAGTAAAAGTGCGGCGCTGTGGCTTCGGCGGCGGCAGTCGTCAGTGATTCCCCCGCGGAGCCAATGCGAGGGGGGCGGGGGGGCGCTTGGCAGGCAAGGGGCGGCGGCGGCGGCGGACGCGCAGGCACGCGGGGGCCCCGCGGGGCGCTGTGCGCGCGGGGCCCCGCAGGGCCCGCGGCCCCTCCCCGCGCCGCCGCGCGACCAGTGATGGCAAATTTTACCTCAACATCGGTACATCGATGGCTCGATACATCGCTAAAGGGTTTTTGATGTCCATGAAAATATCGACTAAAAACATCGATGTTTTAATTATAGACTAGAAACACGCTATTTTCCTATCCATTGTTAATTACAAGACGTAAAAGGGATACATTTTATTGTTTGGTTACCACCATGTTAGCAGTATGTTATTAAAAATTATTATCGAATGTCAAAAATAAAATTAATAATAAAGAACATCGTGTTTCGCAACTTTACCCTTTAGACACTTCCATTCGTACACCATCGATATAAAACCACGTAAACTTCCCTCAGGTTGTGCAGGCGAAATGTACAGCGTGATAAAGAGAATGACGCTAAACAACAATATTGCTGTGAATTTCTGTTACTCTACAACGTGCCTAAACCCCTTTATTTAAAAAAATTAAAATTAAAAAAAAATCGATGTCTTTGCAACAAAATATCGATGTGAAGAAAACATCGAAAGCAAAATATCGATGTTAATATATTGATGTTTCTGGTGGGAAACATAGATGTTTTAAAAACATCGATGTTTTTTGCGATGCTATGTGCGACAGACTGCACAGCGCGCGGCTTGACACGTTGTCGAAATGTCTTCTTTACAAAACCCCTCAAATGTTCACTGCCAGAAATATCTGCGTTACTTTCATGTACTGTAATGAACGCGTACTTTAATGTACCGTAATGTACACACGTACATTAGGATGCAAGAGTCAAAGCTTTGGTCATATCTGGAATGAATGAATAAATGAATGAATGATCCCGATGGAGTCGTGATCATGAATATAAACTATGAATGACGAGAGGCAAGAGAAACGGGAGAACCTCTGTATTACATTTAACTATAAAATTTTAATTTAAACTTTAAATTTAATTTACAAATATATTAAGCTCTTTTTAATGGTCAAGGTACATTAAGTTTCAAGTACATTAATCCACATAAAATTTAATGATATTTCTGACAGTGTACGATACGATGAAGAGTTCGCGTGCTGGCACGGTGTTAAAATACTTGTAAGTATCATCTTCGTAAATCTCCTTAAATGTATCGAGGAAAAAAGCATTTCTGAGTCTGACGTTGTGCAGAATGAAGATTATTGACTTGTTACACCTTTCTTATGAATGAGATGCAAAGGTTCTCTCCCGCATTAGCTTTCGAGTTCATAAAAAATTACAATGAATATTCATACACATTTTACGTGCAGCCCATTACATGAAGTTAATGCGATCATTGTACTTTCCTTTGTAACGTGAAATGTGAGTTGTAACTTTTAGCGCCCGAACGCGTAACGATATGTACTCGTATTGACCTGCGATGGGTTACTTTACTTAGGGGTTGACTCATTTACCCAACCTATGTCTCTGCGAGTGTTCTCAGCCCGCAAAGTTGTTTTCCCGGTCCTGCATTTAAAGTGAAGTGTGTTCAATGTGGTAACCAACCACAACTGCCGCCGCCAATTCAGATCCGCGGGCTGGAGTTATTAATTCTTCTTCATTCTGCTAACAGTACTTGAGAATGAACGTGCATGTAATTTGTTGAGTTTGAGCACGTATTTATTTTTTCGATACCTTTCAAGGACTCGGGAACAAATATCCATGTACCATTGCAGACTGAAATCAATTAAAAGGCAAAATGTGACTCTTAACATAAACTTTAAGGAATCTAAACCAGAAATTACTTTATGATTCCGCTTTCTGTCATAATTTAACAGTGTACAGTCGGACACTAGTCTTAAGACTGCAGACCGAATATATTATTTTTGGCTAAAATCCAGCGTATGACTCTCTGACATCCAACCCTTATTTAAATTTTGCTTTCATTTACGTAAATGGTAGTGGCCACAACGAGGTATGACTATGTTGGTGCATGTGTTGATAAGAAAATTAGAATTCTCAGCTCCTATTATTTTCTTCAAAATTGAACTTTAAATTAAGATTAATTATACATTTTAGGACTTCTAGTGTTTTTCGTGTTAGTGTATAAATTGATGACTTATCGCCGTCTCTCAGTTGTGTACTTTTAGTATACAAATATTTCTATCTAATATTTTTATAAAGTATATTAATAGATTTTCTTCCTGAGACACCAATTATCATTACTCGACACTGTCGAGCAAGCTACATATAGTTGACCGTGTGCAAAGCACTACCTGTCAAGATTAATTCTCTCTACGTTTCAAGTTTGCTCTAGTGATTTATTTATTGCCATTCCAAATGAAGCTCTTAATGGGAACTTTAGTCTCTTAAATTGAAATAACAAATAAGCAGGACTAATGGGGATTCTTGACAATAACACAGATTTTCACATCCAGTACTTTACATTCAACAATATTATTATTGAACAGAGATTATTATTACAGAGTTTCAACATCGCCTGTGTTGTACACGGGATAGCGGATGTCTATCATTTGACACTAGGCAAATAGGGGTCGATTGATGGGCCTAATATGGGTCTAACATGAATCGATACAAATCACAAGGATCTAAGTATTTCTGTTTATTGATAAACGCTCAGCAACGCACAGTGTTGATTCTAAATGAATCGTTTATTTCAGAAACCCTTCAAACGCCAAATTTCTCATTTTGAGAAAACGGAGAAAAAGTATCCCAGTTTTTCTGATTACAAAATATTTTGTAATATGAAAGCCGTTCATAAATGAATATTTTTCCGGTAAATATGCACTGAACGATGTTCCTTATGGAACAATATTCCATTGCTAAAGCGTTTTTTAGATTTTGGCGTTTGACGGGTTTCTGAAATAACCAATTCATATGATGTAACCCACAGTTCATGGCCTAGCCGTTAAACTATAATGCTATTTTTACTTTCAAAACAATAATCTTTAGAGTGTGGAATGTAGGCTCACGTCAATCTATTATTACTACTCTTTTAGTAATTATAATTCTTAAACACTGATTTAGCTCTGCAGAAACGTTTCATCTAAACATCTAATAAAGAGCAGGGAGTGGTCGATAAAAACTGCGGCAGTTTTCAAAAGAATTGTAACATACTCTTACATTTATCATTTGCTATTGCTCTTGAACCGTTCAAATCATGACTCCTTACTATAATTGTGCACTTCTCGCGAGAAATCAGAATACACAGGATGGCATTGATAAGATTTATTCTTTAAATTATTAGAAAATACGTAACATGTGTGAACAAATCACAATTTTCATGAATCGTAATGCGCTTGTTAACGTACTGAAGTCTGACCACAAATTTATAGGTTTCCAAACCTTTGCATACTCGTTTAGGAATACAAATATTAAATCGGCGACTCCACAAACATATCTCTAACTATGCCAATTACAAAAATTATAGTACGTCTTTTCGTACGTAATTTTCGATTGGACGGCACTAAAAGGGAGCTTATCTATTCTACTTCCTGAAGAACATTTTCAGGAATGAAACTATTTTCATTTTCGAACACATTTGTACGAAATTAACTCAGACTCTTGGGAATAATATCACGAGCATCATATGAATGACACATTTGATAGACGAGCCCTAATGCAACGCGGACGTCATGAAACGACGATGTACGAATGCTCTCAATTCACGCCATAATATTTCTTGTGAACCTAATTTATATTTTGGTGTTACAAAAAAATGTATATCGAATGCTAACAGCCTGCTACACCTGGCAAGCCCCTGGCTGATGTTCATAAGTATGTACCGGGAGCGGTAGCTCAGTGCATCAACTGATGTCACTGCAGCGTCTCTGACCGGGAGGTCCTAGGTTCGAGTCCTGACGGCGGCAGGGTTTTCGACACTAGCTTATCAGCTAGGTCGAATTCAGTCGCTGTCTGGAGGAGAATTCCAGCGGCCGGCTGCTCTGATCGGTAGTTTTCCGTGGTTTCTCCGATCAACACCAGGCGTATGCCGGAGCAGTACCCTACCAAACGGGCCACGGACCGCGCGCGATCTGTCCTTCCTCTTTCTCGTCCTATCCTCTCCCTTTACACACACACTTATAGTAACATGCACTACACTACCATATATTCCGGGAGATCGGTCGGGAGCTTAGAACTTGTCCCGGCTGGGGCGGTGCCCCGCTGGGGAGAGTCCTGGTTAGGGGGAAACCCCACTAGCCGACGGTAGGTCGGCGCCGGATCTCGCTATCCAGCGGGGGAAGATCACCGCCATCTCCCGAGAAAAACATGCACTACACTAACGGGACTTATGACCAAAGCAGTTGACGTGCCCGGAAACACGAAAAATCAATGAATCAATTCATAAATACGGCCCTTAGAATCTTTAAGGACTCAACTGGATAACTTTATTTCGCTACCGCTGTTAATCTTACGGCTTTGCTTTAAATGACTCGTTTGGAGGACTAGTTACATAAGTATCAATTCTTGTATGGCTTGGGTTTGTAAATGACTCGTTTTGGAGTCGACGTTCGTGATTTATTATGTGTTGTAAGAAAACAGCGCTCCAAAATATGTTTTTAATAATGCATTTCTTTCTTGACGATTGTAAAATATTTGGAATTCCGTGCAGATCGTTTCGTGCATTCATGATCCCTTCAAAAACATTTATAACTTCACGTTCGTCAAGTATACACCATTTCTCGCATCATTTAGTCAGTAGACTTCACACGTGACGGAAGTATTGTGGAGAACTTTCGTTTTGTTACTGGGAACAGACTTTCGTATTCTCCTTTCACATCATTAGGCCTATCGTACCCCTTCTATAGCACGTCACATCACTGTCACGTCACATCACTGTCAAGCATAATTTCGTGTCCTGTTGGGTGAGCGATGACGTGACAGTGGGTGCCGCGCGAAGCGTGGAGACCCCATAGAGCGATGGAGGGCAGCGCAGCCAAGATGGAGAGGGCATGTCTTTGATCAAATTTCCACTGACTGTTCATTCAGTGGTGAGTTGTAGTTGACATTTACGTAATTGAAATGATTGATGGCGTTGTCATTGTCAACAATAGTATTTATTTCAAAAATAGCAGCTTTCGATGGCTTAGCCATCATCATCAGTTTTCTGCTGTCTGTGAGCCACAAAAACGACTACGTAGTCGTTTTTGTGGTTCTACGCAGTCGTTTTTGTGGCTCCCAGACAGCAGAAAACTGATGATGATGGCTAAACCATCGAAAGCTGCTATTTTTGAAATAAATACTATTGTTGACAATGACAACGCCTTCAATCATTTCAATTCCACTGAGTGCTCCCGCCGGCCACTCCCTCTCGATCTCGATTTGGCGGCGGCGTTGGTCTAACGGTTAACGTATCGGACTGTTAAACCCAAGTTTGCTGGTTCGAACCCGATCGAAACCTTGAATTATTAAGGGCGAAAAAATCCTTCGTACGCCTTCCTTCGGAGAGGATGTAAAGCCGGCTGTCCCATATTAGTAGTTTTACTGCATATAAAACATCCTCAAGCCTAAATGATGCCTCTGAGCTAATCGCCGGTTTCGTCGCCCAAGCAATATCTTCTTTCTCCCATGGTTGGTGAAAGAAACATAGCGAAATTTGCGTGGTCAAACGGAAGAGCAGGCCTCATGGCCTGAGTCTCGCCACGTAAAATAAGGCACATTCAATTCAATTCAATCCCCGAGCTGAGCGGAAGCAGGCTCTTGGGTTCGAGCCCTGGCTACAGCGGATTTTCCACGCCAGCTACATAAGTAGTGTATATCCAGTGCAGCCCCGGGCCGAAGTCGAACGGCTCGCTGCTCTGATCGTTTCCGTTTCCTGGGTGTACTCGATAAGTATAATCCATTCAGCTGTCATACTGTCAATTGTTTATCTTGAACAGATTTTTTTCCCGTACGCAAAAGTGATGAGTGATCACTCTGCACTACAAGGGGAGAAAGGTAAAGCGAAAGAAGTGTTACTTTGGAACAAAGTTTAGGAGAGGGATTTTAGAATGTGTAAAGTATACTCTACGGTACATTTTAAATGAGGGAGGATACACGTTAGAAGATTTAGGGGATGCGTTGTCAGTTATTATAGGAGCTCCGTTTGATGTTATTATAGTATTGAAGTTCAGGTTGTACCCTTCAGTTGACTCCTCACAGTCACAACTATTTCAAATGTTTCATGACGGATTGTTCGAATTAAGATTTATTAGTTGCATTTAAATTTCTTTCACTTGTTGAATTTGCTGTAGGAATAATTTTTTGTTTTTTCCGCCAGCTGAAGGTAAACTGAACCTTTCTGTACCAACTGAGGTGGTTCGGGGCATCAGCAGAGGTCACTGCACTGCTTATGACCGGAAGGTCCTAGGGTTCGAGTCCCAACGGTCGCAGGATTTTCGACACAAGCCAGGTAACAAGGAGGAATTCAGCCGCTATGCGGAGGAGAATTCTAGCGGCCGGCTTCTCTGATCAGTAGTTTCTCCGATCAACACCAGACGAATGCCGAAGCAGTACCCTAACAAAAGGCGATATTTCCTTCTCCTTCCTTGTCCTACTCTAACCTCTTAATTACACACACTTACATGCACTACACGTGCCGGGAGACCAGTCGGGAGGTAAGCAACAAGTGTAGATCGGTGCCGGATCTCACTATCCAGTGGGAGTAGATTATTGCCACTTCCCTCATTGAACACCATCATTTATCTTATGGTACGAATTATCTTAGCACCGGTAGCGGTAGCTCAGTGCATCAACGGATGCCACTGCAGCGCCTCTGACCGGGAGGTCCTAGGTTCCCACTACCCACGGCGGCAGGATTTTGGACACTAGGTTTTCAGCTAGGTCGAATTCAGTCGCTGTCTGGAGGAGAATTCTAGCGGCCGGCTGCTCTGATCGGTAGTTTTCCGTGGTTGCTCCGATCAACACCAGGCGAATGCCAGAGCAGTACCCTCCAAACGGGCCAAGGACCGCGCGCGATCTGTCCTTCCTCTTCCTTGTCCTATCCTCTCCCCTTACACACACACACACACACACACACACACACACACACACACTTACACTAACGTGCACCACACTATCACATATTCCGGGAGACCGGTCGGGAGATTAGAGCTTGTCCCGGCTGGGGCGGTGGTCCCGCCTGTCCCGGCTGGTCCCTTCTGGTGGGAGTGTCCTGGTTAGGGGGAAACCCCACTAGCTGACGGTAGGTCGGTACCGGATCTCGCCATCCAATGGGGGAAGAATACCACCATCTCCCGAGAAAAAAGAACATGCATTACACTAATGACTAATGACCGAAGCAGTTGACGCGCCCGGAAACACGAAAAAATCAATTAACATTGAATCAGTGAACTTTCTCCCCCAATCTTTCAATAATTTCCCCCCTTGTTTAGTCGTTTGAACTTCGTAGTGTATTTAATTTTACGCTTTAAATCATGACTCAGCTGGCAAAGTCAAGCGCCGAGTGCCAGATGTTCAGCTGTTTTTTCATCGAGCGCTTTTCGTTCGTGAAAACCTGTCATACCACGCTGCCATCTAGAGGATTTTGCTTTATCTGCCGTGTCGCTCGGGTGAAATCGCCTACTGCAGGTCAGTGCTATTACGCAGAAGAAAACAATTTTGAAAACCAAACGGATTTCTCTCACACCAATTATAAACTCGAGCCTCCTTTTCTTTTTTACGATGCATTATTTCTCTGTATAAATTTGCCTCAAAACACCACGGCAGTCAACTGTAACAAGGAGCGTGCGCGTCGCCGCCATTTCAGACTTCACACGGCAAGGAAATTGCACATTCTCGGGCCGCCGTTCACAGGGTCTTCGCCTACGCTACGCACCTGCATTCTCAGCACGCGAGCGGCGCCGTCCCACATGCGCTCTCTGCGGGCCTAAAAAGAAGTTACCTTTGTGAATTTATAGGAACGCCAAGGACTGCATTGTATCTCGGTGGTCCTCCTACCAGTGAGGATGGCCCTGACGTAGCATTTACGTCGCGACTAGAGCATCTCCGAGCGGGTTCGAGGTCACGAGGGTGGTGGATTCTGGTCGTTAGATAGCTAGGTGGAATTCAGTCAGTGTCTGGAGGAGAATTCTAGCGGACGGCTGCTCTCATCGGGAGTTTTCCGTGATTTGTTCTATCAATACCACGCGAATTCTGGAGCAGTTCCCAAACAAATTGGCTATGGACCGCGCGCTATCTTCCTTTCCGCATTCTTTTCCCCTCTTCTCCAATTACACACGCACTCTCTCACTTATACTCCGATTTAAACATAGTGGCACTTCAAGATCACTAGTTGGACGGAGAGAGGACACTATCATCCAATTGAGAGCTTCGTTAGAACATAATGGTTTGGTATTGGAGCTTCCGATTGGATTACAATGTTTCCCTGTCCTTTCAGCTCGGGACCTTCAAGCGCCACTGTCTTTAAAGCGGAGTATACTACATACATTACACTACCACAGATATTCCGGTTGAAGGGGGTGTCCCGCGGGGGAGTTTCCTGGAGGGGAACATCTTGCAAGCCGAATCCGGATCTATTCATTGCGAGCCGGAGACGTAGTTCCTCACTATCTCGGGAGGAACACAGCCATCTTCAGGCTCCAAAATGGATTACAGTCACGTCACTAATCACCATAGCTGTTGACTCGCTTGGAAACAGTCAATCCAATGGCATTGTTCGTCCCATAATCCCGTATTTGGCTCAATGCTTAACTTTTGAGTGTCTAACGGTGCGCCGTTGCGTTGTTTTGTACCCTGATACGATTCTTGTATAGCTTGTAATTATTTACTTGTGCAGGAAAACTTTGAAGATAAATTCAAGTTACCTTTGTTAAAAAAAATGGGTCTTCAATTCATCTACGCCTGAAATATGAATTTAGCATGTCTTATTAGAAAATCCTTTATATATATTTCGTGTCCACCTTTTTCTTTAAATATGAATAATATAGATTTATTATTAATTCTGCAATTAAGTGTCGTAACTTGGGGTCAGAATATAAGGTATTAAGAATTATAAGCTAATAACTTTTGCTATGAATAAGCTATTAATAAAATTGGCAAGGCTATTGCCATTAATTCATCTCCCTTTCTTATTGTTGCCTACAACATGAGACTCTTCCTCAAGAGCTTTTTTTCATCACGTACAGGGACTGGAAGAATTCCAGAACGGCAAGGCAATGGAATCGATAATATCGAGATAAAGAAGTTCCGTTAATAACTTCATAATTGTCGCAGAGCAGGGCTCACACGCTGCTCCGCCATAGGAAACCGGGGTCCTGGGCGTGTGTAAAATTTGGGGGCGGGGGTCGCCCGGAAGCTTATAGCAAATTGCATATTCATTGGAACCCGGACACTCTGATTGTCTACCGGGCGCGGATCATGAAACCGCGCGAAATTTTAAAGTGGGGATGTTCATTATGAAGCGTTCGGGTTAAGGTTTCGTTGCAAATTTTACGCTGTTACTTTCTGAACGGAATGTGCAATATTACATTTGCTCGTAAAATGTTTTTTTTGCTAATTTAAAAACAAAAGGAAAAAATTTTTTTTAAATCTAGATTTTGATGTTAGAAATTCTATCGAATTGGTCTTGTTTCATTGATATGCAAATTCTAATTTTCACGTACGTAAATTGCACAAATTAACGAAATCAAGAACATTTTTCTTCGTTTCTGAATCTTCGTAAGTTGCATGTCAGGTCTTAATTCGTTGGCGCTGGAGTACGCATCAAAGGTAAACTTTAATTATGTCAGGTGATTGCTAAATATAGCATTACTTTGGATTCCAGTTATGTACATTCCCTCACAAAATATATTTAGACCTTCAGTTGTGGCGCAGGCACACAGTAGCATACAGTGATCTTCTTCATGAAAAATATATTTTTCGTCTAGGAAACATATTGCAGAAATTGCATTGAATATTTATATGAAAAACGCAAAAATACTCTATTGAGAATTTATTCTGTGTGAGATTTAAACTTCCCGTCGTAACTGAAGATTTTCTTGATTTTGCGACGGCTTACAATATTATAACGACGGTTCATGAAGTATTGGGAGCCTAATGATTTATTTTGTATACTGGGTTTGAGTTAATTTCTGCGGTAATTGTTTGTTACTTTTCTTATTTGAAAACAATTGTACACATTGTAAACAACTATACAAATTACAATACTCTACATATCCGTGAACAGAAACATACAGATAAATATAAAAGGAAATATATACATTGATAAACATCTTTAAATTATTCTATATTGTTGGTACAATAGTGATCATTTTCAAAAAGTGTTTGAAATACAATTCCTTTTTGCACAACATTGCAGCGAATTACTGTAACAGTCTCTCATTCATCAATGTTATGGTGACCACGACGATAAATAATGCCGTTTCGTTTTGACGAATAGTTTTCAAAACTGTCTGGGTTCTTAATTTTTTCTGGCCTTTGATTAATTAGCCACTTGTGTATCATGAATTGTATCCGAAAAAATTAACTGATCGTTGTGACAATTAAGTATGTGTCAAAGACTGGAAGAATATTACGTTACTGTGTAAATGCAAATTGATCGGACAATCTAACATGATGACACTAGCAGAAAAGTGTCGAACATAATCTCACAAATTCAGAATTTTCTTGTAACGAATTCTGAATCAATATATACCTAATAGTTAAATCATATTTGTTGTTCTTTTAGATAAGACTTTCAACTTGATGCCTTTGCCGTTAATGTTTGGCCCACTTTTGAAAAAAATCGATCTTCTGTCAATCATGCTTTGCAGCATTCTGATGTGTATTTCTATTTGTTAAATTTAAATTACAATAAAACGAACAGTTAATAACGAAAAATTTAGCAGCAGAAAAAAGTAACATAGTACAGTTCACCGTTTTACCTGTTGTATTTTTCCAGGATTTAGATGCCTCGACATGAGCATTTGATGATCTAAATAATACTTTTCTACCCCGTTAACTTAAATTTCGTAATTTCTAATAGGCAATTTTTGAATTTTTAATGCTTCAAAAACTACTCGAAATAATTTTATGACATTGGGTGTCAACAATTTTGACATAGTCATTTTCATGTTAGGTTAGGTAGCATTAGGGAACTACAAACTTATAAGATCATGATGCTAAAGTAGGAGGCTTCTGAACTGAAGGAAATGAAGGCTCTTCCTTTCAATCAGAATTTTCCGAACTATGAAGAAATCCAATAAGCACGTAGCTTGTGCCGGGAAATGATTTACGTCTTTTCCAGTTAAAGAGAAATGTGAAGGTTGGTGATTACCCAAGCATATGCTAGTGGCACACTCCAGGAAAACTCTGAAAGTAATTTATCTAAAGGAAAACCACACACGGAACTTCAAAAGAACAATCATTCATTATAACCTAAAAAAATTAAAACATGACGATAAGAGAAACTCAGAAATAATTAGAAACCTAACTTATTAATCATTAACCTAATCCACCTATTTGAACTGAGTAAAAATGTAATTCTCTAAGAACTAACATAATGTACTTCACAATAATTCGATTCACAATTTCCTTAATAAATATTAAATATAAATTAATGTCTGTGCACACATTCGAACAATTTAAAAATATTGTGATCACCTGATTACTCACATCACTTCCCTTGAGTAATCGAAGTCGTAATATGGTTCTTGATACTATTTCTTCTTTGTAGTAGTAATAATTCTCTAATTATTCATCAAATTATTTCTTTTTCGAAAGTTGTTATATACATACTATACCGCTCATAAAGGACATATACCTTCTCTGTACGATCAACTCTGTTCGATCGAATCGATGTGCATCGTAAGCTAGACTTTTTGCAAGTGTTTAATCTTCCCTTCAGAAGCAATACATTTGACATCATGGAAAATTTCCAGATATCCATTGACACCTGACATCCTGTTTCCGTCTTCTCCGAGATCTCGGCTGTCTTCATCTATTATCACTCGCCCCGTAACAATGCTTCCATAATGTCCATTTACATTCTTCATGATTTCACAAATGTTATTAATAAATTTATTCCTTTTAATCATCGCACGTTAATAATAATAATAATAATAATAATAATAATAATAATAATGTCTTTATTAATGGCGAGGCTCAGGCCATAGGGCCTGCTCTTCCGCCTAACCACCTAATCACGTTGTGATTGTCACAAGCTTCTTATCGTCCCCACGCAAACAGGTCGCAAAATGGAAACCAGCGATGACGACGGGTCGTTTAATCTCGTTGCAGAGAATGCTGAACTTTCTTAATAGAATATTTTTATTATTTTTCATATAAATATTTATTTATAGTTCGCAATGATTTCTTTATAATAAATTACAGTTTTTAAGAGAAGAAGCTTCCAAATTTTCACGGTAGTTTCACCCAAAAAATACAGATTTTTGAAAAAATGTGAAATCATGTCGATTTTGTTTTAAGAAGCACTAAAAAATATAGTTTTTTGAGAATTTAACCTTTATATTTGGTCTCACTTGGAAGCATATTTGGAATCTGGTTTTGTATTTTGAATTCTTACGTCGTTCCAGAATAGTTTTTATTAATAGTTGTTATTATTTTTGTGGGAAGAAAGGCAACTTAATTGCAATCACTTTGTGAGATCAAAAGGTTTTCAAGATGCGTGAGTGCACAGAACCTTCACTGAGAGAAATCAGATCTAAACTAAACAATTATTTTGCTTCTCACACTTCATTACGGCATTATTCTTCGTTCCCCAGCCCAGGTGATAAAATTCAATTCTGATTCCTACGACAGCGCTATCTCGATCGCCAGCTTGTTGACGCAACGGCGGACGAGAAACGTCGCGTTGACAAATATCGCATGCAACTAGGTCGGGAATTGCCACAGCAATTTGTGATGCAATATCTCCTGTATCTTCTTTGTTGGCAGGAGCAAGTGAGGAAATAAAACTAAGATTTCCGTGAGGAAATATTTTTTGTAGTAATTTTTGCCATGAGAAACGGAAGCGAGTCACATTGGCGTAAATTGTATTACTGTTCATTAAGCAAACGTTATATTGTGTACTTGTGAAATGCGTTCAATTCACAAGATAATCCTCAAGTTATCTGATAAATTTTCATGAAATTTCATCAGTACTGGATAATTCCGGGGTCATTAGGCTTCGCCATTTTAACAAACTTACGGAAGAGACATGATGTTGGAACTCTCATCAGAAAAGAAACCGTTTTTGAAAAGCTCGCATATAGGCGGTCGATCGAAAGTGGTAATCGATAATAATGACGTGTGAGGTTACCCACAAATTTTAGGTTCAGTAACGTCCCCCAAATTATTTATTAATTTAACGGAAATGGTTATGTATTTAGAATATAATTTAATACTTATTCCCGATGTACCGGAACGTCGTTCCGTCATGTTCCGCCCGGTGTTGCCTATCTTGTTGCAATCTTCAATTATAGGGATGGTAGTGATCAGGACATTTATTTTTTGCCACCTTTTTCCTCTTTAAATGTTTATTTTTCGAAACTCCTGCTAGTTTTCAACGATAAATCATAATTTGTTTGCGCTGAAGAATTCAAAGCATTAATCAAAGAAATAAAATACAGTGTGCGATTTCTGTGATTTATTTGAAACGATTATAAGAGGTGAAACGTCTATAAGAGATCCGACGGAAGTACAATTCAATGTTAAATGAATTGGGTTTGCCTGTTTGTAGAAATACATAATGGTTCACTTTTAATTATACTTGGGTTTCTATAACCTGGTGCATGACAGTTCATCAGCTGTTACGGTTTCGTCCAAATCGGGAAATTAAACATCACCACAGTGACGTCACCGTGATGACGTTTTAGCTCTCGATTGGATGACACCGTAACAGCTGATGAAGTGTCCTCCGCCAGGTAAGAAAAACCCAAGTAAAATAAAGGATAACAGCAACAGTCGGGCCCATGAGAACATTTTCGTATTTTTTAAAAAAATCTTGGGCTGCAGTTCGTTATGAGTAACTCAATGGGTTATTAGAATACCTCTCCCTGAAAAGACCGTCTTATGTGGCTCAGGTCATCAGTTGATGTCATTGCAGTATCTATGACTGGGAGCTCTTAGGGTTCAAGGCCCGATGATGGCCGGATTTTCGACACAAGCTCCATGGCTTGCTCGAATTCAGCCGTTGTCTGAAGGAGAATTCTAGAGACCGACTGCTCTGATCGATAGTGTCCGTGGTTTCTCCGATCAACACCAGGCGAATGCCGTAGCAGTTCCCTAACGAATGGGCCATGGACCGCGCGTGATCTTTCCTTCCTCTTCCAATCCTCACCCCTCACTTACACACACTTACACTTACATGCACTGCACTACCTCACAAGCCGGGAGATCAGTTGGGAGCTTTTAGCTTGTCCCTGCTGGGGCGGAGCCCCGCTGGTGGGCCCCGCTAGTTGACGGTAGGTCGGCACGGAATCTCTCCATCCAGTGGAGGAGCCTTCTGAAACCGCCACCTTCTGCGATAAAACGTGCACTATACTTACGGTACTAATCACCTTAGCAGTTGACGCGCCCGGAATCACTAATCAACCAATTAATCAAACTTCCTTCCGTTTATTTGCTAGCAACACTGCTGAATCGCCTCCGGTGCCCACGAAATGAAATCCGCGCGCAAATAGTCTCGCAGGTAGAGTTCTGCGGAACCAACGTCCTTCTCTCGTGCTCATATCAAAGGGACTCAAGATGAACAACGAGAATCTTAACGTTAGGCGACTGTCCTCTTTTAGCTCACAGGAATCGGGTTATTATTTATATTTTTTTAATTATTTAATTGGTAGGATTCTGGGGTATTTTACTTTGTTCATGAATGATTTCAGTTACATTATTAAATGTAGTATTGAACGAGTATTGAAGGTTATTAATATATATTTTTGCGCTGCAATATTCTTTACTGTTATATCCCTCTAATGGGAACATCTTCCCTTATGGCAGATACAGTTTCTATTGTTGTCACTAGGAGCGCTATAAGTACGCCAAACGTCTTCATAATACTCGAGAGCTTCTGTACGCTTATAATCTTGGAGGAGAGAATCATTGCAGCTGTGTCATGCGACTTTTTCGTGTGAACTTTATGTTTAGAAACTAGCGACGCCTCTCAGGCAGATACTCCCACAGTTGCAGGATTTGATATTTGCTTTTCATGCAAATGCTCCTATAGATGCTTGATTTAAAATCTGCTTCTAAAGCAGTTGCTTTGCTCGTACTATTTGAATAATTTTTCGTCAAGAGTTTTATGGATTTTCATGTTAATTACTTAAAAGATGTTGACTTTGGTTCCTTATAGATAGGCTAAGAATGATTTCGCCAAATGACGAGCAAATCTTTTTTGTGTGCAAAGTTAGTAATATTCACAATACTTTTTTGAATAAAGTATTTCAATAATAAAATGTAGGAAAAACATAAAATTTTCTGAATTCCGTGAGTTTAAAAAGTCATTGATGCGTTTTGGTCATGTTTGCCTCTAGGCAGGTATCCCACTAAAGGGGAAAATCATGTTCCCCCCAGAGGGATATTCTTGACAATATCAAGCATTACTTCTCAGGCGTAGGTTTACTATGAAGCCGTTCGCCGTCTGGGCCCGATTCCCTGGCGCCAAAGAGCGTGCACCGCGCTTCACCCCCACCCCGCCGCCATTGGCCGCCTCGTAGGGTAGCGCGCCTCTTGCTGCTGCAGCACGCAGAAACAATTTTTTGGCGTCGAATAATGTTATTCAGGTGTCCAAGGAGGAAGCGTCGAAAATTGGAAAATAAGCTCTTAAGACGATTTTAAGCATATTTAGTCTAATAAGCTATTTTGATATTCTCATTGACTGAGCCTCAAAAGTTGGTTTGAATAAAAGCTATCTAGGCAAAAATTTGCATTGCAGAAACATAGAAACACTCCATAAACATGTAAATTGCTTATTATTGACAGAGAAATGAATATATTTGTTCAGAAAGAATAAAATAACTCAGAAATAAAAAAACAACCAATTTACACAATTCGACTGCTTTTTTTATTTCTCGGCTAATTCTTCTTTCTGAATAAATATATTCATTTCTTCCTTCAGTGTCCCTACCGATACAAGCAGTATGGGTATCACACAAATGAATGTGAGATTTTATGTTTCGGGCACGTCAACTGCTTCGGTCATTCCCGCGTGAGTGTAGTTCATGTTATAGCTGGGAGATAGCTTTCCTGCTGTCACGTAACAATAGACGTCGACTTTGGGGAGAGCCACCCCCTTCCCGCGGAGGTAAGTTTGAAGCTCCCCACTTGTGTGGTGCATGTAAGTATACGTGGGAGGAAGGGGGAGGATAGAACAAAAACGGGAGAAAAAATCAGCCGGACGGGTTGCTAGGGCACTGTTCTGGCATTCGCCAGGTATTCATTGGAAGACGCACGGAAAGCAAACGATCAGAGCAGCAGGCCGCTTGCATTATTCCCCAGGCGGCGTTGAATTCGATGCAGCTAGTGACGGAGATCCGCTACCACGAGGACTCCTTCGAACGAAAGAAAATCGCTGCTTCAGATATCGGAAGCGTCGCAGTACTGCACACGCCTGCAGGTCGAGCTATACTTGATTTTTTAATGTGGCATCTGTGGGTAGTATTTCCAAGATGGATTCGGCACGACTTTTTGCGTCTTTCGTGGTCCTGCCGCAAGATATCGCATGATGGCGACCGTATCAAGCAGTGCTGCAGATGAAGTGACTCTCGCGGCAGGACTGAGAATGACGCAGAACGTCGTGCCGAATTCCATCTTGGAGATATACCCACAGAGTGTACAAAACAAGTGCAGCGCCGCGCGTGTGTCGCGAAAGTGAAGCGGCGAGCGCAGCGCCGCGGCGCGGCGGGCGGGCGAGGCAGGCGGCGGCGACGTTCCTCGAGTGCCCCTGCAGTGAATCACTTGGCCGCCCGCCAGAGCGCTGCTGAGCCGATCCCCTGGGCGAACGCAGCCCAGTCCTTCAGGCTCATTTGAATTGAATGGCACGCTGCAGGAGGATTTACATGCAACATGTGGGAATTATTACGTTGGTTTTTTCACATTTCTTTTCCTGCGATAACAACGACGCATTAAAAAGGACCTAAGAGAATGCTTTTACTTTTTAACGTGATTAAAGTGTGCCTTTAATTACGTTAATAACTTTTTCCTACGGTGTAGTAAGATTTAATGTTCACTGGGACTGAAGTAACAGCAAACTAGAAGTGCTAAACAGCACGTTCTTTCTCACATTATTTCTAAATATGAAAATCAGAGAAGACAATTCAACAAAAAAGAGATCTGCGCGATACTTTTAAGCGTTTCTTCTTCCATCCCAATTGTGGATCGATATTGTGGAGAAAATCGGCTGAACTGTTTAGGCGCTAGCTTTGACCACAGACGGACAGACGTTTCACCGTCTATCGATTTTTCGATAGCAAGGACACACAAAACATGAATTCTGACTACACGTGTTAGAGGAAGTAATTTACTATATACAAGAACAAGATTTATCAACTTTTTCATTACTAGGGACGGGTAATAAGAGTTCTTGTGACAAAAGTTTCGGCATACGATCACAATGCTTTTTTTTTTTTTTTAGTAAAATAGTATCCATTTTCCAGAAAGTTTTATAATTTTACGGGAACTTCATGTCAAGTACCCGCAAATAATTCAAATATCTTCATTATCACTCGAACGATATTTACTCCTGATGTATGTACCAATTTTCAGCTTTTAATATGTTGCTGTGACGTATTGTCACCCAGCCATACAGATAGACCTTGATTGTCGGAGACAAAATTGCGCGCGTTCACCCGTCACTTGCATCGGACTTCACCACCTTTGAAAGAACACCAACAGATCTTAATTCTGAGCTGTGTATGAAATTACTGTTCAAGAGTATCTTAAACACGGACTTGATGACCGAAGGTTTGAGACCCCATTGTTGAGTAGATTCCAGTACGATTTTTCCCAAATCTATGGTATGGTTTATTTCACTACTAGTTGAGCAGGGGATTTGCATTTTGTGCTGTTGCTACACACCATCACGAGATCATATTATTGCAAGATTTGCCGCTTTCTCGAATTATAATGCCTAATTCTGTTGCAAGAAAGGAATATACCACAAAAGACGGTTTTAGCCATGGCCAAAGCGTTAAAGTCGCCGCGTCGTAATGTAGTTCGCGAACTACAGGCATGTAGTACATTATTTTACAACACTTTGCCAGATGGCATTAAACGATTAAATTTGATACAAAAGTTTAAATCCCAGGTGAAATCGTTTCTGCTGCATAACTGTTTCTATAAAATTAGAGACTACACTGAGCATCAAAGGGACATTAATTTTAACAAGAATATTTAATGTATTATTTACCATTTGGACTGTATAATTCTACACAACCTATAACAAGTATTGTACCGCATCTTCTGGGTCAATGACCCCCATCTCGATCAGGTTTTTTCGTCCAGTTTCCCTGATCCTTTGATCAAATTCTGAGATGGCCCCGTGTTTTGTTCTGGACCTAAATGTAACTTCATTATCTGTGCACGTCTTCTAGAATTCACTGTGAAGTATAATGATTCAAATTATCGTTCTCCATGTTGTCGCGGCAGGAAGTATTATTCCTTGACGAAGGACATGATGAGGGATAAGAACTGAAAAGAGAGAGGGGGGGTTCTCCGATGAATCTATGATGGATTTGTACGGAAAAATAATGTAAACAACTCGTACGAATGTGTGTTTACCGTACGTGCTTCCAAAATTCGGACTGGGCTTCGAGCGTCAACATTTGACGGTCGAGGATTTGACGAACACGTGACGTTCGTGAGTGCGGTGTGTGATCGTGTGCTGTTTGTTGCAGGGAAGCACCTCATCCTGACCAAGGACCCGGAGGGCGGCGCGGACCAGTTCGCCTTCGACAACCCCTGCTTCCGAGGTGAGCGCCCGCATGCATTCACATTCGGCTCCTAACCTCACATAAAATAATTGTAAGCTCTCCTTGGTGTAAATTAAGAGGTAAGACTATGCGTTTCAAATGTGGCGCGCCCAAGATTATAAAAATTCCCTTGAAAATCGCGCGGACCTCTTTGAAGAGAATAAAAACAACAGGTCTAAGGGACGTAACGTTTTCCAGCTACTTCGCGATTTGGCTCGCAGGGCGCAGCACCGTCCGAATAGCCATCGCCAAATTAGGGTATGAAGAAGGAAGGCAATTTCTAAGAAGATGCGGTTAGTTTGCATTGTTATATCGCCAGTAGAAACAATTGATGGGCGATCGTGTCGCGCAGGGAGCAGAAGACATTTTCGCCTACCTAGACTCTACTAGCATTCATTGACACTCGGTGCTTTATCGAAACTCCTTGGCGGCGAGATAAGTATTTTCTCCGTGCGCAAGCGAGTTTCGCGGCAAACAGCAGATGGACGTATGAGAGCAGCCGGCCGCTAGAATTCTCCTCCAGACAGCAACTGAATTCGACCTAGCGAAAGACGGTCCAAAATCCTGTCGATGCGGGACTCGAATTTCCCGGCACTGGAAGACGCTAACATCAATTCCCGAGGTGGGATTCAAACCCGTGAGTCTTCGAGCAGGCACTGCGAAGACGCGTTCGACATTGCGATCCAGGTCAGATGCGCCTCAGAACGGCCGCAACAAACTCCTAGAGTATACAGGATAGTCGAATTGTTTTCAATACAAATGTGGTGAGAAATTTCATATAATCAAGATACACATGTGAGATTTGTTCCTGATTTGTATGCACATCATCATGCCTTATAGTTTTGCCATAAAGGAATTCCCTTTGCCCTCCTCAGAACGTGACCCGCTAGTCACCACTACACTATGAATTGCCTAACAAGAAGAGGCAAATGTTTTGTGTGACTGTTATATATTTTCGACCATACGCTTGTTGGTAAAAGGAATTATCATTGTTATAGAATTTTGTAACATTTATTCTGAGATTCCCTGTGAATGTTCAAGAAATTTCCGACATAAACAATATATCTTTGCGCTTATTTTATTATTCTATGTCATTAACTGAGAGAAGGACAAGAAATGATCTCCCCAGAAAAAATTCACAACCAATTATCAGAAAATGGATTTACCTCTTTTTTCTAATAATATTCTAATGCATTATGGCGTGCTGAGATAACGTCAACATGTGCGTGGGAGCAGCTGTCATTTCGGACGAAAACGTATGGCCTTCTTCAGGGCACGTGTATTTAATGGGCCGCGCCGCGTTGAGGTTAAAAGTGTGGATTCATTGGCTGACGCATTACTGCCCTGAGGAAGAGCACATCCTGTTGGCCAAAGCGCCAGCTACCATGACATACGAGTAGCGCCTGCTCCTCCTGGACAGTCAAGACTCAACGGATTCTTCAAGAATTTCGAACAAGCGTACCTAGTAGTGGCATGCTTGAAGATGTTAAGAGAGCAGATGAATGAAGTTTCTGGATTGGTAGCGAGTCTGAACAACATTGAAAGAAATAATGCGCATCCGAAGACTATACAATTCAAATATGTAAATCAAGTGATAGACTAGCTTTTTTTTAGTGGAGATGCGAGTTGATAGGAATACGCAAAAGCAACAATAACAACAGATGCTGGAATATTAATAGAGGAGGAGGAGAAAATTATTTGAGGGAAGATGATATTACTGGATCAGGTTCGAATTTATGTAGAATAATATGTACCTAAATGTGACTATTCATATGTACTAAATATGGTGTAAATAGTGAAATGTTAAAAGTTCGTAAAATAATGTAATAATCAAACGTACAAGTTGCATAAATAGAATGGTCAAAAATCTTACTGTTAATATAGCCACAGAACAATATTTAATCATTACTTGTTTGCTATGCTGAAAGAAAGATTCGTAATGTTTTTCTTACAGTTGCCAATTGACGAAGCAGTGAACTAAAAAGCATTACTTTAAATATTCACATGTGAAACGGTGTCTTTTGTGTCAAATATTGCATAATGCTTAAACTCCACTCCACGTCAGAAGAATAATCGGTGCAATCTTAAACCTCATCACAAAAATGTGGACAAATATGGATAATCAAACGTGTTTCAAAGAACTTCAGAAAGTCTAATCGGTAAACACATTACAAACTTTTGATTTTACAAGATGAAAAATCATGAGTCGTTAATTACACGCAAATCCTAGACCTCATAACGTTCACAACGTGGGAATATATTTACATCGTGTGGCATAATTTCAAGTGATGTATTCATGTTTTCTTGTTGCAGATGGCAGCCCACTTGCTCGATCTCCTCCGGAGAAGGATCCTAACAGAATTGATCAGAAGGTAAATTCATCTGTAAGAGTCTAAATGTGAAGTAAGAATAGTGTATAAATATATAAACCTCAAAGCAATTTGAGACAATGAAACTAATTGTGCAACAATAGCACTTACTTTCGCATTATATCTATCGTTTGCAATTTTCGAAAATTCATTTCAACGAAAATCGAACCTGCTCCATTTTCATAAGCATACTTTGCACTATTTGAGAAAAATTGTCTTTAATTCTAGCAAACTTAAGCTAAAACAAATCGTATTTTAAAAATTGTAAATGGCCTTATTTATATATATTTTTGTGAAGAACAGATTTCATGAATACAAGAATCTCTACCTTTAATATTGAATTGTAGGAAGAAACTGAAAAAATTGGAACTGCAATTTACGAAAATCGGACCTACGCCATTTTTAAAAACATACTGTGCTTTTTTAGGAAATTGTTTTTAAGACATTGGAGCTATGTTTGAGATTTAAAAAAAAACTCTTTGTGGCTTCATGTTAAGTTCCTCCAAAATCAAAGAACCGCGACATCAGTCCCTACCATTCACCACAAACGGTCAGACAGATGGACGGACTTTTGCGGTTCAATTTTTGTACCCCACTAAACGTGTATTCTGACTACCCAAAGTATTACGAAAAGTTATTTACTACACATAGGAGCAAGAAGTATCCATTTTTTCGGTGTCAGGGAACACACAATAGATTTTTTCAGTAAAAAATCTCCGTTTCCGTTACGGCATTACAGTACTTTCTCTTTACTACGTAAATACGTCAATGCCAGTTCATAGGTAAGTTCGTAGTATGCGACTAAAAACTACACTAAACCGGGTACTAATGCTAGTAAAAACGACACTAATGTGTTAGATTTTCATGCCGTAACTTTAAATTTTGTTATTATTTTCAGTTCTGAGAACAAAAACTATTCGCTCTTTTCTCACGTACAGTCACAAGATAACTAATATGGAATTTCTTTAAAATTTTTATTTTTAATTATTTATTTTCATAATATTTACAATAGGTAACCACTTGTAGTGATTTCATTAAAAAATTCTTCAAATACATGCCTATTCAATTTTTCTCTTAACTTCGACTTGCTTTTTTATTTTACCCCATTACTTACTTATATTGTATGATTGGTTTGTTGACGCGACGTAGGTCTTCCATTAAGTCAAAACTAAATTTATCATTGTGAAACCATAAAGGCACGACATACGTTAACAGTTTATACAATTCAAGCAGATAGAATCTATCAACGATGCCAAAAAGCGAATATTACTGTGAGAATATTTATTGTGAAGTATACCTAAAAGATACAGACAGCTGCCAATTGAAATTAAATTGGTGACAAAATGAAGTTGATATTGAATAATTATTTGTAGTAAACATGCTCTATGCGAATATTAATTTATACTGTTTGAAAAGAATTCTAGAATCAAAAAGTCATGATCCGCTATTCAGGGATTAGACATCGCATTTTAAACGGAAACTATGCATTAAGAATAATGTCGTATTTTCAAGTTCAGCTACAACTTTTTAAGAACTGCATTATATTTTTTAATAGACGTGATTTGACTTCGTATGATAACGGTATTAGGAGTAGTTTTTGAAAGGCCGAAATGAAACAAATTCTATACAGAATTGCAATATATGGCATTAATCACGAAATAGGGGAAAAAAACGGAAAAAAAAAACGTAAACTTCCTTCTCAATTTCTTTGAACACAACTCGCCCTCCTTTCATGGTCACCGTTCGTTTTCCTCTCCTGGCTTCCACTGTGGTTAGTTCCCTTAACCACTGAAGTGGTTTCGATCGTTTGCGGCTTCGCGTCTCTTTGATATTCAGAATGATGGCATGTAACAGAACATTGGGATTCTGGGAGTGAATTGGAGCGAAGCCAGGTTCAAGGGAATGGTACCAGCTATTCGACTTCTTGGTATCTTATTTTCGTGTTCTAAAACATTACAAAATTCAAAGAAATAAGGGGAAGATACAAGCACCACTAGTAAAAGTTAAGAACATTTTCGTAGTTTTCTTAAAATTCTTGCGCTACAAAACTAAATTCGTTCTGTAAAATTCATTCGGTAAATACCATACATCTTTCTGAATAGGTCCCCTGCTAATTTTCAATCCGTCTTATTTTTTATTAATTTATTTACAAACCCAATTTCGTCTTTCACAATAAAAGTGAAAAAATAGCACAAATTTTACACTCTTCAACACAATCTTTAAGTCAACGAATAGAGTACTAAGTACTTCATTGTAAGACATCTCACGTTTTTCGTGCACACAAATTTCTAGGTAAAAACAATAGAAGAACACAATTTTTGCCAAATCGACATGTCACATTTTGAATGTTTGTTCCTCAATTAACTACAGGGGGCACAACCAAACGTGCGCATAGTGAAGCTACATTTACGTGCAGAATCAAAACAAAGGGCCATCTTAATACGCTCAATTGCTCAAAGGAAACTGGTTGGAAAATCTGAATCGTTAACACTCAAATACAATACTTGTCGCAGGCATCTTTATTGTTTTAAAATTGAGGAAGAAGTAGGGGCGGCGTATTCTTTACTATTTGTCCGTAATCCTATAAAATGAAATGCGTTGTCTATTCTTCTGCTGTACCCTTTGCAATGTGGCTGACGCTGCGTGTGTGCGCGTGCGCAGGCCAAGTGGAGCGGCTGGCCGTCGCTGGCGGCGCTGGCGGCGCTGGCGGGCGGCCCCAAGGCGGGCGACCGGCGGCGCGCGCTCGACGACTCCTGCATCGCCACCGGGGTGAGTCTGCCCGGCCTCCCTTACCCCATGCTCCCCCGCACGAGGCAGCGTGTAGCGCTTCATTGCTTCCTGGCACGTCCTTAGACCCCGAACTTGGGTGCATGTTTTACGCGGGAGGTGGCCGTGATCGTCTCCTGGTGGATGGCGAGATCCGGCGCCGACTGGGGATTTTTCCCGTCTCCCACCAGCGCAGGCGAGCCAAACTCACAACTGATCTCCCGACTAGTAGTAGAGCAGTGCCACTGTGTGTGTGTGTGTGTGTGACTCCTTTATTAACCAGAAGAATAGTTGAAAACGATACAGGAACAGGATTAACTCCTCGTCATATTCCAAAACGGTGTAATGCATTTAGAGAACTTCAACACCACCATTTTCATTAAAATAATCAATTATTTCATGCCCACCCTACATAACTTTTCCCTCATGATTGCTGTAGTCCCATAATGCAGATGATGATCTTTAATCATCGTTGCATGATAGAACGAGACCACAAATATCGAAGCAAGAAGAGGAAGCAGATAACCTCGATTACCTCTCTTCAAACGACTCTTCCCATGCTTTTACCTACGCGTGGGTTTAACTTCCAGTTCTCGCATTTAAATTACATAGTGAAACTCACGAGCAACTTTAATGCAATTTATTCGAAGATAAACGACCTTACATACAAAACGGGAGATAGTGAAACCGGCCCTTACAGAGCTAACCAAATCGCGTGTTGTGGTGTTCACAGCCCTCGCTTTGACCCCGTTCTGTGCCTCATCGCAGCGAAGTGAGCGCATGACGCGGTGTGTGCATCAACCAATCGAGTCGTGGCGATCTCCACACGAACACGGAAAGTCCATTCTCTGCACTGATGCAACCGGAAGCGCATTCCTTGGTTGTCGCAACCTTTCCTCCACCCACTGTCAACCCCAGAGGCCGCCAGCGGCGCTTTCATTCAGCTCTCGCGAACACGACTGGCAGGGCTTCGACCCGGTTCCGTAGGAAGCAGGAATTTGCCCAGGAAGTTTCAACTGGGGTGAGGTCAAACAATTTAGGGGTGTGGTAAATTTGTACGGCTTAATGTACTTCAAGAACATATCAAATAGATTACGCTATATGTATATAAAAGTTTATTACATTAACTCTTTAGAAACTATTTCCTTAAAAACTACATAGGCTTCAAAAATACTACAAATTTAATTAAACTGATGTTGACAGCATATCGAACTGTTAGTTTGCAAGTCGATCGAAGCGGCGGATTTCTAAGGGCTACAAATTCTTTGTACGCCATCCTTCGGATGAGAAGTAAAGACGGCTGTCCCAAGTTGCAGATTTACAATATGTAAACGATTCTGAAACCTAAAAGAAACCTCTGCGCAAAATTAAAATCGACTGTTTCTTTTCCCGAGTGCTGGCTCCTTTTTCTGCTAGACGGTAAAAGGAGAGTAGCAGGATTTAGATGAACAGGCGGAAGAGCAGACATGATGGGCTTGAGTCTCGCCAGGTAAAGGAGTCATCATTGAATTGAATGGGATTGAAGGGTTTCTTACAGGAACCCATCTAGTCCTATATTCGACACGTTTTCCGGAAGTCCAAAAAACGTCAAAACGTAAACGTGGACTGTAATTTATTATATTTCCCTCCCTAATATATTTCGATGTGTTTGGCACTTGCCGAAAGGAAATGTCCCATCATATAGCATCAGTTGAAGGGAATAATTTGGTAAAATTTCTCAAAATATGGATGTTTTGTTTGGAGTGCCGAGGCCCCCAGACGCCTCAGAACCGCACTGAAGATGGCCGAAAAAGCTTTCTGCTGAAATAAACAAATACAACAAAACAACGCCTCAATTTTACTTCAAAATATGGACTTTTGGACTTTTTTCATTGATACCGACAGGTTTTGTCCCAGGAATCCCATCCTACGTTGGAGTGTTGCCTGCAATGTCTTTTGAGGGCAGAGCTCTATATTTGAAAACCCCTTCTCAGTGCTGCCAATTACACAAGTGCAAATAACGATAAATAACATTCCATTTTCACTGGTGCAATATGAGGATGTAAAAGGGAGTCCAAAAAGGCGGCCGAGGGCATCGCGAGTAAACAAATTCGTAATCGTCATACCGCGTGCTTTTGTAAATCAAGATTACAAAGAAAAGATCATTTCCTTACATGTAAGTGCTAATGTGAATTTTAATGTTTGAATAAAACCCTACCATTTTAATTATTAATTTTTTACAATAATTTCTTTTAAATTTGATTTGTCATGGTTTACATGCCTTTTGCCAGCCTATTTTATAAATGCTTGTTTGAATGTTTATTTTAGTAAAAATAAATGCCTTTTCGCCTGCCTGAGCTGTAGTAACGACTGTGATTGTGTTTTGTATACGAGGCGCTGGCATAATTCTTCATTGTTTACATGCCTCTTCCACCCCCACTTCATAAATGCCATTTTGAATGTTTATTTTAGTAAAAAATACCTTTTCGCCTGCCTGTTTAGGGTGAAATCAATACCTGAGCTCTGGTAAGGACTGTGACTGTGTTGTTGCAGGTAGCCCTTGTAGGATTAAACCTTTCACTGTATAAATGCCTTTTCGCCTGCCTCCTTTAGGGAAACGCTGGCCCTAGTAATGGGTGTGTTGTGTGCAGGAGGTGCTGGCGGGATTTTTCATTGTTTAAATGGCTCTTTCTCCCCCACTGTATAAATGCCTTTTCGCCTGTCTCCTTTAGGGAAGTGCTGGCCCTAGTAATGAGTGTTGTGTGCAGGGGGCGCTGGCGGGCTTTTCATTGTTTACATGCCTCTTGCTCCCCACTGTATAAATGCCTTTTCGCCTGCCTCCTTTAGGGAAACGCTGACCCTAGTAATGAGTGGTTGTGTGCAGGGGGCGCTGGCGGGATTTTTCATTGTTTACATGCCTCTTGCTCCCCTGCCTATAAATGCCTTTTCGCCTGCCTCCTTTAGGGAAACGCTGACCCTAGTAATGAGTGTTGTGTGCAGGGGGCGCTGGCGGGCTTTCTCATTGTTTGCATGCCTCTTGCTCCCCCACTGTATAAATGTCTTTTCGCCTGCGTCCTTTAGGGAAACGCTGCCCTAGTAATGAGTGTGTTGTGTGCACGAGGCGCTGGCGGGCTTTTGATTGTTTACATGCCTCTTGCTCTCCTACTGTATAAATGCCTTTTCGCCTGCCTCCTTCAGGGAAATACTGACCCTAGTAATGAGTGTTGTGTGCAGGGGGCGCTGGCGGGCTTTCTCATTGTTTGCATGCCTCTTTCTCCCCCACTGTATAAATGTCTTTTCGCCTGCCTCCTTTAGGGAAACACTGACCCTAGTAATGGGTGTGTTGTGTGCATGAGGCGCTGGCGGGCTTTTTCATTGTTTACATGCCTCTTGCCCCCTACTGTATAAATGCCTTTTCGCCTGCCTCTTTTCGGGAAGTGCAGGCCCTAGTAACAGGTGTGTTGTGCGCAGGAGGCGCTGGCGGCGGGGCCGGCGCGCGTGGTGGCGCTGCGCAGCCGCGACTTCACCGGCCTGGGCTTCAACGTGTGCGGCAACATGCGCGACGGCATCTTCGTGCGCGACGTGCAGCACCGCGGCCCCGCCTTCGAGTCCGGACGCGTGCAGCCCGGTGAGTGCGCTGCGCGCCCTCCCGTCAACAGCGCCACCATCACTCCTGTCGCAGTACAGCCTTGCAAGCCTTCTCGAGGACGTTTAAATACAGGGATTGATTGATTCGTTGTTAGTGATTCCACACGCGTCAACTACAGAGGTCATTGGTGCCGTAAGTGTAGTGCGTGTTTTCCCTCTGGAGGTGGCGGTGAATTTCCCTCGCTGGATGGCGTGATCCGACGAGGGAAGTTGAATGTAAATTGAATAGCTATTATTCGGCTATTTATGAAACTAAAAAGGTATAGCATTGTTCCATACTACGTAATGTCAAGCGAGGAATATAACAAATGGTGTATCTCAATTTTCAATTCTTCGGAGGTGTGGTCGTGATGCATGAGGGGTGTGATAGGACTTTCGCCTCTGACAGGTTGGCAACTCTTCTATATCCAGGGTCCGGCAAAAAAGCCTCCCTTATTTTAAAGGGCACTTACAAACAAACATATTGAAAGAATACTTTTATTTGAGATCAAAAAATACTGTCGTTTTACATCAATTGTTTTCATTATTGTGCCCGATAAATGGCGTCCATTTTTCTATATCTTTCTTTCTTTGTATGCAACAGACTTTCGAAATACGGAATGTCGTTTCCGGACCAGTATGTCTAGCGGGTATAATAAATTTCTTTGACAACCTACTACTTGTTAATTGCCAGTGCATGATCAATTGCCTACGAACAAGGGGGATGTCCTGTAACTTCCTTGTATGCAATTTCACACCACTTCTTCAGTGACTGAAAGGTCACTTGTTTGACTTCATGTATGCCCTAGAAGTTTGTATTCTGAGTAAATGTGTATTATATCAGCAAAACAGTGGCAGGAATTCATTTTAAGTACGTGTCTGACTTTCACTGGATGTGCATTGCAGTATTAAAACCAAATACGTTTCTGGAACAAGATCCAGTGAGTAGTGGAAATTGAAAGATAGGTAAATAGAAACCATTGTTTTGTTAGCTACAAAATAAATCAATCTACATTACTGACATATAGTACATATTAAAATGACGCTCCAAAGTTTCCTCACGTATTTGTTAACGATGTGTTGAGTGCCAAAGCCTCAGTGCGATTCATTATTTCGTACTCTTTTCACCTCCTGTACGTGATGTCATCACATTCGACGCCCACAAACACATTTCAAATCACATAAAATAATGCAGTAAAATATTATAAAAGTTCGTTTGTTTATATATAATAACCAAATCTACCACCAACGATAAATTCCCACAATTGACGAACATATCTCCATATCATCTCAAGAATTTTTCTGATCGCTCGCTTCATGCTTATGAACCTCCATATTCAATCTAGGACGAAAAGGGGAATAGAACATTTGCATAAAATTTCGTTTCTGAACGACAGTCAGACCGCCATCATGATTCAGCAATTCCTTCATCATTCATAATTTATCAACCGTGAGAATTGCAATCACATCGAAGAACAGTTGTCAAGAATGTTCAAAAAGTTGTCATTTTCTTGTTCACGGCATGATATACGCTGTTGATGTCCCCTTGCAGACACGAAACCCGGTTTTAAGGGCTTGGGATGCACCTTTCCCGAGTTGGGAAAGATGGCAGAGTGTTTTGCGGGTTGCATCGCGCGGGCGTGGTCCACCAATGAAATAATCTGCGAACTTAAAGGTTTTTCGTCTTAAATGTCTTTGGTACGGAATTGGTAAGCTAAATATCCAGCATTCATACTCTCACGGAGCTTTGTGTTGATTTTTCTTACGAATTGTAAAAAACGTTTCTTTGTTTCGCGACTGGGGTCTCAGATAAGTGTTCCAAATTACGAACGCAGTAAAGGGTTTGAAAATGTTCACTTTTTTTCAATGGACATAACGAGAAATTTCATGTTATTCGGTTACACGAACGTGATTGATGCTTTTTGTCGAGATGATTAAGGCAAGACAAAAGAATCGTGCAGGAAATAATCAATTAGCTTACCAAATTTAAACACGTGTGTTGTTCTATCGTATAAAAATGCTTCTATTGCGAATCATTAATTGTTTAATATCTACTCTTCATGGTTACCGAATGAAAGTACCAACTTCGTTCGCGATCTTGGTACGAAAAATCTTTTTTTTATACAGTGACGTGAAGCTACTTGTTAGATTCGCACACCTTTTCAGATATCTTAAGCAAAGTCTAAATTCAATAATTCATAGCAGTATGTAAAATTCCTCGTTTTTATACGATCGTAAAAAATATCTTTTTATCACTTGTAATTTTCTCCACGATGTATGTATTTGAATACCGTGCGCCTATCACGCACTTGTCCTTTACCAGGAGGGATTAACCCCGGGGCGGGCTCCTGGGCGTTTGCCCCTATCCTCAGTACGCCTTTGGGCTGGCATCTGGGACCCGCAGTTGTCCCTGATGGTATCCTCCCCATACAATGCGTGGGTCGGCTCGCCCTGCCAGCTCAGAGCGACTAGCTATCCAGGCTAGTACCGGAGTCCAATCAATGCGCCGGGAACAAGTTCCCTCCTCTTTGCCCAGGGTATCGGGCCACTGCCACTACGAATCCGAGAGCGCAACTGGGGGCCACCTGAAGGTCTAGGCGGTTCGAAGCCCCCATCCCGTCTCCCCAATGCTTACCGCCAGCTCACGACGTGGGTAACGCCGGTACCGAAGCAACCTACCGGGTGGTATCTAGTTTCCCGCCGAACTTTAAAGTGGGATCCGGAGGACTCCGAAAAGCATCCTTCGCCCAATCCTGCTAGAAGGTCGACGCGCCATAGGCCCAACCATAGGTGGGTGGCCGGTCGCCCGGCCACCAGGAGCTTAGCATCGCGTGCACCTCCAAGCTAACGACGTGAGCGGCGCCGCGAGCCTCAGGGTCCGGGTGGTCGTCTACGACTCTCCACCAGAGACCCCGACAACCTACGCCATCGTGATCTCCCACCCCTGCGAGTTTTCTCCGCGATGACAGCGTGCTGTGTGCGCTTGTGCAGGCCCGCGATAATCTGGCCTGGCGGCTGCGCCGTGTGTTTGTTTGGTGATTGAGCTAATTGGGCGAGTGGAAAGCGGCCGCCGTGCGTCATCGCCGCCTCTCCGCCGCCGGGGCCTTAGAAGGATCTGCGAACGCGGCTCCTTGTGGCTGTTCCGTTACTCACTCCCGCGGCGGCCGACGACCTCCTGGGCCCACAGGACCACGCAAGCGCACTCTCAGACATTTCGGCATTACTTTTAATGTAAAGTACATGGAAATAATGATCACGTACGGAAATGAAATTTAATGTACACGTACAGTAACTTAAGTGTTCATGAACATTAAATTTAATTAAATTTAAGTACTTATGTAGACAAGTAAGTTAAAATTTAATTTCCATTAATATCCCTTTAAGTACAAGGTACATTCAAGTTCATGTAGTGTCGTACATTACATCTACATTAAATTTAATGTAATTTCTGACAGTGTATTTTCCGACTTTCGTGGACCACTAGCGTAATTGTTAGAATACAGTATTGAAGGAATTGCTAGCATTTCCTTTGGTTCAAGTTAAATGTTAAATTTATGTTAATTGTCAAATTACATTTTAATGATATAAAAATATATTGATTTTATTACATATTAACTATTATTAATAATTCATTGAAAAAATATGGTTGAGTTTTGGTTCTATGATACTCAGTTACGTTGGACTTTGATAAAAAATCAAATCCTTAGGTCTTGAGGGATTAATATAAAACTAGATAATAGTGATTTTTTTCATATGATTCAATGAAAAAAACAACACGACGTCTCGGGTGGAGTTAGCGGCGCAGTATCCATTATTCATAAAAATATTGAGAATCAAAAGCTTAAAAATGTGCCGACCTGGATGGCCGAGGTGGCTAGAGCGTGGGTCGACTCAGCGCCTCGGGGAAGGGTCGCGGGTTCGAGTCCCGCATGGTTGTTTGTCCCTTGTCTTTCGTGAATATGTGTTGTCTCGGAAGGGCGTGTGAGTCTGCTGACCACAGACCAAGGAGCACAAGTGTGTCAGTATCTAGGGGAAAGGTTAATGTGTGTCCCCATGAGGGTCGTAGTGGATACCCGGTGCGGGTAGTCGAAATCGGCAGACCTTGATGCCAGAAAGAGTCTCAGGAAGAAAAACAATTAACCAATTATAATTAAAAATGTATAGAACGCATACTATCGTATAAAATCACACAAAAACCAACACATGTAGTTAATTAAAAACAATTCAATGAAACTAAAGAAACATAAAGTAAAATTGTAGGATTCATAGTCCCGAAGTCAACAAAACGCCAGACAACAAAAATACTATGGTGTAGAATGAAGAAGTGAAATAAGGTTACGGAAAAGGTTGGTTAAGGACAAGAAACATTGTAGGCAAAGCGTTTTATAAGGCATGATCACCCAGAGCAAGCAACAAGGCACAATACATTAATGTTGAGTATAAACGTTATGGACGAGAGTAGCGAGATATATGGATTAAAACTTCTCATGATGTTTACGAAAATTAATAATGTTGCACACAATGTGAACTCACATTTGTTGGATAGATGTTAACTGTTAAACAGCGTTTCTTTCATTTAAGGCATGTTTATTCTTAACAATACCCATAATTTCCTCAATAAAATGATTTTTTAAATCTTCTTCCAAATTCAGTATTTTTACATTATCAAAATCAAACGAATGCAGTTTTCCTAGCATGTGATTGGTGAGGGCTTTATGAGTATTGGATGGTCATTTAAAATTATTTTTATGCTATATCATGTTCTAAGGAATCATCCGGTAGGTTCTGCGTATATAGCTTGGCAATCAATGCAAGGAATGGGATAAATAATGTTTCTTGTAATGCGGAAGAAAATTTCATAACGACACATTAATGAACAGAAGGGAATGAGAAATGTCACTGTTCAAGAAAAAAACTTATAGTTAGTTTAGATAAGTGAGAGGGTATAAATTACAGAAGGAAGTTAGAAGGGGACAAGAAGAAAAATTGCATCTTCTCGTACGCAGCTAATCAACCGGATGATTTTGTTTCGAATTCGTCATGTCTTCAGTTGCGATTTATAACCTCGGAGCAAAATAATCACGAAGCGAAATGTAAATCTTGACATAAAATTTAAAATCTCACATCTTGAAAAGTACTGGTACTCGTAAGGAATACGTCCGCAGAAAAAACTAATCAATAGACTTCGCTTCTTGGAATTTATCGCCCGCCTGTGGCGAAGGAGGAAGGAAAATAAAAGCGCGCAGTCGCCGCCTGGCGCAGAGGACTCGTACTACTGCCACGCGCCCACTGCCGTTGTTTGCTGCAGTCGCTGGCGGTGGAATGCACCGTATTTGTCCTGCGACGCAGATTTTATGCCTCCTTTCTTGCCTGATGCAAAGCTCCACACTAACCGAAGTCCCGAACGTTCACATATTCCTCTTAGTTATTTTGCATGCGATGAGATTGGGAGGCTAAAATGATGCTCTCCTTTTTTATTGCCTAAAACACCTTGAATCGAAAAGGCCTAAGTTTGTCCACCGCTTATGCGTCTTAATGTGAATTCTTTTGCTTCAAACGACTCGCAAAGGAAGATAAAACCATATCGACTGCGCGTGCCGTTTGCATTAAATCGGGAATTTCAAAATACCGCACTAACATGCATTCTCACAGAAATGGCATTCCTGCAGTGCTTCATGTTGAGTTGCAACTCTGTTTGACTCACTTCAGTCTGCTGTGATTTTGTTAACTGTTTTGCACCTTACATTTCGATCCTTAGAGACAAAGTGTTCAGTCACGTATTGGAATTATGTTGGAATTAACTTTTCTCCATATACAAAATAGACTCCTTTTAACAATAAATCAAACTATCAGAGAAGAGCACGAATACGAGATTTTTTTTCAAGTGGTGACTCAAAAATATAATTATCCCGTAGGTCTACACCATAAAAGTATGGGTTCATTTACTCAAAACATATACTCATTCACCCTCAAAACATGCATTCATTCATCTTCAAAACCTTCATTCAATCTTCAAAATATGCATTCATACCTTTGTAAAACTCGTATTTATTCGTCTTCAAAATATGCATTCAATCATCTTTAAAACATGCATGCATTCATTCATCATTCAAAGCATGCATTGAGAAAAGGTTGAAATATTCCATTATCCCTCAGATCTTCTACGTATACTCCTTAGTGTCCGATCAGAATCGACGTACGTGACTTCAAGGAAATTCTACGTACTAGGTTAGCGTGGCACCTCCGGCAGTATTTTCATGTTGCAAATTTGGAAACGCTGAGTGGACCTGTGGCCGTGCAAGTGCTGGTGTAGCGGTAAAGTGGTCACTCGAAGGATCTGAGTTAATCTCAACGCGGAGATAATTTTAATCCAGGTTGGAAACGTTTTTTGTAGGTTCATAAATAGTATAATTTGCATAGCCATTACAAATCATGCGATAAAGAATGTGCTGTTATAGCACTACTATTTTCTAAAATAATATTTTTCAGCTGCACGTATTTCTTTCTCTTGCTGAATTTGCAGCAAAAATACAAACATTCTCGTTTTTCCGTCAGCCTAATGTAAAGTGCACTTTTCATTCCCACTTTTCAACACAATTTGTACTCGTTGTTTAGGCGTTTCTACCTCGCGAGTCTACCATCGCCGTCTGTTAAGGATTTTATGGATTGCATACGTCCTTAACCCCTGTTAACATGCAACCCTGTAGGTTTGTTCAGTGCACTTGTACCTACCTGTATGTTAAGAAATTTAACATCCTTAGCAACGTGAACAACCATCGATTCATCGCAAGTCAAATGTTTGTTAAGAAAAAAACATGATGTAAGAAAGAAATCAGAATCAAACAATTCAGAAGTAATTCGCATTAGTTTGGGTGACAATTATTCTTAATTTAATATTATGAATAATACAATTAGAAAAATGAAAATGAGATCAATTAACCCCATTTTCAGCACATTCTGCCAAATGAAACTCTACTCCGGTAATCATATTTACTGATGATGTGAAGATGTCGCCACTGGAAGTCGACGCGCCAATTTCCTAAGCGAACATAGTTTGTTTAGGTATCTTTAAGTTCAGGAGAATTATTTGTATCTCGAACATAGTATTCGAATATTGTTTATATAGATATATCGCAAGCAACGTCCCACAATATCGTACTAACGTGCCGCAGCAATAGAATTCATGTGTTTACTATCGCACGAATGTCGTAAATTTTCGCATAATTCGTGGGATTTTATGGTGACCGATAAAATGCTGAACATACAACGAATGTTACAGTGTTATTACTGCCTCGTCCAAATTAAAATTCCCGGCTCCGCTACACTCCGCCTCGATTTTTAACTTTTGGTCTCGGCAGTAATAACACTTATAACATTACTAGGTATGTTATAGTTATGACAATCCACCATCCATCAAAAACAATTTAAACAAATTATTTGTAGCTAAATATCGTATGAGTACACTTATTCCAAGACAATGTGTTTCTTGTTTACACAATATATTCTTACAAGAAGATGCGTCACAAAAAGTATTGAATGACACACGACCGATAGCACAAACTCTGTTTGTAATTTCCTTTTATTTAATTTGCTAATGGCATTAATAAACAAATTAATTGTTACAGTTTCAGTACCGTGTAAGTATTTTTCATCTGAAAAAAAACGAACATTTCATTATCACGGTAGGCTTCAGCTCACACCTTTCGTGCCTTATACTTGGATTTTCGTAAGGTGGCGCCTAGGTCTTCACGATGTAATATTGCACGGCTTTTTTCGTCTTTCTCGATCGTGCCATCAGATGTCACATGATCGCGACCGTATCAAGCAGTGCTGCACAGCAAACGACATCTAGCGGCACGACCGAGAAAGCCGCGAAAAGCCGTGCCATATTGCATTGTGAGGACAAGGCCCCCACGCGCCACGTTACGAAAACCCGTATAAGCCCGCGCCATCCTCCTCGCTCCCTCGCTTCCTTGTGTGGTTTCGCGCCTCCGCGTAGGGAAGGGGACGTTGCCTCGCTTCGCCCACTCTCCTGAGACAAGGCCCCGTGGAATTGTATTATCCCCGCACGTTTTCTTCATCCCTCATTTCGCTACATGTGAGAAGAGTTGGGGGTTTGATTATTGTGTTGACAGACTACTATATGAAATCTGTAGCTCGTTTTTCGATGTCAAATAGTTTCTATTACCCGGGAGCAAACATTTATGGTTATCAAAATTTGTCAACAAAGCTTGTTGCTATCATTTATTCTGAATTCAACTGTTAGTGAAGGAGTAGGGGTAAGTCTGCCGGGGCTCAAGAAATGGTGCGCCTGTAATCCTGGCGTTCTGCTTCATGAAGAATTTTTTATACTGCCCGCTCGCTCGGAAGATGCCGATTTCCAGTCGCGTTAGCAGCGTGGCGCATCATGGAAAGACGGGTGAGCTATTGCGCCTCGTGTTCGGCTTCAGCCAATGAGCTTCAGGCATCAGTTCGCGCCACAACATTAGCGGGAATTTTAAATGCAGCCAGATACACCACACACAGACACAGACACACACAGACACAGACACACACAGACACAACACACAGACACACACACACACACACACACACACACACAGACACACACACACAGACACACACACACACACACACAGACACACACAGACACACACACACACGAAGTATTTTTACTGCATCTTTTATTTCAATTACACCTTCGTTGTGTTATTTTTGGTTGTTCAATGTTGAAAATTGTCACTTTATGCCACTTTCAAAACGTTTCTCAACATTTCTGTCTCTCCGTGCAACTTGGCGGCGAGCCAGCGCCTGCTCTGCCTTCTCAAACGAAGCGCCGCTGTTGTCGTCACGTGGGTCGTGACGTAAATGGTGCTCCGCAGAACGAACAAACATCGGTGCGTCGGACCAGCTCACCTATATCTTTTCATCATGGCGTGGCCCATGTGTTAAATTGCCTAGTAAACAAGTCCAGAAAGTCATTGTATACCAATCATTTATTATTTTCTTTTATGCTGTGGATTATTTGTGAGTGTTATTTTTTTTTTATCCATTTTACGTCAGCATTATGACTGATACGGTGAATGAATTATTACGTACAAAGTTTTTTTCCACTCAACGATGTTTATAAACAATGAGGTTTGGACACTATTGTCGGCGAACTCGTATATTTAATTGGACCAGCGAGAAAAAGACTTAACATCAATTCTGAAACGGATGGATTCTGAAAGTATCTACAGCTTGCTCGTTCTCTTAAAATGTTACTACTCTATATTAATGTAGATCCAAGTGTTTAGACGGAAGACCAGACCCTATGACCTAAACCTCGTCATTAATAGTGCCCTTTTTGTTATTGTATTTAATCGTGCACACTTCACTGGTACTGAATCAAGTCACACAGATATGTATCATAAACATGACTACTAAATTATTATTATTATTATTATTATTATTATTATTATTATTATTATTATTATTATTGAAGTATTTCCGAATAGAATCAATTATATTTCCAACTCTCATTGCTCCATAAATTTGCTTTTTCTATGCAAATTGGTTCTTGAAATTAATTCTCTCCCGCACGGGTTTACGAGAGTTTCTCCGTAGAATTATTATGCGATGAATATGTGACATTTTTGCGTAGTAAAGTAAGTACAATTTTTAAAAAATATATTGCATCCACGAGGAACATCGCCTTTGTATCGCTTCCTGGATCCGCCTTTATTGGCAATATCCATTTTCCCTACACACCACACATCTTCACGAGACGCCGCTGGAGTTGTGAGCGTACAGGGACTACATTTGATTCTATATGTTTCCGGACGCGTCAACTCCCGTCGTTAGTCCCGTAAGTGTAGTGCGTGCTGTGTTCACTCCCCACTAAAACGCGGTAACTAGCAACAACCTGCACGTCGGCAAACGGGGGTTCCCCCAACCAAGTATCTTTCACCAGTGTGGAATCGCCCGTCGGAACAAGCAAGCTCCCGGCCGGTCTCCCGGAATATGTGGTAGTGTAGTCTATGTAACTATGTAAGGGGATGTGCGAGGTAAGTGTGTACGGGGATAGGACAAGGAAGAGGAAGGAAAGATCGCGCGCGGTCCGTGGCCCGTTTGTTTGGGTACTGCTCCGGCATTCGCCTGGTGTTCATCGGAGAAATCACGCAAAACTCCCGACCAGAGCAGCCGTCCGCGAGAATTCTCCTGCAGACAGCGGCTGAATTGGATCTGTCTCCCCAGAGTGCAGAATCCGAGAAGCGCTGTGCGGCGGGAGCCCTGAGGCGGGGCCGCGAAGGGGCGCCGGAGGGCGGGGCGAAGCGAGGCGAGGCCGGGGCGCCCGCGGCCGCGAGCGGTGTGTGAGGGGAGTGGGAGGGGGAGGGGCGCCACCTGCAACTGATGTGCGCCGTCGGGAGCTCGGCGCTGCCCACGCGCGCAGGCCTTCTCGCCGCTTCGGGGCAGCCAAGAGCCACCATCAACGAGCCTTTACGCCATTCTTAGCGATGTCAACGGATTCACTTGATTAGGCGAGAGATTACACACATAAACTCTCTCGACACACAATCAGTTTGTACACATCCACACCGGATGTCCCACCATCTGTGGACCACCCTCATATCTCCTAACCGGTTTACGATATCGAAATGCAGTTTTCGCTCAAGAACGTGGAATCATGGGGCAATCATGTTTTTAGTTTCCGAGCAATTAAATCATCTTTGATTTTTTAGATGGAACTCTGTTTTTCTCTCTAACAATGGGAAATCATAAAAAGATGAATAGAATGATGTATGATTTGTTAATGCTTTGACAGTAGTTTGACTATAAAATAATACTTTCTGACATGTGATTTTAAATTAAACCTAAATTTTCTCTAGTGGCCCTTGCAACTGTCGCCTATGGGGAAGGTGGTCTTCGCTTCGCGGCGCTGCCGCTCATATCAGCCTCACCGCCGCGAAGGCCACCTCGCAAGGGCTGCTACAGGAAATATTGCCTGTTTAAATTAAAATCACATGTCACAAAGTCAATTTTTGTACTCAAATTTCTATCAAAATACTCACGTGTGACACATCATTGCATTCCTCTCGTTATGATCTATCCATTGCTGGTGAGAAATACACACGGTTCCATGTAAAAAATTAAAGATGATTAAATTTCTCAAAAACTAAAAATCTTACGAACAATATCTGGACATCCTATCATTTGCGTGGCACATAGTCGGTGGACACGCGATGCCCCGCTGGGAGAGATATCCGCCTGGCGACGTGTAGGTCGGTGAGGAACCCCGCCGCTAGAGCGCTGGCTCCGTGCGCGGGGTGGGCTGGTGGCGCGTGGAGCGGGTTGGTGTCGCAAGGCGCGGTGACCCGCTTTCGGCCGCCGCGCGCCCGCCAGCGCAGGCGCAGAGAGGACGGCGGCGGCGGCGCTGGGCCAGGCCAGGCAGGCGCCTCGCGGAGAGGACCAGCGCCATTCCTCCCGCCAATGGAGGGCACGTGAGCTTCCGGCGCCCACCTGCCTGTTTTCCTCAACCAGGTATTTCCCTCCGGCGGGGCGGGGCACCACCCTCCCGGATTGGTCTAACGACACGTCGCAATGGACTGCGCGTATGTGTGTACGAAAGGGGTGGAAATAGGACAATGAAGACGAAGAAAAGTTCGTGTGCAGTCCATAGGGTACTGCTCGGGCATTCGCTTGGTGTTCATCGGCAATAAACACGGAAAACCACCAATCGGAGCAGGCGGCGAGTAGAATTCTCCTTCAGTCAGCGGCTGCAGTCGACCTAATTATGTAGCTACATTGGAAAATGCCACCGTCGGGATTGGAACCCTAGGGCCTCCCGCTCAGAGGGACTTGATGGCCTGGGCCACCCAAGGCGGTACGTGGGCTTACGGGGGATTTTCTCTCCAGGTATTTCCCCAAGGCGACTGGTGCTGACATTGTGGCGGTGTGGCTCGTGTCAGTGAGGGGGAGGAAGAATGAGGATGACGAAGGCAACATCGCGCGTGGACCGCGGCCCTTTACGGTCTGCTTCGGCCTTCGACTGGTACTGACCAGAGAAGCTACGGAAATCTACCAAACAGAACCCCCGGCCGCTAGAAGTTTCCTCCACGCTGTGGTTGAATTAGACCCAGGTATTTAGCTGGTATCGAAAATCCTCCACCGTCGGAACACGAACCCTAGAGCATACCAATCAGAGACGCTGGACTGGAAATGGTCCTGAGCCATTCCGGCTCGTATGTCCGGTTCGTGTTCGGGAACTTCCTAATATTGTCCATACAGTCCTTCGATGGATCGGCTCGCCGAAATATTGAACACTGCACGTGAGTGAACGGTTCCGTTAAAGCTGCTTTATTTCCAAAGAGCCACATTTCCAATCTGGCGAAATAGCATTCAGTTTACCATTTCATTCAGAAAAGAGACTTTAGCATTGTTACAAGTGGAAAATCTGTCATTTAATATAACCCAAGCAGGCCTTGTTCTTTGTGTACTTCGATCAGACGTCTTCGGCGATGTGACTTTTTCAACAACGTCGATTCTCCGAATAGTGATGCGGAAGTGTCCTTTTCGAAATAACTGTAATTACTTTGAAAAGTAAAAAAATTGTGTCATGCTAATGAATTTGTGGAATGTTGTGCTTCCTTTCCCAAACAGTTTTTAAAGAGAGAAGTGTTTTCTGGCTTGGTGAACACGTACTTCGGCCACCATCTGCAATGTTTTCTATTGTCTCTCCTTTTTTCCTCAGCTGAGTCGTTGAAAAACTGCTCGTGGAAAACATCCGCGTCCGTATGTACTACTAAAGATCAAATTCTTATGTAATTACATATTGTTTATTTTTCTTTGTTCAGTTCTCAAACTTGTCTTGGCGAATCAGAACAATACTACCACAATATGCAAATGTTTCGACACATATCTTTACATAATTATTTTGTAATATTTTCCATATTTTGCAAACATTGGATCATTCAACCAATTTTCTTAAAATTTCTTTCAAAAAAAGATTCCATGTATTAAAAAAAATAATGTTTACTTCAAAAATCGGCATTTTTCGTACACATTCAGAATTGGGTACTGACGACGCAAACTCCCCTTGTGAAGACGTGTCTGGGTTATATGTGAAACCTCCGTCTGCACTGCATGTCTGATGCGGCAAGAGTGCCTCAGCGCTGATCATATTATCAGTATAGTTGTGGAAAGCATCAGTGATGTGTTTAAACAAATTTACGATGTATTGATTGTCGCAGACATGTGAATGAATCTGATGAAAATGAATATGCAACAGTGATTGCTATAATGAAAATGCTACAGTGATTGTTTGCTGATCATTGAATTCCCATGGTTGAACGACGGCCACCACTGCTCATAAACATAAAAAAATAATTCAATAGGACACCCCGTATTTATTTTTAAAATTAGTTTAATACATATATCATTACTTGAATTTCATTTAATGCTATTTTAATGTTACATATTTGATCCCTTTTTACATATTTGCTACACATTATCATTTTCATTACATATTTTCCGGACTCCATTTTTCACCGCCCCTGACACACTCAACGGATCTGCACTGGAAAGAAGTTTCCGGTTAATTAAACGTCAGGCAGACGGTTTAGACACAACTGTAACAATGGCAAGAAACGAATCAACTGAGACATTGTCAGACTAATTAGGACATTAGCCACGTACCGATGGCTGAAGTCTGGTGATCGCCCGATTGTGAAGCATCTTGAGCGTCCGCGAGTAGTATTTTACCATAAAAAGGCCCTTGGAAATTATGCGTTTCACAGACTCAAATTTGTTTTATGTAATTCACGAAAGCCGAGGTTCCATCACCTTATCTCGAAAATGCGTAGGGAAACGTCAACTCAGGTACATAGTAAGGGATACAACTCAGGTACATAGGGAGGGTGCAGCCTGTAAATGGCTGCGGGGCGCACGAAACTCAAAGGACAATCGCGACTCATGATTCTTATTATAATTTGCACAAATCTTTTATTCAAATTTATTTTATTCACATTCTTTTATTCACTTTCTGAGACACCGCGAATTCAAGAAAGCGATCTAAGAGACGTGAACAATAGAACGACGTAGGATATACTAAGTCTCAGCAGTATAATCGTTTGCTAGAAATACTCGTAATAGGTCTCTAGAATTTTTATAAGGAGTCACATACTATCTTCTTTGTACCGGGATTTTCTCTCGGTGGCTTTGTTGGCTATCGTGTAAATAGTAATTTGCGACGGACACAAGAGATTCTCAAAAACCACACACAGTGACTTGCTCTTCCTTAGCAATCTAATATCTGCTACTCCTCGTCACCGTAGCGGTTCTTCACACACCCTAGCCACCCCGCATTTGTTTATATCCACTTTATCCGGCTTAAGGACGAAAAAAACACCGAAGCTGTGTCTATTTTAGATAATATGAACATTAACCGGTTCATTCGCGAATTAGCCATATTCCGATATTTGTCGTGAAATATATAATTAACTGATTGGTTCACTTGTGCACAGATGTTAACCATGCTCAGTGGAAGTTAGAATCTGCAATATTGCAATTCTCACAGGCATTGAGACCAAAAATTAATAGTGCTTTTTTGTTGAGAATATGCTTTCATTAGATTAGATTAAAAGGACAGGTAGCAAGGATATTATTACATCTTGAAAGAATGACAACGGCGTTGCTACTTGCTCAAAAATATATGAAAATAATAAAATAAAACACATTTTTGGCGCTCAATCTCTTTGAGAATCAACTCAAAGGCCTTGGGGCAGAAAGAAGATAAATCAAGACAACTACAGAAAGTCTACTGGCCCAAGCCCTTCATAAATTGGACGTATTCCGATTGCATCCCGGAAACAACTTTTCCTAAGTCTTTTTTCTACCTTCCCGAAAAAGCGTAGCCCGATTGCATTCGTTTGGTTTTCCTTGCGATACAAGGAAGAGTCCGCTTACGCACCAATGCTTGAAAGATCGGCCTTCCGCTTTCATATTCAAGAACGCGAAAGAATAAAGACCAAATGCACTATTTAACGTTGTTCATTTTCCGTAACTCTAGAATTGTAATGGTCAGAGTACGAAAAGCTTGTTATTTCGGAATTAAACTATAGATTAATTACTAAATAACTAAGCTTTCCTTACTCACTATAAGGAATGTTCTCAATTTACTGAAACTGATATCTACTTATATCCTGGGTAGCTCAAAGGAGGAGAGAAAAGGAGACCACAGTTTTCTCTTGAAAATATGAAAAATTGGTTATATTTCAGCTAGATTGCATCCACAGTTTCAAAGATTTCATCACGTACACTTGAGTTCAAGGCTTTCTCTCGACTGGTGCAAGAATATTTACTTGCCTTATTCATGAATTGAAAAGTTTAATTAAATTGTTTCCCAGTTCCTCCTCCCAAAACACTGGTCGGGATGCAATCGGACTATGAATTCTCACGTAGCCAAAAGTAAAAGGGGATTATCTGGAAAACGAGTATGGGGAAGCTTGGCTGTGGGATGCAATCGGGCGATTCATTATAAACTATAGGAAGAAGACACGTGTTGTAACACGATTGCCAGCGCTTTCCCCTAAATCTAAAGTAGCAATTACGAATAACTGAAGATTTGCTTTCTCTTTACCTTACTCCTGCCACAAGACATTATTTGAAACTGATTAGTGAATACATGGTAGTCCGAAAGGCGACGCGTCCTAGGCACAGGTAGCAACTTTTCGGCCGAAACGTTGGCACCAGTGCCTAACACACAACGCCTCCCTGGCAACCAAGGAATTACTGAACCCGGCAAACAGAAGCCTTTCATCTCATCATTTGTGGGTCATTTGAGGGTCTCATCGTTTGCACTACGTTGAATTTTTACTGTCTCGCTACGGAAAAGAAAGAAAGTTATGTAATGATACGCCAAAATATGGAGAATTTTCGGCAGATAAAACTTTTATTACAGGGTCCTGGTATCTAAAAAGTGGATAAATCCAGTGGCTAAATTTGGGAAAAAATCCTCTAACATGTGGCTTACCCAGAATCTATGTTTTGTAGGTCCTTGATACCGAAAAACCGAATGACGGCAAAACGTCTGCCTGTCCGTCTGTTTGCGAAAAACGGTGGCGTTTAAACCGTTCAGCCGATTTTCACCAAATTCCCCAATCGATCTGGCTAATGCCGCAGCCCCTTGAAATTGAAACCGATATGATAATTTTGGAGTACTTTACATGGGAGATTTTCCAAATTTTCAAAAAATGGCACCATCGTATTTGATTAAGTTTTTTTTGTTGGATACTGTGAAGTTGGTTTAAGAGAGTGATTTAGATCCCATGTTCGTTGAAAATCCTGATTTTCCAAAAATTGCAAAAGTTCAATTTTTTTTGGAGTCATCCTACAACAAAACTATTAAAGATGGAGATTTTTCCCTTAATGAAATCTGCTACTTTAAGATATATTTTGAAATAAGGTCTAGTCCAATTTTTCGAAAATTTGAATACTTTTCGCGTAATTTTACGTGAAAATGCGGGCAAGAAACAGAGTACTATTTGGGTCCCACTATATCTCATTTGCTTTCGTTGCGGCGCAGGTGACCGCATCGAGGCCGTGCGCATCAGCTTCCGCCACATGGTGTTCGAGGACGCGCTCACCATCCTCAGCTACGCGTCGCCCTACGAGGTGCAGCTGGAGCTGGGCAGCGCCGCCCCCGCCCCGGCCGCCGCCAACGCCGCGGCCGCCGCCGCCGCTGCCGCCGCCACCCCCGGCGCGGGCTCCCTGCTGCGGCCCAGACGCGCCGGCGCCGCCGCCTCCGCCGCCGCCGCCGGCGCCACCGAGCGCATCGTGCACCCGCTCTTCCGCTCGCACTCCTCCGCCGACCTCGCGCAGGTGCGTATGCCAACTTATTACGTAAGACTGCTCTCTAATCTCATGGATTAGTGATCCCTTATGTTCTTCCCCTTGACTCCTCCGCCGACCTCGCGCAGGTGCGTATGCCAACTTATTACGTCAGACTGCTCTCTAATCTCATGGATTAGTGATCCCTTATGTTCTTCCCCTTGCACTGCTCCGCCGACCTCGCGCAAGGTGCATATGCTAACTTATTACGTCAGACTGCTCTCTAATCTCATGGATTAGTGATCCCTTATGTTCTTGCCCTTGCACTGCTCCGCCGACCTCGCGCAAGGTGCATATGCCAACTTATTACGTAAGACTGCTCTCTAATCTCATGGATTAGTGATCCCTTATGTTCTTCCCCTTGCACTGCTCCGCCGACCCCGCGCAGGTGCATATGCTAACTTATTACGTCAGACTGCTCTCTAATCTCATGGATTAGTATCCCTTATGTTCTTCCCCTTGACTCCTCCGCCGACCTCGCGCAGGTGCTATGCCAACTTATTACGTCAGACTGCTCTCTAATCTCATGGATTAGTGATCCCTTATGTTCTTCCCCTTGCACTCCTCCGCCGACCTCGCGCAGGTGCGTATGCCAACTTATTACGTCAGACTGCTCTCTAATCTCATGGATTAGTGATCCCTTATGTTCTTCCCCTTGCACTCCTCTGCCGACCTCCCAGGTGCATATGCTAACTTATTACTTCAGGATGCTCTCTAATCGCATGGATTAGTGATCCCTTATGTTCTTCCCCTTGCACTGCTCCGCCGACCTCTCACAGGTGCATGCGCAAACTTCTTCCTTCAGGCTGCTCTTTAATCGCATGGATTAGTGATCCCTTATGTTGTTCCCCTAGCACTTGTCTACCTTGCACAGTTTCGTGCGCAAACTTCATACGGAACCCTCTCTAATGACCTGGGTTGGTGAGCCCTTATTTTCTTTCACTTGCACACCTTCACCGACTTCGCACAGGCGCGTTCGCGAACTTCATTCTGCAGGTTGCCGATGATGTCCTGAATTTATAATCCTGCATTTTCTTCCGCTTGCACTACTTCGTCCAAATAGATAGACTTATTTCAATTCATTTTAGTACTAACACAATTATGACTAATTTATTTTCAAGGCATTCTAAGTACCTGCACAACTTACACTACTCTATAACAATTTGAAATGAAAGAATAACAGGGAAAGACTAATCAATATGGTTTCCAGATTTAAGTGATGCATTTAACATGAGACGAGAATTGTTGTGTGCGTTAAAGAATGATTTCTTGCAGAATTGTTTTCGCTTTAAGTTACTAATTGCTAGTACGTGACTTTCTTTGAGAACTACTCTATAAGAGAACATTTTGCATGTGCTTTGATATTCTGTAATCGGATCCTGCGGTTACTTTAAACAGAAAGAACTCTTCAACACGTCTCAAACCATAAACTGATATTAAGAATATTATTTCATTTCTAGAAGACTATATTACATTTTAATTTTCTTAAAAAAATAGTCTTTTTTTAAATGGTACAGGTTATTTTTCGATTTAAATTTCACTTTGTTAGGAATAAAGAAGCACAACAACTTCAACAAGAAGTCCAGCTTATGGATAAATTATAAAGGTCACATGTTTATAAAACGCTCGAAATATAAGCTCGATTGTAAAACGCTCGAAAAATGCATTTTTCTTATTTTAAGAAATTTCAAAACTAAAAATGGAACTCTCGTTTGTGCGAATTTAAGCCTGCATATGAACACATAGCTTGAATCTTCACCCTGGATCTCTAACATTTTATACCTCTTGGTCATAGGTAATTTTGAAATTAAACCACTTAATGGAAAGAGATGAATTAGCCTTAAGGGAACTTCGTGTATGCTTTCTATATCGTTTTTCTTAGTGAATCATAACTTTAGAATAAAAAGTGGAAAATACTAGATAAGAATCTGGAAAGATAAATACATGATATGGAAATTAGACAAATTAAAAAGTACAATTTATAATTTTCAATTTACTATCTAAACAATATGTGTTTTTTCTCTTTGAAAGACTTTCAGGTTTCAAAATCCTTTAATCAAAATTCATTACAAGGTATATGCTGTTCATTCACAATTAATATTTAACTGTGCCAAAATAACAGCAGTGAAAAAACTTTGCGGACAATATTTTATTCAAATTTATAATCATAATTTTGTTACGATTTCAGATCAACAAGGCCAGCTTGAGACGTGTGCAGCAAATGAATGTGGTCGGGAACACCAAGAGCGCGCAGTCGCCAGGCGCGGAGGAGCCGGCCGCCAGCGAGTGCCCCACGCTGAAGCGGCCCTCCTCGCCCAGCCAGCCGGCCAAGGAGAGCGCGCGCCTGGAGAAGGCGGCGCCCGCGGCCGTGGTGAAGCCCGAGCGCGCGAAGCGGGCCAGCACGCCCAAGGAGCCCGACGCGCCCGCGCTCAACAAGCTGCACAAGTTCGGCGTGCGCGTGCTGCCCGACCCCGCGCCCCGCCACGGCGCCGCCATCGAGGCCGAGAAGCACCAGAACGAGCAGAACTCCATCAAAGAAAGGGTCTCCACCAACCCGTTCGCCGACGCTCAGGGGCGTGACACGGTCGATGCAGAAATGCCAAGCGACGCTTCACTGCACTACGACGAAAGAGGAATCGATGTAGGTCCAGTGGAAATGCTCAACACTTCTTCCCAGGATCATAAATCGCAGCAGATCGAAAGGCAATATCAGCGAAATGCAGCTCACGATGAAGAAGATTGGCACAAAGAAAATAATGTGAAACACCTGTTAACGAAGGGGTTGCAGAATCTCAAAGAAAAGTTGCATCATGACAAAAGAAGTTCTGGTTCCCCCGAGTCGCCACAAAGGATCAAAGATAAGAAACAAAAGCCAGCGCGTCAGCATAGAACCTCCATGTCGTCGGACAGCGAAGGCTTAGACGGGGAGAGGCCCCACGAAGGAGCCATGAAATCAAAAATCACCACCAGAGAAGAGCCAGAGAAAATCGAAAGGAAGCGTCAAAATACTCCCAAAAGCGAGGTTCTCAGCGAGCCCATGCTGCTGCTCCCAGGCTCCGGAATCCCGTCGGAAATACCGGAAGAAGTGCAGAGGGCGGCCGCGGCGGCGCGCAGCAACAGAAAGTCTCTGCAGCCAGCGACACACGCGCCCCTGGCGCCAGCGCCCGAAACCAGAGACAAGCACGAAGCGGCTGCGAGCGCGGCGCTCGCGTCCACGGACAGCTCGGGCCGCCCGCCCAAGCGCTCGAACAAGCGGAAAGCGCCTCCACCCCCCGCAGAAGAGGCGGAGAACGCCCTCCCCAACGGCGCACAGGTCGCCAGCAAGCGGGGGGCCGATCAAGACGCACCCGACGACACTACACCAGAGCGAGACGCGAGCGCACAGCCGTGGAGCGGAGGTACAACCGGGAACCCGGAAAATGTTCAAAGTAAAACACACGGAGAAAACGGAACGACTGTCAACTCACTCGCGAATTTAGCTCGCCAGAGGAACAATCTTGAATTATCGGGGAAAGATATCACAAATATTACGATCGATGATAGAAACTCCAATTTGTGTTCGTTGACGTCAAGAAGAAGCGTCGAAAACGACAACGGAGGGCAGGTAAATTCCTTTCCTGTTGATAGCAGCTCCAGTGGAACCTCAACAATGGAAACAAAAACAGTCGATTACGATGACGGCATTCACGTAAGTACCGTCAATTCAGATTCAGACTCTGATTTAGAAAGACTGGAGGGCGACGAGGAAGAATATGACAGAAAGAGAGGAAAGAAAGGAGGAACAACAATCGAACTAAATTCATCGCACATCACGATCCATCACAGCCCTTCTTCAGACACAATGCAGATGGCGGCCGAATTAGAAAGCGACAGCACGAGGAAAGCGGCTTCCCTGGGCGATCTGTCTCGCCTAGATTCGGAGCAGCCCATGAGCATTCTGGAGAGAGCGGTCTCCCTCGACCTGGGGGACGGGGGCGCCCCGCACAGCAGCAAGAAGCGCAAGGCGCCGCTGCCGCCCCCGGGGGAGGAGTACCACAGCGCCATCCAGGACACGGACGAGGGCGGCCACTACAGGAAGGAGCCCAGGCTGGACAACGCCATGGACACCTTCCAGCGGCGCAGGCTCAAGAAGTCTTCCGACTGGGGCACCCTGGAAGAAGCTTTGAAACAAACGGACACCTCCGTCGTCCCACTCAAAGCCTCCGAAACAGCTCGAATGGAAGTTGATTTGCCCAAACAAAAAGACAGTTTACTAATACATGACGAGTTGGAGGCAGAAATTCCTAATCTGGCTGATGACCAAAAGGTTAAACTCTCTGGCCTTTCTCAGAAATTTTCTGCCATTGTGAGAGCAGAAGCCATTAACCTGTCAGGAATCGAACCTCTTGAGAGTTCTAAAAATCAAGGAAACAAATCAGACAATGCGGAACTGTCGGGGAGATCAAGTCCCGAATGTGATCACACTGTTGTGGAGCAAGAGGACACAGAAGCTGAACCTGTCATGGCAGAAAACGTCCTTCAGAAGAAAACTGTACTTCATATATCTCCTGAACCCACAAAGAAATCTGAGATGAAATCAAGTGTCGAGGAGCCGTCAGTATCCCCGTCGCAAGTAACAATTGCTTCTTCGTCGTTACTTGCGCTGCGACGGGCAGTAAGTGAGCCTGCTGGACATGAGGTTACGCTCAGTACTGCACCTCCACAAATCCTTCCTGCCGTTACTCCTCGAATCCGGACAGGGAACATAATCAGTTCTACCCCTCTTCCAAATCGTGAGAGGACACAGGTCTCTCACATAAGTCCGAATAGTAACAGTTCTATAATAGACCACAGCTACATACGCGATTCACTCCAGTCTCCGCTCGTAACATCCAGTGATGCAGGAGTAAGCAACATTCATGTGGTCAGTTCAACATCTCAAGATCCTTCTTCTTCCCCAGAAGTTGATTCGAGCTTGGTCAGCTCAGCAACAGATCATTTCGTAACAGCTGCCAGCTTTGTAGATTCTACATCAGCTCCACAGGAAATGAGTGATAATGAAGATTTATGGGAAAATGACCTTCAGCCTCCGGAACTCCCAACATCACCTGTTCCAATTCTTGCTCAAGCGTCAACTTCATCTTTTGCAGCCTCTCCTTCAATGACATACATCACAGAAATCCAAGTCGTCACTACAACTGACAGTGACAGTGACCAGACTATTGGCTCCTCCAACATGGATGTGACTCACAATGGTGCTCCTATCACAAGTTCATTTACCTCAAAAGGAATAAAGAGTAAGCCTGACACCACTTTACAATCCGACTCAGCCAACAACGTGGGTACGGGAGTGATTAACGACCGCGAGTCTAACACATTTAAGGCAGACGATAGCCTACTAGCTCAACTCCCCAGAAGCAGTGTGACGGTCACCTCGATTAGGACGTCGGAGTCGGCCAGTGGGCAGAGCGGAGGGACAGTCACTGAAACAACGAGCAACCACGTGCCTGACAAAAAGCCGAAATCCGCGCGCCCTCCGGTGCCTCCACGGAAATCCGACCCTTCGTCCTCGCCCCCCGCCATGTCCTCCTCCACCATCATGGTGGAAGTCCCCAAAATCCGACTGGCCGAGACCGCCTCCAGCAGTTTGCTGGCGGGAGGGTCCGTCAGCCAAATCAGCCCAGCGGCGGCCGGCAAGTTCATCAGTTTCTCGTCTCTGTCTCCGCGTGCGGACGGCGCGTCGGCTCGCCACGGCAGCAGCTTCGAGCAGTGGGTCTTCTTGGACGATTCGGCTTCGGACGGGCCCAGAACGGCTTCGAAACGTCCATCACTGACGCTGAAAACGGGCAGCACGCAAGCGTCATGTCCCTGCCTGGCCTCACGTCCAACAGATCACAGACTGTCACACACATCATTCTCGATACGAAACAAAACAGCGGGGGGCAAGTGCAAGAATGAAGGTGGACTCATTGTTATAATGGAACTCTTACTCTATCAGTAGATGTACTGAAATCAATGCATTGTAAATGAGCTTTGAACAAGACAAAAATTTACAAGTATTCCACTGCAGATGTTCTCCGATGGATGTGACGTTCAGTAACACTGAGTACAAAACTATGTGCTGGTTTCCGCAAAGGTGCAAATAAATTTATTGCTTCAGAAGCAATGAATTCAGCTTATTTGCAATGAATTCAATAGGGATTCAATTCTGAGGTAACAAATGGTACTGAAAAAGCAAGAATTTGATCATTTCTTGGAACTGGTATGACATTGGTTAAACCTGAGAGTATGTTTAAGAGAGTACTGTTATACTAGTCCTTCTCAAAATACATGATGCAAGTACATTGTCATACTTCAGGTACTTCAAATCATTGTCATAGATTCTGCAGGAATAAGGTTTAAGCAAAATGTAGGTGCTAAATGTATGTACAGCAGCAAAAAGTTGCCTGACAAGCAACTTGGTTAAACTATGGTGCAATCGTTTTTAAAACAATTCTTGTAACTACATTGTGCCACAAAAAGTTGTTCTCTAGGTTCAAGTTTGAATATTTTCACCCTTGTGATATTGAGAAACAGCCAATGGAAATTATAGAACATAATGTTAATAGATATGTTATGTATACATTGTTTGTATGTGTAGACTTCCATTGCTAGCTCATATAAGTTTATACTTTATTAACATTGCATTCTTCAAACAGAGTGTGTTTACTACCCAGGAATGCAGTAGAATTGATTAGAATTTCAATAGCAATATAGCCTGGATTCGAGATCTGTAAATATTTAATCATTAGATATAATCTGGCATTTCATTTAGTACTGCAAGTCAAGAAGGTTTGCTTCAGATTGCAAGTGCCATTTAAGAAACATCGGTTTTTGTAGATTGAAAGAATGATGCAGTCATTAATGTTCATTTCATTATCAACGAATGCATCATCACTTATTAAGGAAGAAAAACAACACCTAAAGCATTCTTTGAAACATGAATTATTGTTGCTCAAGGTTAATTATGCTTGATATAAGAAAAATTATCTTTCATTTACTTGTACTTCTTGTGGTAAATCAAGAATGTTCATTACCACAAATCACTTAGGAAAGTAACTCTTTCACTCTTGTATTCTCCTCACATTCTTAGTGAAATATTCTATTACATTCCTCAATGTTGCTAGAAACTGCTATCAGCAAATTCAACTCTTCTATTAATTCATTCCAGATAAAACTGGTTTAAATGATGATTTCAAATGTAATTTTAAATATAAACAAAATAAAAAATTTAATTAAGGTTCATTTATTTTTACATCATATTCTTAAATGGTAACAAAATAAAATAAATATTTTGTACATAGGAACAAATATCTTCAGTATATTAAAATGTACTATTTTTTCAGGTTTTAATATTTCATAATACAATTTGTAATTATAAGAAATGTACTGAATTCTATCATTAATAGAAATATTCATATTCTTTAAGACAAAACTCCAGAGTGTACATAGACCTTAAAACTCTTTCCATTGCAATTATATACATTATTCATCAACAACTATGTAATCATATTGAAATTTAATATGAAAAAGCAAAGTATTTTCTCGTTTGATTCTGCTACCTGGCAACGGGAAACCTACTAAAATGTTAAGACTGCTTTGTCATTCCATTCTATTAACATTCTTTTTTTAATGTACATTCAAAAATGGGAAAGGATGCAAAGGGACAAAACAAAAGGAAGAAATTACTCAAATAACATCTCTATTTTTCTATGACTTTTACAGCAAAAATGTATAAATTGAAATTAACAATAAAAAAATACATGAAGAGCAAATTTACAAATATCATTACCACCTTCCATCTCACTGGTCATAGTACAAAAAAACAACATAACCCTGCATCAAAATTCACATTTACAATATATCAATAATTCAAGCAGATGATTGTTTGTAATTCTTCATTTCCAATAATTTTTTTCCACACATTGCACAAATACCTTTTTTATATGCACAAGCTTGACAATAATGTGAACCTACTTGATGTACAGTTTGGCGGCAGATGCGGCACAAAGCAAATTTTGCTGTATATGGATTGAATCTTGCTTTGTTCCCTGAGATAGCTTTGTTTTCTCCCACTTTCCTTCCTCCACTCTCAACAGTGTTCCGAGCACCAGACTTCCAAGGATCTGGAGTTATCACACGTCCAAGTTTCTTCTCACATTTTTCACACACCATAATGACTGAAAGAAAAGAAATTTTAGAGTTCAATACTTTAGAGCAGAAAGATATCAAGTACCTTTATGAAGAAAAATAACATTTATAATTTTAAAATGTGTCAAAAATAAACCTCCATATCAATTGAAAAAAATTTCTCACCCTTTTGTAATTTAGAGAAAATGTTAAAAGTTTGTATCAGGTAGTCTTAAAGGAAAGCTATTCATAACTCCATTACATATTTATAGTACAACAAAGTATAACGTATAAGGCATAAAATCCAACAAGGCTACTAGCAAAAATTCTTCTGACAGGAGAATTTGTTGAAAATATTGAGAGAAACACATAGTTCATATACGAGAGCCATACACAGATTAAAAAGAAATACAGGGTTATGAAAAGACAATATAGTAAGACTATATTTAACGTTTTTCAGATCGTAAGGTTCTTTAACATCTTCATTTCCAATATCATATGAATGAATTAAATGTTGGTCTTCGGCATGTAATATATTAAGGGGAAAAAATCCACACATTTTGGATAATGAAATATATCCAAGTAGGAGCTGAAAGAATAAGAGGTAGTGGAGTTGGAAGAACAACTATAAATTTGTAATCATGAGAGTAAACCAGTAATAATATTATTAGCAGATGTTGTAATGACTTAATTTATGCAATTGTTGCATATTATTAGCTTAACATTCACCAAAAAGCCAATCATAATTTTTAATTTGGTTATTTTATACAATACAAAAGAAATTATAAATTATTGTAGTGTTACCTTTTTCTCGCGATGCAATCTCAGAATACTACAATTGAATTTGAACACGAATTCTTTCCGAAAGTAAACAAACCGCTCATTAACACATCAAACAAATTATATTAAATATGTGACTATCTTAAAAATTTAATTTCAGAGCATATTGCACAATTTGTATCCGATTCACAGCAACTAGACACCCCCACTCACACAGATAAGTTTGGGTGTGAGACAACTCCGATGTTGGATACATGATGGGAACCAGTGTGTACACTTATATGCATTCTCTCTGGATGGGAATTATTTTTATAAAACGTCGGACTCAAATTCAGCGACATCACGCGGTGAATGATGGAAACACGTCGGCTTTTTCAGCCAATAACGACACGAATTCACGAACTTGCTCAATCGATATCTACATTTAGTGATTCCAAGAAAATGTAGATGGTGCTGATAGACACGTGAACTTGCTGGCCATTGAGTGTCCAGAACTCGTGACTTTTAGTAGTTCGGAGGGCAGCACCGTCGCCTCTAGGTGGCAAGCGGCGGCTGCTATGTGATAAAACACATGTGTCGATTTTCTTTCAAAACGTCATGATCATTCTTCGTTAGAGATTTTCCTCTATCTATAAGGGTTTTAAAACGTTTTTGTTTTGTTTAGGTACACTTTCTTGCAGTGAGATGTCTAAAATAAGATTATTTTTCACGATAACTGTTGTGTCCAATAGTGGACTGGGCCCAAAGAGGCCAGGACAGACAAATTAAGCTTTTTTTAGTTGTCCTAATGTTCCCAAAAATCAGGAATGTAAAATTATAGCACCCTCCGAACAAAGAGGACAAAAGTAGATTTCTGCTTTGAAGCAAGAAAAGTTAAGATGTTTACTTCTAGTCAATAGTAGGTTACAGTGTCCGCCCATGTTTGTAATTCGCAATTCACAAGCCTAAATTTTCCTATCATTTTCAAATGTTTCACGTGAAAACACACGTAGATTTTCCAATTTTTTGCTGTAATATAAAAAACCCTCTAAAGAACAATAAATAAGCTCTCAATAAATAGGTTGTAATTTACTTGCATTGCCTGAACATGTTGTATAAACACAGCATCAAAATATATCTGAGCCACTCAAATTTTGTGAACTTTCAAGACTTTATTTATGGAAAAGCTAAGCCATCTTCTTCAAGACATTGGTGTAAAAGCTAAGCCTAAAAATTACGTAGGTCACCAAACCACAGTTAGTCTGCCAGCAGAGCAGTGGCGAATTCTGAATATTATTTTATGTATACCGCAAATGTTTGGAAACTACCTCTACCGTTGTCTTTTATTTTGAGGGTTTCAGAAATACCAATACTATGAAATTCCATCCTTAATAATTTTTCTATAAGACAATTACATAAACCACTAACTTATGAATCATTAACACATTCCATGTTCACAAAAACTTGTGAGAAGTATAACTTACGAACAAGCAGAAAAGGACTGTTTACACAAATATTTTGCTGTGTCTACCGACCGCCCAGATGCGCATCCTCTCCTCTCCTCGCCCTTGAAACATGAGCCATAGGCTATCGCGGCTGGCATGCGGTCCCATCGCCTGCCCTAGTGAATTCTCTGGACAGCATTATACCACGACCGTCTCTAGTAACGAGACGGCCGGGTCTCGTCTAGTCAGTTGTCAAAGACGACCGCCAGGTAGCATCTCCGCGTACGCGCCTCTGCGTCACTGCCCAGCGGCCAGAATTAGGAAGGAATAAGGATAGAGGTAGGGTTTAGGACACTTAACAAGTTGGACTAGACCTTGCGGAGCAACAAAACACGTTGGAACAAATTTCACAATTTCACACGAGATTCGACGGGAATCGAACCCGGACCTCACAAACGACATCGCTATGAGCTACGAGCAAGCCTTCAAATTGAAAAAGAAATTACTACTCGAGAAAATTATCGTAGTTTTTTTGTAAGTCGCAGTAGAGTAGTCTGATATTCCATAAAACTTTCAATTATTACTTTCTCGCATACATACGTATATACGAAGTAATATACGTAGTATAGAGAAAGTTGTGTAAAGCTGCGGAAAATCAATTTCGAGATTTCAACGGAAGTACACGTTTTGGGGTCTCCTGATAACGAAAAAGTGTTTTTTTTTTTTTTTTCAAAACGTCCGTCCCTCTGCTTGTCCGTCCGTCTGTGAACACTACTAGCGCGTAGGATTAAAAAAAAACTTTTAAAACTTTTTTTTAAATTAGAGGCTTCTTTACAAGAAGGCCCCCGGACATTATCAACATTTTCTCAGAAACGGCTCCTTTTCTTTAAATTTATTGTGAGAATAGAGTAAAATACACTTATAAAGGTGGCGTGTGTCCGATTTTCATGGTTAACTCTGAACTTTCGAAAATTGCAAAAGTTTTAATTTTGTTTGGTGTCTTACAACTAGCAAATTGAAGACAGATTTTTCTTTTAAATGAAATTTGTTGTCCATAAATAGTTTTTCCATGAAGTTCATGCAGATTGTAGGGAAAATTTTAGTACTTTTCGTGCAATAGGGCATGCAATATTTGCCATTTTAAAAATTAACAAAAACAAGATATTATCAAAACGGCTCCAATTTTTTTCTTTAAATGTTTGGTAGGGTAGTGCCAAATGTACCCTACGCGATGGCATATAAGCGCCATATTGCTCTATAGTTTTGTTTTTCAATAATTACAAAAATGATTTTTTTTTTTTTACTTGGCTCTAACCAAGTTTTAATGCTTGGAATGTTGACATCAATGCTCGCTGCGAACTTTTGCCTTCAACTGTTTATTACTCAAGGGAGGGGGAGGCGAGGTCATCGTTCAAAAAAAGTTGCGCGTGTAGTACTTGAGCTTTTCTAACGAGACATCTGAGGGTAGTATCTCCAAGATGGAATATGGCACGGCTCTTCGCATCTTTCTGGGTCGTGCCGTTAGAATCGCTTGATTTGCAGAACTGTTTGATACGGTCGCGATTATGCAACATCTTGCGGCAGGATCGAGAAAGTGGCAAAAAGTCGTGCCATCGTGGAGAAACTACCCTCAGATGCCATGTTAGAAAAACCAAAGTATAATTACCGTCCGCGTGTCCTGAAGGCTCGCCCTCACTATCACCTAACAAGAACTATTAGGACTGTCATATATAATAGTGTGAATAATACATATTTTACATATAACTCGTAACGTTTGTAACTTTAACGTATAGTAACTCGTATTCGTTTGTTTGTTTTTCATAGCTTAGCTGAAAACGTCATGAGGTAATTCACACGACTTGCGTAAAAAAGACTTTTGCACTTCGCTTCTTTCCAAATCCATCTTTCGCAAAGTGCGTTGAATTCCTACCAGGCCACATTCTCCTCATTCGTTCGGTTCTAGGCGTTGCCTCGTTCCTCCATATCATCGATGACTAATACGATAAATAAATCTTGACTAGTATAGTAATTACTGTTACTGAGTAACGGAGGATTACTCCAAAGAATGCGCTCAACGCCCAACAAGGGGTAAAGAGACGCGTTGCGTCAACGACGCAACAAATTAAAAAATAAAATAAAAGACATCAGAAAGGGAGAAATGGCAACTTCCGCAGGTTAGCGTCCCGAACTGTGAGCGTCGACATTTCGACTCAAACGACTCACCAGAGCAAAACGCTTGTCACACCCCGCGAGATTTTCTTTTCTCCGCGTGGAGCTTTGAAACGCTTGCAGCTTCTGGTACGTGACAGATGGCCCTTTGAGAATTTCCTGCGGAGTCAATGCCTTTGTGGGTTGGGGAGGGGGAGGTCGCGTTCTCCCATTTCAAAATGTACCCCCAAAATGTGTCGTTGGTTTTTTACAATATTTAGTTCACTGGGGGGCGTTGTGGCGGCAGAGGGGCCGGGGGGGGGGGGGGGCGGAGCGGAGTGATCGAAAAAAGCGGCAGAAGGGGCGAAAGAAGAGGGCGGGGCAGAAGGCGATGAGTGGAAAAGCGAAAGGGAGGAGCGGGCGGAGAGAAACGGAAGGAGCGTGGTGAGCGGGTGGGAGGCGTGGCAGGTCGGATAGGACGTGCGAGGAAGACGAGCGGAAATCGTGGCGAGGCTGCGAGATGGCTGTGAGAAATACATTTATTTATTTATTTGAAAGAAAAAAAACTCCCATGTAATAAAATCTATTTTTAAGGATAAAAAGGCAATAAATTTTGGCTCTTATCCATGTTGTCCTTCGGAATAATACTTCCTGCCGCGACAACATGGAAACGATAATTTGAATAATTGTATTTCCCACTGAATTCTAAAAGACGGGCACAGAAAATGAAGTTACATTTATGTCCAGAAGCAAAACAAGGGGTCATCTCAGCATTTGCTCAATGGATCAGGGAAACTGGACGAAAAACCTGATCGAGATGAGGGTCATTGACCCGGAGGCTGCAATACAATACTTGTTACAGGTTATTTATACACATTTATACAGTTCAAATGTTAAATAATGTATTATGTATAATTGTTAAAATTAATGTTACTTTTCTTGTGATGCTCAGTATAGTCTCTAATTGTATAGAAACAGTTTTGCAACAGAAACGATTTCACTTGAGATTTAAACTTTTCTATCGATTTTAATCGTTTAATGTCATCTGGCAAAGTGTTGTAAAATAATGTACATGTATTGTATGTGAATTTTTTGTAATGAGCTGTTGATACTGTCACCTGATGAATATGATTTCTACGTCGAGTGTTATAGTAATAGACATCGGCATTTTCTGAAAATATATTCCCGCCCTTAAGCAAGTCATTTTTGACAAAAACCACTGATTCGTAAATAAACAGACAAGGTAATGATAAAATTCCTAGATTAATGAAGAGAGGCTTACATGAATCACGTGGGTGGGATTTGGTTATTATTGGTGGTATTCCTGGTGGATTTAATCAGTAAGTAATAAATAACAATAATAATAATAATAATAATAATAATAATTACAATAATATCATACAAGCTTTGAAACAATTCTTTCACATCATACATTAATTCAATTTAGTGACATTTTTTGGCGTATTCCCACCTCCTTCAAAACCGCCTTTCCAAAACCTTGAAAATTGATATTCCAGAACTTTCAGAAAAAATGAGATTGCCCTAATGTCAAAAGAATAACAGTGCACACAGTCAAACCAAGACAGATGCATCGGCCAGATATTGGTATTTCATAAAGCTTTGCTGTCATTCGCAACGATGAAGTGTAGAGAAGAATGGTGTCCAAAGTGTCACCTGGAGTATCTACATACACAAAAGGTCGTCCTCGAACTTCATGGCCTAGTTTGCGAAATATTTTACAAATACTTGTTAATCGAGCTGCCTGAAATAAAGAGAATGGACTTTGAGTACAAGAGTATAATACTGTATAAAACACAATAATTAATTGTATGAGTCTAGCATGTTAGGAGAGGGAAATATCACAGAGTACACAATATATAGATCAGACAGACTAGAAAACAATGACAGAGGGGCCCTAACAGCAATAAAATCTTTAATAGAACACTATCAAATCACCCCTACTCTCCTGGCCTGAAAACCATACCAATTAGTCTAAAGATAACCACAACTGCATATAAACTCTCTACAGTCACAATCATTTAAGCTAACGTAGTAAACGTATTCCAATCACAAAAACATACAATAATTCTAGGACTGTAGCACCATTCCTTGCAAAGAAAGACGATAAATTGGTTCACTTGCCGCGTTCTTACTTCGGTACGCAAGAAACGTACAAAGCCATTGATATTCCTCAGCTTCAAGAACCAAAACCCTCATTGCTTCCCTAACGTCACCTCCAATCTAATGGCATCTCTCAAGCAAAATATGATCTGCAAGTTTTCAAGAAGTTTTGTGGCTCTGATGCTCAACTATACTTCAATGCATTGTACGTTAACAGCCGCAACATAGATGACGATGTTGTGGTTGATGTCAGTTCTGGAGTTTGATCGTTTTCCCCTAGGGAACCGTCTCCGATTTAAATTGTATGATTTTGCCATTGGTGACTTCCATTCTTTTTTCTCACTTATTATGGCCCCCTTATTATCACCTCTTATTATGGAAATGGAAAGAAAGGGAAGAGGGTGGGGTTTAACATGAGAGTTTTCTTTTATTTCCGGGCGCGTCATCTGCTTTCGTCATTAGTCCCGTTAGTGTAGTGCATGTTTTTTTCATCGGGAGATGGCGGTGGTCTTCCCCCGCTCCGGCGCCGACCCACCGTCGGCTAGTGGGGTTTTTCCCTAACTAGGACTCTCCCACCAGCGGGGCACCGCCCCAGCAGGGACAAGTTCTAAGCTCCCGACCAGTCTCCCGGAATATGTGGTAGTATGGTGCATGTTAGTGTAAGTATGTGTTTAAGGAGAGAGGATATGTCAAGGAAGAGGAAGGAAAGATCGCGCGCAGTCCGTGACCCGTTTGGTAGGGCACTGCTCCGGCATTCGCCTGGTTTCGATCGGAGCAACCACGATAAAACTACCGATCAGAGCAACACGGCCGCTAGAATTCTCCTCCAGACAGCGACTGAATTCGACCTAGCTGAAAAGCTAGTGTCGGCAATCCTGCTGCCGTCGGGACTGGAACCTAGGACCTCCCGGTCTGAGGAGCTGCAGTGACATCAGTTGATGCACTGAGCTACCGCTCCCGGTAACATGAGAGAATTGTCGTACGAATAGGCTAGTTCTTAGATATTTCGAAAGGTTTCTGGCACCAAGCATTAATGCACAATTTCTTTTAAAAATAAACGGCACCCCTCATTACTTAAATGAAATCTCGCAAACATTTTTAGACAACAGAACATAGTCTGCAGCAGTAAATAGTCACCATTCTAAACCCAAAATAATCAATGCAAGATACCTCAAGAATTCCCTCTGTCATCCATTCTCTTTAACTTATAAGTTGTGAACATTTAAAAATTGAACCACACACAAATTGCACAATTTGCTGATGACACAGTAAATGATTCATCAGGAACATCATTCATAGTAATCAAAAATAGAAGCAATCAAAGACATGACATAAATGTTATATACTTGGGCAGCTAAATCAAAAATAAAACTAAACTCAAACAAATCTCCAGCTAAAATGTTCACACTCAGACCATATACACCACATAAACATTAAAAAAAAAAAACCCGAAAATAAATTAATTCAATTAAAACCATTAATAAATAAAAATTAAATTAATAAATTAGCATTTACTATAGAATACAGCACTCACAATATATAAAACAATTGTCTGACCACTACTTCTGTAAGCATGCCTAATTCAATTAAAGGCTGACAAAACCAATCTAAATAAAATCTAAACAATTGACAAACAATTCCTAAAAACAAGAAAACTCACCATGGTTTATATCAAATTAGCAGCTTAACAAAAAATTAAATCTCAAACCTACATATCAGTACATCACATACCAATCCATCCATTTCTACTGTGGCCTATGCATATACCAAATCTAAGCAGAAACCCTAGTTTCACCACAGAACTCAAACATAAGTACCCATTCCACATAATCTAAAAAATATTCCCTGAAATGGATCCAAATTAGGCACAATCACTTGGCTTTGTCAACTACAACGCTAATTGTACATTTAATTACAGATTTACTCACTAAATCAATAAAATCATGTGTATTTAAATAATAACTGAGTTATGAACTAGTCATCAAAAGGAAAAATTATTTAAATAACAGCGATAATAGGGAAAACTGCTCCCATGTGCAATGGATGTAAAGCATTTTTTTGTACAGCAGCATTTTAACCGACCTTTTCTGTTGAAAGAAGTCATTGATAAAATGACATTTTACGGCACAAATGATGACGTATTAGCTTTTTACGGCACGAATGACTGCATCATCATGCATTTAGCCAATCGCAGTGAGAGAATTATGGATAGGACAGCCGACCACCTTTTCTCGCACAGATGTCATATACCCAAGATATCAAAAAAAGCTGTTACGCAAAAATTAAGTTTGATTCTCTTATAAATTTAATTTTAAAACAATATTTTAAACTAATTACATAAACTACTATTAAACAATAATTCTGATCCAAATCCTTTTTTTTTTTTTTTTCCAACTGGTTTCCAACCCACTAACTCTACCCGCCCCTTCTATATGATAAAAGGCGTTTCTTTGACAAAAATCGTGAAAATTACATGCAGGTTAAATCATTATTGGTTACCTACAAAGTAACACTTTAATTCAGTTGATAACAATTGCATTAATGGCTTTATCATAAATTGAATGTTAATTGAAATAAAATATATTAGAGGAAATTTTATTTAGCGAGAGATACCTGAAAATTCAATCATCAATAATTATTCAATAATTAAAAAATAAAGTTTAAAAACTGACACTTACTTGAACAAAAGGGGCTATACTTAAACACACCCACAACAAAACGTTTAATATACTTATTCCAGAAATATGTAACGTTATTGTGTCTATTGTGTCTGCATTCAGCAGCCAAATTATGCCCGATGTAGCTCTTGTTATATTCACAATAGCAAAAAGACAAACACTTGGGGCAAATTCATCATTTAAATATTCCAATAATTTTTGAAAGGTACCAATTTCCTGGAAAAAAAGAAATTTGATATCTTCATTAAACTGAAACATTAAGAAACAATTACAAATGTATTAAATATAAAAATGATGTTTATTTGATCTTGCACACTAACTTTCAAAGGATTATTATAAACGATTATGTTTTAAACTGAAGTGATACTATGAATTAATTATTTTGAGCTTTGTGTGATTGTACTGTTTCAACCATTTTAATGGTTTTATTTTTGCACTATTTTACTTTTTGCTGTTACACTGTTTTTTCATTTCATTATTTTATAATAATATTGCACTCCTTTACTTTTTTAGTCTTACTGTATAAAGAATGATTTTCATGAGAATACTACAGGCAAATAACATTGCAAGTCAAGCCACAGTCATTCTGAGATATTTCAATTTTTATCGTTAAAACCAAACTCAATGTTTTGCAATACATATAAAACATTAATACTAGGTGAAAAATGTGGTTCATTGGTATGGTCTTTGGTATGGAAATAATTCGTTATAAAAATATAAAAGTACTGAACACAGTGACAGCTCGTGCTTACGTTGCACGGTTGTACAACACCCAGAATATTATAACCACCAACCAACAATATATTATATTAGGTATATACACTTTCCATTTAATGATATTCAATATTCAAGACATTGCAGGAATATCGATGTATACGAAATCATTTTGAAACCAAAGAACGCTCTCTTCGGCATCTCGTGCACTGTCAAGCAGTGCACCTTCAACGCTCTTTTACTGCATTTTCTCATTAGCTGCCCGTTCCTACGCTTTAAAATAGGGCCCTCGGGTTGTTTTCGCACAGCAACGAGCTATACACTCTGGCAACGAGTCAGTCGCTCGCATCGCACAACGCGGCGACCGTGGAGAATACCTATTTTCTGTCGTCTGAAACTAGCTGCAACTTAATTTTATGAATTTCGCGTGTCATTGAATGTATACAAATTCAATCAATTCTTGACGGTATTGAATGCATTATTTGTGATGTTTCGGGAATTCATTTCACTTGATGTTGAGGTTGATTGATGTTGAGCAAATGCTGAGATGGCCTCTTGTTTTGCTTCTGGACATAAATGTAACTTCATTATCTGTGCACGTCTTCTAGAATTTATTGGGAAATATAGTTATTCAAATTATCGTTTCCATGTTGTTACGGCAGGAAGTATTATTCCTTGACGAAGGACATCATGGATAAGAGCCCAAAATTTATTGCTTATTTATCCTTGAAAATATTTTATTACATGAGAGCTTTTTTTTAATTTTCAAAATTCATGTAGTATTGTATGACTTAGTTAGGGATCACAGAATTTTTAAAATGTGCACAGTATTCACTTCTCGCCATAACACGTCATACGCAGTTTCAACTGTTTTTTGACGTAAAATAAATAAATAAATAAAAATAAATAAATTCAAAATATGCATTTGACAAGTTCTTTGTGTAAAGTTGGCCGTTCCTTCTTTCTGTCGCTTCTTTCTCACGTAAGATATCTCATTCATGAATATATAGTTCGGAAGAATGACCAAAGATTTGTTCTATATTCATTGAGAGTGACGGACAATGTTTCATAAGTTATTGTATAAGTGTTATTTTTGGTTATTGTTGATGCTGTCGGCAAACCATATTTCTCAAAGAGGTAGCATCTCTACCGATTTAAGAGAGAATACATCAGAAAATTACAACCAATCAGTTAATCAGTACTATAACAAACAATAAAATACGGGGTACCGCAGGGAAGATGTATATGATCAGTATTATTCATTATGCTCGTATATGTCAATAGTTAATTCGGCGTTGTTAATATCTTTATGTCATACATGTTTTTTGATGATACAATACTGTTAAACTCCAATGAAGGCCCAAAGATACGTCAAGCAGAAGGAGAGTCATGCAATTGTTAAATAGTCATATGACAATAACGAGTATATTAACTCTTCCAACACAAAAATAATTAATTTTAAAACACCGCATATGATTGCAGGTCAACTTAAAAACATATTCACAAGTAATCTAAACAATACATCCACTTCTACTGATAAAATTTCTAAATGTGAAAAGCTAGAATCAGTACGAGAATATAATTATGTTGGTGTTTTTTTGGATACCCATCTCAAATTTCACGGGCTTATTAATATGATTTTTGATAAGATGGAAAAAATACAATATATACATTAAGGCCGTTCGTGAATAAAAAAATGTGCTAAGACATTTGTACAAAGCGCGAGCTGAATCAATCACACAACCTGCACCAAGAGATTACCCTGTTCAAAATGGAGGAAAAAGAGGCGAACATTCTCCTCCAAAAATCGAAACTCCAAGTGGGGAAGGTAAATTGTAGAGTGAGAAGTGGCGCCGTCACTGTCCGATGCTGCAAGTGCTTGGGAAACAGACATTTCTCACGACATTGCGCAGGCCCAGGTCGCAACGACATCTGCTGCAGATGCGACAAGAAAGGACGCAAGGCACTCCCATTCTTCACGGAGAAACCTAAACGCGTTTTCTGAGCGGATGAAGAACTCGAGAGAAGCGGAGGCACATCCCCGGCGCCTGCCAAGTCTACAAACGGGCTTTGAAGGGAACCAAATGATGATTATCTGCAGGCAAATCTAAACAGGAGCCGAACAGCAGACCAACTCAACCAGCTGACAATTGAGCAAGAGATCGCAACAATCATTAGCGAACCATATTCAAATCCGGAAGGCCAAGATGGTCCGCTGACGCACTAGGCACCGCTGCTCTATCGATAATTGTCATTGCGAAGATCCCGGTAGAAAAGTGCGCACTCGGAAGTCACGTCGTATGGATAAAAAGTGCAGCAATCGCATTTGTGACCTGGTTGATTGATGATTCAGGGTGCGACAACTACTAAGGTCATTAGTCCCGTCCTCTTAGTATCGAGAGTCGGCAACGTCGAAGAACCGCTGGCCCCCAGCGGCAGCCACACAGCGTGCGTTCGTTGTATGACTCACTCCCCCTCCTTACGGTAAGAAAGGGCCAGCCAAGGGCTCAGGTTGCCGATTTCCCGAGCGGTTTCTCGACACGCTCGGAGCAGTTCGGAGACAGTGGGTAACAATCAGGTAGAGTAAAATTATATGTGCGCTTTTGCGCATACACGCTTGTTGGAGAGTATATATACATATTATAGATTACATTAAACGTGTTTTAAGAGTGAAAATTGCAACATATTAAGCATGTGATCGTGTCAAAGTTAACTATTATCAATTTGGTAAGATATTTTGAAAAAATGTCACAGCAAACTACAAGACGATTGTTGACAATGAGTATATTGAACAGGAAACAACAGGCATTGTGTAGCCTTGAGAAGAAAATAACCGAGCTTCTCAATTTTGTTAAGTCTCGTCATAATGTTCATGGTGAGATCAAAAAATTGGCGTATTCGATTCAGACGCACTTTAACGAGGTGGTAGCACTGCAAAAAGGAGGATCACCCAGACCAGATCCTTAGTGCAACAAACCTACTGGGAAAGGAGAGTGCACTCAGACGTCCCCTGAGAAGGTGGCTGCGGGAGTACTCATAACGAGAAGCGATCCTTCGCGAAACGGAACTCCCAGGTGCCCAAGGTAAGGAAGGAGACTGCGAAAAAGCAGATAAAATCCGGGCAGAAATACCCTCTCCGGAAATACCACGAGAAGAGCCCGAAGTGGCACGAGAAGAGCCCGAGTGGCAAGTGGTCACTCGTAAGAGAACAAGTAAGCGTTCTAAAACGCGGAAAAGGCCACCCAGACCAGATGCCCTGATGATAAAGAAGGACGACGCGCTGTCGTACGCGGACATCCTTAAAAAATGAAAACTGGCCCTGAGCTTAAGGATCTGGGCGAGAATGTCACGCACATCCGGAAGACAGCTGGCGGCGATCTCCTTCTGCAACTGAAGCGGTCTGCCGGAGGCCAAACAACAGATTTCCAGTCCTCTGTAAAGAAGGTGTTTGGATCGGACGCTGATGTGAGGGCTCTCAGTCACACCGTGACTATTCAGGTGAAGGACCTGGATGAGATCACAACTAAAGAGGAAGTGCATAGGGCTCTGGTGGACAAAGTTCCCGAAGCCAGTGATCTTCCAGCTACTGTGGTCAAATCCCTAAGACCATCCCATGATGGAACACAGGTAGCAATAGTTAGCGTTCCGCCTAACAAATTGTTAGCCATCCGTAAAATACGAATAGGATGGGTGTTCTGCACTCTGCGTGAGAAGAAGATCCCCTTGAAGTGTTACAAAGGTTTGGATTTTGGACACCTCAGAAAAGCATGTAAAAACTCACATGATTGGTCCAACTTGTGCATGAATTGTGGTGGCGATGATCACCTTGCTAAGACATGCACAAATGACACAAAGTGATTGCTTTGTGAAGAAAAGGGGAAACAAGGCAGACATGCTACTGGGTGCAGCAGGTGTCCATCGTACCAAAAAGCGCAGAAAACAAGAACGGATAGAAAATGAGAATTATACAACTCAATCTCAACCATTGCGCAGTCACCCAGGATATCCTGGCACAGTCTGTTAGGGAATGGGAGGCTGATTTAGCAATAGCGAGCAGTATACTAACCGTGAAGATACAGCGTGGATATCTGACCTCCACAACCAGGCGGCAATCTGGGCCTGTGGAAAACACACATTCCAGCAAGTAATGACGAGACCCGGAGCTGGATTTGTCTGGGTAAAAATCAACGGCGTTTACTTCTACAGCTGTTATGCCTCACCAAACGCGACAATGGACGAGTTTCAGCAGTTCCTCGACCGCTTAGTGTACGACGCAAGAGGACGGAGCCCCTTGCTGTGATAGCTGAAGACTTCAACGCCTGGGCGGAAGAGTCGGGTAGTTCGTCCACTAATGAGCGAGGTCGCGCAGTTCTGGCATCCCTCTCCCTTCTGAATGTAGAGCTCGCCAACACAGGAGACATACACACCTTCCGCAGCGGGGGCGTGGGATCTGTTGTGGATCTGACGTTCATGTCAAATAATCTTTTGAAAATGGGAGAGTTTTGGAGAGTTAGTGAACACTATACCCATAGTGGCCACTGGGCACTTTTGTACGAGGTGAAAAATCAGCGGAGGGATAATTTTGCACCGAAATATGAGCCAGCTGGGTGGAAAGCAAAAACGTTTGACGAAGAAGTGTTCCGACAATGTTTGGAGACGATAGTGCCAACAGATACCGCAGATGACAAAGCTGGGCAGGTTATGAAATGGGTAACCAAAGCTGGTGATGCGGCTATGTCTAGACGGGACGCAATCTCTCGACGTTCACCAGTTTACTGGTGGAATGAGGAAATCGCCCAATTATGTCGGAAGTGCCTTCGAGCCAGAAGACAGTACCAGAGAGCTCGTGGCAGAAACAACTTTTTTCAATTGCAAGAGCAATACAAACTCGCTCGAAGCCAGTTGAAGATAGAAATCCGCAAGATCAAACGCTTATGCACCAAAAGCCTGTGTGACGAGGTGGAAAAGGATCCATGGGGTAGGTCGTACAAGACGGTCATGATTAGGTTAAGACAGTGGCACTTACGTTCTCCAACTTGCCCCAATGTGCTTCTCAGAATTGTGACAGCCCTATTCCCGAACCACCCCGGTGAACCAGTTAATATAGCGTTATCTGAGCTAGAAATAATTCCTCCAGTCACGCAAGAAGAAATTCTGCATGCAATCAGCAGAATCGGCCACACAAAGGCTCCCGGACCCGATAACATTCCCAATATTGCCCTCAAGACTGCGATACTCGCTCACACCGACATCTTTGTGGATCTCTATTACTCTCGCTTGAGAGAAGGGGTGTGCCCAGAAAGATGGAAAAAACAGCGCCCGATGCTCCTCCCTAAGGGGAATAAATCTCCCGAAGATCCATCATCATACCGGCCACTGTGTATGCTTGACACAGCTGGCAAGGTTCTAGAGAGAATTATTAGTACCAGTCTGGAGAAAGCTGTGGAGGGAGGAGGCCTTTCGGAAAATCAGTATGGTTTCTGCAGAGCCCGCTCGACTGTTGACGCAGCCCAGCTTGTCATTAACACCGCCCGACAAGCAATTGGAGGAAGTAGATGGAAGAGAGGTCCAAAACTACTGTGCTGTCGTTACGTTGGATATTAAGAATTCATTCAACTCGGCCAGGTGGAGTAATATTCACCAAGCTCTCCGCAGATTTAAGGTGCCAACGTACTTGAGGAAGATTGTGGCCGAGTATCTGAGTAATAGAGCCCTGATTTACAATACAAATAATGGGCCAAAGGTACCTAATATCACCGCTGGTGTTCCGCAAGGGTCGGTATTCGGTTCACCATTATGGAATGTGATGTATGACGAGGTCCTTCGGCTTCCTCTCCCAGAAGGCACCAGTATTATTGGTTTCGCGGACGATATTGCTATCGTCGCCGTTGCGAAATACATTGAAGAAATTGTGTATATTTGCAACGAAGCGATCGCTATTGTTAGTCAGTGGTTGAAGTCCTCAGGGCTGCAGTTAGCTGAGCACAAGACTGAGGTTATCCTGGTCACTAGCAGGAAAAAGAGAGAAACCATCACTCTCAAAGTTGGAGACCACCGTATTGCACCACAGCCGTCGATCAAATATCTTGGTCTCATGATTGACGCCCGTCTGACATTTGCTGACCACCTGAAGTACGCCAGCAATAAAGCGACGGTAATTAATCCAGCACTGACGAGACTAATGCCCAACATAGGGTCCTGTCAGGAGAAACGGAAGCTTCTGGCCTTGGTTGTGAGGTCCGTCTTGCTCTATGGAGCCCCAGTATGGGCCAACTCCATCGACAAAGAGTTACGTCCGAGGGATGACATCAGTGTACAGGTTATCAGCATTGCAGGTAGCTTGTGCATTCCGCACTGTGTCAAACGATGCAGTGTGCGTCATCGCGGGGATGCCTCCTGTCGATATCTTGGCGCAGGAGAGACGGAGGCGATATCACAAAGAAGAGGAGAACCCAGACTGCTCGACAACACTGCTCGAATGGCAGGATCGATGGGACAAGTCCATTAAAGGAAGATGGACGTACCGCATGATTTCCTCCATTGCATCGTGGATCAACCGTAAATACTGCAAAGTAAATTTCTTCTTGACTCAGCTGTTGTCTGGACATGGAAGCTTTCTGGCATATCTCCACAGGTTCAAGCTGGAGAATACCCCATTCTGTCCACTATGTGAACCTGCTGTCGAAGACGCCAAGCATGTGTTCTTCCAGTGCCCGCGATACCATCTGCAGCGACGGCACGTTATGAGAATACTCGGGATCGACCCGCTGACACCCGAAACAATGGTTGGGTGCATGCTCGCCTCAGAAACCAACTGGGATGCAGTGAGCGCGTACGCGCAGACCAGAATAGCTGAGCTCAGGAGAATAGAAAGGGAAAGAAGGGAAGTCGACTGATCCTCCTTTGATCCTTCGTACGTTTTGGCGAAGAGTAGTGGCTTGTGACTAAGCCACTCTAATCCACTCCTCGTGATGTAATACCTAACGGCGGTTCCGCGGGGAGGATGGAGAAGGGAGGTGGTTTTGTGGGTAAAAATCTCACACTATCATGTGGTACGGGCCACATGGTGTCTTTTGAAGATTTCCACCTACCCTCGTAAAAAAACAACACACACATACATACATACATACATACACACACACACGCGCGCGCGCGCGCGCACACACATACAGATATATAGTATAAATATTAACGATGTGACAGATATGTCAAAAATATTACATGTACGTGTTTAAAAAAATACAGCAAAAAGGCTTTTATGTTACCTTTTATATTGCATTTAGTACTGTCGCTACAAAAAGTTTAAAGAAAAAATTTTAAGTTATTTTGGAGAAAATCTTGTTTTTAATATTGTTCGTATTTCATTCAAAATTTCAGGAAAAAACTAAAATTTTCCAAAAACCTTCTACGTCAATAATTAATGAACAGATTGTAGATAATTTCTGAGAAGCAGGAGATAAGTTTTGTTTTTTATTTTATTTTATTTGCTACAACTTCACAACACATTTCAGCCATTCTGGGACATTGAGAGTATCTATAAGTCGCAGTTCAGTCCCTTCCATCATTTTGGCCAGGGGCTCGGCACCGTTAGTAATCGGGGTTCCCGAACGGTCACCTGTCCACAAATCCACGGTGCCTTGAATTGCTTCACTTCCATGACTTCACAGAGTACAGTTATATAATTTGGCTAACGAAGCCGGTCAGTTTGACAATTCTTGGTGAAGGCCTGGAGTTCACATAAGCACGGTACTGTGTTCCTTGAATTCTACTATATTAAAATGTAACAACATATGTGGTAAGTTAATAGGTAAACTCGGTAATAAATTTGTAAAATAAAAATGGTTTTAATTAATTTCGAATGTCATGCAAACTCTAAAAAGGGTTATTGAATGCTTGTGCCAATAAAGATACTTGTATTTATGGAAAAATCCATTCAAAATTGATAAAAAAGAGCTTTTCTTTTGTTTCATGAAGAAATTATTGAAATATAAATAATCAAAATATACTATTTAATTTTTTTAACAATATTTCATGTTTACAAACTAAGTTTTTTTTTCTCACACATTTCTGCAGATTTTTTAAAAATATTATCTTAATGACTTCGCTAGTTCCTGACTCCTCCACCTATCCTCAAACAAGCATTCTGTGTATACTCAATATGCATAATCCAATGAGATTTTCTCCTATCATTGTTGATCTTAATCAGATTTTAACCCTATGCTAGTGTTACTACAAGTCACGCATGGTAGAACAAGAGAAATATTGTCCTTGAATTAGTTTTAGAAGAGTTAATTTTAAAAAACATGTAAAGTATAGGTATGCCTTAAAATATATTTTATGTGATGGGGATAGAAGGTTAAAGATTTAGGAGCCAAGTTGACCCCCCCCCCCCAGCTATGCCATGGAAATAAAATCATTTTTAAATGATGTAAATTGTTGTAAATCAATGATTCAGAGAAAAAATTCTTGGATAAAATATTTTAACTTTCTGCTTATATTTCAATTATTTACCAGAGTTCCAATAGTAAACAGGGGTATATTGTACTAAAAGGGAACAATGATAATAGTAGTTAGGGACTACAATTAAGTCAATTTTGGCAAAGAGTATTTCAGAATAAATATTAGTATTTAAATATCACAGCATATGAATATCAGTGAAAATAATGCCGAACCATGGATGAATAGATTAATCTACAGCCTAAATATGAAATAATTTCACTGATCAAAGTAATGGAACCTTTACGAGAATAATATTTTTTAATTGCCAAAATTTTTAAAATTGTTATGGTTCTATTTGTAAGTTGTGTAGACGCAAACAGGTGAATACTGAACAAGGAAAATAATTTATTTTTAAGACTATAAACAAAGTGAAGTCGTTTGAGGAAAATTTACCAAATTTATCATTGAAAAATAAGAATTTTGTAATATATTAAGCAACTAGTTTATAATGATTTGTTTTATTGCATAAGTACATGTTTTAAACATGACCAACGTTAGGAGTGAGTTTCAAATTTGTACAAATGCAATAAAGCAACATTATAAACGAGTTACCTATTCTATTTTCTTATATAATAGCATTACAAATTTATAAAAGAACCAAAATTAATTTTAGAAACTTATTTTAAAAGCAGATTTGCAGTTGGCAACATATGATGATGGTATTTTGACATTAGGCAGGGAGGACAGGTGGAAAAGGATGCACAGTGAGGTTGGCAATGAGGACAGACTGAGGACTGAAGCAGGCACTGAGGACTGGCAATGATGATGGGTAGTGATGAAGGGGCAGTGCATGCAAAGACAGTGAGGACAGGCTGTGCCATGCAATGCCCTTTAATGAACCTTGGGACATCACTATCCTTGAAAATAGATAAAGTAATAAAAAAAATATTCTTACTCGTAACCAATCCAAGCTCGGAATAGAATTTTCAAGTAACTTCAATTTCAGAGTGTGAAGATAAGAGATGAGAAGCTGTGCTTGTAAAAAGTAACTGGTGATAATCGTCACATTAACTAAGTCATGCCAAGTAGTCCCAATCATAAGCAGTACTTTCAGAACTGTTGTCCATGCTACAGAGCTGTCAAATAAAAACATCAGTAATTACAATACAATGACAGTGCTATTTTTGCATATATTTGGAAAAAGACAATAATGTTGCAACATTTTTATTTTGTACACTAATTACTTGATGGGAACCACATTATATTTCAAAAGGAATCCTTGAAGGTATAATTTTCTTCATTTATACAACTACATAATGTCTTGTTGGAGTACAGTGACATATTTTTAAATGTCTTAGTATGGGCCCATGTTATGTTTTTGACAGTCACTATAACCATCTCAATGGCTATAAATGAACAACCAACCTATAAATAATCCCAATCTTTTGTTGTTGTTGTTGTTGTTGTTTTTTATGTCTAGAGAAACAATTTAGAGGAATGGCTCTAGGTGTCAACATTACTCTATTTGAATCCAAATAACGTCATCTAAAATCTAAACATTGGAACCAATCCCATCTCAATAACTATGCAAGTAATTTTGTTGAAAAGTATATTAATCAACATTTGGCAAGTTCACAAAATTACCAAAAAAAGACCTTTGATAAAAACAACAAAGTCAAAATTATTATGATGGAACAGAACATTGTATATCAAAATAATTGCTAAGACTGACCCATCAATAACACAGGACAAACTACAAGAAAATTAAAGAAATGAATAACTAAGCATAAAAATAATATCCTGCATGTTCCTTCCGAAATATTCAATATAAAACTATGTAAATTATTAATTGTCTTAGGGTTCCATTAAAGGGATAGAAACCCTTGTATTAAAATGAAACAAATAATGAGTTTTTAAAAATAAGAAATTTTTTTTTCTTAAAAATAAGATTGTTTATCTGAATAATAGTTAATACAGTAGTTTTTGAATGTGTAAATAACTAAATTCATCAAATATAGACATTATTATTATTGTTATTGTTTTTGTTTTATTGTTGTTATTATTTTTTTATAGCATATAATAATTATTAAAAATAGTTTTTATCATTTTGAATTTTCATTTGTTGTTGTTAACACACACTTGTGTTACATGTTTACGAGATTTCATGGGTTGTTTGTTTGATTGGTAGTGATTCCAAACACATCAACTACCGAGGTCATTAGTTCCGTAAGTGTAGTCCATATTTTTTTCTTCATCGGGAGGTGGCGGTGATCTTTCCCCACTGAATGGCGAGATCCGGCGCCGACCTACCATTGACTAGTGGGATTTTCCCCATTCACATATCTCCCACCAGCAGGACAAGCTCTAAGCCTGCAGCCGGTCTGGTAGAGTAGTGTAATTAGTGTATGTGTGTATGTGTAAGGGGTGAGGATAGGACAAGGAAGAGGAAAGAAAGATCATGCGCGTCCATGACCCGTTTGTTAGGGCACTGCACCAGCATTTGCCTGGTGTTGATCAGAGAAACCACGGAAAACTACCGATCAGATCAGCCGAGAACTACAGATCAGCCAAACACTAGAATTCTCCTCCAGACAGCGACTAAATTTGACCTAGCTGACAAGCTGTTGAAACTTCTGCTACCATCGGAACTCAAACCTAGGTCCCAGTCAGAGGCACTGCAGTGACATCAGTTGATGCACTGAGCCATTTCTCCCAGTTATTACATGAGAATGAAATATCACCAACCTACTTTTCGCCCACTCCCCTCCCCAAAAGAAAGTAATTAAATTATTAAAAAATAAAAGATTTTTTTTTATATTTTACCAATATTACTAGTACATAGATAAAGTATTAAGAATTGTAACTGACTCACCATTTAGAACAGGTTATTTGAAGAAATTATAAAATAATAAATTTTGTCTTATTAGATGCAAAGTGTATTATGTCTGGTTAGAAGTAACTTATTTCTTACCATGCAACCTAGATAACATTCCAAAGCTACTTTGTTGCTCAGTTGTTCAATTAGTGCTATAAATTGGTATTTTGCACTTTAGTTAGTTAGTTATTTTCATATTTTATAAATGGAATCAATGTTAGAGCATAGAAAGGCACTATATGAAAAAATTGATAAGGAGAAAAAATGGTTAAATCACAAAATCAATTGAGTGAAATATTCATTACCTTACTTGTTTTAACATCACATCGGAAACGTTCAGAAGCAAACATTATTTTATAAATGTTTCTTTGAATTATTAATTTGACTGAAAACAATAATTCCGACCCACATTCTTTAATGAGTAGATTGTGACAAAATGGAATTTCCTATCTACTTCACATTTCAAACAGATGGTCTGCCTCCCCTTCTGTGCTAAATTTTCTAGTTATGCCCAGGGTAAATTTCAATAAGATAAAGTGCCAAAGAACTTGTCTTTATTAATTTATAAATAGAAGAAACAATGACTTTGATGACATGTTTTGTAAAGAATTGTTTAGAAACTAATTTATTTTGTTGCTATGAAATTGGATAAGGTAAATAAAAATGTTAAAGGAATCCTGCTGTAAACTCAATATTTCTCAGCCTGCAGATAAATAGCACATATTAATTTGGCTCTTCACTGGAAAGGAATTGAGAATTGGTATTTAAATCATGAAAGACATGAAACTAAAAGAGTGCCTCTAAATCTTCTCTTTCTTGCCATTTTTAATCATTCTCAAGTTGTGTAAGATCAGTTTCATGCCCAGGTTGGTACTTGAATTAGAGATCCTGAGCCTTGTGACTTCCTCCTCAACATCTGCTTATTTGGCCCAAAAGACAACAAGGAGCCCACCAACTTTAATGTTAATAAAATTCCCTTCTAAAAATTTGCAATGTGATTATGTACAATACGTCCATCAAATAAAAATATCCTACAAAATATATGTTACATTTGGAAGTTGATTATTAGACCTTTTGACAGAGCAATTTTAAAGAGATACCTTTCTTCAAACCAAACAAAGATTATTTTTTCTTTGGCCATCATCACACTGAGAGAGGTTACAGAGAGAGCAATCCATAACAAGCTTAACAAAATGAAGAGCCATAGCCTCTTCATTAAATGTCGTTGATGCACTGTTCCATCAGCGTTATTTGATGCCATCAAGAAGGCCTGGAGAAATCATCACAAAGAATAAACATTTTACTTATTTTTTTAATATCCAATGATAAACTTCTTGCAACTACCATGTTGCCATACCCTTTCCATTAAATTTTGAAGTTGTTCATTTTCCATTATTCGGAACAGATAAACTGCATACAAGTAGGCTGTAAAGTGGAGAACACTAGGAACAACATAACTGAAGGTCACATTTCCATAGCATATGTTTTGACATGTGTCTACCGGAACCTTATATGAAGCTTTATAACAAAAACCTCGATCTCGTCTGTAATTAATAAACATCTTGATGAATTTTGCAATATGAAACACATTTTATGAGATTTTGACATTTATGACATTTACTGCTTACCTGAAACATGCCATTCCTTGTAATATGTAGCCAGCAATTAATAACATTAATACAAAAATAAAATAGATGTAATATAAGACAGAACTGATTCTACAGTGCTCTGCGAGTTCTTGTCGCACTGGCCGCAGTCCCATCACTGACAAAAGCTGTAGATATGGCTGAAGGATTTTCTTTTTGCAGTAATTGAGGACAGCTGAAGTACCAGACGGCTCAGATTCATGATCATCTATATCTGTTTCATCCATTTCACAAGGCTAAAAAATACAGTTTCTTACAGAATGTTTAATTAACAGTATACAAATGAAAAGTCTAATACTTCAAAACAGCCTACTCTACATTCAGAATTTAATGAAGAGCGCATCATTTTTTGTCAGAAAATACTTTTCTCCTTATGCAGGGGCCTACTTCATTCATTGGAATTTCCCTTGAGGAGTAAGATTGTTTTTTTTCTTTTTCGATTGAGTTTGAAAACTCGCGTAGTACCAAAAAGTATAGAGCGTGGTATTTCGAATGCCGTACATTATTATTGCTGGATTTATTTCATCTTTCCAAGCAAGAAAGAGAAATAATTGAAAAGTTCAGAGATTCCAAATCACAGTCAATTACAAAGAAGTCTCAATTGTTAGCAATGCATCGCGCTCCCCGCCTGCTTGAATTCTGTCCGCGTGCGAGTCGTTTTTCTATTCCTCAGAGAACGTAGTATATATTTGTCCCTTTAGTTAAGATTGAAATAGCGCTCTCGAGATAAATTATCAATTGATTTGTCAGATTTGATTGGGAAATAATTCGCTCGAGCTTACCGCCACATGGGCTTGAGCGAATACGCCATACATGGAATTCAGGTGTCCAAATTCGCCAGTCAGAAATTCCAGGTGTGAGGTTTCTAAAGAATGACACACCGAATATTCAACACTGGAACAACTTTGAAAGTGCAGAAACAAAACTGTTTTCAAGTTTCGTTTGAAACAACGGCGCCATCCGACCTGGCATGTTCCCGATGGGAACAACTTTGGCCACTTTGGCTATCCGCCAATTTGTTTGTCCAGTTGAACGAACCATAGCAAGACATTATCGAATGGCCCAAGGTCATGAGCTAACATCTCTCCACGCCGCCTGCCGCCTCCCCACCCTAACTCTGAACATTGGTCCACCCAACCCACTCTTCCGTTCCTGGTCATCGGGTCAGACACGGAACCCCGCCCCTCCCGCCTGGCTACGCAAGACCAGATTTACTCACTGGACCAGACAGCCTATGTGAAACTGCCTGTGTAACACTCTCACTCATCGTGGAATGTTGTGAAAGACTGTTGGAATTGCCGGAATAATCTCCAAACATAGGCCCAACTTTTCCCAAGACTCGTGGTTTGCGTTGGATATGATTCAAAAGTTCCATGATTTTAGCCATTAGAATGAGGGGAAGAAAAAAATCGCGATCAAATGACAAGACAATGGATTCTCACAGACAACTGTACTTTTGGTAATACGTATGGCATATGTGTTCCTTACCTCTGTTCATTGTTACAAAAGGGATATAGGCACTGCAGTTGCGGTTCTTTCTTCATTTTCTATGTTCGCTGCGAAATTGTAGTACACAGTCGACGAGGCAAAATTGAATCATGAAAATAACAAATCCACATGTCCATGCAAGAAATCTGTATATTTTCACACTATGAGAAGGGAAGGTCAGAATAATATTTTCTCTCTCGTCTGTTTCATCACATTTTATGTTGATGAAACAGACAAGTAATACGCGAAATTACGGCAAGTTGTATTACAAACAAATTTGATGTCCAATGGCGAAAGAGGGACGGGGATGTCTCAAATGGATAACAAACCAATGAAACACTAATTGTAAAATTTTTATTTTCATCAAAATCCTTTCAAAAATTTAATTTTTTTCTTAATAATAAAATTACTACTACTACTATTATTGTCACAGAATTTTTGGTTCCTAATCACTGTAGTTCAGGGCCTTCACAAAATTGGGTGATTAAATCATTTAATCACCCAATGGGTATCTTTGGGCAAGTATACGTTGTTTTTAGTGACTTCAAAGGATTCTGAAATCTTAGATCTTACTCTAATTATTGATAAATTGAATTTATGAGACATCCCTCATAATTATTCATGCCTATTGTCTTAATAAATCTTATCTGATGTTACGAACTATGATAATGCAGTTGGCAGGTTTCTTAAGTACTCCATTCATCCCGCCTTCTCTTTACTCTTAGACCACTGCTATTTGCAATTACTATCAATCGTCTTGGTGAGATTTGTCAAATGTCTTGTATTGAGCAAAAGTTACCCCTTAATCCTATTAAATGAAAGATCATGATATTGTACAGAACTCAGAAAATGGAGTACAATTCACTCAGGAAAATATTGTACTAGAATTAGTTTCCACAATAAAAGAACTTGGTGTAAATGATTTTATTTTTTAAATTTTTTTAGTCACTGGCTCTTTTCAGTTTATTTTCTTCACTTAATATAAAATTATTTGATAAAATTCCTTCAAGTTCATTTTCTTTACCATAATACAATGCTATTCATTCTCCTTAATGTAAATGAGCCAATTGACAATATCTATGTACAAAATTGGTAAAGATTATAGTTCATGATTCAAAATAGCAACACAGATTGAATAACAATGTTCAATGAACCACGGATTGAAAAAGCTCTCTTTGTCCCTTAGGAATTCCCCAACCACTTATTTCCTTCACCAAGATGAACTCATCAATGTAGATGGGGTCATCCAAATTCTTGAAATTTGAAATCTTTTCTGATTCAACAAGATCCACCAAGTCTAGAATGTCAAGTTTCTTCAGCGCCCTTCTACAGAAACGTATCACAAAACTGGTTAAAATGCCCATTTATTGGGGACTTGAGACATATGCTCTTCAACCTCCCCTGTTTGTTAGCAATAGGAATAAATTTGTAATGCAATGGTTTTTATTTATTATAAAACAAGTAGATGTTACATTTGATTGCTAATCACCTCCAGTATGAACTGATATAAAAATGTACAAACTTCCATTCAACCCATGTGCCTGTGACTTTTCAATAAACAAAGAATTGTTTTGCCCTATTCCCCAAGAAGATAGTACTTCTCTAGGTCAAAAGAAAAATGAAAATGAAGTAGAAAATTTAACCCTTTTGGCCGAAAGGGCCCAATGAAGAACGTTCCCTTCCCACCATAGTGTCTGAAAACACCCTACCACATGTACAATTACATTAATTAATTTGTCCACAATTATGAACAAACAATATAAAGTTATATTAAATATAGTAATATATCCATTCATATTGTTTATTAAGGATATTAAGAACTGGTTGTTTTTTCTCCCTTAGGTCGCTTTTCAACATCTTTGGTCATATAGCAACCACTGAGAGTTTTAACCTGTAGGGAGAACACGCAAGGACAACACAAACACACACAAACATCCATGTCCAAGGTGGGATTCAAATACATGACCCTTCGAGCCGAGGCTGCTACGGCCCTTCAGCCTTAACGACCTCAGCTATCCAGGCCGGTATTAACAACTGTTAATATGTTAATACTAATAAACAGCATAATTGTGTGATTTGTGTTAATGTACGTACATCTATATATCTACAGTAAAACTTCACTTACATTTTTCAGAGGAATGAAGGGGGATAAATGTAAAAGGAATAATAAGTATAAGGAAGGAAGGGAGAAAAATGTGTGAGGAAAATGCATAACTGAAATTGAATATTATGAGCTAAACAAAAACCTCAATATTTTTAAATTGATATGCTTCACTCTTGGACCTGCTCGCAAGAACTGCTACCAATGTTATTTTATATATTTAGTCGAAGAACAGTAAAAACTGTAATTGGCGTAAGAGGGATAAGTACCATCTGTGGAGGTTGCCTTGAGCTCCAGAATCGTTTCCCATTATTTTAACTATAAATAGTTGAATGATGAATAAAAGCTTTAAAAAAAGTGAAGTTAGCAACCTTGGAAAACTAAACATTTTCACCTGAGTAATAGAAAATTTACTTGAATTGCTCAACAAACTGCAGCTTTTTTATTGATAACACTATAGTAACACCCCCCCGGTTCTACTCCTTTCACTACTAGCAATAGGTGAGCTCAACAAAACTGCACATTGTGAAGCTACGTTTATGTCCAGAAGTAAACAAGGGGCCATCTCAGGATTTCCTCAATGGATCAAAGAAACTGGACAAAAACCTCATCAGTGATCATGATGGGGTCATTGACCATGAAGCTGAAGTACATTACTTGTTACTTAGATGAAACGCAGGCCAGGCACAGTGGGCATGCCTGGTGGAAAAGATAGCACTGATATTCGCATTTTATGCAGTCAGTCTTTTAATTCATTGTAAATCTTTGATTCCCTCCAGTTTCAATATTTCCTTTAAGGGCTGTGTCACACGAGTGTTGTGTTGACAGGTGTCACCCATACTGATGACGTCATCTGCGTCGATGTCTGCACACGTGAGTCACTTAACGCACATATCTTATGTGGCACACAAGCGCTTTTGGCATCATGTGTAGTTACCAATGTGTATTGCAAATTTACAATAACATAATCGTCCTCTCTTATTGGTCACCTATGTTGTTATCATTTGGATGTTATATGGTCTAAGGGATCTTAAATGGTCTTTCATTATGAAGTGTGAATTCGTGTAAACGTGGAAGAAAAAAAAAGTTTGAAAAAGAAAAATGAAGTTTCACTGTATATGGTTTGTGTGAAAAAAATTCAATCTTTTCCTCCTTTTGACTAACAAATACTTCCAAAGTCATTTTGCTGAGAAACTTAAGGTAACATCACTATTGTGCAACAAATTTTAAATTACAAATAAGCAACTCAGTAGACTTTTCATATAACTATCAAGGTATGACAAGATAATGAACAATGTACATAAATTACAGGACCATTCGAAAATTTAATTTGAAACACCTCCAACTTTTAATAAAAATAAATTATTTACAATTTATTTACAAATTCACATTATTTACAGTATTGTATTCATTGAACTATTTACAATATTTTCTTTAACCTTTTACAACAAAAATTGCTAGTCATTCTATCATATGTAATGTTATAAATTTTACATACATAATTAAAGAAAAGAAAATAGGAGGGAGGAGGGACAGGTAATTCAGATAAGAAATACAAGAAAGAAAGTGGTTCAGGATCTATGCTGTCGCCTCATCCAGTTATTCAGTTTTGAGTTGGTCCGGATGCCTTTTGCAGATCTCACTAATTTTTTCCTTTCTTCATAATGCTCTCTGGACATGACATCATACTTGGAGGATTTCTTGTCCTGCAATATCAATGATAGTATCACATCCATTAAAAGAAATACAACCTAATTTTTTGACAAATAAAGAGTTGCCTCTCTTTTCCCATTACAAATTTCCCTAATTTTTCCTTCATTGTTCTGAGACATTTCTGGCTTTTGACAGGATAAAAAGAAAACGTAAATAAAAAGCAACAAGTGGGTCAATACAAAACTGCTGAAATTGACTGAAAAAATGCTTGAAATTTATGGGACCCATCAACAAACAAAACTTTTATGAGGGGACATGACAAAACAGTTGTTGCAACGGAGGGATACTTCTCAAAAAGTAAACATGATCCTTTGCTTTACCAACTGACACTTGGGTCCTATGTAAGCCTAATGTGACCACATCAATGAGCATTACTATTTTGGAAAATAGAACAGAAATATCACAAGAAACAAAATTACCTTTTGAACCTTGAATGTCATTTGCCTACTTCCTCCAGAACTCGATGTTTGGGTACTATAATGGCTTTCCTCCACAACCCTCTGACCCAGAGGAGCTCTGAAAAACAAAAATTACCACAAAATAAAATAATATTTCAAGAATGGAATTGCGAAGAATCTTTCCAGAATACTCATAATTTTTAATTTTTTGATTACTATAAAAAGTAAGATGTGATTATGATTACAAGCTAAAAGAAATACAGTAAAACTCCCCTTTAACACTTTTCATGGGACCATAGGGAAAATGGGAAATGTTTTTTTCCCTTCAAAACTATGAGTATATAATGTATTAAAGCACAAACAATAAGCATTATAATATGCAGAATTAAGTTCATAATAAACAATATTAGAAGGTCAAATAGAAATCTGACTGAAATGTGCGACTTCAGATATTGCAGGCCTATTTACTCCGAAACATAGGGACTTTTAAATGCTCTAATGACACTTTCACGAGTTCTCACAATCCACCGAGGGAAGCCATTGATGAAGCAACAATGTACTCATAGTTGAATGAAAAGAGGGCTTTGGTATTTCTACTATTAGGGAAAAAATAGAAGTTTACATATTTCCCATCTCAATAAAAAGTTTGTTTTCAGCAATTCGTAGTAATTTTCGACCAGTATGTTTTAAAATTTCTTTGAATTCAGAAATAATAGAAGGGGAAATCACAAAACGAATTAAGTCAAAAACATATGGAAATCCCATACTTTGAGCTATTAAAGGATGGGAAAAGATGTGTTTATTTTAGAATGAGAAAGAATGAAATCTTGAAGGAAGATGATATAAAATAAAGAAATGATCATCAGGCTACCTCTTTTATATTCTTCTAGCAAAGCACATTGGTCATTTTTTTCTTCCTTTTTAAATATCACTGAAATATCATGAAATAAAAACGTAAATAAGCTCCTAAATAATGGTTCACTGTATTTAGATCTTCTAGTCTTCATGTAACATTTCATAAAACTCTATACCACACCATTTCAATAGTCTTACGGCCACATGCATAAAATCAGTGCACATTGCGCAACGCAACATGCTTTCCAGATGGTGTTGTGGTAAGCAAACCGTTGTAAATTGCGGGGAAATTGAAATTACACTAACATAAAAGCAGGGTATTTAAAACATTGTGAATATATGAAAATGGATGGGACCGACAAGAAATGTAAATGCCGGGAAATCATAAATTGCAGGAATGTGAAAGTGGGGTTTTACTATGTAGAGATAAATTTTAAGCAGAAGAAAACCTAAAATAACTTTTTAACTAGCTTAGGTGCATGCACGTTTCTTGTGTTTGTTCCATGTGTGAACAGCTAATTTTTTCATTCTAACTTACAGCATGCAAAACATTGCAAAGCATTACAAAACAAGCACAAAACAATGTGAAGCACGTGTGAAACACCTTTCAGCTGTTTTGTGCATTAGTTATGAAATTTACTATTCTTTGTGGAAATTTTTGTGTTGACTTACTTCATTTGCTTTTTCAGTACTTTAATACGTCCATTTCTTATAACTTCTCCTTCCCCAAGTTCATAGAACTTTGGCTGTTGGGCTTCGCCATCTGATCCCTTCTTGTCCTCCAGTTTCTCTTCTGTTTCAGCCAGTTGAGCTTGATGCCTGTTCTCAGTTCTTACTAAGCGATGCTGACGTCGCAACTCCTCAGCCCAGGTGCGATCGTCATCTGAACTAGAATCTGATGACTCATCGGAGCTCGCTTTACCCTCCAACTCGTCCTGCAGACAACATAGAGAAATTATTCGCTTTCAATCTCCAAAATTCAACAAGCAGAAAGACGTACTGTTAATACTCTATAAGGCAGTTATCTCTTAGTTCATTTGAGATACCAAGAGAAAAGAAAATAATTTGTCAGAAGTGGCATCCACTATTAACAATTATTTTTTCATACCAGGTAAAAGTGAGTAGTTCCTAAATTCACCTAATAAATAAATATTAATTTTGAAATAACAGCAAATATAAACAAAATGAAAATGTCGTCAGCTTCTTAACCTCAAATATAAATAAAATTTCTATTCACAAATGTATATTTTCTATGAAAATGGATTTTCCTTTAACTACCATATTTTTCTGAATATAAGACAAAGTATTTTTCTAGACATCTCATTTGAAAAAAGCGGGTTTGTCAGAGATTAAGATTACACGGTTTATGTATTTTCACAGTCTTTCCTTTTCTAGAAACAAGAATGCTGATATAACATTAAGTTGCAAAGGAAATCACATGTATCCATAATATGTAATTGTATTAGTACCCACAGCAAATTTGCCACGCAATCCAGATCAATAGTTTTGAATGAGACGGAAAAGAGGATCTCAAATGAATGGCATTGCAGTTAGTGAAACACAACAGGGAAAACAAAAATTGTTACCGAGATTTTGTTACATGGTGCGCCGATCAAGAAGGCCACATGGGCTCTCGGTTTGATGCCCAGCGAGTGCAAATCTGCATTTTGCAGAAATGGAAATGCAAAAATTCACATTGATAGGAGTACAAAATCTACATCCAAAAACAGAAACAGAATGATAAAAAAAAAAAAGGTTTTCTTTTTAAAAACTTCCCAAATTTGGAAGCTTGCCACCCTGGTGTTTTTTCATGTGACAGATGTATGAGTTCGCAGTTCACAACTCACACTTGATTATATGAACACTAAATGATGCAAATTTCAAGTATATTCGTCTATTCTTTTAAGGAATATTAAAGAACTGTTTAAGAATCAGAGGCCCAAAACGAGAGTGCAAAAGAAAGAAAATCTGCTCATTAAAAAGGAAAGATCTTGGGTGGCACAATATGAAACAAACACAAATTAAATGTGCCTAATTTTCAAAGAAGCCTAAAAAGTCAGGCCAACACTATGTGGGAGGAGGACCAAAAGAAAAGAAATGGTGATAAATGAGAAGGAGGATGTGGGGCAGAAATCATGGTTAAGATCATTTTATGGAAAAAGAAAATTGTGATAGCACAGGCAATAAGTTTTCATGTATCAGCAGTAAGATAATTTTCTAGACAGTTTGCAATTTTATTTGGATTAAATAGTAAGAATTAGTTAAATATTCTCAGAAGGCCTGTCCAAATTTAGAGATCGTCTCATATTCAGAGTTGTCTTATATTTGGGCAAATACAGTATATATCACGATAAATAAGTAAACAACAAAATAAAAAATACAAGCATGAATGCATTACCTCCTGTTCCACCACCTTTTTCTCAACTTTTTGCTTCTTCAACACCTTCTCACGACTTCGTTCCATTCTACTCAGTACTGGATTTAGTAACCTAAAAATACATCCAAAATTCTCAATCTGTTAAATTTTCACATACATGGAAATAAATTAAAATATAACAATATCAACATTAATACCACAATCCCCTTTACATATCATATGCTAGAGAAAGATAATGATTTTTTAAGACCCCAGTGGTACAAAACCCCACTAGTGTGCCACTGGTGGATAGGAAATTATCTCCACGGGGTGCATCAAATAGATTCAGGTCCTGGATGGGACATGAATTATATTCTTTATGCCATAATCTACAAAACAAAGCCTCTTTGTAGTTCTATTACATTACTCTTTAGCTTGGGTTGTTAGATGTTGTTCATGGCATAAAGGGTATTGGATACCCCTTTCATCACTGGAGTCCGGGTTGGATCCCTGACTAATTCACGTTAAATTTGTGGCAGACACAGTGAGCTCTCGGCAGGTTTTCTCAGGGTTCTCTCATTTCCTTTGCTCCCCATACTACCATTATTCTTTCATTCAAAACATCATCATCTACTCATTAGATCCGCAGTTCCTGACCTTTTTAGGTGTGTGGGCCACTTTAAATATGCTCGTAAAACATACAAACGCATATATAAATGTATCTGCAGACTACTATTAACCATACTACTTTTTAATTTCTTAAAAAAAAAAAACTATAAATTTTTCAGTTTCAAGGACCCACAAAATACATGGATTCTGAGTATACATGTTAGAGGAAATAATTTATAACATACAAGAACAAGATTTATCAATTTTTTTCATTTCTATGAAAAAATAATTTTTTGAAAAATTGCTATTTTCCAGAACACAATAACAATACTTTCACTTCTTATGAAGTAAAGTAAGAAAGAATAAAGACCTACAATTCTGAACTTACAGTTTAATACAATGTAAAATATACAGAGGAAACATGCCGAGCATGTAGGCAATATATGAAGGACATGTGAGGAACATACAAATGAAAGTATGTATGCATGAAAGGTGAATGCAACAGTCTTCATGCCAGAGGAGAGTACGCTCCATAATGGACCAATGGGCTTCTACATGAGAACCACCTGCCTGCCACCAAACCTTTCTACTTCTAACAAGTTTCAAATGACACCGCAGGCCTACTACTAGTGGCAGGAGACAATGGGCTTAGTGTCACAACAGGGTTAAGGAGAGGAGGTTAGTGGCAAGGTCCCCTATGGTGTAAGAAGGCAGTGATGCTATTTAATTCAGGGCAGGAAGCATCAGCTGAAAATTCAGAGATTAAAAGCAGACGTAAATGATGTCTGATAATGGTGATGGTGATAATGATTTGCAAAGTGTGAGATGTTCTAATTAATGATTTTAAATTGACAATTCATACCTGTATTCCTCAGCATTTTTGTCCACTTCAAAATCAGGGTTCTCGAACAAAGCCTTGAAACGGTCATCACTCAACAGATTTGTTACAGATTTCTTCTTGTTCTTCTTTGGATCCAGTTGAGTGTTCATTAGTTTTAGAGCTAATTCTTTATTGACATTTGGAAGTTTCTAAAAATAAATATAAGGAATGCATATAATTAAAAAATAGTCTAATGATTATTACATATTACAGAATTACAAAAACCAAAATTACATTAATAACATAAGTATAAAATAAAAAAGATTCAAGACATACATGTAACTTCACTCTATTTCCTCTTTCTTCTTCTATTATTGACTTAATTTTCTTCTTCTTATATTCTTCAAAAGCAAACGGATCAGCAACTGATTTTGCTTTCTTATACAATCGGAAATCAAGGAAATAACCGTGCATATATGCTCGAAGAAGATTAGTCCCTGAAAAAGTAAAGAGTTTTAGTCATTAACATATAGCCATTACCAATCTACAATAATACATAAATGAAAAATCTTTCAAAAACTATGAGGCTTCTCTTCTGAACAGCAAATAACATATAATACAACTAGTGGTGCTAAGTAAACTCTCAACAAAATGATTTAAATTTCTGTAGTAAAAACTTCAAATTAGACAAGAATGTTGAACTATAAAAATATACTGGTGTTGCTACAAAAGTATAATAAAACCTCTCTTACAAGGTACATTTTTTAAGAAACTCAAGAGGAAAAAATGTACGTGAGAGAAACACACAACTGAAATCGAATATTAGGAGCAAAACAAAAACAAAATATTTCTACATTGGCATTCTCCACTCTTGAACATGCTTGCAGGATCTGCTACCAACACTATGTTTGATTTTTTATTGGATTTATTTAATCAGAGAACTAAAAACTTTGTGACGTATTGGGGAGAAGAACCATCTGTGCACATTTTCTTGGGCAGCTAGATTTCTTCCCAGCATTTCAACTACAAATAGCTGAATAAAGAATAAAAGTTTGACAAAAAGCAAAGTTAGCAACTTTTCAAAACTACACATTTTACCTTCTGAGTCATACAAAACTTGTTTGGCTCAGTAAACAACTGAAGATTTTTTTGCTACCAAATAGCAATACATCCCTGGCTCTTCGCCTACCACTAATAGGAAAAGGTGAGCTTAACAAAACGTGTGCATATTGAAGCTACATTTATGTCCAGAAGCAAAATGAGGGACTATATTAGCATTTGGCTCAATGGATCAGGGAAAATCGTAAAAAACCTGATCGAGACCGAAAGCTGAAGTACATTACTTGTTAACGGATATTGACCTGGAAGCTGAAGTGCATTAATTATTTTGCGGGCCAGGCATAGGCATATCCAGTAGAAAAGATAGCACTGACAATTGCACTTTATGCAGCCAGTCTTTAATGCCAGTATAAATCTCTGATTCCCTTGAGTTTCAATATTTCCTTTAAATGTGCTGAATTTTTATTGGGCAATATTGGTGAACATCATGCAAAGTCGCGCCGAACAACACTAGTGCTCCTATTTTGTCGTCCTGTGGTTTTGTCCAAAATTCCAAATTGAGAGTTGAAACCAATTGAAACGTCCTGAATAACAAAATTAAACAAACTGAATATTGAATTCCACACAAAAATTCCTTGGGCTCCTCGGCAATAGAGTACCGTTCTCACTTACTATTCACTTATGTCTTGCAAATTAGATCTTAAAACAGTGTTAGAAAAAATTGTTTGGGAATATGAGTAGTTTTCACATAATTTGCAGTCAAAAAGTGACAATAAAAAAAAATGTCAACAAGATATATCTCAAAAATAGCATCAAATTTTATTTCTTGAAAAGACTTGACGTTAACTTAATAATAAGGCATAAGTTTAATTTATATTAAAACCTCAGGAATTTCGAAATTTGCAAAAGTTCAATTTTTTTTCAAACATGCCCTACAGTTTGAATATTGAATCTAGAAATTTCTTTCTTAATGCAATATACTACTAAAATGGGGCAGTTTTCGAGAAAATTGCTTTTGAGAAATTCAGTTAATACAAAAAATTTGAGCATATTTTCACAAAAACTTTGAATTTTAGAGAAACAGCAGCAATCATTTCAAGCAGTTGTGTCACAAATGTAATAAAGTATAAAAAAAAGCATGTATTGTAAATATTAACAATGTCAGAGAGATTTCAAAAAATTTGCAATTGTGTAATTTCTGGAAAACCAAATAAATACATCAAAATTATGTTTAGATCATGTTATTCAGTGCACTTAGCATTACCTGAATAAGAAGGTTAAAGTAAAAATTTGAAGCCACTGTTGGGAAAATCTTGTTTTTAATATTGCAAAAATTCATTTAAAATTATGCAAAAAGAAAAAAACTACACAACTGAGTATAGCATTAATTGAAGAACTAATTGTAGAAAACAAATTTCATTTGAAAAAAAAATTGCTACCTTCATTCCTGTAGTTCTAGGAAGAAGCCACCACAAAGAAAAAAATCTAACTTTTGTAATTTTCGAAATTTAGGAGATTCCAAAATTTCTATTCTTACCAGAAATTTAAATAAAAAATTTGGAGCCCTTTTCTAGAAAATTATGAGAATGTCCCAGGGGCTCCATTTTCAAAATCAAAGGACTAAAGTTGGACCAGAACGATTGAGAAATATTCATTTTGGAAACAATCCTATGAACAGTTTAAGCACCAGTGTTGTTCACAGATGGATAGACAGAAGTTTTGGATTAAAAAAGGTGTCAGGGGACCACTAAACATGAATTTCCATTAAAATCTCAATATTGATTTTCATCGGCATTACATAACTTTCTCTATATTACGAATTGTATATACATACATAGTCTTACATACATATAGGAGAAAATTAAAAAGACTTTTTTGCTATCAGGGGACCGCAAAACATGTCTTTCCATTAAAATCTCAAAAATCAATTTTCTCAGCATTACATAACTTCCTCTTTACTACATTTATAATGCCATACATACATACATACATACATATATGAGAAATATATATTTGATGTAAAAAAACAAATTCCAAACAATCAATTTAGAAGTTCGATTTGCATGCCTAAGATTCCACTAATTTTATTAATTTTTTTTCAAGTATTTACTCTAATTTTCTTTGAAATTTGCATTATACAAATGTCAAAGTTGATAATAATATCCTGAGTGCACTAGAAAAGTGACATACCTCAAAATCTGTCATTTTGCAAAACAGTTACCCCAAAAAAACAGTTTGTCTCACAATTCAAGACAAACATACCCAATACAAGGGCTGTCTAGCAAATTATCTTAAAGAAATGTTTAAGAGTGAAAGCAAAACCCCTTTATAAGTGGGAAATGGGTTTTGATACGTTTAATGAAATGTTACCATATTTTCAGTGGATTAGTATGATTTTTGCACTATTTTAAACTTGAGAAAACATAAATTACTTGATACCAGAGCCCATTATCCAGATCTTTTGAGTGAACTTGATGACATCATTTAAAGCACATGTGCTCATAAATGCACTGAGTGAACAAATCACCTCTGACACGAGATATATTGAAGATGAAGACATATGAGAAATATTGACATGAGAGAGAAATCAAAAAATTACATTGAAAAGACAAAATAAAGCAAAATGGCGTCTCTGTCATCTTCTAGAGTATATTTAGTACAAAAATCCCTACCAAAATTTTGAATAAAAAATTTGGAGCCATTTTTGAGAAAATCTTGTTTTTGTTCTTTTTTTAATATTGCACGTAATTGAAAACTTTTGCAATTTTCAAAAACTCTGAGTTAACAGTGAAAATCCAAACTTTGCAACTTCTATAAATGTATTTCACTCTATTCTTACAAGAAAATTAAAGAAAAAATTTGGAGTCATTTTTGAGAAAATTTTGAAAATGTCCCCGGGGTTTCATGTAATGTAGCCCCAAAAATTAAAGAATGTTTTTTCAAAATCATAGAGCTTCAAGTGGAACCAGATCGATCAGGGAATATTCATTTTGGAAAAAATCATACAAAAAGTTTAGACACTATTGTTGTTGAACGGATGTTAAAAAAACACCTTTTCAGAATCAAGGGACCCCAAAACACGTATTACGGTTGAAATCTTCAAGCATATTTTCTGCTTCACCATACAATTTGGGAAAAACACTTAAAAACAATAGACTTTGCAGCAACGTCCTTGTTTCCAAAGGACACGGAGCTTATAGATTGAGTTTTCCTCAAGAGAACTTCACACTTCAATGCTTCGCCTCTTACAAGCAAGAAGAAACGCATGGTGGGAAATACAGTTTTGTCCACAATAGGCAGGAATTTCTTATGATGGGGTCTTTTAAATGCGGGAAATGAATGCATTTTTTATGTACAGCTGACCTTGGGAACGTAAAATTCATCTCTTACAGGTGGGATTCTCTTATAACAGGGTTTGGCTGTATATTACTTTCTATATCCATTTCCTTATTTAACTAAAAAATTATTTTTCAGTTGCACCACTTTTCCTGTGCACTGACAATATTACATCGTTCTGGAAGAGCATTTGTGAGATACAATGAAATATTTTGGAGGTCCAGAGACTGCGACTTAAAAAATCAGATGTAACTAAAGATTATGTAACCCTTGAAAACATACCTATTAAATGGTCCAATCCCAATTCTTCAAGCTCCTTCTTGGTAACAAATTTGTAGTCATCATACACAGTCTCACTCTTACTCTCTTCTAACTCTTCAGTAAGGGCGTCTAAGAAACTACACCACTTTGGTGCTGGACCCATACTCTAATGAACAGATGGTAATGGTCATACTAACTGAAAAGCAAAAGCTAGCACAGCATATTAGCTGATTTGTAAATCAGCATTGATTCTTAACTTAAATCCAGTGGGTTTTTGATTAATTTTTGTTCTTATTAATAATGATTATTTCTCTCTAATGCTCACTATCTTTGTGCTACAAACCTTTAAAACTATTTCTGATTTAGAATTTGCATGATACTAACAAATTTCAATCACTTTAGTAAAACTTCTGCATACTCACGGGTATATAATATGTCAAAATCTTTGTGTTTTCATTTGCTATAAACATCAGTCCTGAATCACGCACATAACACAAATTATTGAAATCTGCTGTTGCTTCAATTGAGGTGAATGGTTTCCCCTGAAAAATGAAAATATTTCTTTAATTATTCAGAATGAAAAATTAGGAGTCACAGCATTATTTCTTACTTTAGTGATGCAGATGTTTGCTTTTAACAATTACAGAACTAAAGTCACAGTATATGTATCATATAGTACCATTGATCAACTTTCTTTTTGGCTAGTTACGGATGCGTGCACATACAGCTAGTGACTCAGGAGGAGACAAAAGTAGAACTACAGATAGCTGCTACTGAAGTATACGGATTTGTTTTTAGGTTGTATTTATTAAGAGCTGATTAAAGGCTTAAAAAATAATTTGTGTTGTTTCTTAACCTCAGGGTTTTATATTTCTAGGATTTCAAGGACAAGTCATTAAATAACATGTGATAGTACACAGACCCAATGTTTTAGCCCTTCATGTAACAGGACACATTTGATTTTCACCAATAGAATTCTTACACTTTCCCAGATTACACATAAATAACAATAGATGTATCAAAAGGGGTGCACTGTTCTGCAATTATAAGCATCAATAATAAAGGAAAGACCCTTGAGTTATATTTTTCTTTTCTTTCCCAAAAGACCTAGGAAGGTAAGATGGAAAGTTGTTCAAGAGCCCAATAGACTCATTATTACATTAGTTTAATTATTTCAGAGTTTCAAGAAATGTTGTGTATGTGCAGATGTAGGAAATGGATAATCAACACAACAAGGAAAGATCACCTGCTGAAAACCAGTGATCATTAATACAAAAAATGAAGATTACACACTAATCATTTTCAGAAAAGTCAACAGATGTCCTATTTAATTCTCTTCCCTGAAAAGAAAACCACCAGCTGTTGAAGGACAGAGTATTCAAAAACCTACCACAAATAATAACAGAGTTTTAGGAATAAAGGTTTTGTTGGAGCCAGAAGTGCATGGAGGTAAGCAGAGCCAATTTAAAATTTTTAAGATCACCAAGTTATGTCCCCCAAATGACGCATGTACCATCACGGGGTCATTTCCCGTGGAATTGAGGGACCATTACCCAGGAGCACCCAGGGATTACCCACATTTGCTTTGTTCTTGAGAATATATCCTGAATCTACTCACTGTATTCTTGTCCCATATTTTTAAAATGGATTTGTCCATGGAAAGAACAAAGTTTTGAGCAGAATAAAAATCCAAATCCAATATAGGTAAGCCATACATATGATCTTTAATTAAGAATGGCTTATTTGCACGAAGATCATACAATAAAATATGTCCAGTAGCGGTTCCAACTGCCATGGTCAGTGCACCTTGGAACTGGAGGGCTGTGACTGATGGAAATCCTTCAAATCTGGAAAATAAAATAAGTTGTCAACAAAATTTTCTTCCATCAAAATATTAATATGTTCACTGATATAGAAGAAAGAATTGTTACAAAACAAATTTTAGTGAAACTTTTGTCATAATTTTTATTGTTTATGAATGACTTATGAGAGGAATTCTTAAAATAAGAATAATTTTAGAAAATGAGTTTAATTCACCATAACTTAACTTGAAATAAATGCTTAACAACTTTCTAATATAATCCATTTCTATGCAATATGAAATGGCATACATTGTATTTCTCTTTGATCTTTGTTGTAAGTTAATTTGTTCTTGAAGTAATAGTTATGAAAATAAACTTCCTCAAAACAGTTACTAATATAGCGTGCCAGGAAAGTCTCTTCGCACTGAACAGTCAGGGCCTCCTATTAAAAGTTGCATTTATGTTGGTAGCAACCAGGTCACATGAAGGGGACAATACTTCACCATCTACGATTGTAGTAAATATGCAATTTATGTTCTTGTGTTTTTTTGTTACAAGCTGCAGCTCAGGCTGCCAACATAATTTCTGTTGTTAGCACTCTCTCACCAGCAAGGTGCCACTGAGGAGATACTTTCCTGGTGCGAGTTACTTTCAAAAGTGGTATAATGGTACACGTTTTCTGGTAGTATAAAAGGATTTCTGTCTGTGGTCAGTGAAAGGTTTTTTAAGGTTTTTATGCTTTCCTTCTAATTTTTACCTAGTTTTCTACCACAGGAGTTTTCTCCATCCTAGGTCTTCGGAAGTCCCCCTACACTAGAACTAATGGAACTTCAACAGCACATACTTCCTTGAATTATTTGAAATTTTTCAATTTTCGAAAATTCAACGAGAGTTCAACAAAAATTAAACCTGCACCATTTGTACCACAATTTTTTTTATTACAGAAAATTTTTTAATCTGAAGCCATTTTTGAGAAAATATTCTTGTTTAAATTACCTATATTTCAAACAAAATAACAAGAAAACTCGTATTTTTTTAAGAACATTGTACATGATGCTTATTTAAAGAAGAAGAATCTTTGAAGAACTGATTTCGTTAAGGAAAAAAATCTTGATCATCAATATTGTAGTTGAAGGAAGAGGCTGAAAATTTTTTCAACTTTTGCAATTTTCGAAAATTCAGAGAATGAGACCTGCATCATTTTTAAGTACCATTTGTTCTATCTGCCCCCCGAAAGAAAATTGATCAAAAAATTTGGTGATATTTTGGATAAGATTTTGAAAAGGAAAGTTTAATGTAAAGTACCCCAAAACAAAAATATCCACAAATTCTCCGGGTTTCAAATTTGGCCAGATCAATCAGGGATAGTTCATTTTGGGGGAAAATCGTCTGAATGGTTTTGGTGTTTGTTTTTTACCGCAAATGGATGGACAGACAGACATTTTGTTATAAACCAATTTTTAATCAAGGGCCCACAAAAAAAAAAAAAGATTTATACACTTTTTCAATATCAGGACCTCACAATTATTTGACGAAAAATCACCAGTAGCCAAGAAACTAAAAAGCATGATTGAACTGTTAGAGAGCAAACGGAAATTTTAATAAGCTCTTCTTTTTGTTCTTTTTTTGTACTTTCTCATGAAAAGAAGACTGTGCTATATTAAAATCCAAATGGATGAATTTTAATTGGCAACTAAAAATGTAATATAAATGACATCGCGAAAGATGTCATTCATGACAAATATAACAGCACATACATTGTACCAACATTAAAAAACTAATAAGTGTATAGTACACGCTATCAGAGACACTGAGTGTATATCCAGTGGAAAAATAAAAATATTGCGATGACACATAAAAATAAATTTTAATTCTTCTACAGCTTCTGCCAAAAATAACATATCATAGACTCAAAATTACATATTGTATTTTTGTGTGGATGGTACAAACTTGTGTAGGTGGCTAACTCACAGTGGTGTTTTCTTTGGGTGTGCAACTCATGTGTCAACACCCAAGGAAATTTAAAAAATTATGTTTTCCTTTGAGTTTATTTAGATTTTTTTCTTTTATTTGGTCTTCCTTGTGATCGGCAACATAGTTTGACACCAGTGTGTCCATACATAGCAGGTAGTCTGCAAGTGCAGTTCCTGCCATTTCAGGATGGATTGGGTGGTGGCAGCACATGTATGTGATGACTCCCAACTTAAGGGTGAAGCACGCAAAGGCGTTGGATCTCGATTCAACGGCCTACTAGTGAGGAAGCGTTTCTGATTGTGATATTCTCCGTGGCACATTGCAGCTTTTAGCAATAGTCATATTCATGAAATTAGTGTAATTTTGATATGGGCAGTGAAAAAGTAGTTCAAAAATGTTTAAATAAACAATATATACACTTAGAATTCTTTACATTATGTTAGTTTAGACAATACTTATGTACTCATCAGTAGTGTGGTCATTGTTCTTTAAACACACATTAAAAAACTAGAAAGTGTTCAAGACAGATTTTTTAGAATACCAGCAAGACGACTTTATTTCATTTATACATCATGACTACGGTCAAATCTCTGCTGTCTTAAATTTGTCTTCGCTCAAGTCTTCCAGAGATCTCTCAGGTGCATATTTTTTATATAAATTGATAAATGATCAAATAGTCCTTTGCTGCAAGAACAATTGAATTATAAAGTTCCTACTTCACTACCTAGAAAAATGTACACTTTCACAATTGATAGATACAACTTATCATATACAGCAAATAACCCCATCAACAGACTATGTACAACAATGAACAAATTCCCTATTGGTGTAAATCAAGGGTCTCCTTGCAGCTTTGCAACCAAAGCTAGAGCACTGCTTTTGATTGATGTTATTACAGAACTCATTTCTCTGTTAATTCGTATATAAACTGCAAATTGATGACTAAGTCTACTATCAAATAAATAATTACTTTCCGTCCCTTTTGAATGAAGAAAAGAAACAAGTAATTGATAAAGGGTGATCATGTCCTCACCTAATAATATTTCACAACCAATCCATCTTTCTCTCATTCTTCCAAAATTATTATTTAAAATAAATCAAGATCTTGTTTATATAATTGAATTTTTCTCTAAATATGTTTGTGAAAAGAGTTGTGTGGGGGTGAGCACTTTCCTTCCCTGCTAACGCCCTAGGTCCAGACCCCACTGCTCCCTCAGCCTGAGGTTCAGTCATGTAAGCTCTCCATTGGGTACATCAACCCAGGCAGCAATTAAAACACTGTGGAAGCCCCAGTAAGTCCCTAAGCTGGGAGGCAGCAACGCAAATCTAGAGGAATCCCGACGAAAGAGGGAATATATACATGCATTTAGAATACATTAGTATCTGTCTATAAATATGTATTTTATACATTCATTTGCATTTTAAAATGCCCTCAAAGCCTTTGTAACAAGGAAAAAGTACAATAATGACCAATAAATAGACAGCAATTGAGAATGGTAATTGTTACAAAAAAGTCTACAAATTTATTTTTTGCTTTGCAAATGATCTATTTCGTATTTACTAGTATAGGACTCCCATGGGTTTGCTAGGATGGAGAGAATTCTTGATGGTTGTCCAGAACAAATCAGGGGAAAATAATCTCTAACCTCAAAACAAATCAGAACCATTGTATCCCTTCTGTTTTGAAGCAAAAGGAAAAAGTCACATAAAACTTATTATCAGTTGCCTTCTGTAATTATACAGGATAACATAAGCTAAAAAGTATTAATGAAGCTCAGGAGAAAAAACTTCAAAAAAATTTACTGAGAGCCTGTAGCACAGCTAATAGCACAATCAAGGCTGCCAACAGATTTCCGCACTCGGGTGTCCCATGCTTCTACTCGCCCCTCTCTCGAACCACAAACAAGAAGCTGATGCTCTGCATTTATTGCACATCGATTTATTTCAGAAGCCTCTGTGACCAAGGAATTCAGAAACTGGCCACGTTCCAAATTCAACCGATACACTTCTGGCCTACAAATAAAAAGAAAATTAACAATTATACATACCTAAAGTAGCATTTAAAAAACTAAAATTACTCAAACATAATACTCATCAATAACAACAAATATTGATAGTGTGCTTCATACTGCCACTATGTTGAAAGGATCCCATGGGGAGGAAATACACACATGCGCGCACACACACACACACACACACACACACACACACACACACACACACACACACACACACACACACACACACACACACACACACACACACACACACACACACACACACACACACACACACACACCCACACACACACACACACACACACACACAGGACAACACACACACACACACACACAACAACCCAAACACACACACACACACACACAAACACACACACACACACACACACACACACACACACACACACACACACACACACACACACACACACACACACACACACACACACACACACACACACACACACACACACACATGGAATGCTTGCAACCTTTGCTGCAGTTGCTCACTTTCAGGAAAGTAGTAATGGCAAACGGCATTCAGTCTATGCGCAACATTATTAGGCTGCTACAGTGCACAGGTTGGGTACCAAGATTGGCACATCTTAGAAAGTGCAGTATCAGACTGCATCACAGCTTCACAACAAATTAGGGCGGGGGAGCAAGAACCATTCGCAATTTCTTGTGAAGCAGAGCTTTGACAATGCATGCCATTAAGCCATCTTCTACTCATGCCCCAACATCGTGCAGCTCACCTCCAGTGATGTCACAGTAGGTAATAGAAGGACAAACGACAACTTCTCTTCAGTAACGAGAGTTGCTTCAACCTTGGAGACACAGTCATTTGTGTATGTGGTGTCGCACAAGTGACTGCCAACGTCTGGAGTGAGAGGCACACAGCACCAACATGTGGCATCATGGTGCGGAGAGCCATTGCTTACTATGGCTGTTCAACTCAGGTGATCATAGAAGGAACACTGAACAGACATCCAAAACATCATTTAACCTGCCATGCTACTGTCTGTACACCAACAAAGCAATGTCCTTGACCCGTATGACACAGCACATGCACATGCAGCCCATGCCATCCGTTGTGCCGTCCGTGGTGTATGTCAACTGCCATGGCCAGTACGATCTCCATTGAGCAAGTTTGGGACAGGATGAAAAGTCATTCTGCAGACTCTGCAAGACTGCCAGGTAACTGTCCCTAATGATGTCCCAGGTAAAAAATGCATTCTGCAAGACTACATTTATCACCTCCATGGGAGAAACACAGCCTGCATTGCTACAAAAGGAGGATATACAGAGTACTAGCTCTGACATATCACATGCCCTGTCGACCATACTCATTTGCTTATGGCTTGTTAATGCGATCGTTTGTTGTATACTACTCAAGAAGGTATCAATAAAATTGCCCTCTCCTGGGTCCACAAATATGGTGTTCTTTTTTCATTTTCCAGTAGTGTACTCGTGCTTTCTACACCAGACTAGCCCACCATTGTCCTACAAAAAAATCTGTATATGAAAGCCACCTTCCCCCCACTCCACCTTGATACAGTAACACTTTCATTATTTGAATTGGCTATTATAGATCAAATATTGTACAAGTACATTTACATACAGACATGTACACACATACACATGCACACATGAATATTAATTATCATTGAATTAGAATGGTCATTTTGCCCTCTGCAAGTCCTTTATGTGTATATGTAAATATATTTATTTAATGAAAAATTTTGGTAATAAATACATTATATTAAAATCGCAAAATTATAACTCTCCAGGCAATTCTTGAAGGCATTCAGTTTCTTTTTGGATGTCATCAGCTGGAAGTGCATTCCCAGTTTAAAATGAAGATAGAACATTACTAGTGGTATCCTTGTTTGTTTGTTTGTTTGTTTGTTGTTTTTTCTTCTTTTTTCTTTTCTTTTCTTTCTTTCACCAACTTCATCGCATGTCCTCTAAGCCTCGGTTCCAAGTCTCAAATAAAAAATTGTTAAATTTAGGAATGTTATAATCTCCATTCAAAATGTTTAAAGCTTATATACATCACCCCTGCTTCTTCTCCGTTCTAATGTCAAAAGTGATATTTCTAGGTACCTTCCTTTGCAATCAAATTGATGTAATTCCCTAGGAATCTTGATTATCTGCGTTTTTTCAAAACGTTTATTGTCTTTTTGATTGTAACAAGACCAAACCACATTACCATGCTCAAGTACACTGTACAGATCAGTTTTAACGCAGACAGTGCAATGGAGAGAATGCCTTTCTGATGAGCAGTTTATTGGCTCTTTTGATAACAGCAGCAACATGGTTATCCTGTTTCAGAGTGATAAGAGATGCTTAATGACCCTAAAGAACACTATGCAACATGATTTTTTATGATCATTAATTTTCACGTTCCTAATCCAGCTTTTTGTACTGATTTCAAATCTACTTTTAATTTTATGTATCACTTACAGTTTTTTGTTTTTTTTTATTTCTTTTAAATTTTTTAAGTTTATTTTTTTGTAAATAGAGTTAGCTCATTTTCCATTGCAAAGTAAATTTTCAGAAAAGGGAGTTTTACTGAGAGGAAAAGAAATTTTATTCGGTAAGTGGGAGTAGTTGGCTACACTTGCCCTAATTTGGTTGTTAAGCTACGAAACAGGGTGTCGTTTACATGCAATAATGCTGTGAGGAACTGTGAAATTTTGTTTGGGCTGTTTGTTTACAAATGAGTTCGTGAGTGTTTAAATAACCCAAACATGTTCTATTTTGTGGCAGCTATGTAATTATTAAACAAAGGCAGTACATTAATAATTTCGTAAAGAATATTTTTTATGCATATTTCAGCATAAGGCTAGGCAATCAAGACAAAAGCTGAGTACCACACACGGTATGCCACACGTGTCAACAGTCAGACTGGAACAAAATGTTATGAAAAATCAATGCCTTTTGTCTTGCTCCATTCTCAGGCCAACTACCATCTATCGTCACCCAAAGTACACTTTTTTGACGTTTTCTCAACTTTTTGCATTCCTAATAGTACAACTGAAATATTACTTCAAGAATATTAAAGAAGAGTAAAACCTCTTCCTAAATAGTAATTTCCATTAAAAAATGTAAAGCCGTTTTTAATAAAATGGGGATTAAGCATTACTGTAAATGTGAAATTTGAAGCTATTTCTCACAGAAATCTATTGAGTTTTCAAAAAACTTCATTTCAAGTCATTTGAAGCACTTGCACTCACAAATATAATAATGTATAAAAATTGATAGAAATGTGCATATTTATGGCGTGAGATATTTCAAAAAAATTACAATAGAGTAATTATTGAAAAAATAAAAGAATACACCAAAATGAACTTTACGTCATATAAAACAATGCAAATAGCACTATCCACTGGAAACATTTGAAGAAAACATTTGAAGCCATTTCTGAGAAAATGGCATACAAGTGTTTCTGAAAATGTGGAATTTTCACATCAAATGTAAATATTAGTGACGTGTCAGTGTCTCTCACGTTGCAATGGCAAAAAAATTACATTTTTGTAATAATAATAATAATAATAATAATAATAATAATAATAATAATAATAATAATAATAATAAAAAAAAGAATAGAGCAATATCGCGTTTATGTCATCATATAGGATTCATTTGGCCCTAACCATACAAAAAAAATTAAGAAAAAATTTAGAGCCGTTTTTGAGAAAATCTTGTTTTTGTTTTCTTTTTAAATTGCAAATATTGCATGCACTACTACAGAGACTACTAAAATTTCAAAAAAATGTACATGAACTTAATGAAAGAACTATTTATGGACTACAAATTTCACTTGAAGGAAAAATATATATCTTTAATTTTATAGTTATAGGAAGATGCCGAAAAAAATTCAAACCTTTTCAATATTCGAAAATTCAGAGTTAACCGCAAAAATCAGACCTATGACACCATTACAGGTGTATTTTACTCTATTCTTACAAGAAATTTAAAGAAAAAATTTGGAGCCGTTTTTGAGAACATTTTGAAAATGTCCAAGGGGCTCCATGTAAAGTAATTATATTTTAAAGAAAGTTTTTCACAATTTCAAAGCTTGACCTAGAGCCAGATGCACAGGGCTTCAATTTGGAAAAGAATGTGTGGTTTAGGCACTAGCTGTGTTCATGGACGGACAGACGTTTTGAACAAAAAAAAACTTTTTCTGTATCACGGGATCCCAAAACGTGCATTTCCGTTGAAATCTTGAAATCAATTTTCCATAGCATTAACATAACTTTTTCGATACTATGTATATTACTCCATACTACATATGTATATGAGAAAGTAAAAAAAAAAAGATAATAATAGAATATCCTAACATTCCTTCCACCTTAGGACCAGTTCTGCATAGAGAATCCCTCCGTTCTAATTCCACATATCACTCTTGAACACATTATTGAGAGCAGCTCAGCAAAGGAAAGCAATGATGCTAATGATTACCAGTAAAAGATTCTGCGCCAAAATTAACTTAATGATTTAACTCGTGATTTGCGTCTCGCAAAAGATGCCAGTGAAGTGCTTGGATCAAAAAATCCACTACATGGAGTAACACACTCTTGGCACAGAAATAGAAAAATGGAATTAATAAAATTCTTTGAAGATGAAGGTAGTATGATTTTTTTATGTGATATTAAGGTTTTAATGAAATTCTTTAAAGTCAGTTATAGCACAAATCAGTGGATATTGTTTATAGACTCATCAACAAGTAGCTTCAAAGGTGTACTTTTACATAACGGAAATTTACAATAAATACAGTGGAAAAAAGGTTTGGTTTTGTAACCAATTGTGGCTGAGTTTTTGGGAAACAACAAAGACTACACAAACTACAATTGTTGAAACACTGTTGCAGAATTTCGAGGACTTAGAATGCAAGGTAAAGTTAAAGTATAAAGCTTCATTTTCATAAAACTTCATTTTCTACATTCTCATATTAATTTTTACTTGCAATTTCCGGAGATGTCAGTGAAGAACAAAGAGAACCTTTCCAACAGTATGTCAAAGACATGGAAAAGAGATATCAGAGGAAGTGGAATGCAATCATGATGGCTGGATTATGGTTTCATGCTAAAGAGAGAGAGAACTAGTGAAGGAAGACTATCAAGAAAGAGAAGTTTTACATCAGGTCTAAAGAACTTAAAGTGAATTAAATGAAAAAGAGAAATTAAATTACCGATACATATGTCTTTTGTATTTGCAATATTTAAACGATTTTCTTAATAATTAGCATTTCTGAGAAAATAATTACTATAGTCCACTCTAATGAAACATTTTAATTCTATGCAAGGCTACCACACACCGAATTTATTTTTTAAAAAGTAATTTCCCTTGTTAAAAACAATGTGATTTAATTTCAAACATGAATTGTGCAAAAACCTTACGTGTTACAGAAAAACTAAAATCAGATTTGAAATCAGAAAAATAGCTTTAGAATCACCTTTCTGTCATGAAACATCATTTCAAAAGTTATATAATGCAGCATAGTGTAATATACTGAAGGAAGGTAAACGAGGCTTGGCCAGAAGGAGAAACAAAATTAAACCTGGTTGTTAGCCAGTGTCTTGGAAAATGTATTTCCATCCTCAAGGCCAAGAATAAACACAGCAGTTTATTTAAATATGTGTGTACTCTGTTGGTAGATGCAGGCCCTGAAAACAAATACATTTTCTGATTTGTTGACAAACAACTATGTTTTAAATTTTTTTTGCACCTACTGGCCAAGCCCAGTTAACCTGACTTCAGAACTCTTGAGATCATTTTATCCTTTTGTAGAATCCAATATTATGGTTTCCAACAGTATAGTTGAGATTTGGGTTTTCCTTTCTAAAGTAGAGGACTGTACACTTACTGGAGTTTGAGGAGAGCAACCAAGATTCCAACTGCTTTGTCAAGGTCACTTTGCACCATCTGATAATTCTTTAGTGAATTTGAGAATAAATTGGTATCATCCACATTGCAGTAGAAGACAGGTCATCATCACCACCACCAAGGACACAGGTATTTAGGATGAATAATTACAGGCCTAGAGCAGAACGTTGACGGACACTGCCACGGACGGACACATGTAACGGTTCAGGATCTCGTTTCCAAATGTTACTTGGAATGCTCTGCCAGACAAATATTTCTCCATCCAGCTCAATTGTTTTCCTTATATACCCAAGGATGAAAGTTTGTAAATTAACACTTTTTTGTGGGACTTTATCAAAAGCTTTAGTATAACAGTAGCATAATAATGTCAACTGGTTGTTTCTGATGCAATTCTTTAGTCCATAATCTAACGATTGGAGTAAATTGGTAATGTTGATCTTCCAGGAATGAAATCATGTAGTTTAGGGATGATATAATTTCTAAGTGCATGCATTTTTGAGTTACACTGCTGGGATTCCATCAGGACCAGTGGATGAGCTTGCATTTAATCCACATGTTATATAGGTAGTTTTAATATCTGAAAATTGTATATCTTCAATGATTCCAGTGCATCTCTCTTCAATAGCCAGTAATGGACGTTCAGATTCCACAGTATATACTTCTTCAAAATTGTTTGAAAAGTATTCTGGAAATTCACCTAAATCAATTATTACAGAAGCTCCAATCAGAATAATCCATTCATCTCCATCAGAGGAGGACCAATTTTACAGCTAGTTTATCTACGGATACAAGAGAAAAATCTTTTACCACCATCCTGAACAATTTGATCTTTGTGATTTTGGTTACACTGACTCGCATTAAAGATTAGATTGTTCCTGTAGATGGTATAACTTTCATCTGTTCCAGTTCTCCTATAATTTGCCCTAGATCAACATTTAAGTCTGTTCTGTTTTATAACCTCACAATTACAACATATCATGGTTTGTTCTCCTTATGGTATGTGGCAAGTGAGTATTTAAAAGAAATTTAGATATATCACAGAAGTTTTCATAATTAGTTTTAATACCATTGTTTACATAATCTTCGTTATTATCCATGTCTGGGGTAAGGTTGGGGTAAGATCATTTTCAGCTTTAACTCCACACAGAAATTTCTGTTTTTTCGGTATGTTTTTGGCAAAGATAGAGTCTCTAAAGATTATTTTGATGGGCCTTGATCACATACATTCAGTTCACATTAGGATTCATACATTCAGTTCACATGTATTAGGATAATTGTTTCCCATTCTTACATGTCTGTCAAAATAAATGAACTTTGGCTAAAATAATAAATAAAACCCTCCTTATGCAACTACCAAATACAGAGCTCAAGAAAATGTCCACAGAGAGTACACACCCTTTCCTACTTCCTTCCCAGCCTCCTTTAAACTTAAGGCCACCCTGAAAGGGAATGGCACTAACAAGAACTCTTTAACAAAATATTCTCTACTTTAGGGTGTTAACAATTTCCTCTGTTCCTCCTCAACCATAAACTTTGGAAATTAAATTTGCCCCAAGGAATAAATTGGTTATTGAAGCAATTATAATGCAATTTATTTAAATGTGATTAAACTAACTAACTAAATTTACTTAACAAATAAAAGTATCCAAAGTTTTTTATGACAATCATTTATTTCAGCAATTGCACAACATTTCGTAATTAGTTTTGTTACATCATCAGGTGCTTAGTGAGGGAACTACTATCCCACTGAATTACCTCTACAGTAGAACAATCGAGGAAACATTACGAAATTAACTCACACTCACTCAGGGGATATCACATAACTCCTCTACTACTACTCTATACTATAAAAAACTGTGGATACTTTTATTTGCAATCATATATTGACAATCAAGAAGAAATATTGATTTACTAAATTTACTTAAAGTTAAATTTTTAGCAAAGGAAAGATAAAGAATGATCTTCAAATTTCAATTCTATAAACCCAGTGTCTACAAATAAAAAAATTGACTGATACAAAACACTTACCCTGCTCCAACAACAAACAAATCACAAGATGGATAATGATATTTCATGTCACGGCCAAATCTAGGTATTCGTAATCGGTAATACCGGCCATATGCAGCATGAAATTCAATAAACCGATCACAATGTAAGAAAACAAGCTGGATATGGAAAACAAAGAATAAAGTTTAGTTAGCAATGAATAATAAACAAAATAATCCCTTTTTGATATTAGAATACTAACTTTGCTGAAATCTTCAGAGAGTACATCAAAAGTCACAACTTCTGAATCAAAACATCTTTCAAATTTCATAGACAACTGATTTACATCATAACACCTTACACGAGGTTTGTAAATACCAGTAGCTAAAACATATTGTCCATCAGGAGACACTTTAACTGTTGTGCTAACTCCTGGCATTTCGAAGTCTTGGATAAGTTCAATTCGTCTTCTAATATCTGAAAGCAGTACACACATAACCATACTAACTTTGCATATTTTGATGAACAACTAACAAGTTTCACGTACATGAAAGGAGTAATTACTGAATTACTCTTTTAGTATTTCATTATTAGATTAGATTTGATTTTCATAAAAACACAGTATAAACTATAAGTGACATGGGAGGAAAAAATGTAATATCCACCAGAACCCCTAACCCACCCTTTTACTATAGAGAGTTGAAATACCAAGATAAAAGTACCAAGCAAATGAGGTTAGCAACATTTGAAATCTTTGCTTCTGAGTGAAAGAAAATTTATTAGCATCAGTAAACAAGCTACAGATTTAATTTTATAATATTACTAATACAACATCAATACGCATCATACGCGCAATACCACGTCATACGCAGTTTTTAACTGTTTTTTTTTTTGACGTAAAATAAATAAAATAAATAAATCAAACCACATCCCTGGTTCTACTAGTAGTACTACAACAAGCAAACGGAGGGTTCAATAAAAAGTGTACATGGTGAAGCTACAGTATTTTCCGAGGATCATACATCATATGGACATACAATGACAACACCAGAGAAAGAATTTTAAATTTCACATAAGAAACATTCAATGGGAAATTATACAATTATGGCAATGGGCAAGGAATGTCATTGAATTGAACTCACCAACACTTTTTTTCTGAAGCGCCCTCCGCTTCTTTTCTGAAAGCCACTGAAACGAAAATATCCAAAATTCAATAACAGTTATGAAGATTATTAGCCAATGTGATCATTGTATGTACTTACGTCAGGAAGAGATTTCCCCGCACTAAGATTATATATTTTAACATTGTTTGGGTCGGAAACTTGCATGTTGCTACAAGATAAGAATATACAATATCAAAAGGCGAAGGACGAGATTGGCTGCACGCTCACACAAGACTTGCGTACACTGTATTTCCAATAATGTTTATCTTCAGTTTTAAATTGTTTATTTGGATCTAACCTAAAAATAATCCGAAACACGTGCACCTGCACTCTCCCGTGCCCGTCACAGTGTTCACACGAAATAGCACAACTAACTTAACGAACTAAAGAATTTATCATATAATTTAATTCCCAATAGCTGAGACTGTTCATCACTAACTCATAGGAAGATTTTTCAATTAGGAAAACTACTTGCATATTATGAACTTTTCACACCGTCAAATTTAACTCTCGCTACATCCGGCTAATCACAGCAGATTTATTCAGTTTTGTGATATTTTTCAGTTTGCTATATTTGGCTACGCTGTTGCGTTCAGAACTGCCAACATTCTTGCCTCTCCAATCAGCTGCACTTTTCCTTTCCCCCCACACATGAATCCCACCCACTGTCACTTGAGTTATGCAAGTGATAATAAAATAAATCCGTTTCTTTAATGGAATTGCGATGATCAGTCATCTGACTGAGTCATCCACAAAGCGCGAAGGACAAAGAATTGAACATTCTCATACTATTCAAGCATTAGCGCCAATGCAGTAATTAAATAAGTATACCAAATGGACTCAAGATCACAGCTGCCGCGAGTGGGCGGGTACGGATGTGCGAAGTGTGTGAGTTTGGAACTGATAAAGAGGATGCCTGAGAAAATGCAATACACTTGAAAGAGATTTGGATTTCGAGAGAGAGATTTTGTCTCTCAAATTATGTTTCAAATAATTACTTACGATATATATTTATCGGTCTTCAGAGTTTCTCCAAGGAACGTTCGCGATGGAGTTGTGTTGAAGTGAAAACATTAGCAGGTGAGGAAATGTATTATTCACCAAGGATTTACTCGCACGTTGTTTAAGTGTAATAATGCTGACATTTGTATGTTTATATTTGCTCTAGCAACTATTATTATTATTATTTTTTATTATTTACAGAATGAGTGAACTTCTCTTGTGGCAAGGACTTGAAAAAATTGCTGTAACTTACCAGTCATCAGAGTTCAAAGAGGAAGTAGTGAAAGTGTGTTGTGTGAATAAATATGTTTTCTTGTTAACAAAATGCAACTGGGTGTTTAATGGCATTGTGGAGCAGGAGGTTAGTGAATCTCCGGTTTTGGAGGTTACAAAAACTCCTATAAATGCAATTGACATTGCTACAAATAGTTTCAACCTATATTTTATTAGTGAAGAAGGCAAAGTATATAAGGCCAACCCAACAAATCTAGATTCATGTGAAGAAATTGTTTTAAAAGAAGATTCCAAATGTTGTGTACATGGTTACAAAACCTTGGCTCATACACTAAAAGTTCAAAAAATAGCTGCTACTGACAAAGGTGTACTTTATGTGACAGAAAATGGCCAGTTATGGGCATCGGGAGATCACATTCAATTAAATATTCAGGGGGATGAACCAAAACCTGTATTATTTTTTGAAAACCGCATTGTTAAAGAAGTAAGTTGTGGATTAGACTTCAGTCTTGTTCTTGTCCAAAAACCAAGTCAGAGTGCAAATGAGAAAGATGACACAGATGATGAAGATGAGAATTGTGATGTTTTTGTGTCGACTTGTCCAACTTGTGTCAGTGAATGTGTGTCTTCTCCAATATCTCAACCTTCTAATTCAGATACTTGTCCACTTGGTTTACATGTTACCCCCACAAACACTCACAATTCTTCTACTTCTACTGCTAGCAAGGATAACACCGCTGAGGGCCGGAAAAGTTCTGATGAATCATCATCAATGTCTGCTACTGAAGAATTGGCACCTAAGGAACTGTTTCCTAGTAATGAAAATGTGGAAGATGATCATATAAATACTTCAGAAGATGCTCAACAAAACGAGAGTAAAGGTACCAAAAGTGAAGACGTTTCTGAAAATGCAGGCTTAAAAGTAGTAAGTGCAGAGAATGAATCTTCCTCAAGCTCCCCTAAGACAGACAAAAAAAATGAATTCTTTATCAATACGGATGCTGCAAGGCAGTTTCTCACACGACAGTTATCATGGGTGTCAAGTTATGGAGGGGCTGGTGAGGAGCTGTTGGTGGAATGTGCTGAAGCTTCTTTGGTGCGTCCGTCACGAATCATAAAACAAAATGTTTCCAATATGGCTAGTCTAGTTTATGAAGGAGTGAAGACCGTGGGGGATCGTGTTGTGACATTGTCAAGGCACATGAGTGGAGGGTCAGAGACTAGTGAAAGTGTCCCTGGCCTTACTGATTATGAATCATTTGAAGATTTGTGTAATGAAGATTTCAAATCATATGCTTTCAACATCACAAAGTAAGTTTTTTCTAAATTTCCCTTAAATTTTTAAAAGTGCACGATTGTAAGTTCTTTAATACTAATTGCTTTTCTATCTTGTCTTTTTCTGTATTTGTGATTTCAATTCAATTCATTGTGATTTCAAACCAGTCTCAGGGTTCAAGTCAAAGAATTTTTGAACTTGTTCTTTGTTAGCAGAATTAGGAGAAATAACTTCTTGATTTTATTACTGCACTACATTTATCTGCAGTTTTTAGAATCAAATGCCTGGCTATCAATTGTAATTTGATACCCATTTTTAAATCAATAGGAATGAAAGATTAAGCATGTGGCAGGTTGTTTAGTTTTACGTTTATGTTATTGCTTAATACTTAGAATTTTTGCTTATTACCGAGGCACAGTGGCATTACTAGGGGCACAGTGTGCCACTGTAGATGCAGTTACATCACTTCATTGGATGTATATAAATTAAAGAATGAAAGTTCACCCAAGAGGGTATTTATTGTTTTTCAGACTCTACTGTATTCACTAATTGTCCATTCATCAAGTTTTCATTTTTTCGAACACTTTTCTAAATGATAAAAATGTCTATTGATGTAGTAGATATTATTTATTTGCACTTTTAAATTGTGTGAATTCTTCCCAGGAGTTAACAAAGGGAGTTTCTCCCTTGGGAGGGACCAAGGTCATTGCATTTTGTAAACCCTGCCATATTTTCTGTATTTGAATAGTTTCCGTTTTTATTTATATATTTATGTTGCTCACAGTGAAGTTAAATATAAAGAGATTCTTATTTTCTTAAAATGAAATGGCATAAAAATATGAAAATTTTCTTTTGATTTTTTCTTCATTGTTTTGTTACTTGACAATATTCAGTCTTGCCAGTTTATAAGGGAAAATAAAAAAAAATTCTGTCTTCCTCTCAGGATTGGGGGAAAAAAAAAAGAAATGACCTAATGTGTATTCTGAGGTGTAATTAGGTTTCCTTGGAGAATATTATTTTTTAAATTAGTTCATATAAAACAATGATTTTTGTAATTTGAACATTCAAACTGAAATTCATTCAGTACTACCAAGGAGCCCATAATAAATTACGTAACACTAAAGAGGTGGGAGGAGGGTTGATGTAGTATTATGCTGTGTAGCATTGGGATAGAGGGTCATAGTTAGGTGTTTTGTGACATTGACATGTATTGTTTAAAAAATTTCAACATTTGCTGAAATAATTCCTTTTATACTAAAACATTAAAATATTAACCAATTAAAGTAAAGAAATATCTAAAAATTAAAAAGTTTTGATATGTAAATTGTTGCATTAAAAATATATATATTTCTTCAATTATGGAATTTGTTTTCATCAATGATATATTGATTGAATCAGTTATATTACAAAGAAAATATTCAAAAGTGTTCTATAGTTTATTTTAGAATCCAATTAAATGGGCACAGTACACTCTGACCCATGCGTTATCCATGACAGTGTGTGCATAGCTTGTCGTCAGAAATGCTCTCCATGCAATTTTCCTTCATTGACAAATTCTTTCAAATCTTATTGTTAGGTGCAATTTGCATTGCCAACTAATTCTGGCCTTAATTGTTGCACATTTTAATACATAACACAAATAAAACTTGTACAATTCATTGTTGCTGTTTGATAATTCATTTTTACCTTATGTGAATGGGGAGAGCATCACAAGTATTGTGAAATTATGTAGAGGGGAGGGGGGTTCAAGTATGCATGACAGGTGTGTTATGGAGGGAGAGGAGATATTCAAACTACCCCAAATTTGCATTATGGATGGTCCCAAAGTTAACGTATGTTGTGTCCAAGGATTCTCCCCCTTTTTAAGATTTGAAGCTCATACAATAATTTCCAGCATTGATGGAATTTGGGAGGGACAAGGGGAGACAAAGCCCTCACTTCCCCTAATGTTGGGAAAACTAAGAAAGTTTTGAAGTTTACTGTCTATTCAAATTGCTCTGAAGCTCAAATTACCCCCACCCTAGCAGAGGTGAAATTCTACCACTGATTATTGCTAACGTAAATATTTGTTAATTTTATTGCTTGGGTACAGTTTTCCTTCCTAATTAAACCATACTAATTTTTAGAAACGTTATTTATAGTTTGTACTGTATATTTTTATTTTTTTAAATAGTCGAGATAGGAAATGAATTCGATATGTAGAAATAATTTTTGATATATTGAAACGTTTTTAAATAGAATTTTCAAAGGACAGACAAATATTTGATTTATAGAGAAGTTTGATTTATAGAAGTTTGATAAATGGAGGTGCGACTGTAACAATTATGGAACATGAAGTAAAGTTGCAAAACAAATTGTATTTAACTGTAAGTTTATTTTATATTGTATTGACATGGTATTTGTTTGTGAGTGTTGAAGTAGGAGTTGTGAAAACTAACAAATTAAGGTTGTTTTTTTTAAACAAGAAATGCTACTACAGCACATACTTTCTTGAATTATTGGAAACTATTACGTAATATATTGCAATTTCTAACACCTCAGCTATAACTTGAAAAAAGGCCAACTCAACCAATTTAACGAAGTGTCTGTGGTGCATATTCGCATTTATTTTGATAGTGAGGAACATTAGTCATTTCTTACTTTTACAAGTGAAACAAACATGAAGAAATTTAGTTGCAGTATTTGCAGCACATAATCCAGAAAAGCAACAACAATTTCACCCTAGCTTGCCCTGATTACGTCAAAATAAGTTTCCAATTTCTGAATACCATAATCAGCAATCAAAACTTCTTAAAGTAAAAGAAGTGTTTTTGTTAGTTCTTAATTAAATCTCTTAGCTTCCTTAAATCTGTTTCCATTCATAAGAATATTTTCTCCATCACGCAATCATCACAACCACTAACAATGAGAACTCAAAGAATTGCAAACTGCCGCATTGCCATTTTTGGGACTGACAGCAAGTCAAACGATGGTGGGAAATTCAAATTTACAATTTCGATTTTTAATTTTTGGAAAATATTATCTTTTTACAGAAATTAGGAAAATTGCTACATTCTTTACCGCTCTTTGCTAAAGACAAAGAAAAAAAGAACAATATATAGCCGTTTTGGGGAAAAGAATTATTTAAATTTGTCTGTGTTTCACTCAAAAACTACTCATGTTTTGGAAAAATTAAGCACAAACTTATTCTAAGATGTTTTGGATGAACACATTTCATTAAGAAAAAAATGTTGAATTTTTGCAATTTTCGAAAATTCAGGGAGACCAAAGAAATTGCGACCTTCGTTACTTCTTTCTCTTCCATTGCAGCAAAATGCGAAGAAAAAAATTGGAGCTATTTTTAGAAAATCTTGAAAATGTTGAGACTTTTGTAAAGTAGTACCCTCAAAAATCGAAGTGTTCGTTTCAAATTCAAGAGGCTTCACCATTAGTCAGATTGATTGGGGAAAATCCTACTTGATGGTTTAGCCGCTAGCAGTGTTCACAGACAGACGTTTTGCTGTCAGTCAATTTTTCGGAATCGAGGACCCGCCAGTCGTGGATTCTGACTACACAACGTGTTACAGGAGGTAATTTACTACGTTTAGGAACAAGATTTGTTCACCTTCCCGTTGCCAGATCCCAGCAGTAAGAGTTTTCTGTCGAAAATTTACTGTTTTTCCCGCAGCATTACAATTCTTTCTCTATACTGCATAAGCAGTAGTCGAGAGAGTAAAAACCGGGTTTAGGTGAACATTAAAAATATACTTAAATGTTAAATTGATGATCGGGAATGTGTAAGAGGCTGTCAAAAGGTACACCAATAGAAATAATAGTTTTTTTTCACGACCGGGAGAAAAAGTGGATTTTATTGCTTGCAAATGAACTAAGGTGAAGCATTCGCTCCCTAGAGATGTAATATTTACTCCTTAGGGATTAAATAGACCCTCGACACTCACGAGTATAAATGTACTATGTATTTGAACACAACGTGAAACACAAGTGATTTGCACTTCTTTGATTCCTCACCGAAATACACTAAGAGGTTCTCACTTATATTTAATATTTTTTTATCTTCTATACACCAATCTTTAAATTTGCTGCATCATACTTTTTCTAATATATTTTGGTATTAAATTTCCAATAGCTTCATTAGCAGCGTCAGTTAAGCATTTAGGTTCAGGCACGGCCTCTATTAAACACAATTGTTTGTTGATAGTTTCCTTGATAAGAAACAGTCTCGTACCATGAATTTAAAATTCTATTACATAATATTTTAAATACATTTTCTGACATTATGATGGGCGTGAAAAAATAGCATATACACCCCGGGAGGGAAATTATTTTTCCCTCGGTATAATTGCAGCCCTGGAGCTACAATTACACACTGGGAAAAAATGTATTTCTCTCCCTTCATGTATAATATATTATTTATTAAATAAATTACGATAATACTTTACATTACAACGCCCGGTTTCTCAGGGACAGGTCTCCATTTCAGTCTGCCGAATTTGCATAACTGCAAACGTTTTTACTGTCATTCTGTTGTTTTTCCCGCTAATGCATTCTAGCGCGAAGAAATATTTCCGTGTGAATCTCGCGATGTGCGTGGGAACGGTGGTGCAGGTTTGGCTGGGATCTCTTAGCTCCCACGGCGGTGTATACTTCGATTATAGTAATTAGCGAAACGAATGGATAAAGAGGGGTATAATTGCATGAGTGGTATGTTCAAGAAAACGATCGACGATAGGAGCGACTTTTCCTATTTACCACGAGTGCAATTATACCCTTTTATTCTCGTGTTTCGTTCAATATTTTGTTCGTTTCCATTTAAGAATAATTTAAATTTTGAGAAATTCTAGCACGTCTTTACCATTCGAGGCACACATCGGATGACGTCTTATTGCTTCTACAAAAGGCATATTTTAGTGGGCCATGCAATGTGTACGTATGATCACCGTAGATACTTACAGGATAAAGAAATGTGTCAAATGGAAGAAAATGAACTTATTCCGGATGAAATATTAGGAGAAGCTGACAAAGCCATTAAAACATTACTTCCCAGGAAAAGTTAAGAATGGTATGAGAAATGGCGAATCGAGGGAGGGTATGGGGGCCATGCCCCCAAGGCCTAGAGTTTTTCGTTTAGCTTTCTTTATTTGGAAAAAATGATTTAAATATTTATGCTCTATTTATGTAATTATTTAAACAATATTGTATCACATCCACAGTACATACTTAATATACAAAATAATAACAAATATGTTTATTATTTAACAAAAAATCTACAATAACCCACCTCCCCCAAAATGATCAGCTGGATCCGCCTCTGGGTATGAGAGAGAATACCACTGGTGAAACATTGGAAAGTAAAAAAAGTCGGTTGTATCACAGTCGTATTCTCTGCCGAGAAGTTCCTTGTGCTGCCAGCCCTGAATTGAAGGAGGGCACGCTGAGTATCAATTCCTTTATGTACATTCGTTTTTGTTTTGTTCGGTAAAAATATTTTATCTATACCTGTTCACGTGCCCCGTGTTCACATAAATATGCACAAGAGTATAATTCCAAATCAATTAATTACCAATAAATTGTTTGTCGGTCTCCATCGAGGAACGATTCGAATTCAACTTCTGTGCTGGCGTCACGTCAAGCCAGCTCACCCCCGCTTTCTAAACTCAAGTATGTGGCAATTAATTCGAAATGATGGTAATTAATTAGCAATAAATTATTTGACAGTTTTTATTCGGGTGTGTTGTCATGGCTATTCCAGTTTGAAACACCTTCGGATCGCGACGGGGCTTCGGCAGAGCAGCTGGCACGAAGTACCCTCACGTCTGGGACTGGCAGAAGCCCGTGCGAAGGAGCAAACTGGGTCGATAGATGCTTTTCCTCTAATCTCGTCGCAAGTCATCTAAATTGTTTTATCCTTGACGAGCGGACCCTGCAGTGCTTCGCTATTGCTGTGTATTACACGTAACAGCTAATGGCCACGTGATTGTTAATCACGTTTCACGCTACGCTCTGGAAAAATTCTAATAGACGAAAGACTTTCTCGCGGGAATTTATGTCCTAGTTTGGACATGGTTGTCAAGAATCCTACTGTTAAAACAGTTTCCCTCGAGTTTGGGCATGCATTCGCTTTGGCACTGTCTTGGAAAATTTTGGTTTACTTGTCCAAACTAACGTTCAAGTATACTTGGGTTTTTCTAACGGGTCAGCTGAGGGTATTATCTCCAAGATGAAATATGGCTCGACGTTTTGCTCTTTTTCGGTCATGACGCAAGATGCCGCATGATTGCGATCTATCAAGCAATGCTGCAGATCAAGCGACTCTAGCGGCGCGACTGAGAAAGACGCTAAAATCCGTGCCATATTCCCAGATAATACCTCAGCTGCCTCGTTAGAAAATCCAAAGTGTAATATCGGGTGTAAAATTCCGGCCGATATTTCACAGTCGCAAGCGCAGCCAATACGCGCGTAATACTTGACGATGCGGCGGGTTGCCTAGCGCTTGTGTTCAGGGGCGCTTTAGTAGACGGAGTCAGAGAACGCCCACGTATGTCCGATTTAATTCAAACCACTCTTTAAATACTCCCGATACTAATATGAACGAAGTCTGAAAATGTCAGCGAAAGCAGTCGAGAAGTTTTTGGGTAGGTATATGCGACATGCGTACATTCCCTTTTATTTATACAGTAAAACATGTCAAATAGCGGAAACTTGCCTTCGAAAAGAATCTGAGAATGGAGTATTTTCCGATGCAAAAGTACATAAGATAAGCGGGAAACCTGCCTAAAGCAGAAACGGAAAGGAAGTTTGAGTACGACGGTATTAAACATCCTGTATAAGACGGAAGTGAAATAGATTTAAAATTAAATATTGACTAGTAAGAGTGGGGACATTGCACCAAGAAGTGCTCGTCCATTCGCTTTTTCATCTACCCGCCCGAACGTCGTATTTCCCACGCTTCTCGCGCGAAAGCCACTGTTGATGTGTAATAGTACTGACCTTCACAAACCCGTGCTTTGGATTCAGAGGTTCTAAACGTTTATGGCTCAGTTCCATGAGGTGCAGGTATTGTGTTAAGTGTTTATGATGTCAGGCGGCAAATAGACTAATTGAAGAGCACGAACAAAGCAATACTTCTGTCAAGGTTTTGATCCAGAAATGTAAAATTGGGAATACTCAAGTGTATGACAACTTAAAAACAAAATCAAGAATGAGTGGTTAAAATATTTTTTAATAGCTTATTGTGACAATATTCACGAGGATCTAGGCAAATTGCCGAAGCCTAAATTATCAGATGAATTCATCCGTTCCCACAAATATTGAAGAAAATAATATTTCTTTTTATGTTCTTTGTTTCATTGGACTTCGTGTTGCGTTCCTGTATGTCACTTTCTTTGTTTCTCCTGGGACACCTCCGTTTCTTTGAAATGTAGTTTTAAGTAAGATAAATTACTCATACAACTTACTTCTTTTTTTAACGACTGCATTTTCTGAATACAGACGATTCCGATTTTAGTGAACTCGGCTATAGTGAACCCTCGGCTGTAGTAAACCTAAGTCATTGGTCCCGTTTCGCTTACATTACAAATAAGCATAAGAAGATTCGGTTGCAGTGAACCTGAACCTCGGCTGTCGTGAACGTAGAAAATACGTCCTGAAGAAAAATATATCGCCTCAGTGACACAAATTCCAACACCAGGAAACAATATCGTTGGCCAAAGGTCGTAATTAGAGACCGTAAAAATATGTAATATGAAACTTCAAAATATGTAATGAAAACAGTAAGAATATTTAATAAATATGTATAATCAGATATAATATGTAATATTTAGTTACACTTATTATAAAACACATTAACCTAATTCAAAATTATTTTGTCAAAAATGTCCTAAACAAATTTTCAAAATAATACAAGCGTTTTAAAAATCATTTGGAGAGCATAAGTTGATAAACATTTTGCACCTTACACCTTTCCCGTCAGGAATAAAAGCTTTATCTATTGCTATCCAGGACCGTAGTTTAGCAGCTAGACTGGTCACAGTAGAAGCCCTCGTACAAACTGACGATGTCTACGACGATCGCCAAAGCTTCTCGGAAATTAAGGTTAAAGGTTACGAAACGCGGCGTCAGCGACTGAGATCATTTTCACACCTAAAGATGAAAGTGATCTCAGTCGCGCACTTCCCGTCACTGAGATAACTGAAGCGGGCGCGCCGAACTGAAAGAAAATCTCACCGCGTTTTAATGTAGCGCACCTCGAGTCGCCAGCACTCTGTAATTATATAGGAAAAAATCTTATTTTTTAAAAATGCCTTTTCATAAAAAGATGTAATAAAATTGAAGAATATCGATAGAAAAAAAATTTTAAAAAAAAAAAAAATAGTAATAAATATGTAAAAATATATAACGAAAAAATTGGATATTGTGTCAGGATGATTCGCCAAGATTTCAGTTTTGAAAACGGTAAGTAGAAAGACAAAAAATATGTAATTACGTAAAAATCCTGTCTAGTCATAATTGAGGAAGTGACCCCTGAGGGAACCCGAAATCTTTCATTCTGCGAACAGTTTCATTAGCTACTTGTGCCATGAGCCACTTGAACCGGAAGGATATCGTGTTCTTAGGCGAGTAAAAGGGTCTTTGGAGAGGACCAGGGTGTTCTGACAGTGCAAGAGGTATTGAAGGATGCCAAGACTGCATTACGAAGCAAACAATTGAAAACAATTGATTTTTGAAGGGAAATGAAGATATTTAACTTTTCAGTTCGTGCTGTCAATGTATTTTGCTGTATTTTCTATTAATAAAGTCAATCGTTAAGGAATTAGATGACTCGTTCGTAGCTCATAGCGGAGTCGCTAGCCTTTCACCACTGAGGTCCGAGTTCGAGTCCCATCGAATCTCATGTGAAATTTGTTCCAACAAAACGAGTTTGACTGCTTCACAAGGGCTAATCCAACCTCTGTGAAGTGTCCTAAACCCTACCCCTATCCTTATTCCTTCCGAATTCTGGCTGCTGGGTAGTGACGCAAGAGCGCGTAGCAGGAGGCGCGTACGCGCAGATGCTACCTGGTGATCCTCTCGACAACCGACAGACGAGACATATATAAAAATAAATATATACGAGATAATAATGGAGGATTCCTCCGCGCTCAACGCTCGTCAAGGGCGCAAAGAGACGTGTTGCGCCGTAATTATATGATAAAATTAAGGATGCAACAATTTTTTTTAAAAGAAGTTGTATTTAATTTTGACATGATTGGCTGTAGTGAAGGGAAAATGTTGGTTGCAGGAGCGACGAGGGCTCGTGGGGCGGCAGCCCGGGCGCGAGCGAGCGCGGCCAGGAGGAGTGCGCGTCGTCGTCGCGGGGCGCCGGCGTGGGCGTGGCGGCGGCGGCGGCGGCGGCGGCGGCGGCCGAGGCGGAGGCGCGCGTGCGGCGCTGGCGCGCGCGGCGCGGCGCTGCTGGCCGTGGAGCTGTGGGCGTGGGGCGGCGTGGCGCACGGCCAGCTGGGCACGGCGACGCCGCGCGCCGCGCCCGCCCACCGTGGTGGCGCGGCTGGCCGGCGCGGGCGTGCGACGCGTGGCGGCGGGCGCGGCGCACGCCGCCGCCCTCACGCTCGACGGCCGCGCCTTCGCCTGGGGGCGCAACGCCTCGCGCCAGGTGCGTAGCGTCTCCCGCCACACACAGCCACTTACACTACCGCACGTGGGGGGCTACCCCGCTGGTGGAGAAAATCCTGCAAACCGACGGGGAGGTCGGTATCGGATCTCGCCATCCAGCGCTACAAGATCACTGTACCCTTTCGCGATATTTACAAGAGTAATGACCGTAGCAGTTGACGCGGCCTGAATCATTAATCAATCACTCAGTCTGAAGGAGAATTCTAGAGGCCGGTTGCCTTGATTAGAAGTGTCGTCGTGGGTTCTTCGTTTAATTCCAGGAGAATGCCTCGGCAGTACTTTAACAAACGGGCCGTAGATCGCGTGCGATCGTGTTTGATCCTCCCGTCCGTTCCACACACCCACACGTTTACAAGTACTTGCCCGTGGCACGTGTGGGGAGACGCAGGGCTTGTGTGCGCAGGTGTGCGGCGAGGCGGGCGACCAGAGCTCCCCGCAGGCGGTGGGCGTGGGCGGGCAGCGCGCGCGGGACGTGGCGGCGGGCGGCGCGCACACGCTGCTGCACGGCGGCGAGGGCGCGCTCCTCTACATGGGCAAGCAGCGCGCGGGGTAACTATGCACCCCACCTCAAGGCGTCCAACCAAATAGTTTTACCAATAAAGACATTTCTCACGTGTTAGTCTAAGAAGGAGTTCTTCAACACTTCCCATTTGACATTTCAAAAGCCTATTTGTGAGGCTCTACTCACCCAAGCAAGTACTACTTGAAACTTTCCTTTCCTGTTGCGCAGATTTTGAGATATGATTCTTGTAGTGTAGTAACTCCACTTGGAAAAAATGCAGTGAAGTATTAATTCCCAGAAGTAGTTGCAGTGCAGACTGCAAGAGGGTGAAGTACGAGTAGTTTTGTCCTGTCCAGAGAGGTTTGCTGTACAGTGACGACTGGTCTTTTGCAATGATGAAGGAGAACTAACACTACGCCATTGCAGTCGTCAGATTCCTTCCACCTTGTGCTGAGGTCTCTTTCAGACAAAACAAGCACAAGTGTACCAGGAAAATAAATCATCTAGTAGAAATGAATGTAGGCCAATATAGTGCAATTAATCAACCAAGTCCATTATTTGTAATTTTCGCCTTGTGTCACCCGGTACTTTTTTTCTTATAAGGACAAATAATATAAATTAGTACACATTGAATGTTTAGGGAGATTCCTATTTCTTCAAGCAAACGTATTTAAAGGATGATTAATATATTTGCACGAATCATGGCAAATAATGACATATGACCAAGATTTTTAATTCTGCTTTTTGCTTTTTTTAAACAAAAGTGCCTTTTTTGTATAAATACCTTTTTTAAATTATTGGACTTTTTTGCCTTTTATGTATTATTTTTGTATACAATGCTAAGATAACAGAAAATCAGCCATGGTCTAACATGACCGTTCATTACAAAATCTTCAATTCACATCTTTGTTTTTTAAAATATGAGCAGATTCCTAAAATTATACCAACAGATTTTTCTCCATTTCCCTATTTTATAAATACCAGCCATGTTCTGAGTTCCATGTTCTGAGATCCTTCTCCGCATTTAGACTGATTTTGTCTCCTAATTGTCGCAAATTTGAAATTGTGATCCTTGAAAAGTTACTGGTAATGTATTGCAAAACATTAAGAATAAAATGTAGAAGATTTGTAAATATGAGAATCTAGTTTTACACTTAAATGTATGAACTTGTTTTGTGCATTTAAGTTTACAAAATAATCTAGACAAAAATTACAAACAGTTTTTCATGTTATTGTGTATGTAATTTATGACAGTGTCTTTTTTTTTTGTCCTTATTCTTGAAATTTTCAATGCTTTTTAGGAAAGTAAGGCAAGTTTTTAGTGCCTACACATTCAATATCAATAAATGAGGAATAGCTTTTCTAGGTTAGGAGAACTTGTTTGCAATCTTTAGCTACAACTCATGTGTTTCGATAGTTCTTAATGGATGGTAGACTGTAAAATCGTAATGGATGCCAAGAGCGTCTTTTTGTACCTCTATTTGGTTCCATTAACAATATACAACATAACAGTATTACAGAAACTTAATAATCCAGTGCTTGCTAATACACTTGTCAATCACTAACTTCTTTTTCTTTTTATCAGTGAGCCTACAGGAGTTTCTGTTCTTCTTGAAATTCCCACTTTGGAAGGAGGAAAGATGCCACAGTTTCAAGTGTTTGCCTCTAAATCCATCAGTGGGTGCACATTGTGGCCGAAACCTGTCTCTCCTGTGGTACAAGACTTGTCAACCGAGCAGTCTTTCCTTGAAGAAGCTCTCTTTGTGCAAAGTGCCCTCATTAAGCCCGTCCAGAAAAAAGGAGGTGTTACTCAGGAAAATACTGTGTATGAAAGTTTATGTACATGCTACAACGATCTGCTTGGACTCACAGCCCTGAATGTTATGTCATTATGGGAATGTGTTGAACACGGGACTGAAGCAAGTAATGTTACAATGGTACTTCATGTAGATGAACATGTTAAAGTGTATAGAAATTATTTGAATGTTCTTTGTGATGTAATATCTATTAGTGGTTTTATGCATATAGCCAAACTTGTTGACATTTCTCCTAAACTGGTGACTCTTTTCTCTGAAAGATGTCATGTTAAAAAGAATCGGAAAAGCCATGAAGTAATAGTGTCTCTTGCATTGTCTAGTCCTCTCACTCGTCTAAGTGTGTACAAGTTCATGATTCAGTCTTTGTTGAGAAGCAATGCTAATTCAGACCAAAGCCAAACTTCAAAGCAGATAGTGCAAAAGAAGCTTCACGATGCACTAGCAAAATGGGAACTGATCTATGACGAGCAAGAAAAGCGAAAGAGAGAAGCGGAAGCAACTCGACAATTTTGGGAAAGCTCTGGGCGATTGATGGAATTGTTACGAGCCCCAAATAGACGACTCATTCGTGAATCAAGAACATATCCAATTTCTGTGTACAATTCAGGGCGGTTTTCTTCTCATTGGCTGGTATTGTTATCGGATGTCCTGGTCCATGTTGTTGGTAGTTCATGCACAACTCACCCTCTCAGTACAGTGTGGGTGGAGCCTTTACAAGATACTGACACAATGCAGGTAAGTGCAGATGAAGTGTTTCTGTGCCAAAAAAGTTAAATTCTTTTTTTATTGGATGATTTGCATACTTTTCTGGCTTAAATTACAAAAGGAAAGCTATTAAAAAGTATTTAAAGGTGTTGGAAAAGAAAACCAGTTTTAGATTTCTTTGTTAGGCACAAATTTCATAGCTATTGTATGTCCATTTCAGATGAAATTAAAGTTACTTATAAATTTAATTATTGGATTTTCTACAGATGAAATATTTATTTAGTATGCATTTTAACAGTAAGAACAGAAAAAAAAAATCCAAAATCATTTTGTGAAGTAATTTATTCTTAAATTTAAAAAACACTTAAAACTTGTAATTGACATAACTTTTTTTCTTCAGAATGCACTTACTCTTACTATGCCAGAAGAATCTCTTACTTTACACACACCAACGGCAAATGACAAAAAGGAGTGGATACATTGCCTGCAGAATTACATAAAGAAGAGCCTCCAAAAATCTTTTGGTCATCAACCTCCTGTTATTCGTACTGCTACATACACGTTTAAAATCATAAGGTCCAAATTATTGGAAAAATTTTGGTTAAATTTAATTACAATGTTTATCTTCATTTATATATTATCATACATATGTAAACATTATTTTATATAAAAATTTGCACTAAAATGTTCTGCCTGATAGCTAGTTTTCATTTGGGGGAGTTTAAATGGAAAATGGGTGATGTTGAAACAGAATCATGAATAAATAGCAGGTATACATAATCATATCTATTTGTTGTTCAAAGTATTTGGAATATGAATAGTTGACTGATGGAAAATTATTGAATTGGAATTACAGTTCTTGAATGTGCTTTATTGCCTTGATCTTTATTTTTGTGCCTTTATAAATAGGCAGGTGGTGCTCTGGAAAGTTGCAAGGTGCTGGCAAAATGCTGTGGCCTGATGGCAAAGTATATGTTGGTCAATTTCAAAACAATATGATGCATGGATATGGATGCTTAGAAACACCTGGCATCAGCACCTACGAAGGCCAATGGAAGGAGGGGCAACAGAATGGCCTTGGGGTTATTAAGTGAGTTTCATTCAGTGGCGTAACTACCTGGTCCGACAGGTGCAATTATCTGGGACCCCTGGAACCAAGGGGCCTCTAAAAGTAAATTTTTCCTTCAATCTAATTGTTTGTGACTAAAAGCAAGTTTTTCCCTATTCACAATTTAAAAGTCCTTTCTGAAAGTGATTTGTTATCACTATAAATCAATCAGTGTAAAGTTTGAATTACATATTTTATGATGAGAACGTGAAGATTATTCCAAATTTGACATCCCAAATTATTTATTGCTTCATTGAAAGTTTTGGGGGGCTCTCTTCTGGGTTTCATTGTATGTGATTTAAAACATTTCATTAGAACTGAAAGAAGGACTCAAATCAAAGGATTCAAATGTCATATACGGTGATCGCTTCCTGGGGCCCTTTCTAAAAATATTAAAAATAAAACCTTAGCATATTGTCCATAGACAGTAAAGTGACAAACTTGTTAAAAGTGAACCTGGGCGATGTTATAGATAAGTTCATCAAAACAAAGGTCCTCAGAGCTCGATTCTGAATTTTGTGATTGATTGTGGTTAATAAAGTTTCTCTCAATTATTTTTCAGCATGCTTTTTTTAGTTGGACAACATTTTTTGAGGGGGGTTACTATTTAGTTTTTGAACTGAGGCCCTGGAAGGGCTAGTTACGCCACTGTTTCAATAAATGCGTCATGGTAACTGCTGTTATTATTGAGATAGATAATAAGCAATAACAAAGAAACTATTAGAGAAAATATTTAGTTGAAGAGAGTTGGATGGAAGAACAGATAGAATCCATTGTTCCACTGAACTGCTTGTAAGGTTTGGTGCAAACTGCTTCCGTGCGTATTTGTAGTGTTGGTTATATTTACTATCACAATCATATTTATATTTCATTATTTTTTTAATGTTTGATTTTCGTGTGTTGCTTATATTGTAACGATAATTTTGTATGTGAATAAATGATTATGAGGGTCTTGGAAGAAACTTATACTGGAAACTGGTGTTTAATCCAATTCATTTTAGTATCATTTACTTGTATAAAATATGCATTAAGATGAATATATTTATTTTATTCTTTATTCCTAAGCATGTACCTCATTTAATGAATTTATTATCAGTTTTCCCAACAGCAGCTTTCTTTAAAACTAGTGGTTGCAGCAGGTTCCAGTGAAAATAAATATCCTGCATGTTAAATTATCTACCAATAAAAGAAATATGGTAATATACATACAAAAACTTCAAACTCATTTTTCTCGAAATATGTTTTTGATGTAAAGCCATTCTTCCATCCAACTCCTCAGTAAATTTACTCATTTCAAATTGTAAATGCTTCAAAGTGGCCAATGATATGCCATCGTTGTTCAATTAATCCGGTGGGGTTTTCAAAGATGGCCAACCTCATGGTGGTTAACAAGGCCACTTTATGGCATCTGTCGCATCTGTGTATATTGGTGAATGGGTTGCAGGTGTTAAGCAAGGCTATGGTGTAATGGATGACATTGTGACAGGTAGGCAACATTTGCTGCTGAAGTTCAGAAAATATCCAAGGTAGATAATTGTTAACTGGAAAGAGAAAGTGAAATATAAACAAAAGTTCTTACATTTTTTCCAGGAGAGAAATATTTAGGTTGTTGGAGTAACAATATGAAACACGGATGTGGACTTATTGTGACTTTAGATGGCATTTATTATGAAGGAGTTTTCATGCAAGATGTTCTTACTGTAAGCCTGTTTCTTAACAAGTTTTGTTTATGTGACATGAACTGATGGAAATTAAAAAGACTTTTCCTACCCTCGTAATAAAGAATGTTTCTTGTTACTTTCAATTTTACCTTTCTATTTGACACTGATGGATGGGAAATCCTTCATTATAGTGAATAGAATTTTAGAAAAGAAAACTGGATTTGAGGTGATAATTCAAAGCCTTGTGAGGCAATTGAAGAGGTTATTCTTAAAGTGAAGTATCTTCATAAAACACAGTTTTTCAGGAAGCGAATGTAATTAAATTCAACCTTTTAGTTTAAGATAGGATATCATGCTTTTTGAATACTGCTTGACTTAGGAGAAACACCATTTTTCAATACAGTACACTGCAGCATGATAGAGAAGCATCTTAAGAATATGTTGAAATGTAAAACTAGAAAACAAACAGAATTGGAGAAAGTCACTTGGAAATAAGCTCTTCAATTGTCATTAAAGACTATTAATCTAATTAGCTCTTTCCTTATGTAGGGTCATGGTGTCATGGTATTTGAGGATGGCACTCATTACGAGGGGGAATTTCGTTCAGCTGGAGTCTTCAGTGGCAAAGGAACATTGACGTTTAATAGTGGAGATCGCTTGGAAGGAACCCTCTATGGAGCATGGAATGAAGGTGTGAAAGTAACTGGAACACTCCACAAAATAACATCAGCTCCTCCTACACACCTTCACTCAAAACCTCAGTAAGTAAATTGATTTGTAAAGACAAAAAAGTAAAGAAACACATAAGATTTAGTGAAAATCCAAAATATTGAGTGCTAAGAATTCTGGAAAGGGTTATTTTCAAGTTTGCAGGTACTAATCTAAACATCATTTGATAACTCTGTGACTGAAAAATATGTTTCATCTGCAAACTTCAGTTAATTTTTTAACTTTCTTAACATTTCTGCTTGAGAGTTTTCATTAAATAATTTTCCAACTTTTTTATGCCTTTAGAACTGAAGATGACCTAAATTGAGATTTGAACTGAGTTTCTGTGCTGACTGTACACATTAATAGACTATTCATTTATCCACTATTCGGTTGAATAGAATGTTCTTACATTTGTGAATGTGATATTAGTCTCTAGTTAGCTTAAATTGCTACCCTCCCATTACTTTAAATTGTTATCCAAAATTGCATGTTTATAGGAAGAATAGAGGAAGTTACCTGACATTTATTAAATGTTGTTAAATTTGAAAATTAAATGCCAGGCATTTATTATTCAGTCATTGGTAAGCAATGTGCTGTATTATTAATTTAGCAAATTAAACTTCTTTAACAATTAGTGAATTGTATGTTTTCAACTTCCAAAGTTATGCTATGAAATATCAAAATAATGAACCTTATCTATGGAAATTATTTCTTTCTTTTAGTTCAATACAGTAGTTCTGAAACGTGCACTTAAATAAGTATAGATTCCCTTTGAACATTGAATTACATGTATTAATTACATGGAAAATATGAAATAGGAAATTGAAATAAAAACAATTATCTCCTATGAACTGTGAAATCGGTTACAAGCTGGAACAGGAGCACGCAAAGTATCTGTTATGAGCTGTGCCGCAGTTTTCCATTGTCATGTTTTGGATGCCTTACAAGCTGTAGAGCCTCACAGGGCTTTGAAACAACTGACCCCAGAGTGCATTCATGTACGTCATGTCACAGGTGCCCTAAGAGTGTAAAGGGTTAAGGTTATTAAATATCAATTAATTCTGAGAAGTAATTGACAAATAAATGTAGCTGTGTATAAAAGCTGGTCCACACATAGTCATTAGCATGTGGAAAGAGAATGAGAAACAGTTTGTACAATCCTTAATCAGATGAGAGTGCTGGTGGACTAAGAAGCTAGAAAGATTGTTAAGCCCAGGAGTAGAGTATACTTCTAAGACTTATATTGTGGTATTGTCTCTATTTCAGAAACTTTGATGTATTATTTTGTAACTGGTAATAAACTATATTAACCTTGTGTAAATAATAAAAATTATGGTTGATATGTCAGATGATGACATGGAGAAAGGACACTCAAGGCTATCCTGCCAATAGTATGTAAATAATAAATGTTTCTCTTGAATTTATCAATGAATAATTTTGTTTTGTATGATTCAGGTCATTTGGAAAATTGTGTGTAGCTGCCCATCAAAAATGGAAGGCAATTTTCCGTCAGTGCTACGCGCAGCTGGGTGTGACAGGAATATCAGAGACAGTGGCAGCCAAGACTGGTACTGGTTCACCTCGGCCAAGTGTTGATTTGCAAAAGGTTTGGGAGAATGTGGCTGTTCTCATTACTAGTTCTCGGCAAGAAGCCTTACGTCGCTCTCGTTCAGGTTTAATCAATGAGGAGTCAACAAATGATTCACTCGACACTATTCCTCAGTTTGCCAGTGAGAAAATGACAAAAGAGACCTACAAAGAACTACGTAAATATTTGGGAAAGGTTTGTGTTTATATTACTACATAATTCATAAAATGTGTTTATAATTATTGGATGTTAAGGTGCTAAAAACTCAAAATTGAACAGGAAAAATCACTAATATATTGGTTACAAAATAAAAATAGATTTTTTTCTACAATCATATAAAAATTTCTTCTGTTGAGAATCATTATCTTTCATCTGTATTCTTCATGGCTATCGAAACAAAGCATTGTCTTTGTTTGCCATCTTAGCGCAAAGAAATCTTTTTTTTTCATGGTGAAGTTTCCACAATGTTTTCCAGATGTCTTAAAGAAAACACTAACTTCACACATTGCTTGCAATACTTAGAAAAAAAATCATTTTCCCTCTTCTTCACAACAAAATTCAATAGGAAATGAGGAGATTTCATCAAAAAATTCAATAACTATAATAATTTTCAATGTTTACCACAAATTACTGAATTATAGGTCGTGAATTGAAAATGGAGATTGAATTTAACTATGTAACAGGTTTTTCCTCTTTCCTCTGCTGAGTATTCTTGATTATTTTCAGATATCTTTTGTGAAATTGTAAACAACTACTTTGTTTCTCATTGAATTTTGAATTAGTTTCAATATATACAACCAGGTCAGAAATGTTACAAAAAAAAAAGGTGATCCTGTTTTTGAAAATAACCAACGTGAACTTGTTACTCTTCAAATATAGTATATCTCTTCAAAGATAAAGGGAAGACACGTGTAAAATCAATTACAATGTATATATTGATTCAATTTTAATTCAGTTTGTTCAAATGGTCTGACTTTTGTGCTCTCAGGACATTATAAGGTGATGTGAAATTGATGTTTTTTGGAAGTGCTAGTAATTTAACATTTATAGGTCTGCGAAGGATTACATTGTGATAACATTACTATTACCATGACATAGAACGATCAGATGGTATTGATAAAAACCTTCTTGCTTTCAAAAATTGTTAAATTTGAAAGATTGAGATAAATTCTTGGTAGATGTATCGCCTCCTATATTATTTCAGTAGTATACATATCTTCTGCAGCTTTCACATGCAACCAATCTTTATAAATAAGGTTTCTAAATAAAGAGAATTTCATGGACACTTTATGAATTGCACTTTGACTTTAAAAATATGAAGGATTTGTTTAAAAACATGCATCTAAATATTCACATCAAACGCAACCCGCAAAACAGCCAGATTTTTGAATCTATATCATTAAATAACTCCTAAACAAAGCGTTTTAGGGCCTTGAAAATGAGACCAATGGCCTCAAAGAAATGTTCCTTGCACCATATTCTACAGGATGAGATCTTAAACATTCTATTATATTTTTGCTGGTTTGATGCTTCTTGATTCTACTCCACCTGCTCAGAGTGCATAGAATCTACAACTGTATGTGAAATTGAACTAATTACTTGATATCCTAGGTGATTGAATTACATGGACGTACATCATGCTCTGTAATAACGTTAAATAAGAATAGTTTGTATTGACTCGGATGTATTGTATTATTATCGATTACAAAGAGACATGGAGGATAAGAAGGTCTGGAAGAAAAAGATGTATTATAGCCTTAATATGGAAATGGAAAAATAGGGAAGGGGGTGGGGGTGACTTGTGAGAGTTCTAACATAGGTGCGCTAATATTATCTTCTTGTTGCTGCCATAATAAAATGTAAATGAAATCAAAACTGGAAAACATATTTTTCCTTTGTATGTTTTGCTGCCTTTCTTTGTTTTTTGTTTTATATTCATTTTTAATCGTTTTTTTAGTTCATTTTATTGTTTAATTGTTGATAATTGTTTAATTAAAGAGAGTACTAAATGTGATGTTGTCGAGTTATCTAGGGAATGATCGTCACAAATGAATTCATTATTATGAAATGCTGGAAGAAAGAATAAGTAAATAATGATACCTAAGTATAAATGCATTTAGGAAAATTCTGTTTCAAATGAAATGTCCCGTTCCAGGCTTTTGAATGCGTCCACCATCCCTTGGGAATGCTCCTTGCCGAAGTGTCACAGGCTTATACAGCCACTTATGGAGGTGTCAGAGTGCATCCTTTGCTACTTAGCCATGCTGTGGAGGAACTGCATTCCATAACAGCTCGAATGTATGAAGTGGTGCGCTTGCTTTTCCCATCGCTGCCTGCACTGGGGCAAGAATTAGTGCTTGAAGAAGATGAAGATGAGGATGAGAAAAGGTAAATGATTCTAGAACAAACTAATATTGATTAAAAAAGAATTGAAATAAATATTCTTTTATTAGTTGGCAATTTTTTCATTGGGTTGATTAGCAGATGTTGTTTTTTAGTGCCAAGCACACAATTATTTTTCACTCTCCCCCTTGTTCTTGTTATTAGAAATTGTTTACTTCGTTATGTAATAAATTTGTTTGTAATTACATATTAAAATATTATGCAAATCTTTGGATATTTTATGCATTTTCAAGGAGGAAGTATTTAAAAAAATTAAGGTATTACATTTTTATGCCCTAAATGAAACTAACAAACTCGCAAATGATAAAACATGCAAGAGAACAGTCAAACTACAAATTATTAAATCAAATTTTGCTGAACACTTTGAATTGTTGTCCCTCCTTGTTTTCATTATTTTGAAAATACCAAAACAAAAAATAATGATAGCAATTAGGTAATACAACTTTCAAATGAAATATATAAACAATTACTTGGATTTTTTTTTTAATTGTTTTTTTTTAGTATCTGTTAGTAATTTGTTAAGCAAAGTTGTTCTTCAGTATTCAGAACTAACCATATTTAATGAATTAGACTTTATTTTAACATACAATTTACATTTTAAATAGAAGAAAATAACAAACTATAATTTTTTTTATTTTAACAATAGAAAGAGCAGGAGAATGCCTGAACACATACATTTGATTATCTTTCCAATTCATATCTTTCTTATCTCAGATAATTGGAATTATTTATGATCTCATAGATAATGCAATAGAATCATCAACATCACCAAAATAATCTCTCAAAAACGAAAATTCAATTATTGGAAAAATATTTTTTTATTTATTTAATATATTTACTGGCAATCCTATATATAGAGCCTTATACCAAAATATAAGTAAAACAAGTTTTTTTCCTAAATATCTCATTCAAAAATATAGAATTGTCTTATTTTCACAGATTAAGCCTACACTGTTCTGTTTTTACATTGCCTTTCCATATCATGAAACTTGTCACTAAATGTATGAGTTCACAGTTCACCACTCTATCACATCAACATTAAAAGATGCAAGTACATTCACTTAAAGAATGAGAAACTGTTAAAGACTAAGAAGCGATGAACAAGACTGGGGTAGAATGAAAATATGATGACTGAAGGGAATTGGATGAGAGGCTAAGAACACAAATTCAATGAGCAAAACTATCAAGGAAGCCTAAAAAGTCAGAAGATGACACAGAATGGGAGGAGGATGAAAGAGAAAGAAACAATGCGATCTTTGAAAAAGAAAGACGTTAGTGATAAAAACCATTATCATGATTTTAAGGAAAAGAAAATAGTGATAGCTCAGGCAATGAGTTTTTAACGTTCTCATCAAGAAGACAGTTTTCTTGTCAATTAGACCAGGCTTGCAAGGGCCCCAGGGACACACCACACAATGGCGGTGACAGCCCTTCCGCGCTCCACTGGCTAGTGACGAGTCTAGTGAAAAACTTTCACTTTTGGGGCTAGTGACCGGTACCCAAGCCCTCACTGAGAGGAAAGCCCTCAGGCTCTTAAGACAGAAATATGTTGTATTGAATTTGAATTAAGACTTGAAATAACAGCTGTAGTTTCTGGAGAGTGGAGGTTTTATTTTGTAGACTATTATTTCAAATTAAATTGCTCAACAACTCCCACAAATTTCATGGTCAATCTTTACTGTTGCAACTGATTTTGAAACTATTTGTAATTTAAATAACAAAAAAAATTTTAAAAATTCATAAATTTAATTCTGATTGTAATACACTTGACCATTCTTCTCTAAATGTTTCAATGCTGGTAATTTTATTTATATAAGGAAGAAAATAGAAACATTGTTTGAGATAATAATAAAGAGAATAAAGTATTTCAAGAAACACAATCATATCATTTTAATTAAACAAAAATCGCATTAAGTTTCACATTTTTTTAAAGAAATGATAGAATCATAATTCGGCGAGTGTGTTTGTGCCACTGCCTCTTGCATTGTCGACTGTGGATGTGAGAGTGTCATTCGGCCTCTGGACTTGGTTTTTTGTAAGTTCATGCACGAGAAAAACTGCTCACATTATCATTATCAATATAGTAAATCACATTATCAATATAAGTGGAACCGAGCATTGACAATACCCATGTAGTTGCACTTCGCAATTACTCAATTTTGTTTGGGACCTGCCATAGTTTGCACTCTTAGTTCAACCTTGTGACTGACTATTTCTGAAAGAAAAATCTAAAGAGCAGAAAAGTGAAGGCACAGCTCGGCTGTCAGGGATTATGCCAACTTTCCTGGTTCTCACAGGCTTTCCAGTGCCCCAAGAAGGGGCTGAGATCAGATGTTTGTGCACCTCTGAATTAGACAATATGCAATTTTATGTTGACAAAATAGTTACAATGTGTTAAAAATTTTAAAAATTCTCGTCAGGACTATGGCTCATAATAGGCCTGATGAGAATTTTTAAAATTTTTAACACACACATGTGCACGTGTGTGTGTGTGTACATATAATAAAGATGTTTTTATTTATTCTTTATTTTATCTCAAATTTTAATATTCACGTAACATAAGAAATTTCAACATCTTTTTTTTTATTCTACAAATGAGAGAAACATTACTCCTGAAATGTCATATCTTATGATCTTTTTTTAGTAAGTGCAATAAATTTTATGATGGTGAAGTTGATGTAAATATGTTTTAATCATTGATTGTCTTAAAAGAAGGTCACAATCAAATTACAAATAGGTATAATAAATTTTGATGTGCTCTTTAAATTGTTGTACCCCATGTTTGATGCAACCCACTTGATATTCATGTGTTTAATAGCTTCCTGTTGCAACGACCCCTGGTCATTATCATGTCACATCAAAGTCAATAAAATGAAAGTCAACATCATGTCAATCAAGAAGGTTTAAAAGGAGACAAAAGCAAGAAAGAGAAGATGGACAAGGAGATGATGACAGACAAGGGCAAGAAGAAAATGACTGAGAAAGAGAGCAAAATGAATTTTAACTCATAAATATTGATCACGAATTACAGTCACTAAAAACTTGAAACATTATTTGCACTGAAAGGAATCTTCTGTTCAAGTATTCATACAGAACGCATAAATGATCACCTCATACAAAGGAAAATTGAAAATAGAATGGTTTTAAGTAAATATAAGATTTCTTCTTTCATGATATTTTTTATTTCAGATTTGTTGGCAAATCAATTGTGTTATTGGAAGAGATAAAGATTTTTGTTTAGAAACATAAAAGTGTGAATACTCCTTCTTCTCTATTTTTCCAGAGGTTTGGTTCTTTCCAACTGTGAAGTAGTGAGTGCAGCTGCCTTACTGCATCCAGTGCTGCTCCCCAGAGTTCACTCAGCCTTGTTTGTCCTTTATGCTTTGCACAACAAGCAAGAGGATGATGCATATTGGAAGAGGCTGCTGAAGTGGAACAAACAGCCAGACTCTACACTTATGGCATTTTTAGGCATTGATCAGTAAGTGACCCGTATATTTGAAATAAAATTTAATGATTAAAAATGGATGATTTTTAAATTTAATAAATAATTAAAACCCTTAATTTTTATCCAGAAAGAAAACTTAGATCAGGTATTCCCAAACCTTAGTTGAGATTGAACCACATTGTTTTGCTGTGGAATATAGTGGCACATTAGAGAGTTTTCGCATGGTAAGGAATTGTTTTGATCATCTGGCGAAGCGTTTCAGCAATCGAGAGAACTATCAATCTTTTGCGCTTGTACAGTTTGAGTTTCGCAACACTTTTGTGCATCTATGCATGCAATGCAAAAGCTCTCTAACATATTACTTATACACATAACATACTTTCTCGTATATTACTAATGCCATATAGAGAAAGTAATAACAGGGATTTTTCAGCAGAAAGACTAAGACATATTGCCGGGACTTGGGAAAGAAAAAGTGGATAAATTTTGTTTGTAAATGTAGTGAATTACTTTCTTTAAAATGTTGTGTAATCAGAATCCATGTTTTATGTGACCTTAATACTGAAAATTGATTGATGGCAAAATGTGTCCGTCTGTCTGTGGTCAGTGGCTGGCACCTAAACTGTTCAGCGAATTTTCTTCAAAATTAATATTCCCCAATTAATTTAAATGAACTCAAGGCCCTGTGAGTTTGAAACTAAGATTTTAATTTTTGGGTTAGTTTAGTTTACACTTAGCCTTAAAACATTTTCAAAATATTCTCAAAAATTGCTTCAAATTTTTTCTTTAAATTTATTTCTCTGTTTGAGCTAAAGATGCTTAAAGAAATGATGTAAATCACTTTTTTGTTGAACTCCTGAATTTTAGAAAATTGCAAAAGGTTAAAATTTTTTCAGGTGTTCTACAATTACAATAATGAAGATCGAAATTTTTTTGTAAATGATATCCGTTCACAAAAACAGTTTATAATGCAATAAGGCAGTTTGAAATTTTGAGAATTCCTTCTCATTGTTAGGAAATGTTTTATTTTCAATTTTATGCATACAACTAAAAAACAGCTTTTTTACTGAAAAGTCTTCATAAACAGAAATAAAATTTAAAATATTTATTACAAAATAACTTCTTAAAATTATGGTGTTACTGTCAGATGTTTTGCACAGTGTATTTGTTAGAGCTCATCTTATCAACTCTAATGCAACCTTCAACTAAGGAAGAAATTTCTAAGGATTCTACTTGTTTTAGGAATTTATTTCTACACATCCATGTTTCTACTCTATATAGTAATATGTCATGACCTTATAAAATTTTAATTGCATTTCATTTCGTGTTCTTCCCGTTAGTGATCTTCTAATTGTGCCACATATTTATTGTGTGGGCACTCCCTTCGTGAGTTTGTGTGCACATATATATATATATGTGTGTGCGTGTGTGTGTGTGTTTTTTACAAGGGTTGTTGGAAATCTTCAAAAGTCACTGGGCAGCTCATACTACCAAGCATGCGAGATTTTTACTCACTAAAACCAAACCTCTCTTCTCCTCCATCCTCTCCTGAGGAACTGCCTATAGGCTATATGCTGTTAATCCAGTAGGATTATGATCCTCCTTCCTTTCTCCAGGCATCTCAATTCCAGCAATACTTCTTGTGCAAAATTTCATCCTGCCCTCCAAATGCTCTCAGGAGCAAGCGTATTTGCAGCTAGGTTTTCTGGAGTAATCTGGCCTATCATAAGCTTCTCAATGGTGACTCATCAATGAGATTCGAAATGTGGGCACTGAAAAATCATGTGTTCTCGGCAGCAGGTTCACACACAGGACAGTAAGGAGTATCAGCCAGTTGGAACCTGTGAAGATAGGCTGTGAAGCATCCATGTCTTGCCAGAAGCTGCATGAGATAATAATTTATTCCACTATGCTTTCAATTAATCATCAATAGGAATCAGTCGGTAGGTCCATCTTTCCTTGGAGGAAGTGTCCCATCGCTGCTGCCATCCTGCTGCTACTTCTTCCAAGCAGTTTTGCAGTCTGTCTTTTTGTCGTAACCCCTCTGCCGTTCACGGCCTTTACATGTATGGGATCATCCCAGCTATGACAAAAACTGTTTCGTTTGAGACACTGCCAAATGCACATGCAACCCTATGCACAGACAGTTGATACAACACTTCCATTACTCTTACGTAGCTCTTTGTATCTATAGGGGTAGTCCAAACTGGAGATACATAGAGCCGAACCAATGTAATGACCGAAGCAAGCTGCTTTCTCTTTTCATCACTAGGCCCTCCAGTGTTTGGCCTTAACGTAGTCAATGCAGCATTCACTACTGCTGCTTTCTTACTGTCGTAGTCCATGTGGTCTCTAAAGGACAAGCACATGCCACTGCCATGGACCTAGCATTGAACCTTGTGGGATGCTGGCAGTTATATTGTGTACCTTTGGTCCATCATCCATATTGTACACTAGGATTCTGTGATTGAGATATTCAGCCACTAACCTCCTCAAGTATGCACATTGATTTGGTGGAGTGCTTTGTGAATGTCACTCCATCTTACCAAGTTAAAGGCATTCTTAATGTCCAAAGTTACAACTGCACAGTACTTTTTTGGACCTCTTTCCCATCTGCTCCCACTAACCCACCTGTCAGTGTCAACAACAAGCTTAACAACAATGACAGTTGAGCAAGTCCTGCGAAAGTCATACTGGTTCTCTGAGAGCCCTCCTCCTTTTTCGACTGCATCTTCCAATCTGTAGGTAATCATTTCCTAAAAAACTTTAGTGTGCCTGCAATATTAAGCATGCACAGAGGTCAGTAAGACACCGGCTCTTCAGGAGGTTTTCCGCCTATGGAAGAAGTAATAGTTTTGTGTGTGTGCGTGTGTGTGTGTATCCTTATCTTCATAATATTTACGACAAACAAAATACAGGAAATTTTATTGGCTTGCTATTTAGAACTATTTAGGTTCATATTGAGTGAATATCAGAAAAAAGTGTCAGTTTTTGTTGATATTTTGAGATTAAAGGTTAGACTGTCTATTTAGCCCATGTAAAATTTTTCGATTTTTGTAGGATATTATAATTGAAATTTAGTAAATATCTTTATTCTATGGTTTTGTTCCAGGAAATTCTGGATTAAGTATTCAAGTCCAAAGAATATAGGACGTGTTGAATCATTGCGTGCACTTTCTCCTCTTCACGAACAAATGTTTCATGATGCTGTGGAAACACTGCAGCAGTTGAAGACTACGTTTTCTCCCATGGAAAAACTGCTAGTTATCAGGAATACATTTGAGCAAATGACTAGAGTAAGTGTGAAATGATAAGAAAAATAATACAAGAATTTCAGAGTATATTTTGTAATCCTTTTTTTCTCTTTTTCTGCAGGCTGTGCAATTGGTTCTGGGAACAGACTATTTATGGTCAATGGATGACTTATTTCCAGTCTTTCATTTTGTAGTAGTTCGTTCTCAGATTCTTCAGTTGGGATCAGAAATACATTTTATTGAAGATTTCATGGAACCTTACTTACAAAATGGCGAACTGGGTATCATGTTCACCACTCTAAAGGTGAGTTATCCTGCTGTCGGTATGTACTTTACTTTTTTAACAATTTTGTTACTCTTCATATATCTTATTGCTGCTTAGCTTAGTGAATGTGGGGCAAAGAAGTTAATGATCCACTGCCTTTTCTTTTCAGGCATGCTACTATCAAATACTGCAAGAGAAAGTCAGCATGAGCAGCTAACTAGTCCTGCATGTTATTAGTATGTTATTTTGATAGCTGTTTAATATTCTATTCTAAGTATTTACATCAAAATGACATATCTTTATTTTTAAATGGACCATGCTTTCATTCTGTGATTTGTTGTCATTTGAAATTTAAAAGAAAATGTAAATTTTGATACAGTATTTATTTATATTTTGTGCCATTATATTTTTGATATTTATTATGATATATTAGGTTAAGCACTTTGAGAGGCTGTGGGTAAATTTAAAAATGTGAATGAACTTTATCATATGCAGAATCTGCTAAACTATGAAAGTTTGTGTTATGTTGTACCTGAAGACTGGTCATTTACGCAATACATATCTTTAATTTTAAGGTGGATCTAGACAATCAAGTTTTTGTCCCATACACAAGGTACAGAGTTTTTACCCACAAAAATAACTTATGAACAAAATAAAATGTTTACTTAATAGAACATCCTTAATCATATTATGTTTCAATTTTTCAAGTGACCTCCAAGAATACTTTTGCTTTACTAAATTTGTTGGATCAGAAAATACTTTCACAAATAATACAATTTTTTAAGAAAATAGTAATTTTATTGGAAATTAGTTCTGGAACACTGTAAATGTTTCACATATTACAGTGTTAATCTGTCTGTAATATGTCATGAGATACAATTTAAACGATATGCCAAACTATTTATAGCTAAAATACTAAATTACTTCCTTAGAATTCTCACAAACGAATGATAAGAAATTGTTTAACATCAGAGACAGTATCAGATAAGATAAGTTTGCTCTTAAAGCACTTATCAATAAATATTCCTGTGACCTGCTGAGGTATAAGCATTTATTTTAAAGAACATTCCTTTAACTGATTTTCTCATGTTATTGTCAAAACCGGCTTAAGGGATACACATTTTATTCTTACACTTTAAACAAATCCTCCAGTTTCATTTTCAGGTAGTGCCTTATCTTTGATTGTCAATTCATGACAGTACATGCAGGAAGAATTTTTTTCAAGCAATGCATATGAGATCTAGCAATTCAAGACAATAATAACTGTATTAAAGGACAAAATAATTCTGTGCACTGTTATGTTTTTTAAATATTTTTAAATTGCTTAATACATGCATTGAAAGATGATACACAGTACAAACAAGTAATTCAGTTAAATTGCGAAAAATATGCACTAGTAATTAATACATTATTCAAACGTATATCAACCACTTAATGAGTTGTTTTATTAGTTTAATGTGAAATGTGAGACAATTTCTCAACATTGTCACCCAACAAATAGGAAAAGAACGTAATAATAAAATACTTGCCCAGTGTTTATACATGTCGGGCAGAAAACCGAACACATGAAAACACTATTTGGATTATGTCTTGATTCACTGGAATTCCACATAGCAAGAATTGCAGTGAAGTTACAGGTGAATCATAATGCATGTTCTTGTCTCTTGGTCAATATATAACACAAGAGTATACACACTTAAAATGGGTGAGTACCTACATTACTTCTGTGAAAAGATCCAATCTGTGAAATTCTGTTAATCTTTCAACCTCTATTGAATATTTAAGACCATGAACCACGAAAAGGAGGGGGCATTATAGTGGCTGCTCATATCAAGAGGAGGCTCCGAGCAGTAAACAGTGGGCTCTTTAACTCTTTAAGTGAAACAGAAGTTGCAAGAAAACTCGGAAACTTGTAACAAAAGTAGTGGTGCTGCTGCAGCTCATGATTTCTCGCGTCACTAATGGTTGCATTAAATTACAGTACCACAATTTCTCTCCATATCAACACATTTCAGCAAGCTCAGGGCATCAACTGATGTCACTGCAGTGCCTCTGTCAGGAAGGCCCTAGGTTCCATATCCGACAGTGGCAGCATTTTTAGCACTAGCTAGACGCCAGTCAGTGTCTGGAGGGGAATTTTGGCGGCCGGGTGCTCTGATCGGTAGTTTTCCGTGGTTTCTCCGATCAGTACCTAGCGATTACCGCCGCAGTACACTAACAAACGGGCCATAGACCCCGCGCGATCTTTCCTTGTTCTTCCTTGCCCTATCCGCACGCGTTTACATGCACCACTCAATTATATTATATGCCAAACATGCCGAGAGACCGTACGGTCGTGAGCTTGGAGCGATGTCCCGCTGGTGAGAGATGCCCTGCTAGCCAATACGTTGGTCGGTGCCGGATCTCACCATCCAGCGGGAGAACACTGCCACCGCCCGAGGGAAAACATGTACTACACTTACGGGATTGACTAGCCGTTCACGCACCCAGAATCACTAATCAATCAATAGTAAAACTCAGTGTACACATCATAGCTCATGAAGTGCGAAAACGTAAGCTAATACATCAACACATTCGACAATCCTATCGTTTCATTCACTAAGAAACTACTTAACAATTGGACATTATTCTGAGAAATTCAAACTTCCGGGTCACGGCGTTCCCAATTTTGCAAATCCTAGCAACGAGGGCGGGAAATTCGAATTCGCAATATCGAAAATTAACTACTCGTATTTTAAAATATTGTACACGACCTTTTAAAAAATACTAACTTCTTAGGGGGAAAAAAGAGCATTGTACTTTTGCAACATTGTACATTGCAAACTTTTTTTTGTTGTTTGTAATTTTCGAAAATACAAGGTGAGAGTTCAATAAAAATGCAACCAGCAGCAACTTCTTTACCGTACGTTGCTACAAACTAGGGGAAAATGAAAAAAACTGGAGACTTATGAGAAAATAATTGTTTAAAAAATATGTTTCACGAAAAATTGCCAACAATTACTCGTTGTTTTAAAAATAGATCATTACCTTATTTTAAGATCTGCCTTTAAGTGACTGATTTTATTGCAAAAAAAAACAAAAAACAACTAATTTATAAAATAAAAACCTCCATCATAGTAGTTGTAGGATATCGCAGAGAACAATTGAATTTTGTTAAATTTTTGAAGTTAGGGGTTAAAACGTTAAAAGGTATCGAAAGTATAACGTTTAATAAAAAAATGTACCATTTTAATTTTTTAATGTGAATTTGAAGGGATCGTAATTTCTTTTTTGCGAATGGATCACTTAGGACCATACGGAATCAACACTTTGTGGCCTTTCTTGCCCAGTAATATCTCATACGCAACGAATGGGTTTGCTTTCGTTGCTCAGACCAGTTTGATGTCTCTGCAAATATGTTCAATGCAGCCTAATAGTGAATAAATCAGATACAACAGTGCGATACAATTGTGGGTCGTTAATAGTGATGGCACGCGGCGCAATTTTAGCCGACTGCAGTAAAAGTCAAATTGTGCAAAGCAGGATTCGTAAAGCAGAGATTTGAAGCTCTAATCTTACCTAAATTAAAAGTATTTTGGATACAAAGTTACAGAGCTCGTTTGAAAAGTGTCTATTTCTATGGATTTAACGTAAAATTGGCCATATTCGGGCTTGTGGCACACTGTTCCAGTCAAATAAATAATGTTTGATGATCGTAAAATTATTGCGAGCTAACGTGGGCACCCCCGCAGCTCAAAATTCGTTGACAAAAATAACATAAAATAATAATTATTCGTTATCTTCTAAAAAGTCGCGAAAATGGGTTGCTTGTGGCACCCCTAACCCCGTTTTAGAAACGGTTTTATTGGTGCCGATGTTGTTCTTGCATCGAAAACTAACATTTTTTCTCTAAGCCATTAACTTCTATTTTTTTTCGATATATAGACACACACACGAAGCCACACTCCCATAAACTTACTAATGCTCTAGAAAATGCTTACACGCACAGCGGAGGTTGTCACCCAACACTTTCTCGCCTATCGTTATGATGTAATTTTGAGCATATCTAGTATTAAAACATCTCCATCATCACTTATAAATCTCGTAGAATTCGTATCTGCAATTTCAAAAATTTTCAAAATTACTCTAAACTGTTCACATTTTTAAAATATTGTTGTTAATATTTTTTTTGTTCAATTAAAAAATTCCCAGCTAAGACTGTATATATAGTTTCGTCTAATATTTTGTTAACACTATCTACTGATGTCAAGCATCAGAAAAATTGCACAACAAAAGATGTTCAAGGTCATAATGGGTTAAAATAAAAAAAAGTGAAAATACGCCACCTTTTTTCGATTTTCAAAAATCAAAATACTCCTGGGTTCTTGTACATTATGCCTATAAAATTTCATCCTTGGTTTTTGAAAGGATTGAGAACTACGAACATTTTTAATACAAAGTTTGGGATGAAAAGTAATTTTTTATCTGACGAAATAAATTTTTATTGGGAAAACGATAGGTCCATTACAATTTTTTGCTAATTTTTGAACATTCAGCTTCTATCTTTGTCTTTTGATCTGTTCAAAACACGTTTCTTTGACAAATGTCGTTCAAGACAACTAGATCTCATTGCATCATTGCTCAATACTTTATAGCAAATAACACACTAAGGAAGTTCGACGCGATCCTTAAGCATGCACACAAAATGTTATTGAACCTTCATATCAAGTACCCACAATGTGAAAATAACCGTTTCAAACACAGAGCGCCTCAAGTTCATTTAAATTGAACGGGGAAAATCATTTTTGGAGAAAATAGGCTGAACGGTTTAGGCGCTAGCGTTGCCTACACACGGACGGACGCACAGACAGACCCACAAAACATGGATTCTGACTGCAGAAGAGTTAGAGGAAGGAATACAGGATGTTCAGAAGCTTCCGTTTCAAAAAATTACCGCAGATTCTATGATGACTTTTATGAGCAATGGTAGACCTAGTTTTTCGAAAGAAAAACCAATTGTTTTCGAGAAAATTTACTTTCAATATTACTTCCGGGCGCGAAATTCAAACCTGCTGCCACACCACCACCCGGGCGCATCTGTGTACAGGCTGGGCGTCGCCTGGCGTCGTTTCTTTGCGTTTTCGGTGAAACTGTCGAGTGAAACACCTCTGGAGTACTTTAATAGCATCAAGTGTTTCATGTGTACTATTAATTTAATTTATGCAATCTAGTTAATGTGCATTTTTCTTATAAATTATAATCACGGATAGCAGCAGCGTAACAACGTACGCTGAATACTAACCATGCCTTTTGAAAATTAGCAAAATACTTGGAAAGCTCCATTTTATTTTTTGCATATCTTCAGAGTGAACTAATGTCTCGTGCTTCAGAAAGCCAAATGATACTAAATGATAATACATATAATCCCTGTAAATACATATAATAATAAATGATAATCCCTTACAGTTTCTTTCTTTAATATCATGACACATGCTAATACTTTTGTGCAGCTAAAATAATCGTTCATTAAAGAATTGAGTTTATTATTTCTAGGCTCGCAGTTCGAAATTATGCTTCCGCGAGTTTCATTTTGGCAACTCTAGCTAACGATAATCCGCGTAGATAACCCGATAAATGGTTGTACACAAATTAATATGTATAGATTTGCTTCCCCTCAGATGTAATTGCTCTCCGTGAAGGTTACCTCAAATAAAAATAGTATGTGGGGGAGCAGTGGATATTTAATGATCTTTAAAATCTAATGATCTTTTAATCTAATGATATTTAATGATCTTTTAATCTAATGGTCTAGAAAATTACGTTATTATTGCTTAGGGATAATCCTGTGGGCTGATATGACTTTTTGCTTCCTCTAAAGATGTATTTCGATAGAGGCTGATTGCAAAACACGCTACACGATCGTGGAACATCGACTTCGCGGCAATGGCCTCCGGAACCAGCGCCGAGTTCTCGCAGATGAATGTGTACTCTGCCTTCGCTTTCCTGTTCCGTAGGCGAGGTGAACGCATGGCACTCTCCCGAAGCCCTGAGATAATTCGAGATACAATTTTTGGACGAAAATGGCGGCGGGTTGGAAATATTTCTCTTTGTGTGACTGTTTCTCTTGCGTTGCAGGTAGCAGGTACGAACATTAGAGTATTTTTTCGACTTTTCAATTGATCAGGGTGCAGCCGTGGCGGATTCCAATGTATGCAACGATACAAACCTCGACGAGCAACACAAGTATGAAACAAGTTTTTTTCCCCTACTTTTTTACTCTTTCGCACTAACATCATATTAGTAAACTATTTTGCCAGTCATCAAATAGAGATATGGCCTTTTTCTCACGGTTAATGAAGGACACTACGTAGGATTGATTAGCTGTGCACCCCGATATGTACTGCGAAGATTCGCCACTGTAATTGTCGGTCTGCGGCTTCACAAAAATGAAACTGGCGAAAGCACAGATGCGTGCCCAGATGTAATCAATAAACTCAATACTTTAATGAACGAAAACTTAGGATTTTGGCTCTTATCCCCCTTCGTGAAGGAATCGACTTCCTGCGTGGAAACAATGAGAATGATAATTTCAATAACAATATTTACCACTGAACTCTAGAAGACTTGCACTGATAGTGAAGTTATATTTATGCCCAATGTTGAGGCTGCAAAATAGCTTCATCAGAATATTGGGAGAGCCACAGGCGATGATTCGGATAGTTGACAAGCGTCTTGCCACATTTCCTCTCTAGTCCCAAAGGAAAAATCTGAAAGACAATTATTTAAGAACTAATAGTATACCTCAGCGTAAGAATAATTGAGTATTGAAGAAGTTGACAATGTTACCATGTCTCAGGCGAACAGAAGATCATTTTCTGTCGTAATTCGGACGTAATACAATTTCAGGCAGGTGTCCGCGCCAAAATACATATGTGCACGGAGCCTACACGGCAGTAAGGTAGCCCCTGCTACCAACAGACAAAAATCTAATTTTTCAATGTAGCCAAGATGTGAGTTACTAAGCCTTTTTACTGACGAGGCGATTCTTTGTGAAACCGCTCGGCTGAATGTTATCAAACAATTGACTGTCGTGGCGTCATGTTTAGAAATGCATATGATTCTCAGAAATGTCAACAATACGAGAATTCCCTGGACTTGGCGCAATCTCGCGAGCGTCTATGAAAACAGTTCAAACTTTTCGAAGCAGTTTGTCCTTCCAAATAGTTTCATACGAAACACGTCTTTGTCATGGTGGAAATAATATTTCCACCATGGTCTTTGTCTTTCTTTCTGGAAGCTAGCCTGCGGTTTTTACAGAAAAAATATCATCCTAAGTCCAACGCGGGACGTTTAAAATGAATGACCTTTGCTGTTAATTAGCGCGAAGGACTTGTTATAAATGACAGAATTCCAAGTGCAGCGCCTAATTTGAATTAATTTTGGCCGCCTACGTGCCAACATCCAGAGACCACAGTATTCGCTCAAAGGATCAGGGCAACTGGACGAAAAACCTGATCAGGATAGGGGATATTGATCCAGAATCGGAGGTACAATACTTCTTACAGGATATTTAGAATTATACAGTTAAAATGGTAATTTATACTTATTTTCTTCCTTCTTCAATGAATATATAATATATATCAATACGTTATTAATACAGTTCCTTTTTTTTTTAAAATTTATATATTTGATTACATAACGTTTCGGCTACATCTTATAGCCATCGTCACACCAGGTTTTAAATTGTACATTTTAACAAATTATAGTGTATAATTGTTAATACATTTTAAAATAAATATGTTGACAGAAGCTTACTTTTTATAAAATAATAAAAATGTAGTAAATAAATATATAATGTAATAAATAATTAGTAATAATGTAATAAATGAATGTAAATATTCTAGTATAGTTTAATATTCCAACTCTATTTTACGATTTTGTTGAAGTATATTGCAGTATTTACTGACGTGACTTTTCTGACAAGCACTGTTAACAGTAAGTCGCTCGAAGTTGTATGGTAACTGTTGAAAGTCATTTTTTTATTATTAGAATTCTGAAACATATTATGGAAAGTGGATGGAAGTGGAAATATATGGATGAGTCCCTCCGGGGCACCGATTTTCGCTCGTTCTGCGCACCACCAATTTGCGACGCGAACCACATGACCACAGCACGGGCACTTCGTTTGAAAAGCCAGTCCGGACGCTGCAGTATTTTTAAGAGAGAAAACCTAATTGGGCTAATTTCAGTTAAAGTTAGCAGATTACGTGAAAGGCAATACATAAATACATTGAGAATACAAATAGAATAGAGTAAAAATAGAATTCATATTGGGATTTTCAATAGTAAATTATAATTAAAATTAAATTAATTATTTTGCGTATTCTTTGATCCATTCCTGTTCTCTGAGAATATTTCTCGTGGCCCATAGTAGGTGGGACACCTGTATACATTTTATTAATTTCTAGCGAAACATTTCACGATTTTTTTTCCAAGAAATGTACATGCTGGTTTTTAGAACAGATTTTGTTTAAGACAAAGAAATCTATCTTCCATTTTATGGTTTACAAATACTTTCGCAATTTTCGAAAATACTTATTTCAACGAAAATTAGACTTGCGCCATTCTTTTAAGCGTTCCTTCTTCCAACCATTTTTCTCATTTTTTTTTTTTTTCAAAATGAGTAGTTTTTGCTTAATTTGCGTACTACAAGTAATGACTATGAGTAACTACTACGGATAAGTGCGTTTTTGCATACTACTCATTTTTTCAAAATTAGTACACACGGCCTTCTTTAAGGAGCTGGTTATTTACAGAGAGACTTTGTCCGAGACAAAAATATATATCTTCAATTTTGTAGTTTTAAAATGTTAAGTTTCTGCAATTTTCGAAAAAACGGAGCGATAGTCGAAAATGAGACTAGGACCATATTTTTTACCGTCCCGTATCACGTACGCGGAGAAAATTTAAAGAAAAATTAGGAGCGGTTTCAAAAAATAGGCTTTTTAAATTGCGTATATTTCGCCCAAAATTACACGAAAACAACTCATTTTCGAAAAATTGAACACGACCTTATTTCACGATGTCTTTAAGAAACAGATTTCATTAAGGGGAAAAAATCTCTATCTTCGATATTATAGTTGAAGGAAGACTCCGAAATAATTTTCAATTTTTGCAACTTTCGAAAAATCAGGAATTTTAACGAAAATGAGACCTGCGCCCTTCTCTTAAGCGTCCTTTAGCTATCCCACAACAAAATTAAATTTTTCGGTATACGTACAATATATACGCTCTAATGAGAAAGTTATGTAATGCTGCGGAAAGTCGATTTCAAGATTTCAACGGAAATACAGGATTTTGAGCCCCCGGATACCGAAAAAGTGTGGATCTTTTTTCTTTTTCAAAACGTCCGTCCGTCTGCGAACACCACTAGCACCTAATCCATACGTGGAATTTTTCCAAATGGATGTTTCCCAGTCGATCTGGCTCGACTCCAGGCGCTGCTATTTTGAAAAAAATTCTTTAAAATTTGGGGTTACATTGCATAATGGGATGTTTTCAAACTTTTCTCAAAAATGGCTCCAAATTTTCTATTTAAATGTATATTAAGAATAGAGTAAAATACACTTATAAAGGTGGCATAGGGCCGATTTTCACCGTTAACTCTGAATTTTCAAAAATTGCAAAAGTTTGAATTTTTTCGGCGTTTTCTTACAACTACAAAATCGAAGTTAGAGATTTTTCTTTCAAATGAAATTTGTAGTCCATTTTCTTTCCGTAAAGTCATGTACAGTTTTTGAAAATTTTAATAGTCCTCGCGCAATATTTGCAAATTTATAAAAATTAGAAAATATTTATAAAAATATAACGCAATATTTATAAAAAAATTAGAAAACCATGACTTTTCAAATATGCCTGCCTATTTTTCTTTAAATTTTTGGTAGGGTTAGCGCAAAATGCACTCCGTAAGATGACACAAACATGTTCTATTCTTTTGTTTTTTCAAAAATTACAAAAATGTTATTTTTTTTACTTCTCTCACGTCGTTAATATTTACATTATCGGCAATTTGTTCACATTAATGTATTTATAAGTTCATGTGCTTTCAATAATGTCCAATAGTTTCTCGAAAACTCTAGTTTTTCTGTTAAAATTAACTCAATATTGCATTTTCAGAAAGGCTCAAACCCATTTTTAAAATTCCAAATTTTTTTCTTCCATTTGTTCCAAAGAATAATGCCGACTGCACTGTTGAAAATGACACAAATTTCATTTTGCCGATCCGGTGGCAGAGATCGCTAAGGCAGTATTGTCGTCCGAGTAGGACCGAAGGGTCGCGAGTTCGAGTCCTACCTCCGGCATGGTTTATTTATTTATTTTACGTCAAGAAAACAGTTAAAAACTGCGTATGGTTGTATTTGTGTTCGCCCATTCACCCCTTATCACCCCCATATCGTTTCATCTTCATAGTTATCATATCATTAACTCCAATACTGGTCGCTAATGACTTAATGTTGATGCGACCTTAAATAACAAAATATAAAGTTCATTTTGTTGTAGTCTCTTTATATATATATATATATTTCATTTTTGAAAAAAAATTGATTTGGTGTCATGAAATGTACCCCCAAAAATTGAAATGTTTCAAATAAAGTAGGGGCACAAGTTTATCCAGATCGATCAGGAACATCAGTTTTGGACAAAGACAAAATCATCTGATTGTTTTACGTACTTTGACCACAAATTGGGTGACTCTAAGACGTTTAGCCATGAATAAATTTTTTGGTATTAGGATTGTCAAATCACGGAATCTGACCAGAGCAGAGGTATATCTACGGTATGGCAAACGTCGCTTGTGCCATGGGCACCACTCACGAGAGGCACTATTTAGAGTATACCCGCTAAAACAAATAATCCTAATTTGAAGAAACCTAGCAGGGGTGCAAATTCTGTTTGCCATGGGCGCCTGATTTCCTAGATATATCTTATGCCTCTGCTCTGGTGTATCAGATGAAGTAATTTACTTTGGCAACGACTTTTGAGTACGAGTTTTTCCATTGAAAAAATCATTTTGCACTACAGTATTACAATACTCTCTTTTCTACCATAGCATGTAGAAGGTGAGAAAGTAAAATGGTTTGCGGTTATATTGATTTTCTTAACTACATTTATTATTATTTATCCCCATAAACATAAATTTCAAAATTACTGTAGTATTTTTTTCAATCCAAGTTGCAAAGTGCAAGGTAACTGACTGACAACTAATGGTAACAGGGGTGATGCATCACCCCAGCAGTAATATTTTCCCTTCAACAGGTAAGCAGCATATTTTTATTTGCTGTCATATGTAATCTTTACTCAATGTTACAATGAATCAGTACATGTATGGACTTATTGAAAAGTGAAGTTTTTCGTGTATGGATGTTTTAATCTTCCATGGGTACTCAGGAATTCTCCCATTTCTTTTAAGAGCGAGAGGAACTAAGGACTCAAAATCAAAAAGAAAGATAACAGATAACGACAGAAAGCAAGATGTGTATTGGTGTTGCAAATGTAAAACAAAAGTGAAAACAACATGAAGAGTACGTGGGAAACCAGCATGTAATAGCCTCTACAGAGACGTGTTTTACAGAATTAGAAGAGCTACATTTGTTGGTCAATGTCCTTTTTTTATGATTGTACATATTACAGAACAGCTAAGTTCCATCAATGAAAATAATTAACCTTGATAAAAAATATTAATATATATATATTTTTTATAATTTGTGAAGTTTGGGGGGACATATCACGTTACGAGTGAATGCTGTTTTCTTCATGTTACCAGCAGAGGGACAAATATCTCAGGTATACCTCCATGTTTCAGTGCCATTACTTCCAATAATGACTTTGTTTATTATTAAGCTGAAATGTTTCTATTTGCTGATATTTTCTTTCATTACAAAATGCTTCTTGCATTAACTTCTTCACACATATAGGCAATATTAGCTTGCAATCCAGAAACAACAGCTTTCCTTTCAACTTTTGCAAGCCGTTTCCTTAACTTTTTGTAGTTTCTTGCTGATGGCAATGTTTGTGTTTTAAAGGGAAGAAAGGGACTGTAGTACTACACTACAACAGGGGTTTTGAAAACTGGTAATTTCTCATTAAGAAAATAACATAGAAATAATAATGCTGTTTATTTACAAATCAAAGGCGTTATGATAATATTCCCAACTCTGAAAATCATACAAAATGTTTGTACAATATTTAAACTGTACAGCAGAATCATGTACCACATCTTTCAACACAGCAGAAGAGATAGGTAAAACAAATTAGTCGCAATGCTTTTTCCAATGTTAATAAAAAGAATACCATGTATACCTTTGTTATGGTATTAGCACATGAACTCTCAGCTGTAAGGCTAGGTTCAATATTGAAACTGTTGATACCTTTGAGCAATGATTCTTCATACCAGCTCAATGGAAGCACCTACCGATATCTCCTGCACCAGCCCGAGGGTTAGCTTAAATCGTTTGCAGAGTATTTACTAGATAATTTTTATGTACAAATCATCATCATCAGAAGATAAAACCAGCTGGTTCGGCATTGCGAAATATCTTATTATTACAGCATAAATATGATAATATGAATGTACAAATATAAACAACTACAAGAAAATTTCCTTAACATCGGTGGTATTAATAATGTAGATCATGAAGTATGTTCAATATGAACCAATTAATATTGGCTATTTTTTAAAATTGCCCAAAATTGGGTGTCAATTACATAAAATTTACACTAATTACTATATCTTTGTAACATACACAAGCAGTATGTCGTCACATTTGTTCCAGTAAGCAATATGCAGTTTTTTCCCCAAGATAAATAACAAACATTGAAAGCAGAAGTGCCTGTGTCCATGCAATTACACTTTTACTGAATATCAGAAACAAGTAATACATAATGCATTCAATTCCATAATTTGGCACAAGGTCAACCAATTGAAAAGTCAAGGCCTATTTGTATCTTTTAAAAACATCAAGGTTCATCCTTTGACATACAGATACATAATTACATGTATGTTCCACTTCCTTTCAAATTCTCTAGTTCACACTTGTCATGCTACTTATTTGCTCTGTATAAATTGTGCATTCATGTGTTTAACATATTTCTGTAAGCCATATAGAACATTTAATACAAATATTCTTTTAAAAAAATTAATTAGATCCACAGGAACACTTCAAATACATTTACTTCAAATCATAAAAATAACCATTCGCAATGGCTGCCGAACCAACAGCTATGAACCTGCATGGTGAGAGACCTACCTACTAAGTACATTTGTGAACAAATAAGCAATAAGAGTACAGCAGTAGATTACAAGCCAGAGGGCAGAAAAAATAAAACATTACAATCTGTACAATTCTACCAACTCCAAATTAAACAAGGTACTCTATGGTTCATGGGATTCTTATTAAACAGTAGTAAATGGGATATATCAACGTCAATCAACAATATCCCAAACATTACAACAACCCTTTCAACTATACAATAATCTTGGCAGGGTTAAATATGCACAAAAAAATACATACCTCTTTAAATGATTAGTGAGCTCTACATTGTCTCATTGGCTCAAACACTGTGATGTACATTTGTACTGCAGGAGATAAAACTAAAGGAGAGTTGCCTGAGATAAAAGAAAATGGCAACCACCACCAGAATGAAAACAAGATTATGAGAAATGCAATCAAGTTAACATCATAATATGAAAAAGCCAAAGAGTAAAAATACTGAGAAGCTGTGTAAAAACTGCTGTGATATTGCAAAAATCACACAACCAACATTACTGACAGTCATGTCAACATGCTGGTTTAAGGCCACTATATAAGATCAGATAATTCACATTTATAATGTAAATAGTTATGTGGTACCACACACTGAGTAGGCTGTGCTAGCGCCATCTTTTTTTATGCATATGTACTGAATTCTCACTCTAGGTTTCCCCAGAACTGCCACACTGATTGATGTAACTAAGGAACACAAACTTATCTTGTTTTCATACTGTCTCCATGACACACTGTTAAACCATACCATTCACTGTCTTGTGCATGCTCCACCAGACAGTACATTGTTAACATATTCAATCCCTTATCAGCCTCTGCCAAACTACATGTTCCTAACAGATTAAGAAAAATAGCACCAAACTTTCCTGAGCATTCCTGTTTCACTTATCTTCCTGCTGCAGGACTGTTTGTTAAAAAGAAAATGATTGGATCCGATCACACCCTTGATGTCTAGTCACATAGCTGATCACTGCCCAGGATCTATATCTATACACACCAAATTCAATACATATCTCCTTGAATTAAAATCATACTATTATTAAAGTTTAACAAGCAAATATTGATTAGAATATACAAGATTCCCCTGGTTATAAAAGAAGTAAAGGATTTGGTTCTCTTTGTCTTATCAAAACATACAGTTCTATACTATAAGGGAGCAGAAGCAGTTATAAAAAATTTTTTTATCAGCAAAAATAACCGGAAACTTTTCCTGAAGAATTCTGTTGAGGGCAATAGAACCAAGAACACACACACTTCATCTACTTGAATTCTTACTTTCTGTGCTGATAAGGAATACTGATGCATCAAGAAGGCAATATTGGCACTTGGACTGTTGGATAAAATTTTTGACAGAATTCTGTCTCGCCGAAGTGGAAAAAGTTAAATGTTGCAATACAATTGTGATGGTGAGAACACATATTACACCATCATCTAGTGTTGTGAATAAACAGTTCAAGACTGAAGTAGCTATCGCACTGCTCCAGGAGTTCAACTCTTGTCACCACAGCGGAGATTGGTTGAAAAGTTGATATACGTCTGGAATCCAGGACATTATATTTACATAGTAGGAAAGCTAAAACTCTGCCTTCTTGGATCTCGGCTTGTTTGGAAACAGATGGTCCAAGCAAGGGGCTACGAGCCAGCATTTAAAGTTGTGTGGTTATTCACCTGAAGGTTGGTATGCTGCATCTGCTGTGGCTGCATGCTGGCTGTGGTGACCGTGGGTGCGGAGTTAGTGTTGTAAGGGTGATTGGAGTTGCACAAAACAGTGTACACATTGTCCACTTTGCTCAATTTCTCAAAGAATGGGATCAGATCCAAGAGTTCAGAATCAGTCATGTCATCAAACCACGACGCGACAGGCACCTACAACGCAAAGGTAGTGGATACATAAATAGTAACAGAAACAAAAAAATTTACTTATGAAACACTTTGGCAATAAAGTAAAACTCTATACGTTTTTCACATATTTTTTTTTATCTCATAGAAATTCCTATACTTCTCATGCTAAATTATTTCAGATACGCATTTTACATTTACACATTTTTCACTTTTATATATATATATATATATATATATATATATATATATATATATATATATATATATATATATATATATATATATATATAATATATATATCATACATGACAAATAATTGAGAACAATTACGTTACTGTAGAGGAGTCCAAAGTATGTGTGTTGAATTCAGTGTTCAGGTTATTTAATTTTGTAGCTAAGCAGGGAGTTTCATTTCTCCGTTTTGGAATTTTAGACAAAACTACATAATTCATCATGTAGTTTTGTTGTGTCCATGTATTACGACACTAGAGGCACTAGTGTTTGGCAGAGAAGCTTTGCATAATGTTCATCAACATAGCACAATCAAAATTCAGTGCATTTAGAGAAAATATTGAAATAAGAAGGAATTAAATATTCATAACGGCATTGCAGGACAGGCTGCATAAAGTGCAAATATCAACGCAATCTTTTCCCGTGAGCATGCCTATGTCTTCTAAGTAATGTTAATAGCAGTTCCTGCAAGCAGGCCCAAGAATCGTAAAAATCGTGCCATCGTAAAAATATTGAGTTTTTATTTTGCTCACAATATTAAATTTCAATAATGCGTTTTTCTCACTTAAACATTTTTTTCCCCCTTTCAGTTCTCTGAAAAACGTAAAAGTTAAGTTTTACTGTACTTCTTCAACAACTAACACACAATTCAGTAAACAGGAAGAGAAATATATACCAAATGCCAAACACCCAACAATGCACAAAAATTTAATAATAAAAAATTGAAGTGCTTGTCTCCAAAAGTCCTATGCCACAAAGTTTATTCTGAGAAAAATTCTTATAAGATTTGAATATGCCATTACTCACCACAGTTGAGAACAAATGTTTTCATAGAAGCAGCATCACTTTATTAAATGGCATCACTTCTTATACTAATGAACACTAATATGGTAAGTTTGTTAGTAGGATTGTCTTAATTTTGATAGAAATGTGGCATAAGACTATCTACTAAGCCCTTCAATTCCTTTTTGAAGAAAAAATGAAACGGCTAATACATCCGCAAATTCACTTGAAGCCTATAACCTTCAACATTTCCTCCTTTCACTAGAATATCAGTTTAGTAGTTCAAATATAACCAAATAGTAAATCGCACTATTTGCTTCTCAGAATCCCCAATCACTTCTTGTATACTAATAAATTACAATAAATGTGATTTTGAATATAACAGTAATTTATATTCAATCCCCAGCAAGCTCAGTGGTGTACTCACAGCATTATCTGGATGGAAGATATAGGAAGCAGGTGAGTTGTCTACAATTACTACTTTCTGAAGGTCTCTACCAAGCTTATTAAGGTCCTTCACATAATTTCCTCTGTGAAACACACAGGACTCCCGAAAAAGTCGGGCTTGAAATACACCCCATCGATCAAGCAGATTTGCCACTGGATCAGCATACTAAAAATAAAAAAACACTAATGAAAAATTCAAGAATCACAATAATGTTTGGTTAAAAATGTGAGACACAAATTCAGCATTTTTATCATAAAATAAAACAAAACTTCTTTATTTAAAATAAAGGCTCAAAATTTTCATCTTCAATTATCTCACCTCTTATTGAAATAATTTAGCAAATACTTTCTTTGTCTATCCACATTTACTATACGGAATACATAGATGGTGGTGGTACACACAACATGCATGGGCCGTTCAGACCAGTGGATGATTTTTTTGACAGTTTATAAAACAGTTGAGTATCGGCAAAGAATGTGAAATGTATTCATCAATCACATGGGCTGGAGTGGCAGGTGTTAATATCTCAAAGTGTAACTTCAATATATTTAGTTGGAAGTTAGGGATAGTTTTCATGTGTGATTTACATTATTCCAATATCATAATTAAAAAGAATATTGTACGAATTCATGTAAATTATGTCAAAAAGCAGATGAGAATATGTATGTAAAATTAAAAAAAGGGCATAAATACTGAAGTTCAAAGAGAAAGCTTTTTTTTTTCATGCTATGAAAAATTTTTTTTGTATATAATTTTCTTAGAAAAACATTTAATGAATTTTCTTGAAATTTAATAGCACAGTATGAACCACTACGTTTTACATGCATTGAAGTATTCACGTTCCTAACGATTTAATTTTTAAATTATAAAATATATAAGAAAAAAATTTAATTCACAAATTAGTCTATGAGGTATAACTTTATTTGTACACTTGCATGAAAGAATTTGCTATTACTTTATGGTTCTTACGACAACTTCTACTTTACCTAACTACTACATAAGTACTCTACAAGTATTTTTATGGCTCATATTAAAACCTACTGAATTAATTTCAGAATTAATTGCATGAATAGGTTCCATGAAAAAATAACATTTATCCACAAAAAAAATTTTTTTTTTCCATACAAGCTTCAGAGTTGTAGAGAAACAACCAAAAAACATAGCTAACATACTTGCTAAACTGAGTGAAAATACAGCACTGACAGTCTATGCAATCTCTGAAATGAAACTTTCTTATTTATTAAACCCCACCCTCACACACACCATACACAACAACACACACACAAACAACAGCCTTCAAGATGAGTCAGTTCAAAAGTCATGCTTGTTTTGTGGGCCAAACTAGGAAGCAATTTTGAGAATTGCAGACATAATTGTGTCCTTTAAGTTTCACCATAAATTGTATTTTACATTCATTAAAAAATTCTAAATATTAAAATACAACAAACGACAAAAATGTCAACATTTTTAGATTTTTCATGTTCCAACAAGACTTCCTTTGCATTCTCTCACATCATTCACTACACTCAATTTTCGAGCTCTATTAACCCTTATTAAAATGAATAAAAAATTAATGTGAATAGGTGAATAAAATTACATAGTTTAGGCATTAAATAGTTAAATGATATTGAAAATAAATTTATTTTGCACACATTTTCCATAAGTTTTGCAGCAATCAAATTTGATTAGCCTTTCATGGATAAAAGCACTTTCACTTTTTTTGATTTTCAATCTATTTGATTTTAGACCATCCGCCTACAATATCAGCATCAGTTCAGTGTCAGCAGAAGTGCCAAGAGATCTGAAAGAAGCAATAGGTGGAATAAAATTGTTCAAAATTACTGGCACCCTTTTAATTCTGAGAACTTAGCCACAAAAATAATAAGTGACAGGAAACACTAAAGTCTCTCTAAGGAATTTTAGCCATAAGACAGTATTTCTTGTTTTGCATGCCCAGAGTATTACTAAGGATGTTGGTTTCCTTCTGATGATTGAGCCAGAAAAGAATGATAAATGCGTATTAAAGAAATTACCAAATGAATTTAAAAATGACAAAGCTGAAAGAGTAATATAAATAAACATAGTTATTATCAAGCATTTCAATCTAGTATGAAAAAGGTCTTTTTCCTAAAAAGGTAGGATGTACCTAACTAGTGATGTGAAACATCACTTACATTCTCATATTTTTGTGATGGTTACATAATATTATAGTATCAAAACTTCTATTCTACTAATACTGCAGCTATCACAACTAAATAAATGAAGCACAAGAAGTTCTATAAATAAAATAAAGAGTTTTTCTGTTATTGAATTCAATGCAATTTATTCTATCCTTGCACTTGGGTTTCTGAGTGGAGCGCATTTACTAGTGTTGTTAACACTGAATGTTTGAACTCAGTTCTATGACCCGATTCTCAATATACCTTTGATTCCAGAACCGAACATAATTATCACAATATAACTCAATATTCTTAAAAACTACTAAGTTTCCAATGAAATATACGTGATGTGGCTGTAGTGGTAAAACGGTAACGATGCTGATACAATACAAAGCAAATACATTATATAGATGTTATAGTCAATAAAACTAGTTCCTAAAAGCTGAATTCAACAGATAAGTGCAAACACATGCAAATGTTTCACAACACAATGTCCTTAACTGTCAATGCATTTGATAGTTTGTAGACAGAGTTTGTAGATATTCCACTTGTGTGGCACGGAACCACAAGCTACTTTATTGGAAAAAGACTCCAAGTATTAATTTTCTTTTAAGTGTTTTCAGGAGGTAACAGGAGACCCATGCTCCTTCCTTCCTCTTGCTCCTCCAAATATCCCCACCCCCACCAGTCTCTGCTTGGTTGCACCACATCCTCCACTTTAACCCAGTTGCTTTCCATTGATGATGGATTTTACGAAGCAGTCATTACGGTTTTCACAAATTTGATACATCCTTCCTGGCTCACATTTTGAACTATAATGTAACAACGTGGTCACACTCGTTTGACAAAAAGAATGTCAAAAGTTTCTTTACATGGACCAAAACACTGAAAGTTATTTGGCCTCGCTCCAACAATTTTGCGTACTTTGGATGAAATCATTTTGTTCTGCTAATGTTTTATCTGTAATTCTAAGTACAAACTTCACCTCTAACTAACACAACTGGGGCCTGAAGAAATGAAAAGAATAAGTTCTGAAGATCAAAAATCATTATCAAGATTAAAATTATTTTCTAAACAACAGAAAAGTATCTTACTTTTGCCAGACTGGCAGTAAATAGGACGCATTCATATAATTCACCCATTCGCTGCAAAAATTCATCCACATACGGCCTCTTCAAAACATACACCTGATGAACGGTTCCATCTATTTCCACAGGGACCACAAAGTCTGCGTTATTAATAGGCTGTAAAAAAGAGTGTAAAGGTTAAAATCAATTTAATAACAATAGTAAGTCATTTGAGATATTTAATTATAACATCACGAAATAACACTACTTTCACAACAATTATATTTTGAAATATTCAATATTTCTCATACAATACAATATAGTACTCAACAAAATGCAAATTTCAAAGGAAAATTCAATATTTAAAAATTATTTAAGAAGATAAACCTTAATAAAGTAATGCAAAATACAGAAGGTAATTTTTTGCACTTCAAGCAACTCGCTGATAAATATATATGAAAAGTAGTCCTATTTTTTTAATTCCAAGTTCAATCTATAACCTTCTATTTAATGATATCTTTAAAACTTCAAATTACAAAATCAATCTACTTTAAATAATATTATGAATTACTATATAAGCAAATAGTATTTTACAGGTTACATTATTTTACAGTTTATTCTCTATAATAACTTTACATTGAGCATTAGTTCTTTTACACAGTTGCATACCTTAAAAGAGCTATGGACCAAAGTTTCATCCAAATCAATCACCATGCACTTCTTGTGCATATCCTGGTGTCGGACCGAAGGGAGGAGGTAGCGAGGGGAGCCAGGGCTGAGCGGAGGGGAGCACCTGCCCTCCGCTCCATAGGAGCCCTTTGATCCCTTAGGCCCAGGTGGACGGCTGAAGCAGCACAGCAAGGTTCGCAGCAAGCCCCGGCGGGGCTTCTTGCCGGCTTGCCCTTCAAAAAGGTTCACATTCAGTGACGTGCGCTATGTTCCACAGTCTACATCAGGGATTCTCAACCCTTTTAACGCTTTCCGGACTACGAGCGGTGCTTGGACAAACGACGCCGAAGTGCCACTCATTTTCATGTTTCAAGGTTCATGCTAAGGAAACAAGGAGGTTTAGCCGAACTCCACATGTTTGTCATGTGGCAGTGGTTCCAAGTATTTAGAAAAAATCCAGCAGCTCACAGCACATACAAAGAGATGTCTGTTTACATTTTATATTTGCACCTGAAACTGCTGAGAGCTGCAGTTAAAAGACGGCTACCACGAGTTTGCAAGATTTTAATGAGTCCCAAAGTATGTATATTTTTGTATCATTGTTGATGCCAATAAAAAAAATGGAAAAATATTATATGTTTCTGTGTTATAATTATGGTTATATACGAGGATATGCAATATTTGAAGAGTTGTTTTTTTTTCTTACTCCTTCAAAAACATACTCATTTCAAGCAGAATTTAAAACATGATAGAAACACACTGCCTACTGATGAAATATGTTATTGTAAAGATGAAATGTTACTTATAATAACATTTGAATAACTTTAAAGCTCTATTTTTAGTAAAAATAATCAAAAACTGTCAATTGGCTGGAACCAAGCATTAGCCAGAGGAGCTGTTGGCAAAGTTTTAAAAGAATGGTTTGGTTCATCCACACCTCTTCAATTTATTCCCCAATGTGCATCATCATAAACACAAATAACTGCACATATAGTACACCAGTTTTAGTGTTCAAACTTTCAAGGAAAAAAATTTCAAGATCTGGCAGAATTTCCATAAGAACAGTGTAATTCTGTATGAAAAAACATGCTATTGTCTGTCCCTATTCATTAACATCAGAAGATAGTTGGGCACAGAGTTTTCTTGACGGATACAAGTCATTTCAAAAATTTAAAATTAAAATAACAAAATCATAAACTTGAAAGTTTTTAATCTTCATTAACAAAGATCTTTTTGCAATGTTTCATGCATCATATTTTCCTCCCATCTTCAGGCCAAAAGGGGTTTTCCTATTAACAGGAAAAAATTTTATGACAAGATACTGACATTAATATACACAAAAAAAGAAGAATATTCAAACATAATAAATTGCAAGCAATCAATATAAAAAATATGTGAAGACTCATCATTTAAAAAAAATTAAGATAATACATTGAAATAAACAAATGTGAACTCCAGCCAGTGCAAAGGATATAAAGTTCAAAAGATTTAAAAGGCAGTTTAATAGGTTATAAACTAGGCAAATTGCACCTTATTTTTATAACTTTATAGGTAAACCTGTTAAATGTTAATATTAGTTGTCTATGATTTTAAATGGTCGCTGTACATACTCCTGTAAAAATAATATCTCTTTATTATTCTAGCCCCGATGAAGGTCAAATAAATGTCAGAAACATTGGCAATGTAGTGTTTTTTTATACTGACCTAAACTTGTTAACCACACGTCTATAATTCATCAGTTAAAAAAATTAATTTCCGGACAAAAAAATCCAGCCAACTTGACATTTTCTAATAAAGAATCTTTTATGAATATAAAACACATTTTTATTTGTTGACTTATAATTAATATTTAAAACATTTACAACTGATAGATTGAGTGACTTTTAGTTTGGTTTAGAGTATAGAAAATGAGTAAAGGGTATATTTTTTATTATCCATCATTGTCTTCTGGGCGGTTGAAGCCCTACGAGCACCCCCCCCTCCTCTGAGCCCATAATCAATCAACACCATTTATGTTTTTCTCATCAGAAGGATCTTGGTAATGATTATAATTATTATTCACCAGGACTTTTTTTTCTACCAACCCTTTGATCCCCACTGACCCCCTTTTAATATCTCATCAACAACCAGGGGGTCAGTACTGGCACTGGGAACCTCTACATGCAAACAATGGGTAGACATGATTACAGCGTAATCTATGTAGACAAAAGGGTAATTATCTTATTTGAGGAGGAAAGAGGAGATTGGTGACTTTTGAACATGTGATTAAAGGTTTGTGCAACACTTCTGAGTACTCTGAGATTTACAAAATATACAAAGAACAGAAAAAACAAAAATCTCAAAGGTGTCAGATTAAAATCAGCCAAATATTTATAATTACAATATAGCATTGTTAATTAAATGATACACTTTCTGATTTTTACCCTACATACTAATGCACCGTTGTTTCTCAAATTCTGTTTTCTCTCTCTTATTTTTAAAGAAGTGTAAATGTTTTCAAGTTATACATTATACATCAATTATGTTATATGATAGTGCTGTTGGATCAATTTTTTATTTATTTATCTGAAATTTTATCTTTTCTGTCGCTACATTTCATAATATTTTCATTAAAGTTCTGAACTATTGGTTTGACATTAATTGTAGCACCTATAGGGTTTGCATATCAGGTTGATGAAATGTCTGTATTTTAATTTTATTTATGTCTTTTAACTTGCTAAATAGAAAATTAACATTTCAGACAAGAAGTTCTTACCACTATTAAATACTTATAACCGTTTTTTGATTGTTGATTGTAAATATTAAATATTCTACATAGTTTACTTTGTCTGTGTAAAAAGTCATGAAGACTACATGAAGGAATCTTGCCCAGATGTAAAACTACGGTCTACAATAAAACTCTGATCGAACTGCATCATGGAACCTGATATGTGTATAAATGTAAATAATGTACAGTAAAATTTGAAAATATGCATGAATATCACATTTAATTGATTTGTCAAAATATATTTAATTTTACAATTCAAAGACTGAAATTTGTTCTATTCATAATGTATTGTAATTAAGAACAATTATTAATAATATCAATACTTATAAAGTAATTAAATTTATCAATCATTAGCCTTTTGCAATAAAAATGTTAATGTAATTGAAAATTTAGAAAAACTGATGAGGAAAAATAACAATAAATGTTCACGATTTTTTTATTTTGGTCCTAATTAAACATGAATCTACAATGGGAGTACATATACTGAATATGGTATTACCCATTACCGTTCTGCAATTCAATTTTTAATTTATAAAATTGGAAGGAATTTCAAAGAGTGCTAACACTGAATTACTATTAAAGCATTTAGTCTGGAACCAAAAGTCAATCTACCATTCAATATAACTTCATTACCGATTATGAAAAGTCAGATAGTAATGCAAAACTATATTCATGAAAAATCATAAAATACTGATACCATTATGTGTTTGCAGCTTCCTCAAGTTTATATCTCAAAATTTTGTAATTACTTTATGTACTTTGGTGTGTACATCTTAACTGTCAAAATTAAAGTACACTTTTCTTTTAAGCATGCCAAGGAAACTTTTTCATAATGATATTTATAATGAGTTAGGTCATCTTATCCTAGTCATATGATAAATAATAACATTAATAAGCACTTAGAAGGGAAAAACTTACCTGGTAGTGACAATTCATTTTCCACCCTTGGCAACTGAACTAAAAGAAACACAAAATACAATAATTAGTTTTATTCAATTTAGTGCAGAATGAAGAAAAGATAGTAATATGAATACTTGACATAAACGATCGCATATTGCCAAAGACTGATAAGGGTCGAACATAAACACTCATTCTGTTTACTAAGAAGCAGGGAAACACGCCTACCGTGTGGCCACTAGTCATATAAAAATGAAGCCATAATGTGCACTTTAAAAGTATTTAAGGGCAATATTGCATAGTGGTTTTGATATACAATAAGGATAAATGTTGAAGTAATAACTGTACATTTCGATAGTTAAAGAGCTATTAAAACCTCCTTTAACAGGTGCAACACCCATGCATCAGACCTACTTACCTTTCTCAGGAGAAAAATTACTCAATTGTTCGTCATCCCGTGACACCTGTGTTATGATGGACGATGCGTCCATTTAAACATTTGTTGATAATCTTTCTGTTGTACTCTATTTTGGAAGGATTAATCAGAAACACCATAAAAATCACTGGATATCCAAAATGGCAGATGGCCTTTCAACTCCCGACTTGTTGTTGTGGTCTTGGTGTACTGCTGAATTCAGTACACCATCCATCACGAAGACGCATTGTAATTTCTATTTTATCGGGATATTTTTGCTACGATGTATCAGATAATAAAAGGAAGTAGTTATTTAACAATTCTGTAGGTGGTAACGCTAATTTACAACGAAATCAATACTTCACATATTTGACGTATTTCTATTAAACAGGGATCCTTTGACACTTTTTAATATGGTTGTGCTGTGATAAAAACAAAAATTAAACCAAGGTTGGAGGTTAAATTCTGGAAAACTGCTTGAAGGTAAAGAAGCAGAATGCGAGTTAGGTATTTGCTAATTAATTGAATTGAATATTCCATTTCGGGCAATTTGAACGTTTTTTCAAAACTAATAAAAACGCGTCGAAATAAGTCGTTCTTAAAGATTGTTACGTAAGTTTTCCATCTTTTAATACACTTCGGAAAATCAAAACCAGTAGACGTCTACATATACGTAATAATTGTGGAATATATGCGATTTATTTATTGGATGGGGGGTATGGATGTTAAAATTAGTAATATATTACGAACACAGTTTCCGAAATTCGAAGGGGTCAACGCTGAGTCCTTTAGGTCGAGAAGTGTTCTCCCCGGACATAAATTAGATCTGTGCTTTGGCAAAGTTACAACAAAAATGCCAACTACAGCATACATTTTGAAGTGTTTTGAGGGAATTGCGCCTTTGCTTAATCTCAATACAAAAATTGAGTAGAATCGTAATACTACGTGTTGGAACTGAAGAAACAACATTAGGAAAATGTTTTAAAGTCTTTTCGATCTTGTATCTCGATCCATATTTTGAATACGTAACTTAAAACTTCAAATTTAACTACAAAGAAATACACATTTCACTGTTGAAATTAAGTTTACCGTACTATTCAAAGCCTATAATCCTGAAATATATTTTTAAAAATTCGGTAGTATTCATTGCTGTTCCACTTGCACAACTGAATCATAAATTACAAAAATTAATTTCCTGAAAACTAAAATCCCAAGGTATTTAGTGATACAAATTATATTACTTCACATCTGAATGTGGGATTTTTAAGGGGGGCAATGTATCCAAGTAAAGAAATAACAGCACCAAAAATTTAGTAGCATGTAATTTTAATAATAGGTTTTTTTGTTTTCTTCTACTTAACAGGTACTTTTTGTTTTCTCCTACTTTATGGATATTTAAAAAATGTTTATAGTTGAAAATTATACTTTCTACAAGTCCTTATGTTGCATGTGATAATTGAATGTTAAATTTCTGCCATATAAAGAAGAAATTGAATAACCCAGAGCAAATAAATTAAAAAAAAATTACAATTGATGTTTTCTATGAAACTGAACATCAGAGCATAACAGTAAGCATGTCTAAAAAATCAACACACTTAAATCTTGTTAACGTTTTCAAAATTAATTTTTTGAAATGAAAATAGTAGTGGCACAAATTTGATTAAAAAAAAGCAAAATAAATAATTTTACTAATTTACTCCATTCCTTAGAAATATTGCACAATTTTGGAAAATGCTGCCAGAATCTGGAGATATGAAACTGCTAAATCCTTTCAGTAGCCGTCCATTGAACATTATAACTACCTCAAGTGTTAAGAGATTGCTGGGATAATGAGGGCGGCCTTAACATGTACTAATTCCAAGGCTTTAAGCCCCTGCATGAACTCAGAAACAATATGCTCCATATTTATTTACAATTTGCATACAACCCCCAAGTATAAATGTTTAAAATGAAAAATTATAAAACACTAAAAAGCATTACAGAAATATTATTTTACTTCAAAAATTATTTTGGACAAATCAAAATTATCTTTAAGAACGTTAAAGAGATAATTTCATTAAAGGCATGACCCTCAAACGAAGACAGAAAACTCAATAGGAGTATATACAATATTTTTTAATAGCACCTTTGTATAATGCATGGAAATTATGTTACATAAATACAGGACATAGCTAAAAATATTTCTTCATAGTTTTGTAAACATTTAAGGTATGTTCTCTCATTTTTCATACTTTAATATTTGTGCATTTACATGATACATAAAGAAATCTGTACAATATTTAATAAAACACTGATTTTAAATTTATCAGATGTACTTTGCCAGTCATAAATTCAAAGGGGTAAGTGTAGGGCATGTGGAAATTTGTCTCAAATTCTTAGATGACAAAATTAATTTACATTCAACATAGGTACAAGATACTCTCAAGACACACTAATTCAGAACTCTCATATATTTTATAAGTTGAAATGGAATGAAAAGAAAGAAAGAAGACAAAGGGAACAATATTGCTAGTATCTTTAATTAGGTGCAATTTGATGAGCCATAGTAGTAAATATAGAATAATAAAGTGACTTTGAAAATTATTTTGTGAAATTTAAATAACTAAGTAAGAATGTGCAAATGTCTACTTTAAGTAAATGTGGTGATATCTGGGCAAATAAAACGTGATGTAAAAAAGGGGTCCTTCAGAGTCAATAAACACTTTTTGCATATCAAATTATCATGAAATCATAGACTGCCCTGGAGCAGGAAGGTCCCAAAATTCTATTATACCACCCATTTAACAAAATAGTAATAAGCAAAGTGGTTCTGCTCTTACACACACAACTGTACTTATTATAAATTATTCCTAAAAGCATTCATAACTTACAAGCAAAATTGAAATTAAAGCACAATTCACAATTTTGTAACACAGGTACAACAGAACATACCTTAAATCAATTGCTGCAGTCACATTGTGGATATGTGCTTGTATGTACGAAAATAAGAAAAGAAGTCACTTTCTAAGCATATTTATACCAATGAATCATGAAGAAAAATATCATGTTTCATGTATTTACAATGAATCATTTAATATAAAAGATAAATGTTATATTTTGTATACTGAGAATATTTTTACATCAACTATACTGTTAAAACTGGGTTGCAGACATTACTTTTCTAAACAAAATGTTAATTTTACCTTGAAAATAAATACTAGATTATCTACAGATTTTTACGAAACAAAATGTGCATTTCTGTACCTTTGGAAAAATTTTCTCTTTAACATGACAAAGAAATAACAGAGCCATAAGATCTAGAAATAACTATCGAATGTGTAACTGAAGGTTTTGTAACCTAAATAGTAAACACAGAAAATTAAATTACATTACTAAAATCTTAAGGAAGCAAAGAACAATATGAAATAAACAAGTACACATAGGAACATTCATATTATTTTTCTTACATCATGAAACACATTCTGAAAAAGATTTTTGTCAGTACTTTACAGCCCACACTAGCATTATGCTGCAGGGGACATATATCAAACTTACATTTACTTCCAATTCCATTTACGATCTTTAAGATCTGATTTGCATGCATCCTTCTGATGAACCATCTCTAAGTTTTAGCAAAAACACCATGGGCAATGCTACTTCAGCCGTAAGTGTGCATGTAAGTGTGCACACTTATGGCTAATGAGCAAATTGCATTTCAGTGTGTTCGTTGAAACTCTAGAATCGTTCATCAAAAGGAAGCAGGCAAATAGGGTCTAACTTTCTCTTGGTGATTATTATACATGGGTGAAAGAAGTTAACTTACGATATACATGGACAAACATAAGTTTGTTAAAAATGTTTCATCAGTCAGGTTTGTAAGTCAAAACTTAAAAAATTCATTGTAGAGATAAAAAAGTCAAGTAAACTTTCAGTATGAAACTACTGATTGCACCAACTAAGGGTGTTAAAGCATGTCCATTTCAGTTTTCAATTCCCAGTTATTTTTCAGTAATAAGCAACATGGTACATTGGTACGACTCACAGAGAAACAAAACATAATTAATTAGGGCCAACGAAGGTGGAAAATTGCTGGCTTCTTCTCATATCACAATTCACCAGCAACAAATGAGCTGCCAAGATGCTTCCATATTTCTTAAAAATTGCTTCTTCATTGCTTTCGCTGTATATAAAACGTCCATCCCCCCTCCCCCTGTCAAATGCGACATTATTTGTTTTTCATCATCAATGTCCTCCGGGTGACACGCCCACAGAAGAGTCCCATAATGAAGATCACTCCCACCATGCTGAACGCCATAATTAAAAAATATTTTCTTGAGGGTGAGTGTGTAACTGAAGTATACAGTTCTTCAAAAGTTTCAGGTGGCTGGACCTGCACCAAGAAATGTTCAGTAGGGGAGCAGGAAATAAAATACGGAACACTTAATTTATGTCACCTTCTTATCTCAAAAACAACTAGCAAGAATTAAATAAAACTATTTAAAAGAAATAAAGACTGAACAAAAGTGCAAATATTCAATTAACTGTCACCAAACAACTTAATGATTTATTTTGAACACAATTAACTTCTTCGAAGGCATGCACTGTAAAAAACCGGCACTAAAACATTTCATTTAGAGGAAAATAACTTTTAAATTATTTCAATAGAATACCTTAGCTGCTATTTTGAACATTTCCATACGCTTTGTAAGCATTTTGTGACAGTCAGGTTGCAACTGTTGATTTGACAGCTTTGCTTGTAGACACTGTATATCTGTTAATGAAAAATACAATTATGTTAACTTCAGTATTTTATAATAGCCTACTTTTAATACTAATGAAATTAAAATAAAGCAAATCTTCCTTGTGTTCCTTATGTCTTTGTAAAATGTTTTTGTGTAAAGTAATATTCTTTAAATTCTTTTGGGGCATTTACTACCTATATTTTGACCATAAAACACTTTTATATATTTCCTCTTCATCAAAGAAATTAAATTACAAAAAGGGTAAAACTTCGTAGACTAAATCTTAAGACTTCCATAAGTAAACTAAACTTTAAGTAGTATCATTTATCAATAATTTCTGTTTGTCAAGGTTTAATTTACACATCTTAACAATGTTGAACACAATTGAAGGGAACAGCGCACTAGTGATCTAAATTATGTTTTAAAGAAAACGGAGAAAAATCAAGTTAAAGTTCCACAGTTATGGAAGGAAGAGTTGTGAAGAGGAAAAGTATGACTTCTTTCTTATCATTTTAGAGGAAACCAATGAGAGTTCACCTCATGCTGTAACAAATGGAGTCAATAACTAATTTTTCATTATTTGGGGTTTAGACCACTTTTGCGCTCAGTTCTTCAATTCTCTTCCTTTGCGTCAATGTTTGAAAGCTCTCTATAGATTTAAAAACATATGCTTTCAAGCATCATTTTCCTTAATAATAATAATAATAATAATAATAATAATAATAATAATAATAATAATAAAGACAACAACAACACACAAATCCTAGCAAGAATGTTCTTTAGTTCATTCACTTGTATGCATACAAGTGATTGAACTAAAGAAAAAAATAGTTGTGCTACAACCAGTGATGGGAAAAGTACAATGTACAAAAGGAATTGGGTTCAATTACAGTTATTTGTCAAATATAATACTCAATTAATAACAAATTACATTTTCAGCATGTAATTAGTAAAATTACAATTACAAGAACAAGTAGAGATGGGTTATTCACGAACAAACTAATCTTTTTTAGGTATGCTGAGCTTGAGCCATGGTGTGGGTTTTACCATGAAAATTCTCCTTTATGATGGATGGGGCCTCTTATTCAGCCTAGTTTGTGCATTCAATGATCTTACCGACCACGCATTTAGTTGACAACACACAAGGCAGTTTTCAAGAGCCCCCCCCATTAAAATATTCTTTCAAATTCATGGGACTGCAACATCAGCCCAATTGATGGGAGAATGTCAATTTGGAAGAAAATTGTGTGAACAGTATAGACACTAGTAGACAGACCGACCGACTGACAGACAGACAGATGTGGTATCAGGAATCCACAAAAGTTGCATTTTTGTCAAAATCTAGACATTGATGTTTTGCAGTGTTACACAACAGGTATTCAAGAAAGTAATAGCAATGAAAACCTATTCATTTTCAATTAATGTTTATGAACATAACTTACGACGTCCAGAGCCTTGTGGAATATTGTAACAATATTTCGAAAGGTCAATACTGCATGCTTCATGAAGTAATGGATCCACATGAATATCAGCTTTCGCTTCTTCAATGAGACTGGCTACTTCCACTTGACATTCTTTCTGTTCAATACGGCGTTCATAGAATGCATTTTTCAAGCACTCTTCCACAGCACCAGCTCCATCTGACTCCACGTAATTAGCACATAAATTATCAATCTAGAAAACAAAAGAGTTTGTATTTCAGAAAAGAGACAAGATCCAAATTAGAAGTTGTACATATCTTTAATTCCTTTTCATTGAAATGCAAAATGAAAGCTAACACATTAAAATATTTAAAATATTATACAATACATCTTTTTTGCACATTGACTCTAGAAGAGGGTTGAGTTTGTAATTCAATGCGGCTTCTCTAAGTATTATTGTCATCTGTCGTTCACAATCCAAGCTTAATTTTCTGTCCCTGAATTTTTTCTGAAATAAAAAAAAAAGAAATACAATATTAAATAAACTTGCTATTTGAAATTAGCTAAAAGAGAGCATTTAATAAAATAATCACCTTTAGACACTTGATTACTTTTCCATCAAGCTCAGAATCAGTAGGTTCAGAAGCTACAATTTCTGTACAGAACTTTGAAATATCACGTTTGCAGCCTTTTTGGAGAAGTGGATTAAAACGATAGTCTGTACTTTGTTCAATCATGCGACGCACTACAATGGTTTTGCACTTAGGATCAAATGTAGTTTCATCTTTGTATCTCTACAAATAATTACAAAAAATATAAATTATTTTCATCTTAAAGTAAGTACTCGAATATCAGGAACTATTTTAATTTAATAATAATTTTTTTTTATGAATGATAAAATGAGACAATACCTTCAAACAAATCAGGGCCTGTGATTGGTCTTCCTGGTGGCAAAACTGATTTATCATTTGCTGGCATGTAGTTAGAAGCACATAGTCAACTGAGCTGTCCTGCAATTCTTGCCTCTCTACATTGAAGACCATTCGATGGCAACTACTACTCAGCAAATTCTTGTTTTGTTGTTGTAAGCACTCCAATATCTGGAATGCATGTACAAAGATGACCCTATTTTCATTTACAAATAAGTTTGAATGACATTAAATTATATTCGAAATTATTTATTATGCAGCTTTTGTTTATTTATAATAAAATATTATTAATTATTGTAAAGCAAAGTAGTTTGATTGATTGATTTGGATTATAGGGCACATCAACTGCCATGGTCATTGGTGCCCACATTCATGTAAATAAAAAACAAACAAGATTTAATAAAAGGAGTTAAAGTGTTGAAATTGTTTCATGGTTTCAAGATGCTCCTGAGGAAGAAAAAGACGAAGAGTTAATTCATGGGTAACAAATTAAGAAAATAAATTTAAAAACTTAAAACGGATGATTTAGGGGCCAAGTAACAAATTTGACATGCGGTGATATTAAAATTGTACTAATACGATATTGTCCTTGCCTTGCAGATAATGTTATATTTTCCACTTTCTCGCAGAAAAGAAAGACGTTCGCAAGTGTGGACTTGTCATTCCTGAGCACCTCCCGAAGAGAGTTGTCCTGATGATGTCTACGTCGGCTGCCAACAAACTTTCTATAGTGTACGAGCAGTGTTCCATGGCGAGGTCCGTTTCACATGTGTCACAGATGGGGAAGGTTCTCGCAAGAGGAAAGCATGCGAGAAGTGGCAATGACCAATGCCAAGACAAGTTAAGGTTACTTCGTCACATCTTGCAAAATGGCAAGAGGAATACCAGGGATTTACTGTCTTTAACGGCCCTCAATTTAAAGGTGGTATTGTGCCACTCTATTTGCCACCCACTGAATATAGTGTGTTTCAGATATGCTTTTGAATCTGCTGAGGGGACATAAGGAATGTGAATAGATGACTTGCGAGTCGCTGTTTTCGTGGATTGGTCAGCGACCTCATTGCCTGCGTTTCTCCCATGACCTGGTACCCAAAATACTACAAGTTCATAGTGGCGAGACAATAGCGCAACACATGTTTTACAGTTATAGGCAAGTGATTCGAGGGAGATAAGAGTTAAAAGTGACTGGAGTGCACTTCGGGAATCACTGCATGTAACTAATTGTCATGACACACCTGATTCTATATATTTCAGGGTTTACAGTACAGCGAACTTTTGGCAGAGAATACGCTACAGAACGGGTGAATTTTAAATGAACATGTGGCCATTCTACAGTAGCCACAGAGACACCGATTGCAGACCCCTCAGTGTACAAGAAAGTATGGTCAGGATAAGCTTCTCTCAACTCATTGAAGTGTTTGAGATACATTGTGGGAGCAGTTGATGATTTAGGGAGGTTGGACAAACTGAGGTCTATTAGAGGTCGAAGAAGTTTCCCAGGAGGGACCAGATTTTTGGGAGGTTTAAGTGCAGGAAATTTCAGGTTAAGCTCCTGCAATAAAAAGGTGAAAGCAGATACCAGGTGGCTTAGGTAAAGATGGTCTCAGTATGTATGTTTGACAGCTTGCGTACAAAAATGCTCGCCGAAATGGAACATACAGCTCTGAGGCTTTTGCACCATATAAACCGATCAAACCCACCCGTCTTTGGGTAAGAGACAATTCTCCAGCTTCAACCAAGAGACATTCAATATGGCTCGTGTGATAGGCAGTTCTCCTGCGGATTCTGGCATGACGAATAGTATTTAGAGGTCGTACACTTGAAGGTGACAGAGTGTTGTTCAATGATGTCATAATCCAAAACAGACCGACTAAGAATTCGGCACCACATGAAGTACTATTAAGGGTGAGAAGTAGGTTTCAAAGTGGCGATTCACGTTGACTCTGTAGGTTGCAGACATGTTTTTGCGATATCAGGCTTTTGTCAAAAGTCAGACTGAGAAAGGAAGCTGCATCAACTAACGGGAGTAAGTCACCAAAGAATAGATCTAGGTGATTGTGGAGGTGATATATCCTGCAGAAGTGGGTGCACTTGGATTCTGAGGTGGAGAACTTAAAGCCAGATTTTGCACTCCTTTCACCGAGTTTATTCAGAACGAGTTGCAATTGCCTTTCAATAATGTTTATACTCTTGGATGAGCAGTAAATGGCAAAATTATCAACAGAAAGCAATGCCTTTACAGGATCTCACATGACTGATGGTTGATAGTAATGGTGCTCAAAATTGACCCTCGGGGAACTTCATTTTCCAAAGGGCGACAGGAAGATAATTTCCTGCCAACGTGATCTCGAATGGATCATGAAAAGAGGAAGTTCACATGGAACAACAGGAGCCAAGGGCAAAATACGTTGTGCCTCCAGATCATACCATAGGCTTTGTCAACGTCAAAGACGACAGCTACAAGATGTCGTAATACGAAAAGGATACTGGCGAAGACAGAGTGATCAAGTGATCTGAAGTAGACTGATGTATCCTGAAGCCACACTGAATTGGTGTTAAAAAGTTTCTTTGCTCCAAGAGCCACACTAGACGACAGTTAATTATTCATTCCAAAAGCTTACAAATGCAGCTGGTAAGCGAAATCATTCGATAACTCAAGGGGATCATTCAGTGCTTTTCTTCCTTAGGAATAGGAATGACTATAGCCTCGCGTCAGGTTTCAGGAATGGAGTGTTCATTCCAAATGCGATTGAAGAGGGAAAGAAAGAGGGATCACGCCATCTCGTATAGGTGTTTCAACATTTGGTTTTGGAATCGGTCAGGTCCTGGAGCAGAATCAGAAAAGAGCAAGCACAGACAATAGTTCCTCCATACACGAGGGAGAATTATAATTCTCTTCTATGCCAAAAATCAAATGCATGTTTTCCATTCTTTTATAATTAATAAACACTGGAGTGTTTTCTGAGGAACTGGAGATAGTCTCATGGTGAGAAGCCAGTTGATCTACTACGTCATCTGGGGGAGGGGATCAGATTTCCGTTCACCAGTAACCCTGGGACGTTCGGAGGAGGTCTTCCCCCACGGACCTTTCACCAAACCACTTTAGGAGTATGGCAAGAAAGAAAAGAAAGACGGGCCTCAGGGTGTCGTTTTGCTTTCGCGTATTTCTAACCGTGGCTATGCACCTCTTGTATTCAATTCAATATTCGATTGTAAGGATGTTGACCCTGGTCGATGCTCGCTTCCGCTCTCGGACCGCGGTAGCGCAGTTATCATCCCGCCAGGATGCAGGAGGCCGTCGTGGCCAGCCCGTCGTTCTCGGTTTGGCGGTGTTCGCGGCGTCCACAACGGCTTCGGTGAAGTGGGCAGCCATTGAATCCATGTCCTTGGGACACTGGTCCTGTATGTGCAGTTCATTTTCGAATTTGGGCTAATCAGCACACCGGTTTCACCATTGGGGTGGACGAACAACATCAAGATCGGGCACATCTACGAGAACAATTGGGAAACGGTCGCTTCCACGGAGGTCCTCCAGGACAGTCCATTCTACAAACGTAGGTAATGATGTATTGCAGAATGTTAGATCGATATGAGAAAAGGAGTTCCACGCCGGGGAAAAGTTAGTGGCATGATCAGTATTTAGAAGAATCAAGTTGAATGTCTATAACGTTTTCGAGTAGAAGATATCTATGGCAGGATCTTGCTCCACCCCAGATGGGACTTTGAGCATTTAAATCCCGAAGAATGAGGAAAGGTGAAGGGGGTAGACGAGAGATGAGACTCACACGGTCTTCTGGCGTCACGGCTTGTCCACGCAGGATATAGACGTTGCTAATGGTTTTCGAAATTGTACAGAAATTCAGAAGACTAGTTCGCACGTCTACTCCTTTGGACACCAAGGACTCTTTGTGAAAAATGTAGCGACTCCACCATTGACACGGAGGCCATTATCAGCGTCTTGCCTGTAAGAACAAAAGCCGCGAAGAGAGACAACGCTCAGGAAGACGTGTTTCCTGCAGGTAGATAGCAAGGGGTGTATATCGAAATATTATCAACTTTAATTTGTCGAAACGAGTACGAAAGCCATTGGAAATCCAAGAGGAGAGCCATGATACTTAGGAGTTAAGTTTCTTCTTTCTTGTTTTTTTGTGGGAGTGGATGGCGCTCTTGTGCAGCGACTCCTCCTCCGTAGCAGTCATCTTGACTGCTGTTGGAGGGAGCCAGCCGCCTGTGATGAGGTTCCTTCCTCACCTCTGGTCAGCCGCGGGCGAGACCCGAGTGAAGATCCTTTAGAAAAGGGTTGGACACCCGAAGATGAGTGTGAGAGGGTGGAGGTCCATGCAGACATCTTTTCTAAAGCCCTAGATGGGGTCGGGGGAGCTTTAGTGTCTGCGATCACGTCATCAGGGGAAACCTGGCAGGATACATCGCAGACGGAAGTGGCAAAAGATTCCAATTTCGGAGTGGGTTTCGCAGCTGGATATCTTCTTCGATTGACCTTCGGTATTTGCAAAACTTCTAACCATATTAATTGGTTTACGCATCTGGTAGCGACGTTGTGCCACAGGAAACGAAACCTCATCTGAGACAGGGGTCTTCTGGATTTCGTTTTCCTTCAAGATTAGACACTGATTCGAGCTCGATGTGATTCCCGGAACAGTTAATACACCGTGCATCCGAGGAACAGTTCGAATCCTGACATGATTCTTTTCCACAATGTACACAGACTGCGGCACTCATACAACCTGGGCGAACCTCTGGCATTTAAAGCATCGCAGAAGATTCGGCACATACTGCAGGACGGAAGATTGTAAAACCACATATTTTCCCTGGCAGAGATGGACGATCGAAGTTTAATAGCAGCGATGAGGTAGGGGTGAGTACCTCATTGACTCTCCACTGGGCTTGTAGATGTCAGTAACACCTTCGACCAGAGAGAAGACTTTCAGGTCTTCTTCCATTTCTGATGAGAAGTCCTCATGGTTCACCACGCCCTTGCATAGGTTTAAGATCGGGTGAGAGTACACATACACCTGGATGCCGGCTATTTCTTTTAATTCCGACAACTTTTTGCATTTAGTCGTCTGTTTGGCGGCATTCGAAGAGGATTGTGCCATTCCTCTGGCGAACCACCGCCTGAAACTTGCCAAACGTTTCAATTTCTCTGGTCAGTTTAATGGCATCTACAAATTGCTTTTCCCTCATCACTACAGGACGCAAGGAAACGGGGTTTTGTCGGTCTATCTGTATGTTTACCAAAAAACTTCCTAGATCGACAGTTTCACACGCTAATCTCTTCCTTAGGGAGGAGGACGGAGGGGGGGGAAGCAGGTTTGGTATCCATGGAGAGGATATCAGATTCATCCCCGTGGTCACCATCCACCACGGAGTCCAACAAGGAGACACCCACGAAGTGCCAGGGTTGCCACGGGGATATAGTGGGGATGACACAATGCTGCCCCATCGTGGCTCCCCCCGCTTACCCTGGTATTTAGTCAGAAATCTAGTGCGATCCGATTGATCGAAGTGAGTTAGCCCCCGACCGACCGTCTAGAAGCGACCGAGGCCAGAGCAAGTGTATCGAGGCCTACAAGGAATGTTCCCCAAAATACGTAAGTAACGTATCCGTCGGTGCAAAGGTGCAACATACCACAAGGAGAGCCAGACACAAACAAACAGACCCCTCAACTGCCAGGACATCCATTCCCTCCGCCTCCGTGCAATTCGGACACTTACTATTAATCTCCGGGTATGGGCAAAGATAGCTACGCTTACGCTCTTTTAAGAAATAAGGTAAAATTCCCTTCGGGTACCATAGGAATGATAAATTCCCGCAAGTTTCGATCGACAAAACATCAAAATGAGTCCGCCGATGCCATCAAAGAAGAGGCGCGACACGGACCGGAAGTCCGATCGAGTTCCCGGGGAGCCCCTTGTTCAGCGAATTTCTCGTCCGCGCACGTGCCACCCGAAGGCAATTACACAGGCATTAACACACGGGCCAGGACTCCAATAGTTTTTAAAAAAATTTAATGCTAATTTTTTTAAAGGCTAACATAAAAAAGTGTAAAAAGCGATGTATGATTAAACTATACGCAAAAAAATTGGCATAACGGAGTGATGTATTGGGAATCATTTATAATATGGAATGTTGCTGGTTGATGCGTTTCAATTTTATATTGTATTTCTCAATGTAATTTTAAATCTTATTCTTACTTTTATATATATGTTTACATTTTTTGTTTTGAATAATGTTAAATTAAAACACTAAAAAATACTTTCAAAATATTTTTTTAAAAAAATCCAAATACAATGTGAATCGAGGATTTTTTTTATATTTCAGCCTCGAAATTTGTTGGATGGAGGGTCGGTGAAGCAAACTTATGGGATTTTTCTTACATTGTTTGATTTTATCACTCTTCAGTATTGAATTATGTACTTTACTGAAGAGAACCGCAATATGCACTCAAAAGAGGTGCATCAAGATGAAACAGCTGGCTTGACGCGACGCCAGCACATAGATTAGTTAAATTCAGGTCGTAGCTCGACGGAAGCTAATTGATTTATTGCTAATTAATTGCCACGTATTATCGGGACAACAACGGGTGCGAGCTGGAGGGTCAGCACACACATAAGTTAAACTTGAGTCGCAGCTCAATGGAAACCCTCAAATGGCTAATTAATTGTCACAATTTGAGTGTGCTGACACCCAGCTCACGCTCGTTTTCGCCACGAAAATATGTGCCATATAAACATGCGGTCCCCAGTCCGTGTCATGGGCTACTCCGCTGGGGGGGGGGAGTCGAATTCGGTGGGAGGCCGCTGGCGGGCAACACGGTCAGCCGGTGCCACCTCTATGACGTAACGGCGGCGAGCGAAGGCGAAGAGGAGGGCGTAAGCGGGCTGCGGGGGAAAAGGGCAGGGAGGTTTGGGCCGCGTGAGCGGAAGCAGTTTTTTGGAGGATGTGTGCGAGGAGCAAGTGAAAACGGCAGGCAAAGCGGTCGGGACACGGAAGACACGGCGTCGCCGGCTTGGCACCGTTGGGAGGGGGAGGGGGGGGAATGCCCTGAACTGTACAGAAGTCGGTATCTACCGTCTTTTTAATTTTCCTCATCTTTTGCCACGGACCTGCTACGGCTAGGAGAAACTTCAAGTTCACCATGGCGATAAGACGTAACCGCCATCCATTCATTTTCTAACATTAAGAATGCATTGTGATTGCGAGTGGTGTCCTCCTCCAGTGCACTCACCAACATTAGGACCAGCAAATGTGTAAATAGTTAATACCGAGTCCCAATGACGAGAATATTATCATAAGTGATCAAGGGTGCACGGAACTTTAACTTTGTGAACTTGGGGCGACATTCTTTTATTTTTTTATCACAGAGTTATAATCATTGCTTGTCGCACTCAATGGTGTCCAACATGTAGAATTTGGCAGAATTTAAGAAAAAAATAATGAATTGTAATAATTTCATAAGTCATCCTTGAACAATCGCTCATATTATAATAATAGTCAAATTGGGATTTTCTCTCCCCTTGTTCATGCTAAAGGAAGATACAGGACGTTCTTGAATTTGTTTAAAAAAAGTGAGAGAAGAAAAGAACATTAATCTGAATGTCCGAAGACTTGAAACACATTCCACGTTAATGTATGATTTTTTGCAGTATGTTTGCAACTATGGACGATTCGTTTGGCACAAACTTTTCACAACACAGTAACATTGATAGCGCTGGCAAGCAAATGCAATTAGTTCGAAAAATATATAATAGTAATTATTAAATACTACAGTATTGTAATATTCTCCAAATCTGCTTGTTTTAACAGGAATTACATGTTTCTACTCGTTTGAACAAGTAATGCTAATTGCTCCTCACGTTTCCACACCTAAGAAAATTCCCCCAAATTCTCTATACAAATTGCAGAAAAAACGCTTGTTTCCATCTGCATTCAGAATTCACCATGTAGTATAGGACTTCCAGAATTAAAAAAAAAACATTCAAAGAATACGTTTCTCCTCACGTATGTCACTTACAATTTTTAACTATTTTTGGACGTTAAATAAATACACAAAACAATGCCTCGTAATGTTCAACAAAGAGAAGAATTCAATGCCATGTTCAACAAAGTGCCACAACACCATGTTCAACAAAGAAAAAATTCAAAAGAATTTCTCACTGACAGCACGTCTAACAAAGTATGGAAATTCAAAAATGCAATTTCAAAAATTACATTACCCAACCCACGTTTTAAACAATCACATTTTTTAAGAACTTATTTTTTGGAACAGCTTTCATGTGAATAAAAAGAATTAAAAAAAAAAAAACACATCAATATTGTACTTTTGCGATGTTAATTTTTTTTATTTGCAAATTTCGAAAATACAGAGAGTGCACCAAAAATGGGGCCAGCATCATTTTCTTAATACTTTGATATTAACAAGAAAAAATTTGGTCATTATTGAGAAAGAAAGTGCTTAAAATGCTTTTAAAAGTGCTCATGTTTCCTGCAAAAGTACGCAATGAATACTCTCATTTTCGAAAAATCGAACATGACTATTTGAAGAAGTGTTTCTGATGAACACATTTCATTGAGAAAAAATTTGTTATCTTAAATATTTTAGTTGTAGGAAGATCCCGAAAAAATTTAGAATTTTTGCAACTTTCGAAAAATCAGGGAATTTAACAAAAATGAGACTTGCACTCTTCCCTTAAGTGTCCTTTACACTATCTGACAAAATTTAATCAAAAAATTTGGCGCCATGTTTTTCAAAATTTTGAAAATATCCCAGGGGCTTCATGTTAAGTACCCAATGAAACCAATATCATTATTTAAGAATTTATACCAAGCCTCAAGGTGCCCAAGGCCTCAAGGAACTATCTCAGATGGCTGAACATAACTTTATCTTGAAGAAGCATTTACAGGCAATATTTTTTTAATTTAAACAATTCAGAAACTAAATGTTTATCATATTCATGTTCATTAATAAAAATAACTTCTTGATTTATTACACAAAGCTATAAAGCAGTCTGAACACATTTTATTTAATTAATATGACAATCATATATGACTTCACTGATCTAGAAAGTTTCTAGCTACAAGAGTTCTGAAAATCATACCTGGGCAGATCCCTTAGAAGCTTTATCACAAAATCTTCTAATATCCAGTTCACACGCTGCTTTCAGCTTTGGATTCAAATCAATATTTTCACGCTGTTGGAGAAGCTGGGCTCGCAACTGTTGTCTACATTCTTTGGGAATATTATGCTTATTCTCCTTAATAGTATCATTTCGCATTATTTCACTCAAACATGCAATCACATCAGCTCTGGTTAAAAAAAAAAAAAAAAGGCAATAAAATTATTAAATGCAATAATCAAAATTTCATTATATCAAAATAAATTTAAAAAATTGACCTTACTTGTTCTTTGCGGAGGGACAAAACCTTAAGACACTTGGTCTACATGCTTCTTTGAACTTGTATGTAAAATGATAATTTTTTAAAGATATCAATTGAAAGTGTTCTACTGCAGCCCGACACTTGTAGTTAGATCGTACATCAGGTTCATTTTTATGCTCTATGAGACAATCCATAATATCACCTTCATCTTTATCTGACTCAAGTTCTGCTTCACAATGACGCTCCATAATTTTCTTGCACAAAGACATAATAATGGGATTCAATTCAACATGCTCAGCTTGGGCTTCTGTGAAGTTGCTGACAGCCATTTTGCAGTCATGACTCAATCTGGAAACAATAATGAAAACAATTTTTATAATGTCCATATCAATGTATTTTCCTGCAAACAACACAAAAACCAATTTCATAAACAAGTTGTTGACACTCCATTAGTTTTGACTACCTCACTACATGTGTAACTGTTGGGTAAAAATCAATAACAATTATGTGTAAAGACAAATAATACTAACATATTTGAAATAATACTATTTAAACATCTCACGTCTCACAAATTTTTAAACAAAAAACATTAACTCTTTGAAGTACTCCACATGAATTTCAATTTGTAAGACACATAATGGAAATATAAGTTTTAACTAATGTATTGTCAATAATTGTTTATCAATTCAATGATGCCTTATATTACATGGCAAACCCGGGCCATGAGGCCTGTTCCTCCATCTGATCACACAGTTTCACTATGCTCCTTTTAACCATCTTGTGAAGAAAGAAGGTATCACTCAGGTGTCAAAAAAAGCGATTTGAATTTAGCTCAGAGGCTTCTTCAAGGATCTTTTACACACAGTAAATCTACAACATGGAACAGCTGGCTTTACTTCCCCTCTGAAGAAAGGCTTTCGAAGGAATTTTTTTGGCCCTTAAAAATTCATAGCTTCCGTTAGATTTGAACCCACAAACTTGGGAGAGACAGCCTGCTATGCTGACCATTATACCACCGAAATCACTCAAAAATCTCTTATCCAAGGTCAAGTGGGCAATCCTCACAGAGCTTCCCCTCCCCTTTTCAACATACGTGTTAAAGACTACTTGTCCTCAGTGATTAGATACAGTTAGGTTCTTTTATATGCAGATGATACGAAAATCTTTTCCTAGATCTCTCACGTTGGAAACATGTATTATCTGCAATCTGCTTTGCAAAGCTTCAATAACGGGGGCAGATTAATGTTTAAAATCTAATCAACAAGTGTTTCTCCCACAGCTTTTTGAGGAAAAGGAATTTTCAAATATATCAGTACACAATATGAAGTAATTTGATAAATAAATCCAAAAAATGATTGGAAGTTTTTGAATCTGAAAAAAATATTTTTATATGATATAATCTTATATCAACGGTTCCAAAAGTGTTTCCGAGAATCATTATAATGTTCCAAAAAGGAGAGTTAGCTCTCTTGCATTTTAAAAATCGTAGAATGAACTATGCCTCTAACATCTTTAAAAAATATCCAATTTTGCAAATCATTTGTGCAACATTTCTAACTATGTCAAATCAAACATGAGAAGACGACTTGAAATTGGTCTACATGATTTCTTCTATATTTGAAAGCTTTTACTCTCTTTGTAATTGATTTTCAAAAACTTATTTTGTAATTTATAAAAATTGTACTTAACTGATTCTGATTACTTTCGTATCATATATCCGGGCAAACTGTATGCATCAGACACTGCTGTACATTCTGTGTTTTTAGTTGTTCTCTTCTCCCATTTTTGCACAAATAGTTTTTATTTGTGTAGGATTTGAATACAATGACGGACAATAAATAATTAATCATAATAATGCCTTCATTATCGCAAGAACTTACAAGAAGTGACGTTCAAATATGTTTTTTTATAAGAACACAATGCACTTTGAGGAAATTTAAACTTTTCTTCTCCATGAATTCACATATTTTGATTAAATTTGTTAATTATTTACACTTCTTTCAAAAAATGGGTTACATCACTGTGCAACATTGTTTCGGATTGTGACTTTGCGTGTAGAGACACAAGTGACATTGGCTTTTCTTTCCTGATGAGCACGGTGTAGGACTACTCATCTGGGAATATACAGTAGAATTTAGTTGTTGCCCAACTTCTTTCAGAGCTGAAAGTGTCTTTTGCTAGAGTCCTATAGTATTTCAATGTGTTGAAGGAGGTCCTAAAATATCTCACACAAGAAAAAATTTTGATCATGATGTTTCCATGTATTCCACGTTGACTGCACATTTGACCAGATGACAAATGCTGCCACTCCAACAACATTCAGACACTCCATGAAGAATGCGAATGGACATATATTTGATTCTCTTTGACACAAGTATGAGCTGGTCCAGTGCATTAACTCCACCTTTCGTGGAATTTTAACTGTGCAAGTATCCGAGTGGTGCATTGTGGAAAGAAGAACGACTGCTTTGTTTTGCTTCGAAATGTAAAATACCAGAGAAGATTCCCTTGTCTTTTGTGAAAATGGAACTCTCAAGGAATTTATTGCTTGTCCTGTCAAACAGTTTCAACAGGGAGTGAGACTATTTTTCAGAAGATTTTCTGAGAGGCTCTTGTCTGTGAAGTAATTGTCACATGTAACATTCCTTTCAGTTCTTTGATAAGGTTTGGGGAGAGTTTATTACTCAACCACTAAAACCTGGAAGTGCTCTTTCACTGTTTTCTTCCCCAGTATATGGCAAACCATTTAGAGGATGGGGAGTTCTAGCATCACAGGGCTAACACACCATCATACCACACTTCTCTGGTGTTACACAATTGGAAATATGTACGCACTGCAGCAACTTCCTGGTTGCCAAGAGACACTAAGCTTATGGGATGAGCTTTCCTCAAGAGAACTTCTCCCCTGACTGACGAAATTCCTGAATCACCTGGAGGAAAATTCAATGCTTTGTCTCTTACAAGCAAGAAGAAACACATGGTGAGAGAATAGAATCTTGTCCATAATAGGCAGGAATGCCCTCGGACTCTTAAATGCAGGAAATAAATGCATTGCTTATATACAACTGATCTCAGGACTGAATTTTGTCTCCAATATGTAGGATTCTCGTCTATAGTAGTTTCTCTTATTCTCTTACATGGTTTTGCTCTATTAGTCTCTGGACACTACTTGCCTGGTTATGATATTTTAAAATGAAATAAATTTTTTCACATTGAAACTGTGAAATGTACATAAATGCTACAATATACAAGAAACAAAGTCATAAATGCGCACATACAAGAACCTTTTAGTTTATTTTTCACCACAGTAAATATAACTCACAGTGTCCAACAGACACCGCTTCACCCAGATAAGGGTTAAATATTGACCTCTTGCTTTTAAACTGTGTTAGGAGTTACATGAAAAGTTAGAATCAAATCGTCAGACTCAAAATTTACCAAATCTTTGTAATATCAGTAACTTTGGGAGTGGCACAAGGCTGCCATTTAGGTTCTTAATTAACAATGGTCCTTCTTAACCAGGAGTAACCCTTCAAAATTGATGGGACAAAATCATACTACTAAAAAACTCCATACTAATATTTCAATATAATGAATTCATTATAATGAAAACCCAAATGAAGTGGTCACCAGGTAAAATTTTGAGCAATTTGCGAATTTAAATGTTGTCATAGGCTCAGCCCTGAACAGGAACTGAATTTAGTTCCTCCAATATTTGTTATAGTCATTTAGATACACTGTGTTCATGGAATCCAATAACATTTATCAAATATTAGATCCACTGTGTTCCCAGAAATCGCATGTACATGTGTGCAGCCCACCAGTGTCGGCATCTTCTAACTGATAATTGAATTCCTGTAGCTTTTTCCCTAATCAAACATTCCTAAGCATTCAACTGCCAGGATGGGCAGACGGTACAGACTTCCTGCATGAATGGTGGAATCTTAAAAAACTACTTTCTCAGTGTCAGGGGGTTCCAAATCATGTATTTCAGTTCAAATCTCAAAATAGATTTTCCGCTGCATTACGTAACTGTATAATAAGTGTATTACTACAGATATACGTATGTGTACGGAAATGTAAAAATATCAAGTAATGGATTTCAGGAGAAAGAAGGGCTCACTATACCCAACACAACAAAAACACTCGCCTCTCAGGAATGAAGTCGATTATCTCGAATTCTGTCATTTATATCTCACAGTGACAGATGTTCTTCTAGGAGGGTACAATTAGGAAGGCTCTGTTAATTCAAAGAATGTCAGGTCTCTTTCATATGCCAATTATGGACACTAAAAAAAATTAGGACATTTATTTTTGTCATTGTTTAGGTTTATAAATTTTAATATTTATTTGCCTAACATTTGTACCCAATTGAAAATTCAAGTCTCTCCTTCACGATATATTATTTTAAGTACAAATATTCTGCTAATTTTCTCCTCCTGTTTTGAGTTCTTAGGGCCTTTTTCTTGCTTTAATGGCTTTTTTACGTGCCTAAAATGTATGTTTTCGAAGATTTAACATTCAATGTCTACTCATGAGTTTGTCATGATTTCCAGAATAGTAACTGTGAAGCTAAAGAAAAAAAACAACTTACGAATCTAATTTATCTTGGAGGCAGAGCATTTCCTCTCCCTTGCCAGTCTTTTCAAAGCAGTTGGCAGCAATGTCTTCTAAACAGACCTCTTCAATTTCGGGTTGTAAATCCACACTTACAGCTCTCTGTCGCATTACGCGCCGAATTTCAGCAAGGCAAGAAGATCTTAACTGTTGAATTGATAAACAAGATGTGAGCAAAGGGGTTAACAAAACAACACTATTTATTTATTTATTTATTTATTGTCAATGCAAGAAAAACACATTTCTTGGAATTGTTCATGACTAATAATAAGTGATTTAATTTTGCAGTGGCCTACATATTAGTTATTCATGATTAGTTTATATTAAAAATTATTTATGAATAGTACTCAATAAATATTAAATGTGTTCATATTCTTGAGCTGTTAAAAGCATTTGTAGATATATTATGTAATTTAGACATAGACATATAGGTATAATAAATAAAAATCAAATAATTAACAAATTATAACAATGCTCAATCATGCTTTATGGAAAGAATTATTTAATCACATATTTTTATAAATATATATAAATATCGCCATAATTTTTTCAGTCGCGACATTCCATACCTTCATTGTTTCATCAGGGTGATAAGCATAACGGTATAAACATGGTAATACAAGGGGACCTCTTTCAGGATCCATCTGGCCATCCATGTCAACCCAAACTCTCTTGGCATGGCAGAACCTTGCAGCATCGTCACGACACTCACGGTACAGCTGAGGATCAAGTTTGAAGTCCCGAGCCACAAAATACTGAATCTGGAGCAGGGTAGTCTCACAAAAATCAGTCATGTGGTCAGATCCCAGCTTTTCCATGAGGCATGTCATAACTCTGAAACAAAAGAGCAATTTTATGATTTTATGAGTAGTGTTTTTTCAAAATGGAAAAGTATATAAATGATTAGAATATAGAACTACTATTTTTATAATTATAGTATTAATATTATTAATAAATTTCACTTTTTTCACCATATTTTTATCCACCTTCAATATTTGCAAATACGAAAATACATTAATGAGATTTCCGCTGAGCAATAGTGAGCTATGCTGAGTGTCATCACAGTGAAAGTTGTGATCAGTTCAAAACAGTGAAAAGTTTCTATCACGTTATTCCTTTATTCTTTAAAAACAAGGATGACGCTGAGTTTGAACATTAAATGTAGCTTTTCTCTCCAAAATGCACATGTAGATTTTACCATTTTTGATGTTAAACAAATGTCCAGGGGCGCCACTGGCCCCACTGGGGTGAGAAACGGAGAGAAAAGGAGAGAGGGGTGAGAAAAGAAGAGGGGGAGAGCGGAGAGATAGAGAGATAGATAGAGAGATAGATAGAGATAGATAGATAGATAGAGAGATAGATAGATAGAGAGATAGATAGATAGAGATGTAGAGAAGAGATAGATAGATAGATAGATAGATGAGAGATAGATAGATAGAGAGAAGATAGATAGATAGAAGAGAGATAGATAGAGAGGATATAGATAGAGAGATAGATAGATAGAGAGATAATAGATAAGAGAAGATGATAGATAGATAGAGAGATAGAGATAGATAGAGAGATAGAGATAGATAGAGATAGAGAGATAGATAGAGAGATAGATAGAGAGATAGATAGAGAGATAGAGATAGATAGATAGAGAATAGCGATAGATAGATAGATAGAGATAGATAGAGATAGATAGATAGAGAGATAGATAGATAGAGATAGATAGTAGATATGATGCGATAGATAGATAGAGAGTAGAGATAGATAGATAGAGATAGAGATAGATAGATAGAGATAGAAGAAGATAGCTAGATAGAGAGAGAATATGCAGATAAGAGAAGAATAGAGAGAGAGATAGAGATAGAGAGTAGAGAGAGATAGATAGATGAGAGATAGATAGATAGAGAGAGATAGAGAGAGAGAGAAATAGATAGAGATAGAGAGAGTGAAGGCATAGAGATGAGAGAGAGAGAGGAGATGAGATGAGAGACGCCATGTTCAGGGCTTCTTCATATAACAACACGCCACTCAAGGGCATGTTTGAAGCACGTGCCATCTAGAATCAGTTCTTCAGAATTTCCTCCAGCCCTGCATACAATGAATAATTGGCGTACGTCCTCTTCTTACAAAAATGCCCATTTTCATTTACACTTTTAATAACTGATTCCTTGTTTCTTACAATCGTGTTGAGTGGACACCGATATCCCCAATATTTTAGCTAGAGCAACACATAATCCTTTATGGACTTCACCTTCCTTTAAAATTTTGGATTTTTCTTGAATAGAGAGAACCATTCTCTTTCTTTTTAAATCCATTACAGGGCAAAATTAACACTATTAAAATTAAAACTTTTTTAAAAGAACAAAACTACAATTTCTCACACGTTACTATACTCGGCTTCCATACTCGCCCCAACTCTTTAGTGAGGAGCACATTACACTACAACTGTACTAGAGTGAGTGAACGAACGAAAAGAGACCTCCTTCCACGATCAATGAACTCCAAGAAGATCGGAATTCATAGCTGACGAGATAATCTCGTTGCAAGAAAGAACATTACAAGAGAAACAAAAATACCATGAAAATGGCGTTTATAGATCCATGATGGCTTCAAAAAGTGTAAACAGCAGGAAAAATTTAATTTCGAAAGTGTAAAAGCTGGAAATTTAACATTATAAACATAGGAAAAATGAAAGGACCAGAAAAAAATTGGTGTAAACAGCAGGAAAACATAATATCTGGGAATGTAAAAAGGATTGTACTGAATTCTGTTTGATCAAACCCAAAAATTGCCAGCAGTTCCTTCAAACTCACAATCTTGAGATTTGAAATAATATATTCTTGCAAATAATCATTGAAATTACTGGTTAAAAATTTTAAAACTCTGATAAAGACCTTGAGCAGTTGATTTCTTCTACCATGACTGTAATAATGCAGCTTTTACACGTCATAGTACTCCTTCAATAAGTTGCCCGGCCAGTGCATGTGCTATTCTTCTCTTGAGGGCAACTCCCCCTCCCTGGTCCCTCTCTTGCTCATTGCTTGTCCTACCTTTCTTTTAAAATGTTATTGTTTCCTGACTAGAGTTTCCCACTTATGTTGGCAATTTACTCAGGACTCAGTATTCAAAGATACCTAGAATGTACACAAAATTATATATGCAAGATTACAAATAAATATTATTAATTTGTTTTTTGTAAAAAGAAGTGAGAATAGTAAGTTTTGACAGAAAATTGACAAAAGCGAGGGTAATAAGAAAAAAAAAAAAAAAAAAAAAAAGAGTTGCTGACAGGCTGATATTCAATTGAATTGAATTGATGCTTTATTTTACGTGATGAGACTCTGGCCATCAGGCCTACTTTTCCGTCTGACCACACAAATTTCACTACGCACTTTTCACCAAGTAGAGGAGAAAGAAGGTATTACTTGGATTACTTGGAAACAGGCAATTTGAATTTAGCTCAGAGGCTTCATTTAGGCTTCAGGATCTTTTACATGCAGTAAATCTACTAACATGGGACAGCCGACTTTACTTCCCCTCCGAAGGAAGACGTACGAAGGATTTTTTTGCCCTTAAAAATCTACGACTTCGATTGAGTTTGAACCCGCGAATTTTGGAATAACAGTCCAATAAACTAACCGTTACACCATCGTGCCACCGCCGCTGATATTTTAAATCACCTATACTTGCTGTCCAAAGTATCTTGTGTACATGTGCAACATGCAGGGTGCTGCTGAGCCTTGGCAGTGCGGGGGAAATAATCTTAAGTTTCTGTTAGACATGAGGTGTTACAAAATAAAAATTACTAAAAAACACCTTGCGGCAATTCATCGTTACCATTGGACTCCTCATGTCATTGTCATCATCATAAGTTTAAGATATGATTTAAAGTTCTATTTGAAAAACAAAGTTGACTTATCTATATATAAATAAAAAGAAATGTACGTACGCCTGTCAGATATAGACATAAAAACCAACTAATCAACCGATTTCATTGAAATGTTCACACTGTTCTTATTCATACTTGGGAGTATTAAAAAATGCTTTGAATCAAATCAGACATGTGGGGGGTTTTATTTTTGCAAATTGGCAAGGTGGGCTCTACAAGTTTTCCCACAGAACCTTGTTTCAAGTGCGATCTGTAGATATCTTTTTGAACAACATGCCTCACTTCGATTCATAACATCGAAGATGCGATCTAGAAAGAAGGAAGAATGAACCAAAAGCTGGTAGTGCACAATATTATTCGAAAATTTGATTTTTAAAATGTACTGTAATTTAGTAAATTGTATTTGATAAGTAGTTACAATGTAGTTGATTGACTGAAATTGATTTTGAACTTTAATTGTGTTTATTTAATACACTACAAGAGTGAAGTATTGCCGAGTCCACTAGTAAAATAAAACTGATAATATTTCATGAATCTATTATCTTTTTATGTCATTAGCGACCCCTATTGTAGTTAACAGTATGGTAACTATGAAGATGAAACGAAATGGTGATGATAAGGGGTGAAAGGACAAACACAAATACAACCATGCGCAAAGCGGGACTCGAACCAGTGACCCTTCGGTCCGAGATCACTATGACACTACTGCCTTAGCGATCTTGGCCACCAGGCCAGCTCTATTATCTCCATTCCCTAATGCTCTTCTGTGAAAAATGCATTGTAAAACCTTCAGATATTAAAAAAATTACACGAAATGTAAAGTTACTGGACTTAGGCTGAAAACAATTACACAATTTTATAAAGATCAGCATTCTATTACCCTGAAAGAACTCTTCAGATAATGAGACAAGTTTTTAAGGATTTTATTTTGAATTAGAAAATCTTTCTTAAGTAATTTTGTTTGTAAAACTCAATTACTAGAGTATTTAATTAAAAATGTCTTCAAGACCAATTAATTCAAATCTTTTAATTTGACAAAGAAAAATCATGAGCTCAGAACATCAAACATACTACCTGGCATCTCCACCACGCGTGTCCTGACAAGCTGAATCGACTACAGGTTTGCAAGCCTCGCGCAGCACAGGATCCACACGCCAGTCTTCACCTGCATCAGCCTGCTTCACGAGCACCTCCAGCTGATAACAAAACAATCCTTTCAAGAATAACACTATTTGTTGGGGTAAAAAAAAAACAAAACACACATACACACACAAAACTATCTTAGAAGAAAGCACCCAAAGAGGGCTTCCTCCAATACCTAACAAAAATATTGTTTGGTGATACTTTCATCATGGATCTGACCTACGAAGCCGAGATCACTAAAGTGGACATGTTTTAGCAGTCTCAGCTTGAAGGGTTGAGGGCTTGAATCTCGCCTTGGACCTAGAGGTTTGCTTGTGAGGCATGGTGTAGTAGATTGATTGAATGATTAGCAATTCTGGGTTTATTGCAAGAGTAGGTGTTGATCTTCTCCCACTGGTTGGTGAGATCCAGTGCCAACATACTCGGCAGCGTGTAAGGTTTTCTCCTCAATCAGGTATCTCCCACCAGTGGGGCAGCCGGGACATGCTCCAAGCTCCTGACTGGTCTTCCAGCATGTGAGGTAGTTTTGAGCATGCACAAAACTACCACACAGGGCAGTACGTGTGTGTAAGTAAGGGGTGAGGATTGCACGAAGAAGAAGGCGAAGAAGAAGAAGAAGGCGAAGAAGAAGAATGCGAAGAAGAAGGCAAAGAAGAAGAAGGCGAAGAAGGCAAAGAAGAAGAAGGCGAAGAAGGCAAAGAAGAAGAAGGCGAAGAAGGCAAAGAAGAAGAAGGCGAAGAAGAAGCAAGAAGAAGAAGGCGAAGAAGAAGAAGAAGAAGAAGAAGAAAAAGAAGAAGAAGAGGCGAAAAAGAAGAAGAAGGCGAAGAAGAAGAGAGAAGAAGAAGAAGGAAGGAAGAAGAAGAAGAAGGCGAAGAAGAAGAAGCGAAGAAGAAGAAGGCGAAGAAGCAGAAGAGGGAAGTAGAAGAGAAGGCAGAGAAGAAGAAGAGAGAAGAAGAAGAAGAAGAAGGCGAAGAAGAAGAAGAAGAAGAAGAAGAAGAAGAAGAAGAGTTGTTCTTGATGTCTCTTTTTTTCTCCATGATGCCACAGTATGTATGTACATGTGTATGCATATATGTATTGTGTGTATGTAAGTGTGGCATGTATGTATGTGTGTATGCATGAATGCATGTGTGTGTATGTGAGTGTATATGCATGAATGATGTGTGTAAGCATGAATGAATTTATGTTTGTATGTATGTATGTCTGTAAGCATTTACATATGTATGCATGTATGTATGCGTGAGTGTCTATGCAGGTGCGTGCATGTCTGTGTGTGTGTGTGTCTGTGTCTGTGTATATGTGTGTGTGTCTGTGTCTGTGTATATGTGTGTGTGTGTGTCTTGTGCATGTGTGTGTGGTCTCTGTGCATGTGTGTGTGTGTCTGTCATGTGTGTGTGTGTTGTGCATGTGTGTGTTGTGTGCGTGTGTGTGTGTGTCTGCATATGTGTATGTGTGTGTGTGTGTAGGCATGTGTGTAATTGAGAAACTGGATCCCACACCCAGAACAATGGTACAAACTCTAAGATGGAGCAAAGAATATCAAGGCAAATGTGCAAAGGTCTCTTCAATGGCTCTAACTCTTAAACTCTTCAAATACTCAAGGTGCTATTCAATGGGAATGTCTCCAGAGGAGCAGGAGATGATGCATATGGCTCTGGAGGTCTTTTAGGTGCCTACCAATAGGAGCTGGGAAGAGGGTGGACCAAAATCAAAAAGCCAGGCCAAGTGAAAAGAAAACTAATACAAGAATGGAAGTACCATTCAGTAAGGTTCACTGATTAGTTTAAATTTTAATATTGAATTAATTCCATTGACATAATATTGTTGTTCTTTTATAGCCTACACGTTTTTCACAAAAACTGATAATTTTATACAAAACAAGAACTAAAGCAAAGCCCACAGTGTTAAACATACAACTAAATTAGAATTTTAAAACTCACCGCTCTTTGGCATTGAGGAGAAATCCTTTCCTTTCTTTTCCTGAAACGAGTTCGCTCCATTAGACAGTGAATAGTTTTTCCTCCTACTTCAAGGCCTTTACAAAATGTAGCAATATCTTGAGGGCAACTGGACACAATTTCTGGTGATAGACGATAATCTTCCATTAATATTTTTCTGTGTTCAATCATTTCAGCTTGGCATTCTGGGTTTACTTTCGTTCCTGAAACAAATACAATTTTTTTCAGCTCAATATCATGAAATCATACAGTTGCCCCTAAAAATCTGGTCTCTATTGGTCACCAATTACTATTATCTTTATTTACTTACTCATCAGTTCTAACACAGTCAACTGTCAGCATAATAGTTCAAAGCTTTCAAAATCAACTTCTGAGTATACAAAATGATATACATGGCATGCATTGTTTCATGTTACATGTGCTTTAGAAATGTGCAATAGAAGAAGTTGAGACCAAAGTTTCGGGAAGGACACTCCACAAATCCACAACTCTGTGACCCAGATAATTTGTGTAATTAACGAAAGTTTATCTGGTTGTGTTAGTTATTTAAGTTGAAGTATTTTTAAGGAAATGATAAGAAAAAGAGAAATACTGTTTCTCTGTGAAATATATTTTAATTAAAATTTGGTTTGAGAGAAATGATTGGCAAAGGGAAATTGGAAATTTTTAAAAGGTTTCAAAATTTTGAAATAAAATTATCAGATTAAATCCCAATCTGTAGTTTGTAACATTATTATCCAAACTTTTAAAAAATGAAAATTTTAAAAAGATCTCTCTTTTTCAGACAATCTTTATATATTACAAATTAATAATTAATTAATTTTGTCTTTTATTATCTTGTTTGACATTTCTACTGTGAATGCATTTCCTGTTATATTACAAACATTTTACATTTGCTTTAATTATTCTATTTAGCTCCAAAGTGTAAATTTTTAAACAAATTAGGGACAAATAATGAGAATCCAGCAAAAATTTTCACAAGAAAGCACTTCCTTTTTCAGAAAATAATCGAGTCTGAAATACGGAAAAAGTTGAATATTGATTAAACAAATATGACATAAATTGATAAAATTACTGTTCTTGTATTCATGTATTCTTATAATATTCTTTATTTCATTGCAAAATATATATGTGGCACAAAACATTGTCCCTATCCATGTCAACCCTCCACTAATGAACCAAAATGACTTTATTCCTTCATAAAACTAAACTATTTTCTTTGTCTTGAGATTCTTCACTTGCAACATTTCTTTAAACAACAAGTAAACCATGTACCAAAATTTTCCTTTTAAATATAAGGTTGAACTTCAATATTTTCTTTAAAACATTGCTTTTCTTGGAAATGTCACTTTAAAAAGAAAGCTCTCCAATTACTTGCAGAAAACTATGGTTTGCTTTTAGCAACCACATAACAAGGAGAAAACCACAAGCTGTAATCCCAGAAACTAAATTGTTGCCAAATTTCTGATCCTATTTATATCTCTAAAATTAGTCAAACATAAAAAAAAATAGAGAGCTTACCATTGCGAATAACTCCTTCTAAGCACAATAGGATCTGAGCCAGTCGGATGTCCTTATCGTCATGAACAGCTCTTCGACAATGGTAAGTTCTGATATCCTCACGACATGCTCTGGCAAGACCACGACTTACTTTATAGTCTTGGGAATAAGCTTCTGCCATAAGGTTTTTGTGACAAAACAGTTTCCAAAAATGCAGTTTATTCAGAGATGTTAATATAATAACAATCTATTCATAAAATACTACTATTCATCATTGTAAACAGCTCAGATATTCCTGCAAATTAAAAAAAATCAAAAATAATAAAAAATTTCACTGACATAAAATTGTCTGTTGACGAGAGTCAAAGAAATAGTAACACAATTGATAACACTAAAATGATCAAGCTTGAACATATACAACACAAATACTTGAGGTTTTTAGCACACAAAAAGAGAAGGGTCATGGCCAGATTTTCACATGGCTATTGGTTTGCACTGGAGATGTCAGATCAAAAAACTCTTGAACAGAGGTGCAGAAAAAATGATGCAACTCTTTTTCAAAATTATGTTATAGATTCTTGAAAGATACCCCATCAACGACAGAGTATTTGGCAAATATACCTTCATCAGACTACCAAAGATCATAAATGAGTAAGCCAACAAGGTAGATTTCTTCGATATCTCTTGCATTCTTATAAAACCAAGTTGTTGTATCGGATGGTATAGTAAAATAAAGTAATTATAGTAATACATACTACTGTGATGACTTTACTTCAAAAATTTTACTGTTTTCAATGCGAGTTTAAAGTAAATCCCATTTTTATATTATAATTTGATCTCTATTTATCATCTTTTCTTTAATTTAGTTTATAATACTTTTGCGGGAAAAACTCCCACGTATTTCAATAATAAATAAATAATTTTAAAAGAATTAGATAGAAATGTGGAAAATTTTACTACACAAGTCATTTTAACTAGACATGAAAATCCGACTATAATAATAACTCGTTATTTTCATAATATAATTAACACCTCAATCACTAAAGAATAAATGTGTCAATGTACATCAAAAAAGATGAGTGAAAATATGAAAGTACCTCTTTAGTCATAGCCCTATCTAGTTTATGCTGCATCAGACATTTGTAAACTTTGCCGCTGCCTCGAGGAACATCTGCACAAAATTTTTGATGATCTTCAACACATGCCAGGTACAATTGCCTGTCGAGTTTTATGTCATCAGCTTGTAATTCTGACAGATGGAAAACTTGCTTCTGGCAGTCTTTAGATAATTCATTCACATGTTGTTGTAAGCATGCCAAGGTACGACCTTGTGATAAAGCCTATTAGAAAAAACATACAAAAAAATTCTCATTAAAAACTTTTTTATGCATCATTTAATAGAATTACAAAGAATGCCTTTTTTTTGTTGCACAATATATTGTAATTAATTATCACATTATTTATTACTACACAAAGAGATACAAAAAAATATCAAAATCACAAGAACTTATAAATTTTTACAAATAATGTAAGAGTTTACTAAAGTACACGATAAACTTTGTACTTTTAACTGGGTTTATACAATGACCCACAACATACAATATTGTTTGTGTCAGCTGGCCACAGCCCTACCATTAACCTTCAACTGTTTCACCTGGGGAAAAATACGTAAATATATGATAGGCTGACAAATTGGACTTAGAAAGTGGTACAATGAACATTTGATTGATTAAAACTTGTTAATATAATATTCTTAAAGTTAAGATTTAATAGTCAGAAGTGGAAAAATAGGTTTTGATAAACAATGAATGTAACAAAAGGCAATTCCACAGTCCATTTTCCAATTATTTCTGGCACTATTAATCATCCATGCTCTATGAACATGTCCAATATATTGTTCTCCGATGACAAATGTTTAAATTAGGAGTTACTCAATGAAAACTGGACTCTTTTTTATTAACATTTTATTGTAAATTTTCAAGAAATGCTAAAAAGTAATCCTATTGTAATAATATTAATAATAATTTCAATTTTCCTACAAAACTAAATTAAGGAAACCTAAACAAGGCAAGTAAAGAGCTCTCTCTATGAGAATTCTGAGAATGAAAGAGAAATAAATTATATAAAAAAATTACTTCGATAATAACTGTATTGAATTTTTAAATTTCCACTAAATTTGTGAAAAAGTTGACTTGATAAAAAGTCAAAATTGACTTCAAAAACATCTACAAGGGAAGGAAACTGTTCAGGACCAAAGTATAAACATACTTCCCAAAACATCTTTTACCACACATTCTCTTTTCGGCAGGCAGGCATTTCTTGAAAATAAAATCTTAATTAAAAAAGATAGAGACCTGCTGTTTTCACAGAACAATGCCTGCTTTAGAGCTCTGTCATTGGAAAATGAGGTATTACACAAGTTTGCAGAATTATAAGGCCGTCACAGGTAAACATGATGTTTACTGATGTTCTTCAACTTAATATCTTAACTAATAAGTAAACTCTATGAAAATGTTTTACATAAAGGATAGCTATTTAAAGTACTCTGAAATGTATATTCTAGTGATACACTAATATCACTAGTGTATCACTAGAATATACATTTTTTATCAATATGAAGCAAATTTATAGAACAAATTCTTTGTACTGTTGGGTACTTGCCTTGAAACAAGTGGCTAGTGACTATTCTTAAATTTTGCAATTATTTCAGTATTTGTTCAAAAAAATGAAATTGTCAAAAACAATAGTGTACTTTCATTTACAAAGTAATAAATACATTAATTTTTCCTATCCTGTTGCATATTAGATTCTCTGAATGGCAAAGGTATTAAAATGAAAATAAATAATAATATTGTTTATGATCATTTTTTTAAGAATGTCAAAATATCAAAATACTGATATCATGACTAAAATTAATTTTAAGTAATGTGTGCATCTTCTCAATCAAAAAATTGATATCAACAATATCATTTAATATATCTCTTTCATGCACTTCAATATCCTGCTAATATTCAAAAAAGCAAATTCAAACATTGCATTTTAACATCGATCACCCTACAAAATACACCAGGCAATACTTGAAAGTGGTGGATGAAAACACTCATCTTTATAGAGCCTTATCGGGCTCTATCAGCCAAGCCTAATCTTTTTGGAGCCTCTATAATGCCATATTTATCAAATATACTCTCTTAGAAAATGTTTCAAGCTTTGAACAACTATGGAGCTATGTTCACACAGTAATGTCAAGGAGGAAAGACAAAAATTCCCAAATAGTAACTGCTGGTCTTTGGGAAGTTTTGAAAACAACACAAAGTTTATCATATATGTCCACACCTCTTAAAATCTGTGATCATGTCAAGCATAGCGGTTTGAGAATCAAATTACGCCTAATCATGATCTGGCATACTACTGCTGAGAACATTTCACTCTACTTTAACAAGCAAGTCTGTGTAATAAATTTTTAATATTATTCCATTAGATGAAGACACTTAACACCGGTTTTATGACAAGACATTTATGTAAACAACAGATGTATGTACTAATTGGGTCTCAAATATCGAAGTCTATTCACAACTACACTTACACTAACAATTGTATAATTAAAAATTAAATTTCTAAATACTACAGACCTCCTTTGCTTGAAGATTTCCACATGGGGTTTTCTCAAAATCTTCCTTACAACCTTCACTGAATTGTGAAATTATTCTGAAATCACTAAATGCTATCCATTCTATGCGATGAATCAAATTTCTGCATGTGTCACTCTTAATTTGATCACGATAATCAATAAGGCAAGATAAGATACTATTTGCATTTGCTGGGCAATTTATTCTGTTTATATCAGAACCACAGGCATTTTTTGTCATGTCCTTAAGATTTTCATCATCAATTAAATGTTTGATGTGCCTCCAAATGATATGCTGACATTTTTCAGTAATTGCAGAGACTTCTGCAACCTGAAATAAATGAAATGCACAATGAAAATAAAAAAAAATCTATCAAATAGCTACACTACGAAATTGTAGCTTTTCGCAAGATAAAAAATTAATTCACTTAAGGTACCTTGAAAGACTGAATACACTCAAGAACATATAAATCGGTACTTCCCGGCGGAAGAGAATCACATAACCTTCTTATATCTTCTTTGCAATCTTTCTCATCAATTAATAAGACAGTGATAGGCAGAGGATTTCTTTTACTACGATTATCATTGTTTACATTAAGATCCGATTGTTGTGGAACAAAATCCGCTGTCCATGCATTTGCCGGATGCATTAATGTGGAAACCAAAAAAACATTCGCAGTGAACACTTGCAATATCGAAGTCAGCACTAATGTCAAATAAAACATTGTCCGCAAAAATCACAAGTCACTACTTCAAAAAAAAAACTATCTTGCGGAGCAGTCGCAAGACAAAACACCACAAAACACCTCAGGCTCCCCGCCCGCACCCCGACGATGAAGTTGGTTGTCCCACGTACTACGTTTATACCACCAACTGTACAACAGCAAAAACAACACACTGTTGATGTTGCATACTGTGCATCACTGTACTCGGCATTTCAACCAATCAGTGTCGGTGAATACATGTGAGCCGTAGGGAGAAAATGACTAGAAGGAAGGAAGAAGAAAAAGCAAAATTGTATTCCGGAGCAAATCTTACCTACACTACGTTGACATCACGAACATAATTATCCGGGCTTGGCACGATCAAGACGTTTGCATTTTGTTTATGGTTAGACCATTGTAGAGTATGCACAAAAATAAAATTTACTTCATGCTTCATTCGTGAGAATATCATTATTGTCAAAACACAATACCATTTCTCCATTAAAAAAAATCCATCTTGGTAATCTTTATTGCTGAATATTTAGTATTACTTGCGTTCATGCTACTGTTTTTATTAGTTTATGTTCTTTTATTAAATTATTATTTCGTATTAAAGAGTGAAAAGATTTTATATAATACTTTCAGTTCTACTGGTGGCTGATGACACCCCAAATTGGGAGTTGGAACTCATCGAATAATGGAAATGTAATTTAATATTATAACAGATAAATATATATACAATAATTTTAATAGTTAATAACATATAATGGATAAATGCATTCATATCTAATTGGTCTGCTAGATTGGAAGTGCGAAATAATGGGAATTGCAAACTGGATGATACAACTATATGATTTCCTGAAGCGTCATGTTTTGTCGAACTTTATAATATGTCGTTTAAATCTTCGCTATGTGCTTCCATTATGTTTTAATCCCAGTCTTCGACTACGTATCCTCACCTCCAAACAATTTGCAAACGTGCCGTCTTCGAATCACACTGTATTCTTTTAGCCATTTAGCTTTGGCCCATTCTATAGCATTAATTGTTTAATACCAGGGAAATAAATATTTATAATTCTCAGTAACCCTAGTATCCCCCTCGTCACAGCTGCTACATATCGGTGCCAAAACGACATTATTTTTACATTTTTTTTTCAATTTTTCCATCCCCTAATATATTTGAAATCTGACTTTAAGAATAGTACAGAATAGTAAAACATATTACTGTATTCTCCAGAAAATGTCGTTTAGGCGTTTCTGTAAATGTTCGGTTTTGACCTCATTTTCACAAAGAAGTTTTGAGTTTTCGAGTAATTTTATAAGATATCATTCGAAGCACATATGTTTACAAATGTCTCAATGTTGAGAAAATGCCCGTAATGCAAATATTAACGATGTGAGAGATATTTCTAAAAAATACTTTGTATAGTTTTTGAAAAATCAAAAGAATAGTCTACATCAAAATAGCGCGTGTCATGTAATTCGGCACATTTACCACTATTCGTACAAAAAGTTTTAAGACAACATTTGGAGATTTTTGAAAAAATGTCGTTCGTGCAATTCTGAAAAAGTGCAATTTTGGGCTCATTTTCATTGAAAACTTTTGAGTTTTCGAGAAACTTTATAAGATTCATTTCAAGCACTCGTACTCACAAATGTAAAATAAGATATAAATGTAAATATTAAATGTGAATGATACATGAAAAAATTACAATTGTGTACGATTTTAAAAATGTAATGAATGAATCAGAATCAAGTTTCTGTCATGTTACTCAGCGCATATAGCACTATCCGTACAAAAAGTTCAAGGAAAACATTTGGAGCCGTTCTTGACAAAATGTTTTTCAAATTTTTAAATACTGCCCATATTCAGTCAAATTACGGGTAACAACAACAACGACCAACCGCCACCACTATAATACCACCTCGACTGCTTGCTTTTGCGTGCGCGCTTGCGTGCTTGTTTGCTTGCTTGCTTTCTCGGTTCTACCACAAGATGTAGCATCATCGACTAAAGACATCTTTACTCTATGATAGCAGGATCCGTATCGAGCAGTGCTGCAGATCAAGCGACTCTAGCGGCCGTGCCATAATTCATCTTGGAGATAATACACTCATCTGCTTCGTAAGAAAAAGTCAACTGTAGGAGTTACGCTGTACAAATCATGCTATTGTCAGCACTGTTTCTCTTGGGACACAGGAGAAAACCGCGACAAAAAATATGGATTATCAAATAGTTTTCAAACCATTTCCAAAAGGTTTCTTTGGAAGCACAAGCTCAACTAAATAAAATATTTGTAGCTTATCATCACCACCATCTGGACGTTCAATAACAATGAGCTTCTTAAATATCGATTGCCGCATTGTTGCGTAAATTAAAATTAAGCTTTATTGATTACATAAAGAAATACATCAATGCATTGAGAATCCAAATTGTAGAATGAAGTACTGAGTAGAAGTGCGAGAAAGTAAAAATATAATTAATATGGGTATTTTCAATAGTGAATTATAATTAAAATTAACTTAATTGTTTTTCATATCATTCAATCAATTTTTCTCGTGGCTCATATTTGGCGTGACACTAGTATATTGTGATCTACCCGGGTGTCTTTGGATGCGGGGTTGCATGTTCAATAAAACACATAGAATACATTTTACAACACATTTAATTAAAAATGATGATTGCTGTGCACACAGCACTGTGCCTGTGGAGGAGGGCCAGGTGGGCACACTGTGGTCGTGAATGGACCATTGTGGCCGCCCCGAAATGTTCCCAGACCGGCGACGGGACAATTAACGAGCAGTGCAGGGCCGCAACGGGGAACAGCCACCAGAAGGCACCACCCCTACCTTCCCTGCCGCAGAGGCGGGAAGTGCATAGACTGGCGCAAAGGGCTCGGGGCTATATAAGGGTCTTGAGTCGGAGGAGCGAGCAGAGTCGAGTTTCAGTGGAAGAGCGTATTGCTGGCTTAGTGAATGCATCCTAGTGAAAGTTACTGTTAACGACGTGTGGCTTTGTATTCGGGAAGAATCTTGTGGACTGTGACTACTACGCTGCGAAAGGGACATCTAGTGGTGTGTTGACTTGACTTGCACTCTGAACTTCGAATATTGGATTGTTGGCTTATTGTAAATAAACGTATTAGCAAAGAACCGTTATTTATCTACCCCTAGATTTCCTGTATATAACAATGATGATGAGCATGGAAATAAATGATTTTACAAAATTCTTACAGTTTATGATTTAATTCTTGCGGTTTCCTAGTCTAATTGAGGTTATCACAAAAACAATTAATTTGCAGCTCAAATAATAATAATATGCCTTATTGGTGGCATCTACTCTGTGAGTCCACTGCAAGTCACTGTGAGTGCATCTTTGAAGTCTTAAGTCTAGCCTAGAAGTACATCTTCGAAACGCAAAGTTACAAGTAAGAGACTTGTTCGAGACAAATTCGAGACCAGTCACGCAAGTCGCGCAAGTCAGAAGTAGAAGTGATTCCGGACAAACGAGACACAACGAAGGCTTTGATCCCCTCTTCTGATCCGAGTGCCACACTATGATTGCTTAAAATCAGCTTTCGGGGCTGGGGGTGGGGCGACACTCAAACCAATGATGCGCTAACTCTTGCGACAAAAATTGCCGTTGCATTGTTGGTGCGAAGGTTAATGCACGCCCCCACGCGGGGGAGGGGGTGCACGCCCTTCGTCCTCACGGTCGGGGGAATAGGATGCAGCTGCAGCCTAATGGCATTACCCAGGCCGGACACAGCGATCTTTGAAATGATTGTTTTGCCAAAAGAACAAATTGGCCGACGCGCACGTACGCGTTACGAATTCCTGGCTCTTGCTTTATGGGAGGGCCGAACGATCTCTTTGGCACGGGTGTCTATTAAAAAATCGCGGCGTCTTTGGGAGCATCACACCTGCACAAATGTAAAGAATACGATATGGCCTCACTAACTGGGCGTTTGAATGCTACCCCTCCCGCATCGGATGGCTGTGTCATTTGGATATTCCCTGATTTTTAGTGGAGGAGACATTTTTTACCGCTGGCGATGGGCGAATCGACCTTAAAAAGAAGGCGGCTGGCTTTTGAGTCTATTTAATCTGTTTGGCAGCCCCTCGATGCGGCGTGGGCATGTGGCGGTCTGCATCTCGGGCTCGACTTGCACAAAACAGACCGTCGCACGCGGAGGGTCTCTGAGGGGGTCATAAACTATACGCCCGCGTTCCGTTGGGACGGCCGGGGCGGTAGGGGAAGAAAGTGGCCGCGCCGGGCAGGTCAGGTACTGCGCCGCGGCAGATGTTTTAATTATTAAAATCGAGGGTGGAGGCGATCAGATCCGTTCACGGAGGAAGTAACTTTAAATCTATTTTATTCATTTCAAGCAGAAATTACGCAAAAACTACTCATCTATTCAAAAAATTGGAAATGACCTTTCTAAGAGCTAATTTTGTACAACAGACTTTGCCTGAGGCAAAAATCTCTATCTTCAATTTTGTAGTTTTCATATTTTTTCAATTTTCAAAAAACACAAGCAATACCCAGAATGGGACTAGAACCTTATTTTTTATCGTCTCTTTTTACATATGTGGAGAAATTTTAAAGAAACCGTTTGGAGCGTTTTTTTTAGAAAAATGGTGTAAATTTCGATTGCAAATTACGCAAGCACTAACGTTTTTTCAAAAAATTGCACTGACTTTTCTATGTGATAATTTTGTACAACAGACTTTGTCTGGAGCAAAAATCTCTGTTCAATTTTGTAGTTTTAATTTTTTTTGCAATTTTCGGAAAATCAGCGATTCAAGGAAAATGAGATCTGCACTATTCTCTTTAACGTCTTTCGTACTATTCAACAACATTTAATAAAAGATGGTGTCATTTTTTTGAAAATGTTGATAATGTCCGAGGGGCTTCATATAAAGTACCCCCGAAATTGAAATATCGGTTTCGAATTCCAGGGGCTGCGACATCAGTCAGAGCGATTGGGGAATATCGATTTTGAAGAAAATCGGCTGAACGGTTTATGTGCGAGCGTTGTGCGCAAAGAAACGGGCGGCCAGGTGGAAAGACAGATGTTTGGCCATCAATACATTTTTCGGCATGAAGGGCGCACAAAATGGATTCAGGCTACACCAGAATGTTATGAATGGTGTTAGAGAATTTCCCCCTATATTTAGCAACTGGATTTATCCATTCTTCGTTATCAGGGCCCGACAAGAAAAGTTTTTGTGTGAAATGTGGGAATGTCTTTGTTTATTGGTGGGCCAGGATGCACAACTCTACGTGTCTTTGTTTCTTTACGTTTGCTATCCTGTTTGCGTTGGTTTGTGGATGGACGCTTGGTGGAAAAACATGGGTGGGTTCCTCCGGTGCACCGATTGTAGCTGGTTCTCCGCACCACCAGTTTGCGTCACGAACCACGTGACCACAGCACAGGCAGTTCGTTTGAAAAGCCAGACCAGACACTGGCCACCATGTTGCATGGAACGCGAGAAGTGTTGAGAAACATTTTGAAAGCAGTACAAAGTAACAATTTTCAACAGTAACCAACCAAAACTAACACGAAGGTGTACAAGATGCACTATTTAAAACGAATGCTTCATAAATCTATTTCAATGTCTTGTAATAAGGTGATAATATTGGTATCAGACTGCATTTAAAATTCCAGCTAATATTATGACGCAAACGGGTGTCTGAAGCTCATTGATTGATGTCGGAAACGATGTGCACGATCCCCCGGGGTAAATCTCATGAAAAAAGCAGATTTTCAATTTACATCTTTTAATTTTAGATACTAAGGTGTCAAGCGTAAGACAAGCGTGCAGGTTCTCAGACAACGTACTTGGGAGCTCGTAAGAGAAGCGTGCGGGATCTCTGAGAAACACGTACTCGGGTGTTCGTAAGGGAAGCGTGCAGGTGTTAGGAGGAAACAAAATTTAGGTGCACGAAAGGGGGGGTACAGTTTTCAGATACACCTACTCAGGCGTTCGTAAGAGGAGCGTGCGGGATCTCGGAGAATCCTTACTCAGGTGTTGGGGAAAACAAAACGTAATAGGGTGCTCGAAAGGGCAGCTTACAAGTTCTAAGAATCACGTACTCGGGGGCTTGTAGGAAGGGGCGGAGGGGTACGCAATTCGTCGAAAGAGAAGCGTGCAGGTTCTCGAAGGAGAAACACGTATTAGGTCTCTCGGAGAAACGAAACACTCAGGCGCAGGTAGCAGAGAAACATTGAGTTTCACGGACGAAAACACACACGACATAGTGCATATGTGCGAAACGGACAGAGACGGCGTGTACCGTGTGTGACCAGACAGTGATATGGTTCTAAAAGGACCCTTTGATAATGGACGGTGTATCTGATGAAGGTACGGGTGCTGGCGAGGAACACGAACGTGTTCAGAAGAGGAGGGTGGCGGAGGGGCGATCGGCAGCCGACGACGAGGGGTGCCATCACAGTCTGAAGGGGCCAATTACGTCTTGATAACATGGCAGGACCCTTAGATGTGGGACCTGACAACAGACTTACGTCCATTTAATAAAAGTGTCCACGCACTTGCGTAAATAAAATGTGCTCACATCACGCCTCAAGGGATAATTTCAAAACCAGGCAAGTCACCTCCATTTCTCAATCCAAGCAACCCTGGAAACAAACCCACGCCGATTGGAGCTAGTCTCGGATCCAAGCGTGGGGTTGTGCTGCTGGCCGAGCAACTCCGCACAAGATCGCAGAGGAGACGAGGACAGGTCAATCGCCGTAAGTGGACGGCAAAAAAAACGTCATCGCTCCGCAACAGCGCTGCTCCACACACGTGAAGGGCAGCTACGAATGAAACGGATTCCGGAACTGAGTCAGTGTGTATGCTCTACGCAGTGATATTATAGATAGCTGTTCTTGGTCTGTCCCATTGATGGAACTCAAAAAATTATAATTTTGAATTCTGATCATTGTTATAATTTTTATGAAGTATTTTGGTAATTCTTACTTCATAAATTATTAACGTGTGATTTCTTTATTTAAAAACTACGAAAACTTCAAATGCGTACGTGTCGAAATTTCATTTTTCGAGATTTGTCAGTGATCGATATAATACAGAAGATTTTGAGCCAAAAGGTTTCTGCAGAATTGTTTGGTTATTGAAAACCATAAAAATATTAACATGAGCATTTCCACTGGTATATGTAGGGCGTGCGAGAAACATTTCATGGCATATATATATATATGATATTATATATATGATATTTATATATATATATTTATATTTATATATTTATATTATATATATATGATATATATATTTATATATATTATATATATATATATATATATATATTATATATATATTTGAATGACTTTATAAGGGTCACTATTTTTATTTTCACTTTATTAACGTTTCGAAATAGCATGACTCGATCGTCAGTGCAGTTTAGGGCACCCTGGTTCCGTGTGATTGTACGAATGGAACATGCGCTTCTTTGCACTGGTGCACCCTAGCGGTCGAATGGAACACGAAAGCTGCCCTGAGTGCGCACCAGTGCGGGGAATGGGAAACGCTATTAGTTCCGCAAACAGTGGTGCCCGCGTGGAGTGCGCACCGGTCGTGACTCCGCCCATTTGCCCCCACTACCGATTTCACCCCTCCAGCACCCTGTGGAGGCATTTTCAAATCATTGACACTGTTACTACGCAAGATCTCTACTTCATTCATTGCCACGTTTGTAAAAACAAAATTATTTATCATATAGTATTAAAAAGTCCTGCATTGCTCGAGCATTTATGAGATTCATCTATTAGAGAGGAAAAAGAACGAATTTGTCTACAGCGTATACTCATAGAAATAGAATTGAGGCGTTGTTTTGTCGTAGGTGCTTATTTTGACAGAAACCTTTTTCGGTCACATTACGGCAATCTTCTGTTAAAGAAACAATAACAATATATCTAAATTACAAAAAAAAAAAAAAAATAGTTTGTCTACTACCGAATATTAAGAATTTAATAAAATTTGAATTTAAATAAAATAGAAAAATTGGAATATAAGATGTGAAAATAGAAACATTTTTTTTGAAATTTTATTTTTACCTGTTCAATTTTTCAGGGTTTTGAAAGGAAGATATATTACATAACTTTTTTGGCAAGATGCCCGCGATTATGACCTTTTGTACCTATAGTTGAATAACTAATTAATATTATATATATATATATATATATATATATATATATATATAAATTAAATAGTATGTTGAAAAAATAGTTATATGTATTTGAAAATATTTGGAACATATGTGTGTGTTACTGTTTGAATTTATGGAGGGTGGAAAATATCTTTCGGAAAACATGATTTAATGCAAGAAGAATTATAATTAAAACTTGTTCGTAGTGTTGAGAAGCAGGAGCAGAAGGTAAAGTTTAAAAAACTTTATCGGTTTGAAGATTGATATAGTTTTTAATTTTGTCTATTTGAAGTTCACAGTGAATTTGTTTGTTGGAAATAAATCATTCATCTTTTAGTAATTTTCGTAAAAATTTGTTTTGTATTATTTATATTTTATTTATGTGTGTGCATTGCACCAAATGGGGCATGCATATGTTAGGGATGGACAAATTATTGATTTATATAATAACAAGCTGCAGTTAATGCGTAATTTAGAGTGATGATTAAATAAAGGATATAATTTAGAAATTGTACGGCAAGTCGAATTGGATATGTTTTGAATATGGTGTTTCCATGTCAATCTTCTATCTATATATAAACCTAAATATCTAACTGGAAGGTTATTTTCCATCCAGGGTACATTTGTGCTATTTATTATTAATGGGATGGGGGATTTGTTGGTCTATAAAGTGTAAAAATTTTGACTTGAGTTTTAGAAGGGTTTCCTCCGATTTTGTGTCTATTTCACATATTTTTTTATTGCAATTTGTAAAGTATTTCTAGCAATTAGGATGTTTTTGTGAGTTGAGAATAAAGCAGTGTCATCAGCATAAAGGGCAAGTGTAGTAAATGGCGAAGAAGGAATGTTAAAAAGCAAAGGAGAGAGTGTGGATCCTCAAGGTATCCCTGATGCTATTGGTCATTGTGAAGAAAGAGATGTATGAATATTAACAACAAAAAGACAGAAAGACAGTAAGAAAGGTTTTTATAGGTTGAATAGGTATAACGGGGTGCCAATATCTTGTAGAGAAGACCTTGATGCTTGTAGAGACACTTGTAGCTTGTAGAGAAGACCTTGATGCTGGATTTTATCAAACGATTTAGAAATGTCAAGCAATATACCAATAGTGTTCTTTATTATTAAAACTATTTGCAATTAGTTCTGTAACCCTATGTTACTGATGAGTGGTTGAGTAATGAGTTCTAAAGCCAAATTGATAATGTGGAAGAGCTTGTATTGAGTGAATATGCTCATTTTTAACATCAATAACAATTTTTCAAATATTTTGGATAGTGAAGATAATAAACTAATTGGGCTATAGTAAATAGCTTATTTGCCATTGCAAATAGTTTTTTATTACACTGGGGCAAATTGTTTCATTTAATTCTTGCAAAAAAAGGTACTTTTCATCTGTATGAAGAATTCAACTTGTATATGGCTTAGGGTAGAGATGGACAGAATTTTCTAACGCGTGCACACAATACACTTCTCCCCATAGCATGACACTCACAGTTTTTAAAGTTAAATAAATAGAGTTAATTGATTTTGTTCGCAACAATGTAATACATTTTTGCACCGACATCAAGTAGCACACACAGCATTTTTCTGTGTGTGTGTGTGTGTAGGTGGGGGAGGGATATTGTGCAGCTGATTTATGTTTCCTTATAAAAACTGTTCCTTTTAACTGAATTTTAAAATATTTTTATTTGTTAATTTATTGTTATTTACCAATTTTCAGTTAGCTTATTGAACGACTTTCACTTCTATAGAAAATGACTCAAAGCTGTTTTTATGATGAATGGCAACTCTAGCTGATTAGGCATTCAGAAGGGAGTAAGCTCCATGAGGGGCCCTTTCTCCCGTTGTGATACTGGCTTGAACAAAATATTTTGGTTATTGAACCACTTCTGGTACAATCCTTCTTTACACCTTAGGTAAAACTTTGTCGTTTAAAAGCAGGCCAGAGACTTTGCCAGTGCTGCTTGTTCTGAGCGGCAATCACACTGGAAACCCATTCGTAGCTTTTAGTCCAATCAAATGGAGCTCAAAAAGGCCAAATTGCAGAAAGTTTGGTTTTTGGTTCCTATATGTTTTTCAGGTCGGTGAACACAAATATCAGATTTGTCAACAAAAATTTTTCTTGGAAAATTCGTTTTTTAAGCAAAAAATATGTAAAAATCACGCCTTCTTTCAGTTTTTTCAAAATAACTCCAAAGCCATCTATTTTTCATAATTAATGGCCCTATATGAAATAAAAGAAGATAAAATTACCTACAATTAATGTCGTTTAGATTTTTTTCTCTCCAATTAATGTTTTAGCCATGAGGGTACCGCGAATTTTTGGTGATATATGTGAAAACATATGACAAAATGGGAATTATCCCACTTAATCTCAATATAACTTAAAAACTACCTATTTTCTGTCCATATTAACCTGATATATAATTAAAGAGAATAAAATTGTCTACATTTTATATGGACAGGGTTTTCTTCTGGGTGTAAAATATGCCAGGATGTTGCTATGAAACAGCACTCCTCTTAATTTCCCCCTCTCACTAACTCCTATGTGTAATTTAGATCCAATGAAATTATGTACAAATAAATACAGAGCCTAGTGAATCAGTTTACATTTTCTTTGGAAACAGAAAAGTAGGTAATTAATAATGTGAAAAAGAAAATTAATATTTTGGAAGACGATGAACTGCATCTTCCCCGCCGCTCGGGTTTTAAAGGCCCTGTTTTCATAGACATCTGCTATGTACAAAATAATGTAATTAGTGGGTCTTTCATTACTATAACTGTAGTATATTAAATTGCTTCTAATAATTGGCATTATTTATTACCTTGAAAAATATACAAGTCCTCTTCCATTGGTTTGTCAGGTTCAATGACTTCATCTTGTTCTTGTTCCAGCTTATTGCATAACTTGCCTTTCAGGTCATTTTCAGAAATGACTGTCATATTGTTGCAACACTTTTCACAGTTGGGACAAAAGTTAGACCATTAATCCCTGCCTTCTTGGAGTCATTTTTGACAGTTTTTGGAGCTCTTGCAAGAACCAAATTTCAATAAAACTGGTAGAGCAGGTGGTACTAACAAGCTGTGGTCAAATGTGCAAGGCCGTTTGAAAGAAGTTTCCGTTCTTTGTGAAGAAGGCACCAAAGTTGGTGAGGCGGTTCGGGGTATGCGGGGCCAGATACTAGAATAGGCCAGCCAGCTGGGTCGGTGGCCCCAGACCAGCACCTGCCGTGGAAACAACACCCCCTTTTCATGTCCCTCTCAACTGCGCGATACAAATTCTACACTGCTTTTCTACAAATTCCCCCACCAACAGCCAATTGCATTCTTCCTTTCACACTTCGCGACGTTGGCGCATTCCATCAGTAGAGAGAGAACTATTCAAAAGAAGTAATTGAAAAGCCTGATGAGCCCTCTATATAATTCTTTTCTCTATGGCTGCATTCAAAATTTTCTTCACTTAATTTTATTGTTGTGATTGTCTTTAATAGATGTAATTAGGCTATTTATTTTTAGGTTTTTGCTATTTAAATTCTGTATTTTTTTACTATTAACTCCTCAAAACGTGAGTATTCGTTGGGTGGGTCGTATCACTGAATAGGCCTTGTTCATTATTTCATTGAATAGGCCTGTTCCTCTTTTCATCCAGCTTCCTCTTCTGGGATCTAGGATGGGGGGGGGGGAGTGGATGACTCAGTGACAGGGCTCAGTTGTGAAGACGTAATAATGTCTCACATCCCAACCAGTCTTGCCTTCACTTTCTAATACAACCTGCAAAAATTCAGAAAATTTTATTTTTCAGATGCCAGCTAATGAAGAACAGGGGAAAATTTCTGAAGATTTTAACAGGAAATGGAATTTCTCTAACTGTATTAGCGGTGTAGATTGAAAATATGTTAACATACAATGTTCAGACAATGGTAGCACATTTTTTAATTATAACGGGCATTTCAGCCTTGTTCTCATGGGGGTAGTAGATTGTTTTATTTATTGCAATGTCGGCAGCTAAGTCAAAATTTCAGATGGTGGTATTTTTAAAAAGACAGTTTAGTAGGAAACTCTCCAATAATGAATTAAAATTGCCACAATCAAATCCCCTTCCAGGGCGACTTACCCCAATATCACTTGTTTTGGTAGCAGATGATGCTTTTCCCCTATCCCCAAATATAATAAAGCCCTTTAAAGTAGATTTGAACAAGGGGTTTCCCAAGAGGTTATTTAATTACATGCTCAGCTAAGCACAACGAATCATCAAGAATTCTTTTGGTTTAATGGCAGCAGTTTTCAGAATTTTTAGAAAGCCAATGGAACTAAAATTGGAAAATATAATAGATATTAAGCTTTATTGTGTGTATATCAGCACAAACTTATAAGAAAAAAGAATTAAAAAATTTTTTTCCTCGACTCAGAAGATAGTAATAATTAGAAGTTATATTGGGGTCAGGAGGCAGGTTACAGCAAGTGACACAGTCTGAGACCTCTAGTAAATATAGCAAGAAGACCATCACTCCATGCAACCAATGTTAATAGATGAATACTTGGAGTATTTACGGGAATCAGTGCTCTGGCAACATAAATATCTGAACTAAGTTTTGTAAATTGTTTTATTTAATCTTTATAGATTTATAATCACATGGTTGCCAATAAAATGCTACTCACTTCCAGAGAAGTTGTTGAATTCATTACTCTCACTGAATCCCTTATCACTCCAGAGCAAGAAACATCCTTTCAACAAATCAGTGTTTCAGAAGAAAACCAATTGCCATTTTCTCCACTTCTTTTAGAAACTAACAAATTCTTCGCTGATAGGAATTTGACAATTATATTTCAATCCCAGCTGGCTCATTGCATGTGCAATAATATGATAATAATTAATATTAATTTTTGAATATGTGATTAATTTAATTTTTTTTTTTTATTACAATAATCTTTTTTGGAAAATTCCATAAAACTTCTTTTTCCTATAATCTTCAATGAACTGAATAGTGAATTATTTAAGAGGCATTCTGAAAATACAATTCAGCTATATAACTTATTAAATAAATTTTGAAAGTTGGCATTACCTTAAAAATAAAATAAAAATTAGGGAGAATTAAATATTCTTCTCCTGTCACTGCAACATAATGAACTAGAAATGGAATAATCACATGTTCATTTTTACTAGTTTCAACTTCATAGCTAAATATATACTGAACATTGATATTTACCTTAAAAATAAATAAAAATAGGAGAATGAATATTCTTCTCCTGTCACACAATCATTTTTACTAGTTTCGACTATATAGCTTACTAAATATATACATTAAAAATTGATACGGCATATGGCTTGGTATTCCAGATAACTTCTCTATGAAATACACACTCTGGAGGAAGCGCCTGAGGAAGATGAACAAGATTTCTGTCAGCTCTGGGAAAGCTTGC